>OZ038517.1:3632870-3760370 GCA_964036315.1 Acanthosepion esculentum | reverse complement strand
ATATATATATATATATATATATATATATATATATATATATATATAAGTACAATAGCTTTATTAGGGTGATATTTTCCAACAAAACTATCTCCCTCCATTTTGAACAAATATTCTTAATCACTGACGAAGGCACACTCCCCTCTCCCATCCACCTCTTCGTCCTCCTCTGAGGCTATTTCTTCAGTTGCCATTTGTCACTGCGTCAGGTGAAGGTCTTGGAGTTCTTCAATGGCCAGCTCTTCCCTGTGGCCCTCCACCAACTCCTCCACATCTTCCCCACTCATATCCAAGCCAAGAGAATTCCCCAAAGACTCAGAACTTTCTTTGGATCAATGGTAGCTTATTTATTAACAGTAAAACTAAACAAAAAAAAAGTATTTAAAACGAAAATTTTAGGTCTAATGCTAGGGGAGATGCTCACTTCGCGAGAGACAAAAGCAGACCAAGTCATGCCCACACGCCATGCTTTGTGTGGGAGCTCGGCTTGGGGAAGTGACGCGGCAGAAAGCGAACACGTAATGTACAGGTTCGTAACGGACGAATTTCTTTGCTTACTAACCGAGGAGATGGACAATTTTCGAGACATATATTCACTGAAAGTGAATGATAACCAAATCGTAGAGAGGTGCTCCAAAACCGAGGTTCTAATGTATATAAATAAAAAGTGAGTTGAAATTTGTAAAATCCAATTTATAAATGATACAGTCAAAGTGAGAAAAATCTAGCATTCATGCGACTAACGTGAATCATTTTCTATTTTGCCAAATATAGATTTGCTTGCTGCTGGTATTGGGATTTTCCCAATTATATTTGGTAACAAAAATATTGTGACGCCCACATGAAGAAAGGAACCCAAACACAATTGAATTATTTGAAAATAACTTGTATCGTAGGAAAAGAGAGGAAAGTTTCTTACAAACAGTCGGGTTTGCGGAACTTATCTGAAAGATGCGTCCTTTAACAGTTTTACATTTCCTGTGTCGTTTTGGCTGGGTTGAAGAAATAGAGCCTTGACTTCTGTGTTTCAGTTGCTGTCCAAATCCTCACACGTGTCATGGTATTAGGATAACGGAGAGTGCAGACGGGGAACGCCTTGTCTCTGAAGGTCCCAACAAGCAGAAGAGGAAGAGGGTTCGTATAAACCGCTCTCGTGGGGTTGGTGAAGATCTAAAAAGGTAGCCTGTGATTGGTTGTTTTTCATCCAATCACAGGACACCCAGTTAGCTATTTAATCACTAAGTATGTCAAAATTAGAGTTTTTCAATCTGTTTATCAGACAGATTAACTACATTTCAGAAGTTTCTTTTTTTGAAATTTATATATAAATTCTTACAGTTTGTCGTAGAATAAAGGCACCCAAAGAAAAGAGTACTGAACTGTTACGTAATATCAGCCCTCCTGTGTGGCAGTGAATATTGGACAATATCCTCGCAGATGAAGGAGGGACTTGCGAGTTAACCCACTTGGCTTTGCCAAAAACCTCCGTTAGGGCGCGCTCTTTAAGTCTATGAAAAGGCAAACATCTCGTTCGCTTTCTTCTTGATTCCATCTGTTGTCGAACGTAAAGATCGCCACCGCCGGGGCGCGTTCGCTTCATAAAATTTCGACTTGTCACGTGTTTTGATTCCCTTTGTTGCCTGAACTCTCGCACACGTACACACACATACACATTCGTGTGTATCACACACACCCTTGTTTCACACACACATACAAACAAGCAGATTCTTATAACTAGTTTTCCTTTGATTTCCATTGTGGACAAATGTAATTCCATTTGTTAATGCATGAATTGTCGTTTTAAATTCCATGTTTTGTGTCACTTATTTTTACCCATTTACATTATTAGACAAAATATTTTACATTTGCATTGTTTAATGAAAATCCCACTGACGAAAACTATTGAACTGTATAACATATTACATCGTAATATAATTAAATTGTTCAGTATAATTTCCCTTTGAAGTAAATGAAGGTCTTATTTGATGGCATAATGATTGAATAATAATGTCCTTGTGCCATGCATCTTGTCCAGATACAATTTTTAAAGCTTCAGTAAATAATAAATTTTATAAGGATGTGCTTTAAGGCTTTCACTGATCACTGGAATGAAATTCCAACGTTACGGTTTTGTTGAACCTAAACTTAATCTTTAAACTCGTTTCCTCAACAAACGGTAACGATTTGGGAAAATATATTTTTTTTTTATTATTTATCATCTCAAACCACAACTTTTGAATTGAGTGCAATACCAGGGTTCCAAAATCAACTTGCCCTAATGGGAATATCACTTCACTTGTGACCGCTGGCTAAACTTAGTGTATTGTGTGTGTGTGTGTGTGTGTGTGTGTGTGTGTGTGTGTGTGTGTGTGTGTGTGTGTGAACTGTATAAATCTGGACAGTAACAAATGCCGTTTAGACGCTTCAGTTTTTCCTAAACACGCAGCTTCTGCGGCTCGCGGACCTTCTGCGGCTCGCGGACCTTCTGCGGCTCGCGGATTTTCTGCGGCTGTCGGGAAACCGTGTTATATTTTCCTCTACTTTTAATAAGTTTAATACATTTGTCCCTTTTCACTTCTATACGTTTGCCGTAGCAGTATTGGGCTTGACTTAGCCACAATGTCAGTTAATTTTAAATTCAGCGGGGCCTGTTTTAGTTCCTCTTCAGGGAAAGAAAGAAAACTCAAGCTCTCCACCATCACATATTCTTCATCAGCTGCCCGACAAGAGGGTACAAATATAATTTGCGTCGGACTCCTTTTGTAATTTTATAAGAAGAAATAAATTTGACATTTGATATTAAGGAAATTAGCCCCCTCCTTCCCACGCCACTGATTGTGGATATTATTCAAATTAACCTTTATGTGAGAAATAACGCTTCCCCTCTGGAAATTATGCTCCCTTTTGGAGTTAATGACCCTCCCCACTGGTTTGCTGCATCTCTCCCTCATCGCGTAATGGCCCCTTTTTGTGTTTTAGACTTCCTGTTCTGTAGAATTCCTGTTCTTTACATCAGATCGGTTCGATGAATGGAAGATTTCAAATTCTAGTCCCGTTTATCTGTGAACAGTCGTTCACAATGAATGTGATTATGCATTTCCGGGCGTAAGAAATGATTCCAGATATGCCGACATTGGTTGCGTTGGTCTTAATTCTAAGAACATGCGATCCATTTCCTTACATTAATAACTTTCTACGATTGGTCTCTTTTTTCATATTCCCAGGTAAAAAGGAAAAACGGCAAAATATACGATTAACTCTTTCACTAACTTTCGAAGGCGATTATCGATTTTTGGATGAAGAATTTATTGATGTCTCAAAGAGCCTTTGAAAGCCACTTGGCAGATCGTTGGTAAGAATATTCAGTTGCCGTTTGCCTGCTAACAGAAAACGATACACGTTCCATGCATCCTAAAGTGGAACCGAAGAGATACCACAGCCCTGTGGTGTTTCCTTTTCGAGGACGTTACAAGTAACACCTTTTTATTCGCCCCTTTGCTAGACTATTTGCCTTTTGTATGTAATTTCATATCTCTCGCTGGGATAATTCTTAGCTTTTATATATATGTACTGCATGTTTTATATTAATTATTTTTAAAAATCACTTTACCCCAAGGAAGGCCATAAAGCCACCAAGACGTAAGAGGTTACTGAATGTCAGAGAATATGAGAAAAACACTATTAAGGAGAAAGAACAATAAAAGAACAAGTATTATTTAAACAGAAGTTAACGAGATTGCATTTAAATTTTTGAAGATCAAAGCTGAGTGGGAAGCGAGAAACCAGACGAGAGTTCCACAAGCGAGAAGTGCGATAGAAGAGACTGTTAGCATAGAACTTACGGTTACATCTTGCAATTTCAACTGTAAAATGATGGGAACTTGCCGTCAATCTAGCACTGCGCTTACATTTATTATGTCTATGTACCATAGAGGAAAGTAATATTTATTTTGTACAATACAAAAATGTGGCCCAAAGCTAAAAAGTGGGGTGGGAAGGCTTGTCTTCAAACTGTCTTATACTTAAACTTAGTTTGCCGCAATTACTGGCTCAAACATACAATAATAATCCTTACACAATAGAGAAAAGTTCCTCAGAACAATTACCATGAAAGTATTTATAGAAAAGGCACAGGGAGGCTACATTATGGCAGTGGGAAAGGGACTGAAATCAAGATGCTAGGTCAGGACCAATAACATTGCAGATTTTTCTTTGGATTTTATCAAGAATTTAATACTTATGTTTTGTATATAAAACGTTTTAATATTTAACTCATTTTTGGAATTCATTTTGTGGGGTATTCTAGTCCTTCCCTCCATCTTGTTATGGTGTTAGTATATCAAGGATGTATCAATGTCTATAGTGGACATTGGAGAGTAGAGAAAACTAATATATATTCTCTCCCTTCCCAAATTTCCAACCTTGTTTAGGTGGGTCTATCAATTAATTTTTGTCCATTCCTTCTTCTAAGGATTTTATTTGAAAAAAATAAAATAAAAATATACATTTTACCCTTCAATGGCCATTTCAATCAAATGTTGCATCCTTGATTGTTCAAACACAATTGTTTGGTTATCTTCTGGCCCAAAAACATTGTCAAAGGAGAATGACCTCAAGGACCCGGACTGGTTAACCTGAGCAAAAAAAAAAACAAAAAAAAAAACATTGAAAATTAGATGTTCGGACTTGAAATCAAATAATTTGTTTTGCTTTCAAGGCTGATGCTAACCTCCAGGAAACTCATTGCACCTTCTCGGTCTCACGTTGGAAAGATTCTATTGAATCAATTGCTAGGTCCGCTGCTAGGAAAGTTGGCTTACTGTGTCATGCCAGACAATTTTTCTCGTCAAAATCTTACATATTTATGAGTCTACTATTCGACCATGCATTGAATATTGCTGCCACATCTGATCTGGTGCATCTGCTATGTATTTAGAGAATCTTGATAAAAACCCATAGAAGAATCTGCAATGTTATTGATCCCGACCTGGCATCTCGGTTTCATTCACTTTCCCACCACCATAACGTAGCTTTCTATAAATATTTTCACGTCAATTGCTCTGATGACGTTTCCTCTATAAAAACGTCAATTTTTCAAACACACAATATGGAACGACGAGTTAGACAATCGCCAAAAATCAGTTACCATAAACAAAATAACATCGTCTGTTGAATTATTTTAAAATCATCATGAAGAGAAATGTTCATAAGACGGGGATTTGGCTAGAAAGAAAGAAAGAAAGAAAGAAAAATGTGTTTAACGTCTCCTGTCAATACCTCATAAATAATGGACTATTCCGTTTTGATGCCGTGGAAAAGACACTCCTTGATTTCAAAGATAAAAATAAATAAAGAAAGAAAGAAAGAAAGCAAGAAATAAAGAAAGAAAGAAAGAAAGAAGTGAAGATAAAAGTGATTAACGTCTTCTTCCAGTACCTCATAAGTAATTGACTATTCCGTTTTGATCGTGTGGAAAGAGCGGAAAAGACACCCCGTGATTTCAGTGAAAAAAAGAAAAAAGAAAGAAAAAGAAAAAAAGAAAAGAGAAAGAAAGAAGAAAACGAAAGAAAAAAGAAAAAATGAAAAAAAAGAAAGAAAGAAAGATAAATGTGTTTAACGTCTCCTGTCAATACCTCATAAATAATGGACTATTCCGCTTTGATGCCGTGGAAAAGACACTCCTTGATTTCAAAGATAAAAATAAATAAAGAAAGAAAGAAAGAAAGCAAGAAATAAAGAAAGAAAGAAAGAAGTGAAGATAAAAGTGTTTAACGTCTTCTGCCAGTACCTCATAAGTAATTGACTATTCCGTTTTGATCGTGTGGAAAGAGCGGAAAAGACACCCCGTGATTTCAGTGAAAAAAAGAAAAAAGAAAGAAAAAGAAAAAAGAAAAGAGAAAGAAAGAAGAAAACGAAAGAAAAAAGAAAAAATGAAAAAAAAGAAAGAAAGAAAGATAAATGTGTTTAACGTCTCCTGTCAATACCTCATAAATAATGGACTATTCCGCTTTGATGCCGTGGAAAAGACACTCCTTGATTTCAAAGATAAAAAGAAAGAAAGAAAGAAAGAAGTGAAGATAAAAGTGATTAACGTCTTCTGCCAGTACCTCATAAGTTATAAGAGAAAGAAAGAAAAAAAAGAAAACGAAAAAAAGAAAGAAAGAAAGAAGAGAAGAGAGAAATGTTTAATAGCTGTTTCAATGAAATAGACAAAGTTGTCAATTTCAAATATTTTAATTTGTACCCCCTTACTTCTTAAAATAATGAATGGCATTCATATTTATGAGCGTTGTTGCTGTGATTTGTTGAAGTTCAAATATTTATCGACCCAATAGGGAAATTTCTACGGATATTTTATTGTCATAGAATTAAAACCCACCAAAAAATTTAAATTGGAAAACCGTGAAATTTTCACGGATCTTCCTACTTATTATAAATTTAAATAATATAAGAGGTCGAAGCCTTCATTATAATAACCGAAGATTTTCTAACAATATTCTATACGTGTATAGTCAAATTACGAATATAAAAATTAAACAAAAATCAAACAAAAATGAATTCACCTATTTATCACTGTTTCTCGCAGTACCCTTAGCGACCTTTTGCAGAGAGGCCAGGGTGTGACGATAAAAATGTCTGTTAAACGGTCGTAGAATAAAGAAGACGACCTAAGTGTCGTGAAGAAACGCGATGAAAATAAGGTTACAAAAACATTTGTCAATAAATTAATATTGATTTAAATAATGTTTTATCTCAGAACTTCAGAGATCACTGAGGAAGGTCGGGGAGAGAACCAGCCGGCTGAAAAGTAACAATGAATACCGATTTTCCAAGCGTAGCTTAGATGTGGCACAAGGCCGAGAGTATGGGGTACCCAGTGAGGATCGAACTCACTACTCATTCATAATTGTTCCAGCGAGACAAGCTTGTTAACCATTACACCGCTCGAGGTGTCCAAGTAACAAGGAATATACTAGTTTGAAAAAGTCATGAATTCAAGTATCAAAATACATACAGCTATTGATCCATTTCCAGGAAAGGTGATGGCACTTGTGTCTTTTCTACTAATCTCGGTTGAATTTAGAGGTCTTACACTGCAAAAAACAAAAACAAATTAGTTATCTTTTCCATAAATATCATATACGATGTTGTGTAAGAGAGAATTTTCGATAAGAAGTAAAAAAATGTCGTGTGTCCTGTAACCTATTGGGGTCGTAGGGGCACCATGTGTAATGCAGCAAAGGTAGCGGGGGCGTAGGGCAAAATAGCCGGACGGAGGCCATCCCTTTTCAAGCTGGTTTTGAATTCAGAGTTTTCCTTCTATTAGATTGGTTGCCACATCAAGGCAAGATAAACCGTTCAGCTCTGTTATTTAACCTATAGCTGGGGAGAAGAAAGAGATAGATTCATGTCTCTGCTAAGTGAAAAGTGAATTCGAACCCGGCTCGCCAGTTTCTTTTCCCAATTCGCTAACAGTTACCCGCACCTCCAAATGTGATAAATGTTTCGTTAAAATTCTTCTGAAGAAAAATTAACTAGAAAGTTCTCCTGTCGAAATATCAGTCATAAGGTGAGATGAAATGTCCGTCATTCTGTGGATGACTTGTGAAAGAAATACGACAGTATTTAAAATTTTACATCACCGAAACATCTGGAGATATTAACCAACAAAATATATTTCTTCCTTATTACTATATAATAATGAAGTCCGTCGGTCAAACACACATATAAATTGGCAATAAACCCGGAAATATCCGGGTGCTGCTATATATTAACAGTTATACTTGGTATCGGGGAGACTCCTAGTCCGTCCTTTGCGGGAGCTGGGCGTGTTCATGTTACTGTTCCGGAGCCTCCATATTTGTATTGCCTTCCACCACGTTAGGATGAGTAGATGGGTGAGCGGTTGGTAGAGGGAAGAACTGACCTAGCAGAAGTTGTCCCAAGTATCGCCCACATGTGAATCCCTGAACAAAAAAAAAATATAATATGAGTACTTATTTCTCGGTGTGGCGTTTCTTTCATAGTGTTATCTTGTGAGCGTGCATCGCGCCCTTTCCCAGACTTCGGTGAATACCGACGAGATCGAGCATTGAAATAAAACCGCTCGGTCGAAAGCTCTGGCGACTCAAAAAACAATTATTGAATTATTTCTTTTAATTATAGAATGAATCTTTTCTCCAAAGAAAAAAAATCGACTTTTCCGTCGTTTCTAAGGCAGATGCTTATGTGCATTGTTGACTGTGGTATCTTTAATGAAAAATTGTCTTGATTTTATTTTAGCAGTGTGGCCCGCCTTAATGAACTGTGTCTCATGTGACCCACTATTCACAATAGGTTGCCCATGCCTGATCTACATACATCCTTGTGCAAATTAATTGAAACAACCGCTTTAGTTTCTTTTCTTTCATCATACGGTCAGTTTTCGACCCACTGGAGTGACACGATGTAATCGATTTCTATTTTTTCCTCAGATTAGGTCATTTGCAGTGGTGGGCAGTAATATGAATCTATTTTCGGTGTGTAATATGAAATTTGTTTGGTTTTGAAAAATATTGCGTCATTCGTGATTGAATCAGATTTTTATCACGCCCAGACACTATTGTCTCGACTATCGATTAGTTGTTTATTTTACGGCCATTGTGTGCGATGGACGTTACTCCAAGGAAGCATACGAAAATTGCAACGCTGCACGAACACACTGGCAAGCCTCATCAGTGAGCAAATCAAAGTACTATAGACTGGCCCGGAAACTCCCCTGATTTAAATACAATCGAGAATAATCTGCGGTCAATCTGCAAGGAACGACTTCGAGGAATGGATATACGAAGAATTAACATGTGCACTGGGTCATGTTTCGTTGGAAAAATACGGAGAAAAAACCCACAAATAATAACGGGATTATTCGTTTTGTTTCAATTAATTTGTACAAGGGTGATTAATATGGGTTCTTCTTTCATTGTGTTATCTTGTGAGCGTGCATCGCGTCCTTTCCCATCTTTCTGTAACACCGACGTGATGGAGGATTGAAATACAACGCTAAGTGGAAAGCACTGGCTATTCAAAAAAACATTTATTGAAATAAAAAAATATAATTACCTCTCCCTATGCATAAGGTTATAAATATGTGCCAATTTATTACGAATCAGTGTTTTTCACCTTTGACAACATTCCGTATATCGAAGCGTTCCTTTCTTAGCGGCGCTTTAGTTTGTCTCGTTATAGAGTTTCTAGAAAGTGGTCCTTTCATAAAGATATTGTACCTCTACATTCTCATTTAAGAGATATAAATGATACTTTAATAATATATCTCCAAGATACGTTACCAGAACTTGTAAATAGATTTAATAACAGTGAACTTACGATAGATTTTACTTTTGAAACAGAAACAAATTACCCTTCCTAGATATTACGCTAAATAAAACTAATGGCTACCCCAATTTTAGTTGGAGGCCGTCATTGGTTTTGAAAAAATCAACCGACAAAAGTGACCTCATAGACTATTATTCTTACCGATGTAAGAGAATAAAATCTCGTATAATTATAGGATTTTATGAGCTTTTTACTTTACTTTACTTCATGAAGTCGGTCGACGACGACGACGTCTGCTCCACTAAATGAGAACAGAAGAAATCACTGATTGATGACATTCTGTTGACGTCGATGGCTGCGTAGACCACAAGTTGGACACTGAATGCCGAGACCTGGTGACGGTGGCCGACGCACTGGGCTATCGCGACGTTGTTGCTGGCGAAATTCCGGGTCTTGAGTTCGGCTAGTTTCAACTCTTTCAATGGCCTGACGTCATAGTACCCTCCGACTGTTGCGATTGGCTGCTCTGAACTTCACTTCCGCAGGATTACTACCGCATTGTTTTAGCATTACTTTCAGATGATCTTTGAAACTTTTTTTTCTGTCTTCCAACATAGCCTTTAAAATCCTATCATAATTATACTTGTGTATTTAATATATGGACACGTGGCCGAGTGTTTAGAACGTTCGCATTCTGACTATGAGATCCAGGTTCGAATCTCACCATGGTCGATTTGTCAGGAAGGAGACTTCATGACGTTATCGACCCCAGCGTGCTGCACTGCAGAACCATACCACAGGTTGACTCAAGCCTTGTGAGTGAAATTGGGTAGATGGAACCCCTGGTGTCCGTCGATAGCTGTGCATTAGTCATCATGGCCGAGAGCTTGGGCGTGCCGGCGTTGTTCAAATTGTTGATCACGCTAGAACACGCTCTCTCCCAGAAACTGTAACTAAGGTCTGCTCAGCATAGTTGCAGTATAATCCACAGGTGGGCTCTGTGGGTGTCCAATAAAAAAAATGGGCCTGAGCAAGCGTCTGCAATAGGGATTGGCTAGCCACCCTAGTAGACGAATATCCTCGAATACGAGTGGCTAGCTATACCATACATGTATATTTAATGACTGCACGTGTTTGAGTAGACATTCTTTTTATGAAAACCGTTGAATGAACATCTACCGTCCGAGAGATTGAATGTATTCTTAAAGTAAATATTCCTCACGACAATAATCGAACCTGTAGTGCCGATTTAACACATGGAACGTCTTTTGATCTACAAAAAGCCACTACAAAAATCAAAGCCGTATTACCCAACTTAAAAAGCCGTTTCTCAGATTAAAACGAATATACAGTTTCGATTCCAGGTGAGAATAATTCTTGGCTGGTGATACTTTTATTTTATAGTTTTCTTCTTTTTTTTTTAATCATTTTATCCAAAACATTTTATCCCAAGCAAGGCAATAATGCCACTTTTTTTTTTTTGTAGTGTTCAAAATTCTATAATTTGAGTGTATCTGAGAGTGGGCGGAGTGATTTCTGGAGGGCCTGTCTATGAAACGAAGGTAACGTCTTCCAGCAAAATGACAAATTATGTATGTATATATATATATATATATATATATATATATATATATATATATGATCGACTCTCCCGTCGAATTCGACGTATGAGGGTCAAGCAGATTAGCTCCTAGAAACTGAGAGCCCGACGCCGGCACATGAGATTTGGTTATAGTGGTGAAGGTTTCGTGCAGGACCATCCACACTTTTTGAAGGGCCGAATACAGAGACCTGGTGCACTAAGTGCCACAAGGTCCCCAAACGACCCTCCGCAGGTTTTGAATTCAGAGTTGTCCTTCTCCTAGACCAGTTGCCATCCAAGGCTATAGAACCCAGTCTGTCCTGCTATTTACCCATAGATGGAGGGAGAAGAAGAGGATTCACACCTTTCCCAAGGGTATTAGCACGTAAGTGAATGTAATGTTCTCATATTTTTCTTCTTTTTTTTTAAAATTCTGTAGAAATTGTCCGAATGTTCTGTATGTCCGAGTACTTTCGGCTACACTTTCAGCCATTATCAAGGATCGTTTTATTTTTACTTTTAACTGAATATATAGAATTTTATGTACATATATAGAATTCTATGAATGTTTCATTTTCCAAATACGTTCAGCACATTGTGGCCGTGTTCATAGTTGATGTTATTGGGTGTCAGCCTTTTCTTTTCTTATTAATAATGTTTCCGTTATTTTTAGCCTTCTTTACATGTAGATGAGACTATTATATTTGTATTATCAATGAGTAAGTTGCGTATGGAGTTTGGTCGGTTTCCTTGTGTATTGAAATGAGGCCGAATTGAGCTGCAGTCGGAAAGATGTAACGTGAGTCTTCTTGTCAGGCATGTTGGAGTGTGTCCAATATAATTATTTATGAATTTGGTTTGACCAGAAACACAATTCCTTAAGGGATATATGAATTCCTAAACATATATATATGATTAGACATAGTTTTAAGGTATGGTATATTAGGGTTAGGGTTAGGTATATTTGCTGTTTTAAGTGCTCAATATCAAGGGCAGAGCGTATGTAAATATATAAGTGGACATTGCAGTCCCTACCCAGAGGTATCCTCTTTATCGTCTTGAAAATTCCACACGGATTACCTTTTTAATTTATTCTATCTATCTATCTATCTATCTATCTATATATATATATATATATATATATATATATAAAGACATTTATAATATGTTTAACGTTCTTTTTATAGATACAAGTATTTAAGCAAATGCTCTGTTTTATAATAAACAGTTACTGTTTATTATAAAACAGAGCATTTGCTTAAATACTTGTATCTATAAAAAGAACGTTAAACATATTATAAATGTCTTTAAATAAATTGTCGGACTATGTCCAATTCAAATATATATATATATATTCAAACATATATTGTTAAATATAACAGACAACGAATGTCTATTATGTTTGATCATGAGTCGTTCTAAGCTGCCTACAGTGGCATTGGTTTAGTTTCGACACACACACACACACATATATATGTGTGTGTATATATAATGAAAGAAACAAATGTGTGCATGTATACTTAAATAAGGAATCATTTTATTTCCCTAAGCTATCATTTCTCATGGTTAAAGAAGAAATAAGTTATATATATATATATATATATATATATATATATATATATATATATATATATATATATATATATATATCGTGCAGTACATAACTGTAGTATTTTTACTTCACAAGGAGCCTGATGATGACATTGTGCTAATATAAAAAATACTTGGAATAAAATGAATAGGCAACATGGTAATTTTCTTTCTTCCTTTAATCAGGATATTAAGAAACTTGTCCTATTAAGATTAAGTAGAAAAACCTTGTCTAGATTATTTAATCAGACATGTCTTTATATATATATATATATATATATATATATATATATATATATATATATATATATATATATATATATATATGTATATATATATATATGTGTGTGTGTGTGTGTGTGTGTGTGTGTGTGTGTGTAAGTATTTACATTTTCATACGCTCTATCTGATATTCAGCACTTTATTCCATAAATATAGCAAAAACTATATTTCTTTATATATATATATATATATATATATATATATATATATATTCAGTTCTATGGATATGAGTTTGTGACCCTGTGTTTCACGCTATTACGATCATCAAACAAGCTGATTTATTTTAAAAAAATTAAATCTTTTTATGTTTGTGTTTGATTATATTTGATGGTTGGAGGGGGAAATTTTCCTCTGTGTCCGTTTCAGCTGACTCTCTCTTCTCTCTCTCTCTCTCTCTCTCTCTCACACACACACAGACATACATACGACTGAGTATGTTAGCTCTGTCACTGATATTGTGCACTTTCCAATAAATACTGCGCGTCTAAATTAATATACATATAGAAAATATATATATATATATATATATATATATATATATATATATATATATATATATATATATATATATGTACAGATAATAATCAGTTGGTGTATAATCCAAGTGAATCTTGATAATATAAAATATTAAAACTGGTACACAAAAAGAGTATTTATTATAACAGAGCATATAAATTACATATAATAGCAATCCAAAATTACCTCATTCAAATAGCTATTTCGGCAGACTTACTTATAAGACTTACTTATAGGCCTTGTCAACTTGTGACGAAAAAAAAAAAAAATATATATATATATATTCCCTTTACTATATATATATATATATATATATATATATATATATATATATATATATATATATATAGTAAAGCGAATATATATATATATATATATATATATATATATATATATATATAGTAAAGGGAATATATATATATATATAGTGAAGGGAATATTTATATATATATATATATATTATTACTATATATATATATATATATATATATATATATATATACATATATATATATATATATATATATATATATATATATATATATATATATAATGTGAATAAACGTGTAAAATGAAAACTTTATAAAGAACACTTAAAATGTGATGAGAACATGATGCAAATGGAGGAAGATCTAAGGGAGGTAATTCAGTATTTGGAATGCAAAATTTATTCCGGATTCTAAGTGATCATCATTTGACTAGGCTAACTCTCATTTGTTTTGCTGACATTTTCATAAATGAATGGATAATAGGGTTGCACAGACAAAAGGGTTTTTCTGACTCCTATCTATAGACCTTTCTGATTAGGCTGCACTTCCCATAAACCTCTCGCTACCATAGCTCTCCAGGTCGTAGGAACTTTCCAGCCATTTCACTATGCCGAGGGACTTAATAACTGAGCCATAATAATTACTATGATGCAATGTGGTGTTTGTAGAGAGGAGGAGGAATTGAAGAACTCACCGAAGAACAACTGAGATGTTGTCGCCATCTTCATTGAGAGAATGTTCCTCGGAACAGGAACTTGGTATTCTGGAGTTGGGGTTCCTAGAATAGAGATTAATTGTATCAGAGAGACTCTCAATGGAATATCCACAGACTGGTTAGGAAATAAATTGACTTTCAATGTTTGTATTTAGAAATCACCAAAGAAAAAAACATTGAATGCATTCTAGCCAATCAGATTTACCGGTGGTTGTTACAGCAATACAGCCTATTTTAACGCAACAGTCAGCAATTAATTCGCTAGTGTATTCCGTTCGATATTCAGGTGACGTGGCATTGCACCATACTAATCCAGTGTTGGTAAATTGCTGTATGTATTCTTTAAAATTTACCATATTTATAGGAGAAGAATGCTTAACATCGGGGATGGTACATTGCAAGCGTTCTATCCCCGATGTTAAGCATAGGGACTGAGAATAGTCTTTAAGATTAAATTGCGGGCCTCCATACAATGTCGATTTCTATGCCTGCTTGCCTGTCTGTCTGTCTATCTATCTATCTATCTATCCTTGAGTCTTTGTCGAATACGTTATAGTTCTGAGAAGAAGGAGTCCGATAAATGGAGAAGAGATAGCTAACAGGGAAAGAAAGTTGAAAGCACACAAAAGAATCATCCTGTGACTCTCTCTCTCTCTCTCTCTCTCTCTCTCTCGATATATATATATATATATATATATATATATATATATATATATATATATATATATATATATATAATTGTTTTTTTAAATTATATTACTATCGCGACAGAGAAAATTCCATGTTTCAAAACTGAAACTTCAAATTTAATCATACAAATTAAACTTAAAATGCAAAGTTCTGGTCTTCTTATTTTTTAAATCTATCTATCTATCTATCTATCTATCTATCTATCTATCTATCTATCTATCTATCTATCTCAGTCTGTTCATATCGATCTATCGATCTATCTATCTATCTCTCTCTCTATATATATGTGTGTGTATATTACTCTAATTTATTATTTTAATATATATATATATATTATATATAATATATATGTAATATTTATATTATATATGTATAATATATATTATATATATTACATATATATTATATATGTATTATTCAATATATATATATATATATATTTATATATATAACATGTGTTTTTGTTTGTGTGTCTGTGTGTGTAACTTGCAAGTTTTGCTGTTAGAAAGGTAGGTCCTCTGTGACGTGCTCGACAATTCTTCTCGCCAGAATCTAATGTATACCTTTATAAAAAAGAAAAAGAAACTCTATTACATACTGCATTTGATAGATTATATAAGGTCAAACTGGAAACTGATCTCAAAAATGATATTTAATCTGTTGTTAGCTGGGGCAAGAAATGACTTGTTAATTTTAACGTCTTCAATACAAAAGTTATCTCCTTTAATGTTGTTAGAGAACTTTTTTTGCTTTCCATCAGCATGGCTGATGCTAACCACCAGGAGATTTTTTGTTTGACTTAGCAGCATATTAACCTTCATGGTTTATTTAATGCTGAAATAAAAACATTTTCAACGGAATTGTATGCCTTCAACCATGGATAAAATGTATTTTTGGTCATTTCGCTATAAAATGCACTGCCTGCAAATTCACCATAAAAAATATTGCTGGTATTACCTGTAATTTTATTACAAATATGTATTGTTCGTATTTTTTACGATAAAATCATATCTTTATATTTCCGTAGTATTTTGCTTTTATTTCGGGGCTCACTATTTGCTTATAGCTGGGACCCTAAAAGCTACTACCATATCCGGTCAGGCTTAACCTGGGAACAACAGCAATTAAGAAATGGCTCCACGTCCCTCCATTGATTTCTATTATTTTAGCTGTTGTTAGCTCTCTCAACCAACAGCTAAAATAAATAAAACTCTGCCGTCCCATCACCAATCAATGCTACTTCACATTCAATGATGATTATTACAAACAAAAATTTGGATTACCAATGGGATCACCTCTCAGTGGAATGATGGCATGTATCTTCTCAGAATTTCTCAAATCCGGTCCTTTCCAAGATACTTTTACCCAAACAATCATACTTCCGTTATACTGATGATACACTACTTATAGATTCTCGTGTTACTGATTTATATGACGTAGTAGATGAACTAAACAAAGTCGAACGCACAATAGAATTTACATATTAAATGAAAAAACACAATTCCTTACCCTTCCTAGATATCAAACTACACCGCGTTAACAACGGTTTAAAACTATGTATTCACTGGAAATCAACCAACAAAAACGAACTAATAAATTTCTATTCTCATCAGAACAACAAAATAAAATCCGGCATAATCATCGGATTCTACTTCAGAGCTCTAAGAATATGCAACTCGGATTATTTACACAATTATGAGAAATACATTGAAAACACTTTCAAACTTCTCCAGTGCCCTCATTATTTTATATTCAATTCGAAACAAAAGGCCCTAAAATATTAAAAAAAACCCTCCTCACTGAGAAACACAAAGAATAAAAAAAAATGTTATCCAATCTACTAATTCTATCACATCTACAATTGGAAAGAATCTATCTAAGCTCAACATAAAAGTCGTTACGACTACATCCAAAACAATAAATCGTTTAGTCAATATTAAATAAAACAGTTAACTAAAATCTGAAGGAGAAATTTACTCCATCGCCTGTAATATTTGTCACAAAAAATACATTGGAGAAACCCCCAAGGAATCTAAATAAAAGATTATATGAACACAAAAGGGACATTTTACAAAATAATACATCAAATGCATTGGTTGCCCACCGTAACTAGACTGACCACAACTTTGACGTAAAAAATGATTCCATGATGAAAGGAGAACAAATCATCAGGACGTAAATGTCTAGAGAGTACCTTGATCACAAGGTCATCTACAGTAAATTTGCGCCCTGGCTCTTACAACATTTCACTATTCCTGCAGAACATCTATTATCATAGTGTGGAATACCTGCTTACAAAAGTGATGGAAAGAAAAAGACTAAAAAAATCTAAAATTCCCAGCATCCTTCTGACGTGGGTAGTCCTATTTACATAACAAATTTAACCGATGAACTCCTGAGGGACGAAACGCGTCAGAGGTAAACTTGTTTTTCAGAAGAATTGCATCACTACAGAAAATACATTTATAAGATTATACTTTCTTAGTTCGCACGACCTTTATGCCCTGCCAATACCTCATAAATGATGGACTATTCCGTTTTGATGCTGTGGAAAAGGAGAAGTTGGATATTTTATTTTCGGAGAACTCACCATGAGCTTATTCAATCTCTAACTGAAGAATTAAGATTCGTTTAAATAGAAAAAAACGTGAAATTTTCACGGGTTAAAACTAGTAGATAAATAATTGGAATAAATACTGACTCACCTAAGATTTGTCTGGCACAAGGTGAAAGCAGTTGAGCACTTATAATATATTATCATATTATGATTCTGTTTGTTCCCTAGTTAGACTTACGGACACGTCGCATTGAAACACCACTTCCAGTACGATCACCGAAGATAAGCAACGTCAAATCTGGTCACTATCTAGATGAATGACCGCTTGGAAATACCAGGTGCTGTAAGATTTGGTGTGCGGGTGGTGTAATGGATAATGACTCGGAATTGTTAATCGGAGAGCCGAGTTTCATTTTCCGATGGGTTCGTTATATTCACTTACGCACAAATACCCTTGGGAAAGGTATGAATCACCCTCCTCCCAGCTATGGGCTAATTAGTAAGGCTTGTATCGCTAAAACCATTATTATCGCAAAATAGCGTACAAACATTTTAGTGTTCGGCATTAAATAACCCATAGAGGTGTTGATATGCTGATAAACAACCAACGAACTTAGTTAACACGTAGATTACGCCCTGTAATCGTCTACCTGTCCCCTGCCCACGAATTAATATAAATCTCTGTCCTTTTCTGTCTGAATTTCTGGGAATATATCACTCGCTCCCTTCCCCTCTCTCTCTCACTTTATATAATATATATATATATATATATATATATATATATATATATATATATATATATATATATATATATATAGTTTACGAAAAACTAGGTAATCCGTATGGGTAGACCCAAGGAATAAAATCTGATGATCCGCGGCCCTTTAAAAGGGCTGTGGTGAAATAATTTATTATATGGAGTCTTAAAGTGGTCTGTTTTTATTTAAATTATATATATATATATATATATATATATATATATATATATATATATATATATATATATATATATATATACAAACCAAATCATTTGTCATTTAGGTGAATGATGTTATATTCAGCATCCCGATTCCAGGGTTTCGTAGACAGAGCATTTAACAATCGTTCTGTCCACTCGTCAGGAGGTATTACCAATTATGCATGTGAGTGTAACGAAAATGCTTTGAGATTATTGAGGATAAGAGAGGCAATATATATATATATACCTACAAATGAGCTCAAACATTTTTTTATGTTTGCAAGTGTATTTGTTTGTGCACTTAATTCCCTTTTTGCGACTATTATCTATCAATTGCTTTAACTTGTCGGGAAAGATAGTCGCGTGGTTTTCTGATGTCTTCTCTACGGTTTTGAAATAAATCTTTCACCTAGACTGGACGCCATACAAGGCTGGAGAGCCCATACTAGCTTATTATTTAAACCCCTAGCTGGGTAGGGGAAGAGATGGATACATACCTTTCCCAAAGGCATTAGCGCGAAAAGTGAACGCAATGGAATAGGCCAGAATTTCAACTCGGCTCAGCGATTCCAATTTCGGCGCCGATAACAGCTACGCTGCCCGCTTATAGCTTTAGTGTGTATACGTTTTCATCTAAGTATATTTTCACTTCATCGGTACAAATATTTTAGGGCAATCAGTTCTCTTTTTGGTCATAAATTTGACTGCCTAGATGTAAGCACACCCGTCGTATTATGGCAAAGACGCATGTTTCGTTATATCTGCATTATAAAGAAAGTTAGCTACCTTTTAGTAATCTGCATTAATATTACTTCCCTCTCCACTGGATTATTTTTTAAGGCCTCCCAATTTCATTTTAGAAGAGGGTTCTGTTCATAACATGAATAAAGTGTCAAATTGATGACTGACTTCTTTTGCCCTCTGCATTATTAATATTACTTCCCTTTCCACTGAATTCTTTCTTAAGGCCTCTCAATTACATTTTAGGAGAGGGTTCTGTTCATAACATGAATAAAGTGTCAAATTCATCACTGACTTCTTTTGCCCTCTGCATTATTAATATTACTTCCGTTTCCACTGTATTCTTTCTTAAGGCCTCTCAATTGCATTTTAGAAGAGGGTTCTGTTCATAACAGGAATACAGTGTCAAATTCATCACTGACTTCTTTTGTCCTCTGCATTATTAATATTACTTCCGTTTCCACTGTATTCTTTCTTAAGGCCTCTCAATTACATTTTAGAAGAGGGTTCTGTTCATAACATGAATACAGTGTCAAATTGATGACTGACTTCTTTTGCCCTCTGCATTATTAATATTACTTCCCTTTCCACTGTATTCTTTCTTAAGGCCTCTCAATTACATTTTAAAAGAGGGTTCTGTTCATAACATGAATACAGTGTCAAATTCATCACTGACTTCTTTTGCCCACTGCATTATTAATATTACTTCCCTTTCCACTGTATTCTTCCTTAAGGCCTCTCAATTGCATTTTAGAAGAGGGTTCTGTTCATAACATGAATACAGTGTCAAATTGATCACTCACTTCCTTTGCCCTCTGCATTATTAATATTACTTCCGTTTCCACTGTATTCTTTTTTAAGGCCTCTCAATTGCATTTTAGAAGAGGGTTCTGTTCATAACATCAATATAGTGTCAAATTCATCACTGACTTCTTTTGCCCTCTGCATTATTAATATTACTTCCGTTTCCACTGTATTCTTTCTTAAGGCCTCTCAATTGCATTTTAGAAGAGGGTTCTGTTCATAACAGGAATACAGTGTCAAATTCATCACTGACTTCTTTTGTCCTCTGCATTATTAATATTACTTCCGTTTCCACTGTATTCTTTCTTAAGGCCTCTCAATTACATTTTAGAAGAGGGTTCTGTTCATAACATGAATACTGTGTCAAATTGATCACTGACTTCTTTTGCCCTCTGCATTATTAATATTACTTCCCTTTCCACTGTATTCTTTCTTAAGGCCTCTCAATTACATTTTAAAAGAGGGTTCTGTTCATAACATGAATACAGTGTCAAATTCATCACTGACTTCTTTTGCCCACTGCATTATTAATATTACTTCCCTTTCCACTGTATTCTTCCTTAAGGCCTCTCAATTGCATTTTAGAAGAGGGTTCTGTTCATAACATGAATACAGTGTCAAATTGATCACTGACTTCTTTTGCCCTCTGCATTATTAATATTACTTCCGTTTCCACTGTATTCTTTTTTAAGGCCTCTCAATTGCATTTTAGAAGAGGGTTCTGTTCATAACATCAATATAGTGTCAAATTCATCACTGACTTCTTTTGCCCTCTGCATTATTAATATTACTTCCGTTTCCACTGTATTCTTTCTTAAGGCCTCTCAATTGCATTTTAGAAGAGGGTTCTGTTCATAACATGAATACAGTGTCAAATTGATCACTGACTTCTTTTGCCCTCTGCATTATTAATATTACTTCCCTTTCCACTGTATTCTTTCTTAAGGCCTCTCAATTGCATTTTAGAAGAGGGTTCTGTTCATAACATGAATAAAGTGTCAAATTGATCACTGACTTCTTTTGCCCTCTGCATTATTAATATTACTTCCCTTTCCACTGTATTCTTTCTTAAGGCCTCTCAATTGCATTTTAGAAGAGGGTTCTGTTCATAACATGAATACAGTGTCAAATTGATCACTGACTTCTTTTGCCCTCTGCATTATTAATATTACTTCCCTTTCCACTGTATTCTTTTTTAAGGCCTCTCAATTGCATTTTAGAAGAGGGTTCTGTTCATAACATGAATAAAGTGTCAAATTGATCACTCACTTCTTTTGCCCTCTGCATTATTAATATTACTTCCCTTTCCACCCCTATTCTTTTTTAAGGCCTCTCAATTGCATTTTAGAAGAGGGTTCTGTTCATAACATGAATAAAGTGTCAAATTGAACACTGACTTCTTTTGCGCTCTGCATTATTAATATTACTTCCCTTTCCACTGTATTCTTTTTTAAGGCCTCTCAATTGCATTTTAGAAGAGGGTTCTGTTCATAACATGAATAAAGTGTCAAATACATCACTGACTTCTTTTGCCCTCTGCATTATTAATATTACTTCCCTTTCCACCCCTATTCTTTTTTAAGGCCTCTCAATTGCATTTTAGAAGAGGGTTCTGTTCATAACATGAATAAAGTGTCAAATTGATCATTGACTTCTTTTGCCCTCTGCATTATTAATATTACTTCCCTTTCCACTGTATTCTTTCTTAAGGCCTCTCAATTGCATTTTAGAAGAAGGTTCTGTTCATAACATGAATAAAGTGTCAAATTGATCACTGACTTCTTTTGCCCTCTGCATTATTAATATTACTTCCTTTTCCACTGTATTCTTTTTTAAGGCCTCTCAATTGCATTTTAGAAGAGGGTTCTGTTCATAACATGAATAAAATGTCAAATTGATCACTGACTTCTTTTGCCCTCTGCATTATTAATATTACTTCCCTTTCCACTGTATTCTTTTTAAGGCCTCCCAATTGCATTTTAGAAGAGGGTTCTGTTCATAACATGAATACAGTGTCAAATTGATCACTGACTTCTTTTGCCCTCTGCATTATTAATATTACTTCCCTTTCCACTGTATTCTTTCTTAAGGCCTCTCAATTGCATTTTAGAAGAGGGTTCTATTCATAACATGAATAAAGTGTCAAATTGATCACTGACTTCTTTTGCCCTCTGCATTATTAATATTACTTCCCTTTCCACAGTATTCTTTCTTAAGGCCTCTCAATTGCATTTTAGAAGAAGGTTCTGTTCATAACATGAATAAAGTGTCAAATTGATCACTGACTTCTTTTGCCCACTGCATTATTAATATTACTTCCCTTTCCACTGTATTCTTTCTTAAGGCCTCTCAATTGCATTTTAGAAGAAGGTTCTGTTCATAACATGAATAAAGTGTCAAATTGATCACTGACTTCTTTTGCCCTCTGCATTATTAATATTACTTCCGTTTATACTGTATTCTTTCTTAAGGCCTCTCAATTACATTTTAGAAGAGGGTTCTGTTCATAACATGAATACAGTGTCAAATTCATCACTGACTTCTTTTGCCCTCTGCATTATTAATATTACTTCCGTTTCCACTGTATTCTTTCTTAAGGCCTCTCAATTACATTTTAGAAGAGGGTTCTGTTCATAACATGAATACTGTGTCAAATTGATCACTGACTTCTTTTGCCCTCTGCATTATTAATATTACTTCCCTTTCCACTGTATTCTTTCTTAAGGCCTCTCAATTACATTTTAAAAGAGGGTTCTGTTCATAACATGAATACAGTGTCAAATTCATCACTGACTTCTTTTGCCCTCTGCATTATTAATATTACTTCCCTCTCCACTGTATTCTTTCTTAAGGCCTCTCAATTACATTTTAGAAGAGGGTTCTGTTCATAACATGAATAAAGTGTCAAATTGATGACTGACTTCTTTTGCCCTCTGCATTATTAATATTACTTCCGTTTCCACTGTATTCTTTCTTAAGGCCTCTCAATTGCATTTTAGAAGAGGGTTCTGTTCATAACAGGAATACAGTGTCAAATTCATCACTGACTTCTTTTGCCCTCTGCATTATTAATATTACTTCCGTTTCCACTGTATTCTTTCTTAAGGCCTCTCAATTACATTTTAGAAGAGGGTTCTGTTCATAACATGAATACTGTGTCAAATTGATCACTGACTTCTTTTGCCCTCTGCATTATTAATATTACTTCCCTTTCCACTGTATTCTTTCTTAAGGCCTCTCAATTACATTTTAAAAGAGGGTTCTGTTCATAACATGAATACAGTGTCAAATTCATCACTGACTTCTTTTGCCCTCTGCATTATTAATATTACTTCCCTTTCCACTGTATTCTTTCTTAAGGCCTCTCAATTACATTTTAGAAGAGGGTTCTGTTCATAACATGAATAAAGTGTCAAATTGATGACTGACTTCTTTTGCCCTCTGCATTATTAATATTACTTCCGTTTCCACTGTATTCTTTCTTAAGGCCTCTCAATTGCATTTTAGAAGAGGGTTCTGTTCATAACAGGAATACAGTGTCAAATTCATCACTGACTTCTTTTGTCCTCTGCATTATTAATATTACTTCCGTTTCCACTGTATTCTTTCTTAAGGCCTCTCAATTACATTTTAGAAGAGGGTTCTGTTCATAACATGAATACTGTGTCAAATTGATCACTGACTTCTTTTGCCCTCTGCATTATTAATATTACTTCCCTTTCCACTGTATTCTTTCTTAAGGCCTCTCAATTACATTTTAAAAGAGGGTTCTGTTCATAACATGAATACAGTGTCAAATTCATCACTGACTTCTTTTGCCCACTGCATTATTAATATTACTTCCCTTTCCACTGTATTCTTCCTTAAGGCCTCTCAATTGCATTTTAGAAGAGGGTTCTGTTCATAACATGAATACTGTGTCAAATTGATCACTCACTTCTTTTGCCCTCTGCATTATTAATATTACTTCCGTTTCCACTGTATTCTTTTTTAAGGCCTCTCAATTGCATTTTAGAAGAGGGTTCTGTTCATAACATCAATATAGTGTCAAATTCATCACTCACTTCTTTTGCCCTCTGCATTATTAATATTACTTCCGTTTCCACTGTATTCTTTCTTAAGGCCTCTCAATTGCATTTTAGAAGAGGGTTCTGTTCATAACATGAATAAAGTGTCAAATTGATCACTGACTTCTTTTGCCCTCTGCATTATTAATATTACTTCCCTTTCCACTGTATTCTTTCTTAAGGCCTCTCAATTGCATTTTAGAAGAGGGTTCTGTTCATAACATGAATACAGTGTCAAATTGATCACTGACTTCTTTTGCCCTCTGCATTATTAATATTACTTCCCTTTCCACTGTATTCTTTCTTAAGGCCTCTCAATTACATTTTAGAAGAGGGTTCTGTTCATAACATGAATAAAGTGTCAAATTGATGACTGACTTCTTTTGCCCTCTGCATTATTAATATTACTTCCGTTTCCACTGTATTCTTTCTTAAGGCCTCTCAATTGCATTTTAGAAGAGGGTTCTGTTCATAACAGGAATACAGTGTCAAATTCATCACTGACTTCTTTTGTCCTCTGCATTATTAATATTACTTCCGTTTCCACTGTATTCTTTCTTAAGGCCTCTCAATTACATTTTAGAAGAGGGTTCTGTTCATAACATGAATACTGTGTCAAATTGATCACTGACTTCTTTTGCCCTCTGCATTATTAATATTACTTCCCTTTCCACTGTATTCTTTCTTAAGGCCTCTCAATTACATTTTAAAAGAGGGTTCTGTTCATAACATGAATACAGTGTCAAATTCATCACTGACTTCTTTTGCCCTCTGCATTATTAATATTACTTCCCTCTCCACTGTATTCTTTCTTAAGGCCTCTCAATTACATTTTAGAAGAGGGTTCTGTTCATAACATGAATAAAGTGTCAAATTGATGACTGACTTCTTTTGCCCTCTGCATTATTAATATTACTTCCGTTTCCACTGTATTCTTTCTTAAGGCCTCTCAATTGCATTTTAGAAGAGGGTTCTGTTCATAACAGGAATACAGTGTCAAATTCATCACTGACTTCTTTTGTCCTCTGCATTATTAATATTACTTCCGTTTCCACTGTATTCTTTCTTAAGGCCTCTCAATTACATTTTAGAAGAGGGTTCTGTTCATAACATGAATACTGTGTCAAATTGATCACTGACTTCTTTTGCCCTCTGCATTATTAATATTACTTCCCTTTCCACTGTATTCTTTCTTAAGGCCTCTCAATTACATTTTAAAAGAGGGTTCTGTTCATAACATGAATACAGTGTCAAATTCATCACTGACTTCTTTTGCCCACTGCATTATTAATATTACTTCCCTTTCCACTGTATTCTTTCTTAAGGCCTCTCAATTACATTTTAGAAGAGGGTTCTGTTCATAACATGAATACAGTGTCAAATTCATCACTGATTTCTTTTGCCCTCTGCATTATTAATATTACTTCCCTCTCCACTGTATTCTTTCTTAAGGCCTCTCAATTACATTTTAGAAGAGGGTTCTGTTCATAACATGAATAAAGTGTCAAATTGATGACTGACTTCTTTTGCCCTCTGCATTATTAATATTACTTCCGTTTCCACTGTATTCTTTCTTAAGGCCTCTCAATTGCATTTTAGAAGAGGGTTCTGTTCATAACAGGAATACAGTGTCAAATTCATCACTGACTTCTTTTGTCCTCTGCATTATTAATATTACTTCCGTTTCCACTGTATTCTTTCTTAAGGCCTCTCAATTACATTTTAGAAGAGGGTTCTGTTCATAACATGAATACTGTGTCAAATTGATCACTGACTTCTTTTGCCCTCTGCATTATTAATATTACTTCCCTTTCCACTGTATTCTTTCTTAAGGCCTCTCAATTACATTTTAAAAGAGGGTTCTGTTCATAACATGAATACAGTGTCAAATTCATCACTGACTTCTTTTGCCCACTGCATTATTAATATTACTTCCCTTTCCACTGTATTCTTCCTTAAGGCCTCTCAATTGCATTTTAGAAGAGGGTTCTGTTCATAACATGAATACTGTGTCAAATTGATCACTCACTTCTTTTGCCCTCTGCATTATTAATATTACTTCCGTTTCCACTGTATTCTTTTTTAAGGCCTCTCAATTGCATTTTAGAAGAGGGGTCTGTTCATAACATCAATATAGTGTCAAATTCATCACTGACTTCTTTTGCCCTCTGCATTATTAATATTACTTCCGTTTCCACTGTATTCTTTCTTAAGGCCTCTCAATTGCATTTTAGAAGAGGGTTCTGTTCATAACATGAATAAAGTGTCAAATTGATCACTGACTTCTTTTGCCCTCTGCATTATTAATATTACTTCCCTTTCCACTGTATTCTTTCTTAAGGCCTCTCAATTGCATTTTAGAAGAGGGTTCTGTTCATAACATGAATACAGTGTCAAATTGATCACTGACTTCTTTTGCCCTCTGCATTATTAATATTACTTCCCTTTCCACTGTATTCTTTTTTAAGGCCTCTCAATTGCATTTTAGAAGAGGGTTCTGTTCATAACATGAATAAAGTGTCAAATTGATCACTCACTTCTTTTGCCCTCTGCATTATTAATATTACTTCCCTTTCCACCCCTATTCTTTTTTAAGGCCTCTCAATTGCATTTTAGAAGAGGGTTCTGTTCATAACATGAATAAAGTGTCAAATTGAACACTGACTTCTTTTGCGCTCTGCATTATTAATATTACTTCCCTTTCCACTGTATTCTTTCTTAAGGCCTCTCAATTGCATTTTAGAAGAAGGTTCTGTTCATAACATGAATAAAGTGTCAAATTGATCACTGACTTCTTTTGCCCTCTGCATTATTAATATTACTTCCTTTTCCACTGTATTCTTTTTTAAGGCCTCTCAATTGCATTTTAGAAGAGGGTTCTGTTCATAACATGAATAAAATGTCAAATTGATCACTGACTTCTTTTGCCCTCTGCATTATTAATATTACTTCCCTTTCCACTGTATTCTTTTTAAGGCCTCCCAATTGCATTTTAGAAGAGGGTTCTGTTCATAACATGAATACAGTGTCAAATTGATCACTGACTTCTTTTGCCCTCTGCATTATTAATATTACTTCCCTTTCCACTGTATTCTGTCTTAAGGCCTCTCAATTGCATTTTAGAAGAGGGTTCTATTCATAACATGAATAAAGTGTCAAATTGATCACTGACTTCTTTTGCCCTCTGCATTATTAATATTACTTCCCTTTCCACTGTATTCTTTCTTAAGGCCTCTCAATTGCATTTTAGAAGAAGGTTCTGTTCATAACATGAATAAAGTGTCAAATTGATCACTGACTTCTTTTGCCCTCTGCATTATTAATATTACTTCCCTTTCCACTGTATTCTTTTTTAAGGCCTCTCAATTGCATTTTAGAAGAGGGTTCTGTTCATAACATGAATAAAATGTCAAATTGATCACTGACTTCTTTTGCCCTCTGCATTATTAATATTACTTCCCTTTCCACTGTATTCTTTTTAAGGCCTCCCAATTGCATTTTAGAAGAGGGTTCTGTTCATAACATGAATACAGTGTCAAATTGATCACTGACTTCTTTTGCCCTCTGCATTATTAATATTACTTCCCTTTCCACTGTATTCTTTTTTAAGGCCTCTCAATTGCATTTTAGAAGAGGGTTCTATTCATAACATGAATAAAGTGTCAAATTGATCACTGACTTCTTTTGCCCTCTGCATTATTAATATTACTTCCCTTTCCACTGTATTCTTTCTTAAGGCCTCTCAATTGCATTTTAGAAGAGGGTTCTGTTCATAACATGAATAAAATGTCAAATTGATCACTGACTTCTTTTGCCCTCTGCATTATTAATATTACTTCCCTTTCCACTGTATTCTTTTTTTAGGCCTCTCAATTGCATTTTAGAAGAGGGTTCTGTTCATAACATGAATACAGTGTCAAATTGATCACTGACTTCTTTTGCCCTCTGCATTATTAATATTACTTCCCTTTCCACTGTATTCTTTCTTAAGGCCTCTCAATTGCATTTTAGAAGAGGGTTCTGTTCATAACATGAATACAGTGTCAAATTGATCACTGACTTCTTTTGCCCTCTGCATTATTAATATTCCTTCCCTTACCACTGTATTCTTTTTTAAGGCCTCTCAATTGCATTTTAGAAGAGGGTTCTGTTCATAACATGAATAAAATGTCAAATTGATCACTGACTTCTTTTGCCCTCTGCATTATTAATATTACTTCCCTTTCCACTGTATTCTTTTTAAGGCCTCCCAATTGCATTTTAGAAGAGGGTTCTGTTCATAACATGAATACAGTGTCAAATTGATCACTGACTTCTTTTGCCCTCTGCATTATTAATATTTCTTCCCTTTCCACTGTATTCTTTTTTTAGGCCTCTCAATTGCATTTTAGAAGAGGGTTCTGTTCATAACATGAATAAAGTGTCAAATTGATCACTGACTTCTTTTGCCCTCTGCATTATTAATATTACTTCTCTTTCCACTGTATTCTTTTTTAAGGCCTCTCAATTGCATTTTAGAAGAGGGTTCTGTTCATAACATGAATACAGTGTCAAATTGATCACTGACTTCTTTTGCCCTCTGCATTATTAATATTACTTCCCTTTCCACTGTATTCTTTCTTAAGGCCTCTCAATTGCATTTTAGAAGAGGGTTCTGTTCATAACATGAATACAGTGTCAAATTGATCACTGATTTCTTTTGCCCTCTGCATTATTAATATTACTTCCCTTACCACTGTATTCTTTTTAAGGCCTCTCAATTGCATTTTAGAAGAGGGTTCTGTTCATAACATGAATAAAGTGTCAAATTGATCACTGACTTCTTTTGCCCTCTGCATTATTAATATTACTTCTCTTTCCACTGTATTCTTTTTTAAGGCCTCTCAATTACATTTTAGAAGAGGGTTCTGTTCATAACATGAATACTGTGTCAAATTGATCACTGACTTCTTTTGCCCTCTGCATTATTAATATTACTTCCCTTTCCACTGTATTCTTTCTTAAGGCCTCTCAATTACATTTTAAAAGAGGGTTCTGTTCATAACATGAATACAGTGTCAAATTCATCACTGACTTCTTTTGCCCACTGCATTATTAATATTACTTCCCTTTCCACTGTATTCTTTCTTAAGGCCTCTCAATTACATTTTAGAAGAGGGTTCTGTTCATAACATGAATACAGTGTCAAATTCATCACTGATTTCTTTTGCCCTCTGCATTATTAATATTACTTCCCTCTCCACTGTATTCTTTCTTAAGGCCTCTCAATTACATTTTAGAAGAGGGTTCTGTTCATAACATGAATAAAGTGTCAAATTGATGACTGACTTCTTTTGCCCGCTGCATTATTAATATTACTTCCGTTTCCACTGTATTCTTTCTTAAGGCCTCTCAATTGCATTTTAGAAGAGGGTTCTGTTCATAACAGGAATACAGTGTCAAATTGATCACTGACTTCTTTTGTCCTCTGCATTATTAATATTACTTCCGTTTCCACTGTATTCTTTCTTAAGGCCTCTCAATTACATTTTAGAAGAGGGTTCTGTTCATAACATGAATACTGTGTCAAATTGATCACTGACTTCTTTTGCCCTCTGCATTATTAATATTACTTCCCTTTCCACTGTATTCTTTCTTAAGGCCTCTCAATTACATTTTAAAAGAGGGTTCTGTTCATAACATGAATACAGTGTCAAATTCATCACTGACTTCTTTTGCCCACTGCATTATTAATATTACTTCCCTTTCCACTGTATTCTTCCTTAAGGCCTCTCAATTGCATTTTAGAAGAGGGTTCTGTTCATAACATGAATACTGTGTCAAATTGATCACTCACTTCTTTTGCCCTCTGCATTATTAATATTACTTCCGTTTCCACTGTATTCTTTTTTAAGGCCTCTCAATTGCATTTTAGAAGAGGGGTCTGTTCATAACATCAATATAGTGTCAAATTCATCACTGACTTCTTTTGCCCTCTGCATTATTAATATTACTTCCGTTTCCACTGTATTCTTTCTTAAGGCCTCTCAATTGCATTTTAGAAGAGGGTTCTGTTCATAACATGAATAAAGTGTCAAATTGATCACTGACTTCTTTTGCCCTCTGCATTATTAATATTACTTCCCTTTCCACTGTATTCTTTCTTAAGGCCTCTCAATTGCATTTTAGAAGAGGGTTCTGTTCATAACATGAATACAGTGTCAAATTGATCACTGACTTCTTTTGCCCTCTGCATTATTAATATTACTTCCCTTTCCACTGTATTCTTTCTTAAGGCCTCTCAATTACATTTTAGAAGAGGGTTCTGTTCATAACATGAATAAAGTGTCAAATTGATGACTGACTTCTTTTGCCCTCTGCATTATTAATATTACTTCCGTTTCCACTGTATTCTTTCTTAAGGCCTCTCAATTGCATTTTAGAAGAGGGTTCTGTTCATAACAGGAATACAGTGTCAAATTCATCACTGACTTCTTTTGTCCTCTGCATTATTAATATTACTTCCGTTTCCACTGTATTCTTTCTTAAGGCCTCTCAATTACATTTTAGAAGAGGGTTCTGTTCATAACATGAATACTGTGTCAAATTGATCACTGACTTCTTTTGCCCTCTGCATTATTAATATTACTTCCCTTTCCACTGTATTCTTTCTTAAGGCCTCTCAATTACATTTTAAAAGAGGGTTCTGTTCATAACATGAATACAGTGTCAAATTCATCACTGACTTCTTTTGCCCTCTGCATTATTAATATTACTTCCCTCTCCACTGTATTCTTTCTTAAGGCCTCTCAATTACATTTTAGAAGAGGGTTCTGTTCATAACATGAATAAAGTGTCAAATTGATGACTGACTTCTTTTGCCCTCTGCATTATTAATATTACTTCCGTTTCCACTGTATTCTTTCTTAAGGCCTCTCAATTGCATTTTAGAAGAGGGTTCTGTTCATAACAGGAATACAGTGTCAAATTCATCACTGACTTCTTTTGTCCTCTGCATTATTAATATTACTTCCGTTTCCACTGTATTCTTTCTTAAGGCCTCTCAATTACATTTTAGAAGAGGGTTCTGTTCATAACATGAATACTGTGTCAAATTGATCACTGACTTCTTTTGCCCTCTGCATTATTAATATTACTTCCGTTTCCACTGTATTCTTTTTTAAGGCCTCTCAATTGCATTTTAGAAGAGGGGTCTGTTCATAACATCAATATAGTGTCAAATTCATCACTGACTTCTTTTGCCCTCTGCATTATTAATATTACTTCCGTTTCCACTGTATTCTTTCTTAAGGCCTCTCAATTGCATTTTAGAAGAGGGTTCTGTTCATAACATGAATAAAGTGTCAAATTGATCACTGACTTCTTTTGCCCTCTGCATTATTAATATTACTTCCCTTTCCACTGTATTCTTTCTTAAGGCCTCTCAATTGCATTTTAGAAGAGGGTTCTGTTCATAACATGAATACAGTGTCAAATTGATCACTGACTTCTTTTGCCCTCTGCATTATTAATATTACTTCCCTTTCCACTGTATTCTTTCTTAAGGCCTCTCAATTACATTTTAGAAGAGGGTTCTGTTCATAACATGAATAAAGTGTCAAATTGATGACTGACTTCTTTTGCCCTCTGCATTATTAATATTACTTCCGTTTCCACTGTATTCTTTCTTAAGGCCTCTCAATTGCATTTTAGAAGAGGGTTCTGTTCATAACAGGAATACAGTGTCAAATTCATCACTGACTTCTTTTGTCCTCTGCATTATTAATATTACTTCCGTTTCCACTGTATTCTTTCTTAAGGCCTCTCAATTACATTTTAGAAGAGGGTTCTGTTCATAACATGAATACTGTGTCAAATTGATCACTGACTTCTTTTGCCCTCTGCATTATTAATATTACTTCCCTTTCCACTGTATTCTTTCTTAAGGCCTCTCAATTACATTTTAAAAGAGGGTTCTGTTCATAACATGAATACAGTGTCAAATTCATCACTGACTTCTTTTGCCCTCTGCATTATTAATATTACTTCCCTCTCCACTGTATTCTTTCTTAAGGCCTCTCAATTACATTTTAGAAGAGGGTTCTGTTCATAACATGAATAAAGTGTCAAATTGATGACTGACTTCTTTTGCCCTCTGCATTATTAATATTACTTCCGTTTCCACTGTATTCTTTCTTAAGGCCTCTCAATTGCATTTTAGAAGAGGGTTCTGTTCATAACAGGAATACAGTGTCAAATTCATCACTGACTTCTTTTGTCCTCTGCATTATTAATATTACTTCCGTTTCCACTGTATTCTTTCTTAAGGCCTCTCAATTACATTTTAGAAGAGGGTTCTGTTCATAACATGAATACTGTGTCAAATTGATCACTGACTTCTTTTGCCCTCTGCATTATTAATATTACTTCCCTTTCCACTGTATTCTTTCTTAAGGCCTCTCAATTACATTTTAAAAGAGGGTTCTGTTCATAACATGAATACAGTGTCAAATTCATCACTGACTTCTTTTGCCCACTGCATTATTAATATTACTTCCCTTTCCACTGTATTCTTTCTTAAGGCCTCTCAATTACATTTTAGAAGAGGGTTCTGTTCATAACATGAATACAGTGTCAAATTCATCACTGATTTCTTTTGCCCTCTGCATTATTAATATTACTTCCCTCTCCACTGTATTCTTTCTTAAGGCCTCTCAATTACATTTTAGAAGAGGGTTCTGTTCATAACATGAATAAAGTGTCAAATTGATGACTGACTTCTTTTGCCCTCTGCATTATTAATATTACTTCCGTTTCCACTGTATTCTTTCTTAAGGCCTCTCAATTGCATTTTAGAAGAGGGTTCTGTTCATAACAGGAATACAGTGTCAAATTCATCACTGACTTCTTTTGTCCTCTGCATTATTAATATTACTTCCGTTTCCACTGTATTCTTTCTTAAGGCCTCTCAATTACATTTTAGAAGAGGGTTCTGTTCATAACATGAATACTGTGTCAAATTGATCACTGACTTCTTTTGCCCTCTGCATTATTAATATTACTTCCCTTTCCACTGTATTCTTTCTTAAGGCCTCTCAATTACATTTTAAAAGAGGGTTCTGTTCATAACATGAATACAGTGTCAAATTCATCACTGACTTCTTTTGCCCACTGCATTATTAATATTACTTCCCTTTCCACTGTATTCTTCCTTAAGGCCTCTCAATTGCATTTTAGAAGAGGGTTCTGTTCATAACATGAATACTGTGTCAAATTGATCACTCACTTCTTTTGCCCTCTGCATTATTAATATTACTTCCGTTTCCACTGTATTCTTTTTTAAGGCCTCTCAATTGCATTTTAGAAGAGGGTTCTGTTCATAACATCAATATAGTGTCAAATTCATCACTGACTTCTTTTGCCCTCTGCATTATTAATATTACTTCCGTTTCCACTGTATTCTTTCTTAAGGCCTCTCAATTGCATTTTAGAAGAGGGTTCTGTTCATAACATGAATAAAGTGTCAAATTGATCACTGACTTCTTTTGCCCTCTGCATTATTAATATTACTTCCCTTTCCACTGTATTCTTTCTTAAGGCCTCTCAATTGCATTTTAGAAGAGGGTTCTGTTCATAACATGAATACAGTGTCAAATTGATCACTGACTTCTTTTGCCCTCTGCATTATTAATATTACTTCCCTTTCCACTGTATTCTTTTTTAAGGCCTCTCAATTGCATTTTAGAAGAGGGTTCTGTTCATAACATGAATAAAGTGTCAAATTGATCACTCACTTCTTTTGCCCTCTGCATTATTAATATTACTTCCCTTTCCACCCCTATTCTTTTTTAAGGCCTCTCAATTGCATTTTAGAAGAGGGTTCTGTTCATAACATGAATAAAGTGTCAAATTGAACACTGACTTCTTTTGCGCTCTGCATTATTAATATTACTTCCCTTTCCACTGTATTCTTTCTTAAGGCCTCTCAATTGCATTTTAGAAGAAGGTTCTGTTCATAACATGAATAAAGTGTCAAATTGATCACTGACTTCTTTTGCCCTCTGCATTATTAATATTACTTCCTTTTCCACTGTATTCTTTTTTAAGGCCTCTCAATTGCATTTTAGAAGAGGGTTCTGTTCATAACATGAATAAAATGTCAAATTGATCACTGACTTCTTTTGCCCTCTGCATTATTAATATTACTTCCCTTTCCACTGTATTCTTTTTAAGGCCTCCCAATTGCATTTTAGAAGAGGGTTCTGTTCATAACATGAATACAGTGTCAAATTGATCACTGACTTCTTTTGCCCTCTGCATTATTAATATTACTTCCCTTTCCACTGTATTCTGTCTTAAGGCCTCTCAATTGCATTTTAGAAGAGGGTTCTATTCATAACATGAATAAAGTGTCAAATTGATCACTGACTTCTTTTGCCCTCTGCATTATTAATATTACTTCCCTTTCCACTGTATTCTTTCTTAAGGCCTCTCAATTGCATTTTAGAAGAAGGTTCTGTTCATAACATGAATAAAGTGTCAAATTGATCACTGACTTCTTTTGCCCTCTGCATTATTAATATTACTTCCCTTTCCACTGTATTCTTTTTTAAGGCCTCTCAATTGCATTTTAGAAGAGGGTTCTGTTCATAACATGAATAAAATGTCAAATTGATCACTGACTTCTTTTGCCCTCTGCATTATTAATATTACTTCCCTTTCCACTGTATTCTTTTTAAGGCCTCCCAATTGCATTTTAGAAGAGGGTTCTGTTCATAACATGAATACAGTGTCAAATTGATCACTGACTTCTTTTGCCCTCTGCATTATTAATATTACTTCCCTTTCCACTGTATTCTTTTTTAAGGCCTCTCAATTGCATTTTAGAAGAGGGTTCTATTCATAACATGAATAAAGTGTCAAATTGATCACTGACTTCTTTTGCCCTCTGCATTATTAATATTACTTCCCTTTCCACTGTATTCTTTCTTAAGGCCTCTCAATTGCATTTTAGAAGAGGGTTCTGTTCATAACATGAATAAAATGTCAAATTGATCACTGACTTCTTTTGCCCTCTGCATTATTAATATTACTTCCCTTTCCACTGTATTCTTTTTTTAGGCCTCTCAATTGCATTTTAGAAGAGGGTTCTGTTCATAACATGAATACAGTGTCAAATTGATCACTGACTTCTTTTGCCCTCTGCATTATTAATATTACTTCCCTTTCCACTGTATTCTTTCTTAAGGCCTCTCAATTGCATTTTAGAAGAGGGTTCTGTTCATAACATGAATACAGTGTCAAATTGATCACTGACTTCTTTTGCCCTCTGCATTATTAATATTCCTTCCCTTACCACTGTATTCTTTTTTAAGGCCTCTCAATTGCATTTTAGAAGAGGGTTCTGTTCATAACATGAATAAAATGTCAAATTGATCACTGACTTCTTTTGCCCTCTGCATTATTAATATTACTTCCCTTTCCACTGTATTCTTTTTAAGGCCTCCCAATTGCATTTTAGAAGAGGGTTCTGTTCATAACATGAATACAGTGTCAAATTGATCACTGACTTCTTTTGCCCTCTGCATTATTAATATTTCTTCCCTTTCCACTGTATTCTTTTTTTAGGCCTCTCAATTGCATTTTAGAAGAGGGTTCTGTTCATAACATGAATAAAGTGTCAAATTGATCACTGACTTCTTTTGCCCTCTGCATTATTAATATTACTTCTCTTTCCACTGTATTCTTTTTTAAGGCCTCTCAATTGCATTTTAGAAGAGGGTTCTGTTCATAACATGAATACAGTGTCAAATTGATCACTGACTTCTTTTGCCCTCTGCATTATTAATATTACTTCCCTTTCCACTGTATTCTTTCTTAAGGCCTCTCAATTGCATTTTAGAAGAGGGTTCTGTTCATAACATGAATACAGTGTCAAATTGATCACTGATTTCTTTTGCCCTCTGCATTATTAATATTACTTCCCTTACCACTGTATTCTTTTTAAGGCCTCTCAATTGCATTTTAGAAGAGGGTTCTGTTCATAACATGAATAAAGTGTCAAATTGATCACTGACTTCTTTTGCCCTCTGCATTATTAATATTACTTCTCTTTCCACTGTATTCTTTTTTAAGGCCTCTCAATTGCATTTTAGAAGAGGGTTCTGTTCATAACATGAATACAGTGTCAAATTGATCACTGACTTCTTTTGCCCTCTGCATTATTAATATTACTTCCCTTTCCACTGTATTCTTTCTTAAGGCCTCTCAATTGCATTTTAGAAGAGGGTTCTGTTCATAACATGAATACAGTGTCAAATTGATCACTGACTTCTTTTGACCTCTGCATTATTAATATTACTTCCCTTACCACTGTATTCTTTTTTAAGGCCTCTCAATTGCATTTTAGAAGAGGGTTCTATTCATAACATGAATACAGTGTCAAATTGATCACTGATTTCTTTTGCCCTCTGCATTATTAATATTACTTCCCTTACCACTGTATTCTTTTTTAAGGCCTCTCAATTGCATTTTAGAAGAGGGTTCTGTTCATAACATGAATAAAATGTCAAATTGATCACTGACTTCTTTTGCCCTCTGCATTATTAATATTACTTCCCTTTCCACTGTATTCTTTTTAAGGCCTCCCAATTGCATTTTAGAAGAGGGTTCTGTTCATAACATGAATACAGTGTCAAATTGATCACTGACTTCTTTTGCCCTCTGCATTATTAATATTACTTCCCTTTCCACTGTATTCTTTTTTAAGGCCTCTCAATTGCATTTTAGAAGAGGGTTCTGTTCATAACATGAATACAGTGTCAAATTGATCACTGACTTCTTTTGCCCTCTGCATTATTAATATTACTTCCCTTTCCACTGTATTCTTTCTTAAGGCCTCTCAATTGCATTTTAGAAGAGGGTTCTGTTCATAACATGAATACAGTGTCAAATTGATCACTGACTTCTTTTGCCCTCTGCATTATTAATATTACTTCCCTTACCACTGTATTCTTTTTTAAGGCCTCTCAATTGCATTTTAGAAGAGGGTTCTGTTCATAACATGAATAAAATGTCAAATTGATCACTGACTTCTTTTGCCCTCTGCATTATTAATATTACTTCCCTTTCCACTGTATTCTTTTTAAGGCCTCCCAATTGCAATTTAGAAGAGGGTTCTGTTCATAACATGAATAAAGTGTCAAATTGATCACTGACTTCTTTTGCCCTCTGCATTATTAATATTACTTCTCTTTCCACTGTATTCTTTTTTAAGGCCTCTCAATTGCATTTTAGAAGAGGGTTCTGTTCATAACATGAATACAGTGTCAAATTGATCACTGACTTCTTTTGCCCTCTGCATTATTAATATTACTTCCCTTTCCACTGTATTCTTTCTTAAGGCCTCTCAATTGCATTTTAGAAGAGGGTTCTGTTCATAACATGAATACAGTGTCAAATTGATCACTGACTTCTTTTGCCCTCTGCATTATTAATATTACTTCCCTTACCACTGTATTCTTTTTTAAGGCCTCTCAATTGCATTTTAGAAGAGGGTTCTATTCATAACATGAATACAGTGTCAAATTGATCACTGATTTCTTTTGCCCTCTGCATTATTAATATTACTTCCCTTACCACTGTATTCTTTTTAAGGCCTCCCAATTGCATTTTAGAAGAGGGTTCTGTTCATAACATGAATACAGTGTCAAATTGATCACTGACTTCTTTTGCCCTCTGCATTATTAATATTACTTCTCTTTCCACTGTATTCTTTTTTAAGGCCTCTCAATTGCATTTTAGAAGAGGGTTCTGTTCATAACATGAATACAGTGTCAAATTGATCACTGACTTCTTTTGCCCTCTGCATTATTAATATTACTTCCCTTTCCACTGTATTCTTTCTTAAGGCCTCTCAATTGCATTTTAGAAGAGGGTTCTGTTCATAACATGAATACAGTGTCAAATTGATCACTGACTTCTTTTGCCCTCTGCATTATTAATATTACTTCCCTTACCACTGTATTCTTTTTTAAGGCCTCTCAATTGCATTTTAGAAGAGGGTTCTATTCATAACATGAATACAGTGTCAAATTGATCACTGATTTCTTTTGCCCTCTGCATTATTAATATTACTTCCCTTACCACTGTATTCTTTTTAAGGCCTCCCAATTGCATTTTAGAAGAGGGTTCTGTTCATAACATGAATACAGTGTCAAATTGATCACTGACTTCTTTTGCCCTCTGCATTATTAATATTACTTCTCTTTCCACTGTATTCTTTTTTAAGGCCTCTCAATTGCATTTTAGAAGAGGGTTCTGTTCATAACATGAATACAGTGTCAAATTGATCACTGACTTCTTTTGCCCTCTGCATTATTAATATTACTTCCCTTTCCACTGTATTCTTTCGTAAGGCCTCTCAATTGCATTTTAGAAGAGGGTTCTGTTCATAACATGAATACAGTGTCAAATTGATCACTGACTTCTTTTGCCCTCTGCATTATTAATATTACTTCCCTTACCACTGTATTCTTTTTTAAGGCCTCTCAATTGCATTTTAGAAGAGGGTTCTATTCATAACATGAATACAGTGTCAAATTGATCACTGATTTCTTTTGCCCTCTGCATTATTAATATTACTTCCCTTACCACTGTATTCTTTTTAAGGCCTCCCAATTGCATTTTAGAAGAGGGTTCTGTTCATAACATGAATACAGTGTCAAATTGATCACTGACTTCTTTTGCCCTCTGCATTATTAATATTACTTCTCTTTCCACTGTATTCTTTTTTAAGGCCTCTCAATTGCATTTTAGAAGAGGGTTCTGTTCATAACATGAATACAGTGTCAAATTGATCACTGACTTCTTTTGCCCTCTGCATTATTAATATTACTTCCCTTACCACTGTATTCTTTTTTAAGGCCTCTCAATTGCATTTTAGAAGAGGGTTCTGTTCATAACATGAATAAAATGTCAAATTGATCACTGACTTCTTTTGCCCTCTGCATTATTAATATTACTTCCCTTTCCACTGTATTCTTTTTAAGGCCTCCCAATTGCATTTTAGAAGAGGGTTCTGTTCATAACATGAATAAAGTGTCAAATTGATCACTGACTTCTTTTGCCCTGTGCATTATTAATATTACTTCCCTTTCCACTGTATTCTTTTTTTAGGCCTCTCAATTACATTTTAGAAGAGGGTTCTGTTCATAACATGAATAAAGTGTCAAATTGATCACTGACTTCTTTTGCCCTCTGCATTATTAATATTACTTCTCTTTCCACTGTATTCTTTTTTAAGGGCTCTCAATTGCATTTTAGAAGAGGGTTCTGTTCATAACATGAATACAGTGTCAAATTGATCACTGACTTCTTTTGCCCTCTGCATTATTAATATTACTTCCCTTTCCACTGTATTCTTTCTTAAGGCCTCTCAATTGCATTTTAGAAGAGGGTTCTGTTCATAACATGAATACAGTGTCAAATTGATCACTGACTTCTTTTGCCCTCTGCATTATTAATATTACTTCCCTTTTCACCCCTATTCTTTTTTAAGGCCTCACAATTGCATTTTAGAAGAGGGTTCTGTTCATAACATGAATAAAGTGTCAAATTGATCACTGACTTCTTTTGCCCTCTGCATTATTAATATTACTTCCCTTTCCACTGTATTCTTTTTTAAGGCCTCTCAATTGCATTTTAGAAGAGGGTTCTGTTCATAACATGAATAAAGTGTCAAATTGATGACTGACTTCTTTTGCCCTCTGCATTATTAATATTACTTCCGTTTTCACTGTATTCTTTCTTAAGGCCTCTCAATTGCATTTTAGAAGAAGGTTCTGTTCATAACATGAATAAAGTGTCAAATTGATGACTGACTTCTTTTGCCCTCTGCATTATTAATATTACTTCCCTTTCCACTGTATTCTTTTTTAAGGCCTCTCAATTGCATTTTAGAAGAGGGTTCTGTTCATAACATGAATAAAGTGTCAAATTCATCACTGACTTCTTTTGCCCTCTGCATTATTAATATTACTTCCCTTTCCACTGCATTCTTTTTTAAGGCCTCTCAATTGCATTTCAGAAGAGGGTTCTGTTCATAACATGAATAAAATGTCAAATTGATCACTGACTTCTTTTGCCCTCTGCATTATTAATATTACTTCCCTTTCCACTGTATTCTTTCTTAAGGCCTCCCAATTGCATTTTAGAAGAGGGTTCTGTTCATAACATGAATACAGTGTCAAATTGATCACTGACTTCTTTTGCCCTCTGCATTATTGATATTACTTCCCTTTCCACTGTATTCTTTTTTTAGGCCTCTCAATTACATTTTAGAAGAGGGTTCTGTTCATAACATGAATAAAGTGTCAAATTGATCACTGACTTCTTTTGCCCTCTGCATTATTAATATTACTTCTCTTTCCACTGTATTCTTTTTTAAGGGCTCTCAATTGCATTTTAGAAGAGGGTTCTGTTCATAACATGAATACAGTGTCAAATTGATCACTGACTTCTTTTGCCCTCTGCATTATTAATATTACTTCCCTTTTCACCCCTATTCTTTTTTAAGGCCTCACAATTGCATTTTAGAAGAGGGTTCTGTTCATAACATGAATAAAGCGTCAAATTGATCACTGACTTCTTTTGCCCTCTGCATTATTAATATTACTTCCCTTTCCACTGTATTCTTTTTTAAGGCCTCTCAATTGCATTTTAGAAGAGGGTTCTGTTCATAACATGAATAAAGTGTCAATTGATCACTGACTTCTTTTGCCCTCTGCATTATTAATATTACTTCCGTTTTCACTGTATTCTTTCTTAAGGCCTCTCAATTGCATTTTAGAAGAAGGTTCTGTTCATAACATGAATAAAGTGTCAAATTGATGACTGACTTCTTTTGCCCTCTGCATTATTAATATTACTTCCCTTTCCACTGTATTCTTTTTTAAGGCCTCTCAATTGCATTTTAGAAGAGGGTTCTGTTCATAACATGAATAAAGTGTCAAATTCATCACTGACTTCTTTTGCCCTCTGCATTATTAATATTACTTCCCTTTCCACTGCATTCTTTTTTAAGGCCTCTCAATTGCATTTCAGAAGAGGGTTCTGTTCATAACATGAATAAAGTGTCAAATTCATCACTGACTTCTTTTGCCCTCTGCATTATTAATATTACTTCCCTTTCCACTGCATTCTTTTTTAAGGCCTCTCAATTGCATTTCAGAAGAGGGTTCTGTTCATAACATGAATAAAATGTCAAATTGATCACTGACTTCTTTTGCCCTCTGCATTATTAATATTACTTCCCTTTCCACTGTATTCTTTTTTAAGGCCTCTCAATTGCATTTTAGAAGAGGGTTCTGTTCATAACATGAATAAAGTGTCAAATTCATCACTGACTTCTTTTGCCCTCTGCATTATTAATATTACTTCCCTTTCCACTGCATTCTTTTTTAAGGCCTCTCAATTGCATTTCAGAAGAGGGTTCTGTTCATAACATGAATAAAATGTCAAATTGATCACTGACTTCTTTTGCCCTCTGCATTATTAATATTACTTCCCTTTCCACTGTATTCTTTTTAAGGCCTCCCAATTGCATTTTAGAAGAGGGTTCTGTTCATAACATGAATACAGTGTCAAATTGATCACTGACTTCTAGTGCCCTCTGCATTATTAATATTACTTCCCTTTCCACTGTATTCTTTTTTAAGGCCTCTCAATTGCATTTTAGAAGAGGGTTCTGTTTATAACATGAATAAAGTGTCAAATTGATCACTGACTTCTTTTGCCCTCTGTATTATTAATATTACTTCCCTTTCCACTGTATTCTTTTTTAAGGCCTCTCAATTGCATTTTAGAAGAGGGTTCTGTTCATAACATGAATAAAGTGTCAAATTGATCACTGACTTCTTTTGCCCTCTGCATTATTAATATTACTTCCCTTTCCACTGTATTCTTTTTTAAGGCCTCTCAATTGCATTTTATAAGAGGGTTCTGTTCATAACATGAATAAAGTGTCAAATTGATCACTGACTTCTTTTGCCCTCTGCATTATTAATATTACTTCCCTTACCACTGTATTCTTTTTTAAGGCCTCTCAATTGCATTTTAGAAGAGTGTTCTGTACATAACATGAATAATGTGTCAAATTGATCACTGACTTCTTTTGCCCTCTGCATTATTAATATTACTTCCGTTTCCACTGTAATCTTTCTTAAGGCCTCTCAATTGCATTTTAGAAGAGGGTTCTATTCATAACATGAATAAAGTGTCAAATTGATCACTGACTTCTTTTGCCCTCTGCATTATTAATATTACTTCCCTTTCCACTGTATTCTTTTTTAAGGCCTCTCAATTGCATTTTAGAAGAGGGTTCTGTTCATAACATGAATAAAGTGTTAAATTGATCACTGACTTCTTTTGCCCTCTGCATTATTAATATTACTTCCCTTTCCACTGTATTCTTTTTTAAGGCCTCCCAATTGCATTTTAGAAGAGGGTTCTGTTCATAACATGAATAAAGTGTCAAATTGATCACTGACTTCTTTTGCCCTCTGCATTATTAATATTACTTCCCTTTCCACTGTATTCTTTTTTAAGGCCTCTCAATTGCATTTTAGAAGAGGGTTCTGTTCATAACATGAATAAAGTGTCAAATTGATCACTGACTTCTTTTGCCCTCTGCATTATTAATATTACTTCCCTTACCACTGTATTCTTTTTTAAGGCCTCTCAATTGCATTTTAGAAGAGGGTTCGGTTCATAACATGAATACAGTGTCAAATTGATCACTGACTTCTTTTGCCCTCTGCATTATTAATATTACTTCCCTTACCACTGTATTCTTTTTTAAGGCCTCTCAATTGCATTTTAGAAGAGGGTTCTGTTCATAACATGAATAAAGTGTCAAATTGATCACTGACTTCTTTTGCCCTCTGCATTATTAATATTACTTCCCTTACCACTGTATTCTTTTTTAAGGCCTCTCAATTGCATTTTAGAAGAGGGTTCTATTCATAACATGAATACAGTGTCAAATTGATCACTGACTTCTTTTGCCCTCTGCATTATTAATATTACTTCCCTTACCACTGTATTCTTTTTTAAGGCCTCTCAATTGCATTTTAGAAGAGGGTTCTGTTCATAACATGAATAAAGTGTCAAATTGATCACTGACTTCTTTTGCCCTCTGCATTATTAATATTACTTCCCTTTCCACTGTAATCTTTTTTAAGGCCTCTCAATTGCATTTTAGAAGAGGGTTCTGTTCATAACATGAATAAAGTGTCAAATTGATCACTGACATCTTTTGCCCTCTGCATTATTAATATTACTTCCCTTACCACTGTATTCTTTTTTAAGGCCTCTCAATTGCATTTTAGAAGAGGGTTCGGTTCATAACATGAATACAGTGTCAAATTGATCACTGACTTCTTTTGCCCTCTGCATTATTAATATTACTTCCCTTAACACTGTATTCTTTTTTAAGGCCTCTCAATTGCATTTTAGAAGAGGGTTCTATTCATGACATGAATACAGTGTCAAATTGATCACTGACTTCTTTTGCCCTCTGCATTATTAATATTACTTCCCTTACCACTGTATTCTTTTTTAAGGCCTCTCAATTGCATTTTAGAAGAGGGTTCTGTTCATAACATGAATAAAGTGTCAAATTGATCACTGACTTCTTTTGCCCTCTGCATTATTAATATTACTTCCCTTACCACTGTATTCTTTTTTAAGGCCTCTCAATTGCATTTTAGAAGAGGGTTCGGTTCATAACATGAATACAGTGTCAAATTGATCACTGACTTCTTTTGCCCTCTGCATTATTAATATTACTTCCCTTAACACTGTATTCTTTTTTAAGGCCTCTCAATTGCATTTTAGAAGAGGGTTCTATTCATGACATGAATACAGTGTCAAATTGATCACTGACTTCTTTTGCCCTCTGCATTATTAATATTACTTCCCTTACCACTGTATTCTTTTTTAAGGCCTCTCAATTGCATTTTAGAAGAGGGTTCTGTTCATAACATGAATAAAGTGTCAAATTGATCACTGACTTCTTTTGCCCTCTGCATTATTAATATTACTTCCCTTACCACTGTATTCTTTTTTAAGGCCTCTCAATTGCATTTTAGAAGAGGTTTCGGTTCATAACATGAATACAGTGTCAAATTGATCACTGACTTCTTTTGCCCTCTGCATTATTAATATTACTTCCCTTAACACTGTATTCTTTTTTAAGGCCTCTCAATTGCATTTTAGAAGAGGGTTCTATTCATGACATGAATACAGTGTCAAATTGATCACTGACTTCTTTTGCCCTCTGCATTATTAATATTACTTCCCTTACCACTGTATTCTTTTTTAAGGCCTCTCAATTGCATTTTAGAAGAGGGTTCTGTTCATAACATGAATAAAGTGTCAAATTGATCACTGACTTCTTTTGCCCTCTGCATTATTAATATTACTTCCCTTACCACTGTATTCTTTTTTAAGGCCTCTCAATTGCATTTTAGAAGAGGGTTCTATTCATAACATGAATACAGTGTCAAATTGATCACTGACTTCTTTTGCCCTCTGCATTATTAATATTACTTCCCTTACCACTGTATTCTTTTTTAAGGCCTCTCAATTGCATTTTAGAAGAGGGTTCGGTTCATAACATGAATAAAGTGTCAAACTGATCACTGACTTCTTTTGCCCTCTGCATTATTAATATTACTTCCCTTACCACTGTATTCTTTTTTAAGGCCTCTCAAATGCATTTTAGAAGAGGGTTCTATTCATAACATGAATACAGTGTCAAATTGATCACTGATTTCTTTTGCCATCTGCATTATTAATATTACTTCCCTTTCCACTGTATTCTTTCTTACAGCCTCCCAACTGCATTTTACAAGAGGGATCTGTCTATAACTTAAATACGGTGTCAAATTGATCACTGACTTCTTTTGCCCTCTGCATTATTAATATTACTTCCCTTTCCACTCTATTCTTTCTTAAGGCCTCTCAATTGCATTTTAGAAGAGGGTTCGGTTCATAACATGAATAAAGTGTCAAATTGATCACTGACTTCTTTTGCCCTCTGCATTATTAATAATACTTCCCTTACCCCTGTATTCTTTTTTAAGGCCTCTCAATTGCATTTTAGAAGAGGGTTCGGTTCATAACATGAATAAAGTGTGAAATTGATCACTGACTTCTTTTGCCCTCTGCATTATTAATATTACTTCCCTTACCACTGTCTTCTTTTTTAAGGCCTCTCAATTGCATTTTAGAAGAGGGTTCTGTTCATGACATGAATAAAGGGTCAAATTGATCACTGACTTCTTTTGCCCTCTGCATTATTAATATTACTTCCGTTTCCACTGTATTCTTTCTTAAGGCCTCTCAATTACATTTCAGAAGTGGGTTCTGTTCATAACATGAATACAGTGTCAAATTGATCACTGACTTCTTTTGCCCTCTGCATTATTAATATTACTTCCCTTACCACTGTATTCTTTTTTAAGGCCTCTCAATTGCATTTTAGAAGAGGGTTCTGTTCATAACATGAATAACGTGTCAAATTCATCACTGACTTCTTTTGCCCTCTGCATTATTAATATTACTTCCCTTTCCACTGTATTCTTTTTTAAGGCCTCTCAATTGCATTTTAGAAGAGGGTTCTGTTCATAACATGAATAAAGTGTCAAATTGATCACTGACTTCTTTTGCCCCCTGCATTATTAATATTACTTACGTTTCCACTGTATTCTTTCTTAAGGCCTCTCAATTACATTTCAGAAGTGGGTTCTGTTCATAACATGTGTACAGTGTCAAATTGATCACTGACTTCTTTTGCCCTCTGCATTATTAATATTACTTCCCTTACCACTGTATTCTTTTTTAAGGCCTCTCAATTGCATTTTAGAAGAGGGTTCTGTTCATAACATGAATAAAGTGTCAAATTGATCACTGACTTCTTTTGCCCTCTGCATTATTAATATTACTTCCCTTTCCACTGTATTCTTTCTTAAGGCCTGTCAATTGCATTTTAGAAGAGGGTTCTGTTCATAAAATGAATACAGTGTCATATTGATCACTCACTTCTTTTGCCCTCTGCATTATTAATATTACTTCCCTTTCCACTGTATTCTTTTTTAAGGCCTCTCAATTGCATTTTAGAAGAGGGTTCTGTTCATAACATGAATAAAGTGTCAAATTCATCATTGACTTCTTTTGCCCTCTGCATTATTAATATTACTACCCTTTCCACTGTATTCTTTTTTAAGGCCTCCCAATTGCCTATTAGAAGAGGGTTCTGTTCATAAAATGAATAAAGTGTCAAATTGATCACTGACTTCTTTTGCCCTCTGCATTATTAATATTACTTCCGTTTCCACTGTATTCTTTTTTAAGGCCTCTCAATTACATTTTAGAAGAGGGTTCTGTTCATAACATGAATAAAGTGTCAAATTGATCACTGACTTCTTTTGCCCCCTGCATTATTAATATTACTTCCGTTTCCACTGTATTCGTTCTTAAGGCCTCTCAATTACATTTCAGAAATGGGTTCTGTTCATAACATGAATAAAGTGTCAAATTGATCACTGACTTCTTTTGCCCTCTGCATTATTAATATTACTTCCCTTTCCACCCCTATTCTTTTTTAAGGCCTCTCAATTGCATTTTAGAAGAGGGTTCTGTTCATAACATGAATAAAGTGTCAAATTGAACACTGACTTCTTTTGCGCTCTGCATTATTAATATTACTTCCCATACCACTGTATTCTTTCTTAAGGTCTCTCAATTGCATTTTAGAAAAGGGTTCTGTTCATAACATGAATAAAGTGTCCAATTGATCACTGACTTCTTTTGCCCTCTGCATTATTAATATTACTTCCCTTTCCACTGTATTCTTTCTTAAGGCCTCTCAATTGCATTTTAGAAAAGGGTTCTGTTCATAACATGAATAAAGTGTCAAATTCATCACTGACTTCTTTTGCCCTCTGCATTATTAATATTACTTCCCTTACCACTGTATTCTTTTTTAAGGCCTCTCAATTGCATTTTAGAAGAGGGTTCTGTTCATAACATGAATAACGTGTCAAATTCATCACTGACTTCTTTTGCCCTCTGCATTATTAATATTACTTCCCCCTTCCACTGTATTCTTTTTTAAGGCCTCTCAATTGCATTTTAGAAGACGGTTCTGTTCATAACATGAATAAAGTGTCAAATTGATCACTGACTTCTTTTGCCCCCTGCATTATTAATATTACTTCCGTTTCCACTGTATTCTTTCTTAAGGCCTCTCAATTACATTTCAGAAGTGGGTTCTGTTCATAACATGTGTACAGTGTCAAATTGATCACTGACTTCTTTTGCCCTCTGCATTATTAATATTACTTCCCTTACCACTGTATTCTTTTTTAAGGCCTCTCAATTGCATTTTAGAAGAGGGTTCTGTTCATAACATGAATAAAGTGTCAAATTGATCACTGACTTCTTTTGCCCTCTGCATTATTAATATTACTTCCCTTTCCACTGTATTCTTTCTTAAGGCCTGTCAATTGCATTTTAGAAGAGGGTTCTGTTCATAAAATGAATACAGTGTCATATTGATCACTCACTTCTTTTGCCCTCTGCATTATTAATATTACTTCCCTTTCCACTGTATTCTTTTTTAAGGCCTCTCAATTGCATTTTAGAAGAGGGTTCTGTTCATAACATGAATAAAGTGTCAAATTCATCATTGACTTCTTTTGCCCTCTGCATTATTAATATTACTACCCTTTCCACTGTATTCTTTTTTAAGGCCTCCCAATTGCCTATTAGAAGAGGGTTCTGTTCATAAAATGAATAAAGTGTCAAATTGATCACTGACTTCTTTTGCCCTCTGCATTATTAATATTACTTCCGTTTCCACTGTATTCTTTTTTAAGGCCTCTCAATTACATTTTAGAAGAGGGTTCTGTTCATAACATGAATAAAGTGTCAAATTGATCACTGACTTCTTTTGCCCTCTGCATTATTAATATTACTTCCGTTTCCACTGTATTCTTTTTTTAAGGCCTCTCAATTACATTTTAGAAGAGGGTTCTGTTCATAACATGAATAAAGTGTCAAATTGATCACTGACTTCTTTTGCCCCCTGCATTATTAATATTACTTCCGTTTCCACTGTATTCTTTCTTAAGGCCTCTCAATTACATTTCAGAAATGGGTTCTGTTCATAACATGAATAAAGTGTCAAATTGATCACTGACTTCTTCTGCCCTCTGCATTATTAATATTACTTCCCTTTCCACCCCTATTCTTTTTTAAGGCCTCTCAATTGCATTTTAGAAGAGGGTTCTGTTCATAACATGAATAAAGTGTCAAATTGAACACTGACTTCTTTTGCGCTCTGCATTATTAATATTACTTCCCTTTCCACTGTATTCTTTCTTAAGGCCTCTCAATTGCATTTTAGAAAAGGGTTCTGTTCATAACATGAATAAAGTGTCAAATTGATCACTGACTTCTTTTGCCCTCTGCATTATTAATATTACTTCCCTTTCCACTGTATTCTTTCTTAAGGCCTCTCAATTGCATTTTAGAAAAGGGTTCTGTTCATAACATGAATAAAGTGTCAAATTCATCACTGACTTCTTTTGCCCTCTGCATTATTAATATTACTTCCCTTACCACTGTATTCTTTTTTAAGGCCTCTCAATTGCATTTTAGAAGAGGGTTCTGTTCATAACATGAATAACGTGTCAAATTCATCACTGACTTCTTTTGCGCTCTGCATTATTAATATTACTTCCCTTTCCACTGTATTCTTTTTTAAGGCCTCTCAATTGCATTTTAGAAGAGGGTTCTGTTCATAACATGAATAAAGTGTCAAATTGATCACTGACTTCTTTTGCCCCCTGCATTATTAATATTACTTCCGTTTCCACTGTATTCTTTTTTAAGGCCTCTCAATTGCATTTTAGAAGAGGGTTCTGTTTATAACATGAATACAGTGTCAAATTGATCACTGACTTCTTTTGCCCTCTGCATTATTAATATTACTTCCCTTTCCACTGTATTCTTTCTTAAGGCCTCTCAATTACATTTCAGAAGTGGGTTCTGTTCATAACATGTGTACAGTGTCAAATTGATCACTGACTTCTTTTGCCCTCTGCATTATTAATATTACTTCCCTTACCACTGTATTCTTTTTTAAGGCCTCTCAATTGCATTTTAGAAGAGGGTTCTGTTCATAACATGAATAAAGTGTCAAATTCATCATTGACTTCTTTTGCCCTCTGCATTATTAATATTACTTCCCTTTCCACTGTATTCTTTTTTAAGGCCTCTCAATTGCATTTTAGAAGAGGGTTCTGTTCATAACATGAATAAAGTGTCAAATTGATCACTGACTTCTTTTGCCCTCTGCATTATTAATATTACTTCCGTTTCCACTGTATTCTTTTTTAAGGCCTCCCAATTGCCTATTAGAAGAGGGTTCTGTTCATAAAATGAATAAAGTGTCAAATTGATCACTGACTTCTTTTGCCCTCTGCATTATTAATATTACTTCCGTTTCCACTGTATTCTTTTTTAAGGCCTCTCAATTGCATTTTAGAAGAGGGTTCTGTTCATAACATGAGTACAGTGTCAAATTGATCACTGACTTCTTTTGCCCTCTGCATTATTAATATTACTTCCGTTTCCACTGTATTCTTTTTTAAGGCCTCTCAATTGCATTTTAGAAGAGGGTTCTGTTCATAACATGAATAAAGTGTCAAATTCATCATTGACTTCTTTTGCCCTCTGCATTATTAATATTACTACCCTTTCCACTGTATTCTTTTTTAAGGCCTCCCAATTGCATTTTAGAAGAGGGTTCTGTTCATAAAATGAATAAAGTGTCAAATTGATCACTGACTTCTTTTGCCCTCTGCATTATTAATATTACTTCCCTTTCCACTGTATTCTTTTTAAGGCCTCCCAATTGCATTTTAGAAGAGGGTTCTGTTCATAACATGAATACAGTGTCAAATTGATCACTCACTTCTTTTGCCCTCTGCATTATTAATATTACTTCCCTTTCCACTGTATTCTTTTTAAGGCCTCTCAATTACATTTTAGAATTGGGTTCTGTTCATAACATGAATAACGTGTCAAATTCATCACTGACTTCTTTTGCCCTCTGCATTATTAATATTACTTCCCTTTCCACTGTATTCTTTCTTAAGGCCTCTAAATTGCATTTTAGAAGAGGGTTCTGTTCATAACATGAATAAAGTGTCAAATTGATCACTGACTTCTATTGCCCTCTGCATTATTAATATTACTTCCCTTACCACTGTATTCTTTTTTAAGCCTCTCAATTGCATTTTAGAAGAGGGTTCTGTTCATAACATGAATAAAGTGTCAAATTGATCACTGACTTCTTTTGCCCTCTGCATTATTAATATTACTTCCCTTTCCACTGTATTCTTTTTTAAGGCCTCTCAATTGCATTTTAGAAGAGGGTTCTGTTCATAACATGAATAAAGTGTCAAATTGATCACTGACTTCTTTTGCCCTCTGCATTATTAATATTACTACCCTTTCCACTGTATTCTTTTTTAAGGCCTCTCAATTGCATTTTAGAAGAGGGTTCTGTTCATAACATGAATAAAGTGTCAAATTGATCACTGACTTCTTTTGCCCTCTGCATTATTAATATTACTTCCCTTTCCACTGTATTCTTTTTTAAGGCCTCTCAATTGCATTTTAGAAGAGGGTTCTGTTCATAACATGAATAAAGTGTCAAATTGATCACTGACTTCTTTTGCCCTCTGCATTATTAATATTACTACCCTTTCCACTGTATTCTTTTTTAAGGCCTCTCAATTGCATTTTAGAAGAGGGTTCTGTTCATAACATGAATAAAGTGTCAAATTGATCACTGACTTCTTTTGCCCTCTGCATTATTAATATTACTTCCCTTTCCACTGTATTCTTTTTTAAGGCCTCTCAATTACATTTTAGAAGAGGGTTCTGTTCATAACATGAATAAAATGTCAAATTCATCACTGACTTCTTTTGCCCTCTGCATTATTAATATTACTTCCCTTTCCACTGTATTCTTTTTTAAGGCCTCTCAATTGCATTTTAGAAGAGGGTTCTGTTCATAAAATGAATAAAGTGTCAAATTGATCACTGATTTCTTTTGCCCTCTGCATTATTAATATTACTTCCGTTTCCACTGTATTCTTTTTTAAGGCCTCTCAATTGCATTTTAGAAGAGGGTTCTGTTCATAACATGAATAAAGTGTCAAATTCATCATTGACTTCTTTTGCCCTCTGCATTATTAATATTACTTCCCTTTCCACTGTATTCTTTTTTAAGGCCTCCCAATTGCCTATTAGAAGAGGGTTCTGTTCATAACATGAATAAAGTGTCAAATTGATCACTGACTTCTTTTGCCCTCTGCATTATTAATATTACTTCCCTTTCCACTGTATTCTTTTTTAAGGCCTCTCAATTACATTTTAGAAGAGGGTTCTGTTCATAACATGAATAAAATGTCAAATTCATCACTGACTTCTTTTGCCCTCTGCATTATTAATATTACTTCCCTTTCCACTGTATTCTTTTTTAAGGCCTCTCAATTGCATTTTAGAAGAGGGTTCTGTTCATAAAATGAATAAAGTGTCAAATTGATCACTGATTTCTTTTGCCCTCTGCATTATTAATATTACTTCCGTTTCCACTGTATTCTTTTTTAAGGCCTCTCAATTGCATTTTAGAAGAGGGTTCTGTTCATAACATGAATAAAGTGTCAAATTCATCATTGACTTCTTTTGCCCTCTGCATTATTAATATTACTACCCTTTCCACTGTATTCTTTTTTAAGGCCTCTCAATTGCATTTTAGAAGAGGGTTCTGTTCATAAAATGAATAAAGTGTCAAATTGATCACTGATTTCTTTTGCACTCTGCATTATTAATATTACTTCTGTTTCCACTGTATTCTTTTTTAAGGCCTCTCAATTGCATTTTAGAAGAGGGTTCTGTTCATAACATGAATAAAGTGTCAAATTCATCATTGACTTCTTTTGCCCTCTGCATTATTAATATTACTTCCCTTTCCACTGTATTCTTTTTTAAGGCCTCCCAATTGCCTATTAGAAGAGGGTTCTGTTCATAACATGAATAAAGTGTCAAATTCATCACTGACTTCTTTTGCCCTCTGCATTATTAATATTACTTCCCTTTCCACTGTATTCTTTTTTAAGGCCTCTCAATTGCATTTTAGAAGAGGGTTCTGTTCATAACATGAATAAAGTGTCAAATTCATCACTGACTTCTTTTGCCCTCTGCATTATTAATATTACTTCCCTTTCCACTGTATTCTTTTTTAAGGCCTCTCAATTGCATTTTAGAAGAGGGTTCTGTTCATAACATGAATAAAGTGTCAAATTGATCACTGACTTCTTTTGCCCTCTGCATTATTAATATTACTTCCGTTTCCACTGTATTCTTTTTTAAGGCCTCTCTATTGCATTTTAGAAGAGGGTTCTGTTCATAACATGAATAAAGTGTCAAATTGATCACTGACTTCTTTTGCCCTCTGCATTATTAATATTACTACCCTTTCCACTGTATTCTTTTTTAAGGCCTCTCAATTGCATTTTAGAAGAGGGTTCTGTTCATAACATGAATAAAGTGTCAAATTCATCATTGACTTCTTTTGCCCTCTGCATTATTAATATTACTACCCTTTCCACTGTATTCTTTTTTAAGGCCTCCCAATTGCCTATTAGAAGAGGGTTCTGTTCATAAAATGAATAAAGTGTAAAATTGATCACTGACTTCTTTTGCCCTCTGCATTATTAATATTACTTCCGTTTCCACTGTATTCTTTTTTAAGGCCTCTCAATTGCATTTTAGAAGAGGGTTCTGTTCATAACATGAATAAAGTGTCAAATTGATCACTGACTTCTTTTGCCCTCTGCATTATTAATATTACTACCCTTTCCACTGTATTCTTTTTTAAGGCCTCCCAATTGCCTATTAGAAGAGGGTTCTGTTCATAAAATGAATAAAGTGTCAAATTGATCACTGACTTCTTTTGCCCTCTGCATTATTAATATTACTTCCGTTTCCACTGTATTCTTTTTTAAGGCCTCTCAATTGCATTTTAGAAGAGGGTTCTGTTCATAACATGAATAAAGTGTCAAATTGATCACTGACTTCTTTTGCCCTCTGCATTATTAATATTACTACCCTTTCCACTGTATTCTTTTTTAAGGCCTCTCAATTGCATTTTAGAAGAGGGTTCTGTTCACAACATGAATAAAGTGTCAAATTCATCATTGACTTCTTTTGCCCTCTGCATTATTAATATTACTACCCTTTCCACTGTATTCTTTTTTAAGGCCTCCCAATTGCCTATTAGAAGAGGGTTCTGTTCATAAAATGAATAAAGTGTCAAATTGATCACTGACTTCTTTTGCCCTCTGCATTATTAATATTACTTCCCTTTCCACTGTATTCTTTTTTAAGGCCTCTCAATTGCATTTTAGAAGAGGGTTCTGTTCATAACATGAATAATGTGTCAAATTGATCACTGACTTCTTTTGCCCTCTGCATTATTAATATTACTACCCTTTCCACTGTATTCTTTTTTAAGGCCTCTCAATTGCATTTTAGAAGAGGGTTCTGTTCATAACATGAATAAAGTGTCAAATTCATCATTGACTTCTTTTGCCCTCTGCATTATTAATATTACTTCCCTTTCCACTGTATTCTTTTTTAAGGCCTCTCAATTGCATTTTAGAAGAGGGTTCTGTTCATAAAATGAATAAAGTGTCAAATTGATCACTGACTTCTTTTGCCCTCTGCATTATTAATATTACTTCCGTTTCCACTGTATTCTTTTTTAAGGCCTCTCAATTGCATTTTAGAAGAGGGTTCTGTTCATAAAATGAATAAAGTGTCAAATTGATCACTGACTTCTTTTGCCCTCTGCATTATTAATATTACTTCCCTTACCACTGTATTCTTTTTTAAGCCTCTCAATTGCATTTTAGAAGAGGGTTCTGTTCATAACATGAATAAAGTGTCAAATTGATCACTGACTTCTTTTGCCCTCTGCATTATTAATATTACTTCCGTTTCCACTGTATTCTTTCTTAAGGCCTCTCAATTACATTTTAGAAGAAGGTTCTGTTCATAACATGAATAAAGTGTCAAATTGATCACTGACTTCTTTTGCCCTCTGCATTATTAATATTACTTCCTTTTCCACTGTATTCTTTTTTAAGGCCTCTCAATTGCATTTTAGAAGAGGGTTCTGTTCATAAAATGAATAAAGTGTCAAATTGATCACTGACTTCTTTTGCCCTCTGCATTATTAATATTACTTCCCTTACCACTGTATTCTTTTTTAAGCCTCTCAATTGCATTTTAGAAGAGGGTTCTGTTCATAACATGAATAAAGTGTCAAATTGATCACTGACTTCTTTTGCCCTCTGCATTATTAATATTACTTCCCTTTCCACTGTATTCTTTCTTAAGGCCTCTCAATTACATTTTAGAAGAGGGTTCTGTTCATAACATGAATAAAATGTCAAATTCATCACTGACTTCTTTTGCCCTCTGCATTATTAATATTACTTCCCTTTCCACTGTATTCTTTTTTAAGGCCTCTCAATTGCATTTTAGAAGAGGGTTCTGTTCATAACATGAATAAAGTGTCAAATTGATCACTGACTTCTTTTGCCCTCTGCATTATTAATATTACTTCCGTTTCCACTGTATTCTTTCTTAAGGCCTCTCAATTACATTTCAGAAGTGGGTTCTGTTCATAACATGAGTACAGTGTCAAATTGATCACTGACTTCTTTTACCCTCTGCATTATTAATATTACTTCCCTTACCACTGTCTTCTTTTTTAAGGCCTCTCAATTGCATTTTAGAAGAGGGTTCTGTTCATAACATGAATAAAGTGTCAAATTGATCACTGACTTCTTTTGCCCTCTGCATTATTAATATTACTTCCGTTTCCACTGTATTCTTTTTTAAGGCCTCTCAATTGCATTTTAGAAGAGGGTTCTGTTCATAACATGAATAAAGTGTCAAATTCATCATTGACTTCTTTTGCCCTCTGCATTATTAATATTACTACCCTTTCCACTGTATTCTTTTTTAAGGCCTCTCAATTGCCTATTAGAAGAGGGTTCTGTTCATAAAATGAATAAAGTGTCAAATTGATCACTCACTTCTTTTGCCCTCTGCATTATTAATATTACTTCCCTTTCCACTGTATTCTTTTTTAAGGCCTCTCAATTGCATTTTAGAAGAGGGTTCTGTTCATAACATGAATAAAGTGTCAAATTCATCACTGACTTCTTTTGCCCTCAGCATTATTAATATTACTTCCCTTTCCACTGTATTCTTTCTTAAGGCCTCTCAATTACATTTTAGAAGAGGGTTCTGTTCATAACATGAATAAAGTGTCAAATTGATCACTGACTTCTTTTGCCCTCTGCATTATTAATATTACTTCCCTTTCCACTGTATTCTTTCTTAAGGCCTCTCAATTACATTTTAGAATTGGGTTCTGTTCATAACATGAATACAGTGTCAAATTGATCACTGACTTCTTTTGCCCTCTGCATTATTAATATTACTCCCCTTTCCACTGTATTCTTTCTTAAGGCCTCTCAATTACATTTTAGAATTGGGTTCTGTTCATAACATGAATAAAGTGTCAAATTGATCACTGACTTGTTTTGCCCTCTGCATTATTAATATTACTTCCCTTTCCACTGTATTCTTTCTTAAGGCCTCTCAATTACATTTTAGAAGAGGGTTCTGTTCATAACATGAATAAAGTGTCAAATTGATCACTGACTTCTTTTGCCCTCTGTATTATTAATATTACTTCCCTTTCCACTGTATTCTTTTTTAAGGCCTCTCAATTGCATTTTAGAAGAGGGTTCTGTTCATAACATGAATACAGTGTCAAATTGATCACTGACTTCTTTTGCCCTCTGCATTATTAATATTACTTCCCTTTCCACTGTATTCTTTTTTAAGGCCTCTCAATTGCATTTTAGAAGAGGGTTCTGTTCATAACATGAATAAAGTGTCAAATTGATCACTGACTTCTTTTGCCCTCTGCCTTATTAATATTACTTCCCTTTCCACTGTATTCTTTTTTAAGGCCTCTCAATTGCATTTTAGAAGAGGGTTCTGTTCATAACATGAATAAAGTGTCAAATTGATCACTGACTTCTTTTGCCCCCTGCATTATTAATATTACTTCCGTTTCCACTGTATTCTTTCTTAAGGCCTCTCAATTACATTTCAGAAGTGGGTTCTGTTCATAACATGAGTACAGTGTCAAATTGATCACTGACTTCTTTTGCCCTCTGCATTATTAATATTACTTCCCTTACCACTGTATTCTTTTTTAAGGCCTCTCAATTGCATTTTAGAAGAGGGTTCTGTTCATAACATGAATAAAATGTCAAATTGATCACTGACTTCTTTTGCCCTCTGCATTATTAATATTACTTCCCTTTCCACTGTATTCTTTTTTAAGGCCTCTCAATTGCATTTTAGAAGAGGGTTCTGTTCATAACATGAATAAAGTGTCAAATTGATCACTGACTTCTTTTGCCCTCTGCCTTATTAATATTACTTCCCTTTCTGGTGCGTTCATTTTCTAGGCTTCACAATTGCAGTATCCTTATTGTTAATTTCACTTAAAGTTGTTTTCTGTTGCCATAACAGGATATAACATCGCAACTATGGAATTCAAATTCAGTAACCTTCAGTGGCAGGATAAACTTTTTGCACAGCAAATGAAGTCGTATACAGAGTGATAAAGGTTACAATCAAACAATGCTAATTAATTAAGTTAATTAAAGTGATAGCTTCACCTCCTTAGGACGATTAAAAAATATGTTTTACTCACCTGAAAAACATCTCATACAAGTTTGAGAAATTTGAGATGATCTTACCACCCACTCCTTATACTCACCTATCTGAGAATTAAACTTCTTACTTTCAAGGCAGACAGGTTGAATTTTAAGAGGCAATTTTTTTTATAATTTGCCAAACGAATAAAAAAGGCCTTTAAGCTACGTGTTATGTGCTTTTGTTGACGAGTTAGACAAAGAAAATCCAGTATTAAGAAAAAATTTATGACCTTTTCTTTACTTAATTTCCGTGAACGCCAGGAATTTTTGAACACTTGTCAGCTGATTGATATGACTATATTGGTTTAAATATACACTTGATTTCTGAACAAGCGCCCAAATAAATACTTATACCATTTTTCAGCTTGTCTATGTGTATATATATTTAATATAGGTATTAAGTTGTCATACATGAAATGACACCTTTTTTGGTTGGTTGTTGATCCGATCATTTAACGAAGTAACCACCTTAGTATATATATATATGTATATATATATATATATATATATATATATATATATACATAAAAATAGACTTATTCCTGACTATTTTTCTTTCTAGATAATTTTAAATAATAATAATGATTATATATATATATATATATATATATATATATATATATATATATATATATGTATATATAAAACTTGACTATTTTTCTTTCAATATATTGTTATTCATAAGCCCAATGAAAATTATTACAAGGAAACAAAGTCAAGTAATCTTACTGTATGAGTACAAACTTGGAAAAAGTACCATTTTGGCATGGAATCATTACATGTGATTAAAAATGAATACTCTTTGCCACGAGTTAGAGAGTCGGCCAGTGATTCGATGCAAATGAGTCACCAAAATCTCCACTGAACCCTAAAAAGTTATTAGTTACAGTGGTTTCTCAAAGGGGTTATTCATTATTCAATCTTGCCTCAAGACAAAACAATCTAATATTGTGTAGAAACTGAGTGTATGCACGAAAGATTTAAAAAAAAACATCCCAGATTTGTAAACAGGGATCGTTCAATTTTGCTGCATAACAACACACAGACGCTTGCTTCTCAATTAACTGTCCAAATGCTGCATAGCCTGAATTCGGAAATTAGGCCTCATCCTCCATATTCCCTTGATATCTCTTCTACTGATTATCACTTATTTAAGCATTTTGAGCTTTTCATATGCAATAAGACATTCTCCAATAAGATATAACTGAAGCATTTCAACTTGTCAGTTTAACTGTCCAAATGTTGCATAGCCTGAATTCGGAAATTTGGCCTCATCCTCCATATTCACTTGATATCTCTTCTACTGATTATCACTTATTTAAGCATTTTGAGCTTTTCATATGCAATAAGACATTCTCCAATAAGATATAACTGAAGCATTTCAACTTCTCAATTTAACTGTCCAAATGCTGCATAGCCTGAATTCGGAAATTTGGCCTCATCCTCCATATTCACTTGATATCTCTTCTACTGATTATCACTTATTTAAGCATTTTGAGCTTTTCATATGCAATAAGACATTCTCCAATAAGATATAACTGAAGCATTTCAACTTCTCAGTTTAACTGTCCAAGTGTTGCATAGCCTGAATTCGGAAATTTGGCCTCATCCTCCATATTCACTTGATATCTCTTCTACTGATTATCACTTATTTAAGCATTTTGAGCTTTTCATATGCAATAAGACATTCTCCAATAAGATATAACTGAAGCATTTCAACTTCTCAATTTAACTGTCCAAATGCTGCATAGCCTGAATTCAGAAGTTTGGCCTCATCCTCCATATTCACTTGATATCTCTTCTACTGATTATCACTTATTTAAGCATTTTGAGCTTTTCATATGCAATAAGACATTCTCCAATAAAATATAACTGAAGCATTTCAACTTCTCAATTTAACTGTCCAAATGCTGCATAGCCAGAATTCGGAAATTTGGCCTCATCCTCCATATTCACTTGATATCTCTTCTACTGATTATCACTTATTTAAGCATTTTGAGCTTTTCATATGCAATAAGACATTCTCCAATAAGATATAACTGAAGCATTTCAACTTCTCAATTTAACTGTCCAAATGCTGCATAGCCAGAATTCGGAAATTTGGCCTCATCCTCCATATTCACTTGATATCTCTTCTACTGATTATCACTTATTTAAGCATTTTGAGCTTTTCATATGCAATAAGACATTCTCCAATAAGATATAACTGAAGCATTTCAACTTCTCAATTTAACTGTCCAAATGCTGCATAGCCTGAATTCGGAAATTTGGCCTCATCCTCCATATTCACTTGATATCTCTTCTACTGATTATCACTTATTTAAGCATTTTGAGCTTTTCATATGCAATAAGACATTCTCCAATAAGATATAACTGAAGCATTTCAACTTCTCAATTTAACTGTCCAAATGCTGCATAGCCTGAATTCGGAAATTTGGCCTCATCCTCCATATTCACTTGATATCTCTTCTACTGATTATCACTTATTTAAGCATTTTGAGCTTTTCATATGCAATAAGACATTCTCCAATAAGATATAACTGAAGCATTTCAACTTCTCAATTTAACTGTCCAAATGCTGCATAGCCTGAATTCGGAAATTTGGCCTCATCCTCCATATTCACTTGATATCTCTTCTACTGATTATCACTTATTTAAGCATTTTGAGCTTTTCATATGCAATAAGACATTCTTCAATAAGATATAACTGAAGAATTTCAACTTCTCAATTTAACTGTCCAAATGCTGCATAGCCTGAATTCGGAAATTTGGCCTCATCCTCCATATTCACTTGATACCTCTCCTACTGATTATCACTTATTTACGCATTTTGAGCTTTATATATGCAATAAGCCATTCTCCAATAAGATATAACTGAAGCATTTCAACTTCTCAATTTAACTGTCCAAATGCTGCATAGCCTGAATTCGGAAATTTGGCCTCATCCTCCATATTCACTTGATATCTCTTCTACTGATTATCACTTATTTAAGCATTTTGAGCTTTTCATATGCAATAAGACATTCTCCAATAAGATATAACTGAAGCATTTCAACTTCTCAATTTAACTGTCCAAATGCTGCATAGCCTGAATTCGGAAATTTGGCCTCATCCTCCATATTCACTTGATATCTCTTCTACTGATTATCACTTATTTAAGCATTTTGAGCTTTTCATATGCAATAAGACATTCTCCAATAAGATATAACTGAAGCATTTCAACTTCTCAATTTAACTGTCCAAATGCTGCATAGCCTGAATTCGGAAATTTGGCCTCATCCTCCATATTCACTTGATACCTCTCCTACTGATTATCACTTATTTACGCATTTTGAGCTTTTCATATGCAATAAGACATTCTCCAATAAGATATAACTGAAGCATTTCAACTTCTCAATTTAACTGTCCAAATGCTGCATAGCCTGAATTCGGAAATTTGGCCTCATCCTCCATATTCACTTGATACCTCTCCTACTGATTATCACTTATTTACGCATTTTGAGCTTTATATATGCAATAAGACATTCTCCAATAAAGAAGGGATAATCAAAGCATTTGAAGTGTTTGTCACATCAAAGGATGAGAATTTTTTAAAAGATGTGGTCAAGATTTTAGAGGTACATTGGAAAATAGTTATTCATCAATATTGTGAATATTTCAACTAACAAAAAAATTAGTTCTTTAACGTTTCAGAAGAGTTTTATTCCATCTTCTGTAAATTTTTCATGGGGGATAACCTAATATATATACAGAGAGTTTGCTACTGTAGAACTTATAAAGGGCTAGGAAGAAGTGTATATCCGTTACCCAGAAGGAAGGTGTAAAAGAAATTTTATAACCCAAACTCTTTCTTTAAGCTAGCGAGCTAGAGAAACAACGCGAGATTGGGTGTGGTACACATTTTGAGCGATATTTGTAGCCATGAGGATCAGGTTATTTACTTATGATGCCTGGGTGTAGTGTGGATGTAAATAGAATATGTTTATTTGTGGTCATAACACCTGAATTGCTCATATATATATATATATATATATATATATATATATATATATATATATATATAATATTTTGATGTGGGGTTTGGTAAGACACAACAATTAACTCGACAGAGTCAGTCAGTGTAGTAGTATTAGTATTCAGCTAGGCAAGTCGTGTAGTAGTCGTGTAGTAGTATTCCATATTCAGCTAGACAAGTCACTGCAGTAGTCTTTTCTTTGAGACGATTACTCAGGACAACAACAATTAACTCGACAGAGTCAGTCAGTGTAGTAGTATTAGTATTCAGCTAGGCAAGTCGTGTAGTAGTCGTGTAGTAGTATTCCGTATTCAGCTAGACAAGTTACTGCAATAGTCTTTTCTTTGAGACGATTACCCAGGACAACTTTTCATGAATGGATCAGTCAGTTCATGATAGTAAGGAGGGTAATTGGCTCTTAACCATATATATATATATATATATATATATATATATATATATATATATATATATGTATATATGAAGAAATATATAGTCTTAAGAAGTGCTCTATTTATGGGATAAAGTGCTCAATATAGATAGAGATAGAGCGTGTGTAAATATAAAAGTAAACATAGAAAGCAACACTTAGAGGCGACAGTCTGTTTCATGCTAGATGCAATCGTCACGCCTGATGATTGCGTTTATATATATACAGTGTAACCCGGATATAAGAGAGTTGTCGGGACCGGAGAAGAAGTCTCTTATATCCGGGTTTGGTCTATTATATATACATTAACACAGGCTCTAATTTGGGACCAGAGAAGATCTCTCTTATATCAGGGTTTCTCTTATATCCGGGTATCTTATATCCGGGTTGCACTGTATATATATATATTTTTGTCATCCACAGACAGACTGTTTCGCTGTTTCACAGCTCATAAGTGTGACTAGACGTCCGGTTGCCTCTAGCTAGGATCGAAACCCGACTGAATTGGCGTCAGTCGGAACTTCTACCACTAAGCCGTCGGAAGGTGAATTTTAGTTTATTTTTAGCGTTTATTTTTAGATTTAGATAAACACATGGTGACTCACAGTGACTCAATTCTGTCGAAGAGTCATGCTATATAGCTTAAATAGTCACTGTTTACAAACTCACACCTCAAACCAAAGAGCTCAACCGAAATTAATTTTTTCAGGAGCCAATATATATATATATATATATATATATATATATAATGCTGTTTTTTGAGTAACGCCCAGGAATCTTTTTTTATATACTGTGGAACAGGACACAGTGTTTACACTTTCATCTGACGCGCGCGCGGGTTTTCACCCCCTTCCCTTCACTTTCGGCTAGCAATAGCAGTAAACCGTTGTTCTTTGCCGAAAGTGGGGAAGATAGCTCGCTGCCCCTGATGTTCATTTTTCGCGCCCTTTTGCTCTGACGTCACGGACAAACCTTTTCCTTGAATCCAGTCGCCGCCAGTACATGGAAGAGATAAGACGACTCATCCATCTCTCGTCGTTCAACCATATATTTAGACAGAGATGCCTTATTAGCAAATATTGCTTCTTCCCTTCTTACCAGCAAATATTGCTTTGTCCCTCATAGCTTGACGCGTGCAACTTTAGCACCTAAGACACTGTCATTCCATTATCCTTTTGATGACTTATTTCTCGTCATGCTGCGAATATTCTGACGAACCTCGTCACCACTTCGATGATTTATTTCTCGTCTTGATACGAACATCCTGTTCGAAACGGCGAACGTCCTGGACCAGAGATCTGTGAAACTTCCAACCTGAAGAACCAGATTTTTCATAAGCTTTGAACACTGTCCTTTCAGAACCAGTTACCTTAAAAAGAATTACATTACACTCACAATTACAAACTCTCGCAGTGAGTATTTTTCTTTGCCGTGTATGTTTATTATTCATTATAAACTGACTTTCTGAACTATCTTCCCGAGGAACTTTTCCCGCCTTAGCCATCTTGAATTGCATTTTTGGCGCGGAACCATACCTATCTTTTGTGACTACTTGACACGGCCTTTCCATTGATTTCAAATTTCCAGTATCTTACTGAAGGTCTCCACTGAAGACAATCTACTAATCTACTTGGCCTCTTTATTAACTACAACATTTCCAGTAACTTTACTGATGGTCTTCACTGAAGACAATTTACTTGTTAAACACTAATAAAATTTTATATTTGTTCTCTTGACCAGGCTTATCTTCGTCATTCCTCCTGCCTATTTATTTTTACTTTGTTTGTGGATTCGGTAGTAGTGTGTGTAGTGTCTGGCACAAGGTCATCTTGTCGTAAACCAGCGCTGCACCGCTATCGCGTCCGCAGCAATACCTTTCTGCATCTATAATCCAGAAAAATATGCGCACGTCTTCACGTATTTTTACCAGCACGTAATAAGTCTGACCATAACTTAAATTAAAAGAATGCGGCTCTGATGAAAAGAGAAATACGTTTATTAAAGTCAAAATACATTAATAGTGCTCTCATTTTGGTATCTTCTATCGTAAATTTACGCCCAGGATCAGCCAACATCTGAGTGTAATATTAAAAGTTTAAGAAAAGACGTCTTCAAAGATACATAAGTAAAAATTAAAAAGGTCTTTTAAAAAGATGTAATTATTTATATAGGGTGAATCCTAGGCGACTCGAGAGTTATTTCTGTTGTCTTCACTTAATTTATGCTCGTGGGGACATATGTTAAAATGCCAGTCGTTCGCAGAGGGTCCCTTCATCCATTTTATTATTATGGCTAGTCTGGCTCATCATAAGTTCTGCTACTGGGTTTTGCTTCCCTATTTATATCAGGCGTGCGGACCGAGAAGTAAACCAGCAGGCTGGATGTGAATTCTAGCTGAGGGAAGGAAAAATGTGTTCATCTGGTTCATGCCGATACAGGTTTATTTATGCATGTGTAATTTTACACGGGGTTAAAGTTACACACCTTGTGAAAGGTGTGTAAATTGGCTTTCGTTGCACATTCTTTTAAAAGTATTTTTCAGCTAAACTAGGCCAGCCAAAAATATGCTTTCTTTCCTCATAAATTACTCTTAATACAATTTGAGATAATTAAAAACAATAAAAAATAAAACGATGAAACCTTATAAGGAAACATTCTGTCTACATTGCCCGATTAACTAACGTTGCTGTTAAATGAAATTCATAACGTTTTTCTTTTAAAACAATGTTACAAGAAAATAATTTTCTCAAAACCAGTACCTGTTGTTGTTTTTTTCAAGTATTGATGGGGGTTTCCTTCCTAACCTTTTGTTCGAAGTATTGTGGAATGTCAGCATCTTGATTATGTCATTATTTTCTCTCCGTTTTACGTGTGATATCCATTTTAGTTGTTACAGCTGTTGAAAGGTATGTGGTTTCTGTTATTTGATAGAGTTCTTTATGATTGTGTAGAGTCAGTCACGAGGTTCGAAGAAGGATGATACTCGCTAAGACATTCAAATTTCATTCGCTTGAAGCCATTTTAATCATCGTTCTCAAAAAGCAGGTTAGACATTTTTTTAACGATGATATTCGTGTGAAATTTTAGATTGTTTTGGTTTGTAGCAATTTCCGGTGTTGGGCAAACTACCTCTAGGGCAGCCTATTCTATGTTCCATGTCCTGATCACCTATACCAGTGGTTCCACACCGATTATGGGCCAGGCCCCACTTTTGGTATTTCTAAAATTCTGGTGCCGCCCCCTGTAATATTTAATTCTTACATATTCAAAATTTTAATGCAATTCACTTGAAGAAAGTAAACTGAATGTTCACACGCGCTGATTGGCCGATAGAACATCGGCTCTTCCAACGACATGCATCACGCCCTTTACTTTGTTGACCGAGACACGCGAGTGTGGGGAGACGGGTAATACCCTGTATACCAATTGCACATCTACGTACATACACACAAAAATATTTTTATGTATGCATACTGTATATGCATCGTATATATTAACACGCATTATAAATAAACACTTTCACTCAGACTCACTAGAAAGCAATTCCCTGTTAATAATAACTAATTCTCGAATTGCTCCCTTATTCTGTTGGTATAGTAAGCTGAAGGGTGCACATCTTACGCATGCCCCACCAAAATATTACCATGCCCTACCGGTGGGGCATACGCTAGGAATATTTGACCTATACTAAATTTGTTATAACTTATCCATGCACCGAGGTATCTGTAGTGTTTGGTATTTAATTCCACATCATGAATTTTTATAGTATTTACATTAGTCGGACTATTGTCCTCATCTTTGTCGCCATATTTGTCACAACGTTTCGGCCGTTGTACGCTCCGGCCTTCTTCAGGTGGTTGGAATTTCGAACCGAACCCTTTATTTCGATCACTGGGGTACACTGTTCTAGTTCCACGAGCCATGTTTGATGGATGTCAGTTATCAGTTATCTCCTGGTAATTTTCCCTCTGAAAGTTCTCCGGGTATTGAACTCACACTCTTTGGGTCTGTCACTGGATCTAACCAACGCCTTTAGGACATCTGGTATGAATTTCTGAGTATTATAAACCTAATTTTTCAGCAACCATTTTTTACCAGTACTCATATTGCAATTTTGCTGTTATCATAGCATGTTTTTATCAGATCTCATATTGCAACTTTTTGTTATCATTGCTTTTCTCTGGTACTCCTTATTACTGGTTCCCATATTGTATTTATTTCTATGCTTGGCCGACTCAGGAGATTTTTGTGGCCTAGCATATGTGCTGATTCCTTAAGTTTACGAATTTTCCAATGGTGTTCTCTGTCTATGATCTCAACCTGATCCCACAGGGGACGGTGATCTCCCTTCTCTCTCCATATCATAGACAGAGAACACCATTGGACACATTTCGGTTCGAAATTCCAACCACCTGAAGAAGGCCGGAGCGTACAACGGCCGAAACGTTGTGACAAATATGGCGACAAAGATAAGGACAATAGTCCGACTAATGTAAATACTGTACATAATACCTCATTTCAGAAATATAGACAGACTATGAATTTTTATGATGAGTTTTTATGATGAGTTATGATGAGTCATCAATACTTTCATTCCAGTTCAAGTTTCTCTTTGGAAAGGTTTATCTTTAGTCTCGTTTCTTGGAACGCTTGTTGAGGATGTTGATTTTCTGTTACATATTATTCTTATCCCAACCATGATTATGCGTCCTGGGTATGACGATAAACTACGTCCGGCAGCAAGGCTTCTGATCAGGAGGTTTTGAGGAGCTTGGAACCACCTCTTAAATGCTCGTGTTCCCAGGTTCACCCTGACCTGGGTTGGTAGCAGCTGTTAGGGTCCCAACTATAGGCAAATAGTTAACACCCAAACTTGTGTAAAAATAGGTTTTAATACCAGAAATACTTTGTCATAAAAAAAAATTATTACCAGCACTAATTTTTGAAGGGAAAATTATTATCAGCAATACTTTAAAAAAAATATACAAGTAATACAAACAGCTATACATTCTTTGGAAAAAATATGACCAGCTATAGATTTCTTCCATGAAAAATATTCCCAGAAATAGATTTTTGAAGAAAAACATTACCAGCAATAAAAGTTTTGTCGGCATTTAAATAACCCATTGAAGTTGATGTGCCGTAAAACAAACGAAACGAAACCAAACCCAACCATGAATACCTATGTCATTAGCATAGCCCCATCCCTATCCCTAGTACATTGGCCTCGAGAGAGAAAGCACTATATTGGTAGATTGGTACTGAATACCTAAATGATCGATGCCCATCTTTTCCACATCTGTTCTTGTATATGCGTAAAGCGTAACCTCGGAAATACTAAATAGTCTACGCTTCGTATTTCCTCGTTGACGTATTCCTGATGAGGTTTGAAATGTTTTCGTATCGGTATTCTTGCCAGACATCGAAGATTTTGTGGGCCGATATAGTTCCGCTATCAGTTCTAGATATTCAGTTGGGTCAGAGTTTGGAAAGCGGTTTCTAATGGGTGATAAGAGAAAGTCTCTGTGCTTCTGCGAGACCGACATAGCAGGTGAAAAATTTTCTGTTGGCGTGGTATACAATTTCTTGGAGATATTTGGTGACATATATGCCATCATTAAACCCTTACCAGAATGAAAAAAATAAGCTGGATTGTTAGGGGTTGACTTTTATAAAAATTAAAGCCTAGTTAAGACAATATACATAATATTTACATCAGATGTCAAAATTTAAATTTAATTGCTGAGCGTCTCGGTATCTTTAACGTTTCGATGAAAATTGTAATAAAAAAGCTAAGTAAGTTTTTTTTTTTTTTTTTTAAAGCTTTTCACCCCAAGCAAGGCTGGAAGCCACTAGCATGCAAGGGGTTACAGAAGGTTTGGGGGAAGAGCAGATAGGAGTGGTAAAGGAGAGGATGTGGAGAAAGATAGTGGATCGATGAAGGCAAGGGGGTTACAGAAGATTTGGAGCGAGAGCAGATAGGAATGAAAGGTGAAAGGATGTGGAGAAGGGAAGTGGATAGATCAAGGCAACTGGAGATGTTGATTGACGTTACACTTAAATAGTTGGAGATTGTATTTGTCAGCGAAACAGGAATAAGGCAGGGAGTTCCACAGGCGAGATGTGCGAGACATGAAGCTATTGGAGTAGAAGAGACGTCTACATCTAACAGTTTCAACGGTGAAGGGGTGGGAACGGGATGCCAGCCTCGTAAGACCTGGGAACTAGCGAAAGCAGCTCATCAGAGCAATTACCGTGAAAGTATTTGTAAAAGAGACAGAGCAAGGCAACGGCGCGTCTGTGAGATATTAAGAAACGCAAAGATTTCGTTATAAACAAAGAAAAATTTGCTGGATTTGTGTGTGGTATCTATCTTCTTATATGGCAGTGAATGTTGGACAATTTCCCCAGGGGTCAGAAAAAAAAAACTGGAGGCGTTAAAAATGTGATTCTACGGAAGGGTATTGAAAATTCCATGGAACGAGTACGCAACAAGGACGTCTTAAAGGAAATGGCAACAGAAAGAACAATTATACTTAGAACCAGACAGACAGCTGAAATTCCTTGAATATTCAATGAGGAGAGAGGGTTTGGAATGTTTACCCTCATTGAGCATACTGAGGACAAGAGAGGGAAGGCAGCGGGCTATCTGACGAGCAAGTGTGAATGGATGGTCAAACAGAGGGCAATAGCAGAAGCGATAGCAAAGGAATTAAAGGCATACCAGTTAGTAAGTTGTGGAGAGCCATGATCTCCTATGTCCTGAAGAGATTTTATTATGAAATAAGGTTCAGTTTTCTTTTCTATGTTTTCTCTCTCTCTCTCTCTCTCTCTCTCTCTCCACACACACACACACACACACATATATATATATATATATAATATACATATATACAGTGTAACCCGGATATAAGAGAAACACGGATATAAGAGAGATTTTCTCTGGTCCCAAATTAGAGACTGTGTTAATGTATATATAATAGACCAAAGCCGGATATAAGAGAAACCGGGATATAAGAGACTTCTTCTCCGGTCCCGACAACTCTCTTATATCCGGGTTACACTGTATATATATGTGTGCGTAAGCCACAGACTGTATCACAGCACATCAGTGTCGCTAGACATCCTGTGGTTTCAAGTCGGGATCGAAACTCGATCGATTTGACAAAGGGAATTTTTAACGCATTATATACGTGATATGTTAACACGATACCGGCCGCCATAGCCCTCAATTCTTGCGGAGAACGATGCATTTAAAGCAGCAGCAGCCGTTAAAAATTCCCTTTTCCCCATAGTGCTCAATCGGCAAACGAGAGCATAGTCATCTACAGACACACACACACACACACATACACACACACACACACACACACACACACACATATATATATATATATATATATATATATATATATATATATAAATTTCAATCTGATCTATCTCTAATTCTTTTCATATCTATTTTTTGCATATCCGTTTCAAATATTCACATTTATCTATCTAGCGACTTGCCTGTCTGCCGTCTATCTCAGTTTTTCTCAGCCATTTTTTTTTCACTTCAGAGCGCACTTAGAGAATAACTAAAACTCTGGGACGCACTTTCAATTTGAAAATAAGAAATCTCGGTTTAGCATTCCCAAAAAAGGTTAGCGGTGCAATTTTTATTTAAGGGAATCTATGAAGAATCTTTTTTTTCTTTTAAGTGAAGCCAATAACGACTGATTTAAATTTCCTTGAGGAAGGTAACAGGGAAAGGAATATCCACTTTATATCGTAAAGATTAAGGGATTTAGCATCCAGTTTAAAATATCAAATGACAAAGACTTGACTTAGACATGAAAGCCATGTGGTTGGTGTCACTGTCTTTTTAAAAATAAAGATATCTGAAATATATAAATAATTAAAAAATTACTCTTTTGTTAACTTGGGGTGCACTTGATTGCTTTTCATGACGCATTAGTGCGCAGGAACGCACCGGTTGAGAAAATGGCGATCTACCTATCAAGGAATTTTTTACATTTTTAATGAATATTACAATACTGTATTTTCAATAATTTTTATTCTTTTGTTTGGTGTTAGGGTGTTCGAAATATAATTTTATTTTTTAAAAATAAATAATTAGATAACTGGAATTTAAAGCAGTGCTGGTTAGATGTTCTTAATTATTTCACACCAAGGAAGGCAATAAAGCCACTGAGATACAAAAGTGTTAAAGATTGTGAGAAATATAATTACTAGTAAGGAGAGAAGACAATAAAAGAAGAACAATTAAGAAGTCAGAAGATAACGATTGACATTGGATTTAAATTATTTGAATACTAAAGTTGACTGGGAAGCAAGAATGTACCACAAAACGAGAAATGCGAACGAAGAAACTGTTAGCACAGAACCTACGGTTACATCTCGCCATTTCAACTGTAAAGGCATGAGACCTTGCCGCCAACCTACAGGGTGTGATGGGTAAATTGTCGCCATTTTTATATTTTTAATTTCACGCATGCGCGTTGTTTGTTTTTGGTTTTGTTGATTGCACAGTATAGTAGGGTCAGTTGGACACGGTCCGTGAGAATAAGAGCACCATGATGCAATTCACTCAGCCAGAAATTTAGAAATGGCATGCTCTACTGCTTAGCATTCAGGCCGGGAGCTCCTATACAAATATTTCAGAGTGTTTGGGTGTCAATCTGAGGACAGTGCAAAGGATTCGGAAAGATTTGGATGATATATTCAGTCAACATCATTGTGTTTCGAGTGATCACTAGTCATGGCGATGTTATGCCTTCATTCATCTTCCCACAGGGCCTCAGATTCAACATAGAGGCCTACGTCAAGTGTTTTGAGGAGGTAGTGCTGCCCTTGGTCAAGAGGGTGGCTGCTGGAAGGTTCTATGTCTGGCAACAGGACTCTGCATCATGCCACAAAAGCAGGAAAACCCTGTCATGGCGGTCAGATAATTTCTGCAACCACATCTGACCACCTAACTCCTCAGACTACAACCCCTTTGATTACTATGTGTAGGGAGCAGTTGAACGAGAGAGCAACAAAACTTCTTGTAACACCAAAGATGAACTGAAGGCAAGGATTATGTCAGCATTCACCAACTGAGACCGTCCAGAAGAGTTGCAGGAGATTCCGAAGTCGTCTGGAGGCCGTGGTTGAAGCCGATGGCGATTTTATTGAATGCATTTACTCTTTAGTATTTCAAGATATTTTAATGTAGGTTAAATTTGGTAAATTTTACGTCATTTAGACGATAATTTATTCACCCTACCCTTAAATTCATAAAGTCTAGGTATCATAGCGAAAAGTTCACCAGAACAATTCCTATGAAAGTATTGTTACGGGTCGGGGTATGCGTTGAGAGATAAACACGTGTCCTGAAATGCCCACAACAAACATGGCAGATTCGGGATGTGAGTCCACATAAATAAATGAATGAAAGGACACGGACCAAACTAATGATAATGCATTAACAATAAAGGGTTTCAAATGACAATTATAGGTGTGACAAATGAATGTGAAAACTGTTTTAGTCCAAAGTGTGTGTAGTGAGTGTATGTGCGTACGTACATGCGTGTATGTGCGTGTATTGTTTATGTGTTTCCCAAAAGATAACGCGTCCTTCCACGAGAGACTTACATGTTGACGGGTAAGCGGAAAATGTAAGAAGAGAATTATAAAATTTTATCGCAGAGTATTTATAGTCATGAGAGCGTCCCCTAGGATCAGTTTCGAAAATTAGGAGTTGGTAACCCGACGTTAGCTATAGAAAAGGCACATGGAATCTACGTTGAGTTTTACACTTCATGTGCTCGTGAGCACCTGATATGTTGAAGAAGTCTCAGGTATTCGCATGTCTGGCAACTGGTTTGGAATGCATAGCCGTTCAAAGGCCGTCTCAACATAATAATGGCGGATTCTCAGAGACGACAAATTGCTACAGCTTTCGAGAACAACATCACTTTAGCCACAGCTAGGACTCGCCATGCTACTTTCACGGAGTCGAATCCCCACCTCATTTAGCCTGTGTTTCTAATCTAAAGTGAAAGTGCCACTCTGACAGATTTTCTCCAAGAAATGCTACATAGAGTTATCAGAAATTATAGTTTTTAATTCATCATCATCATCATCATCATAACCACCAACACCATTACCATCATCATCAGTCCCATAACCAGGTGTGGTCGTAGGATCTCTGCGCAGCTTAGCACCTGACCAGTTCCCTCCACATATCTGAGTTGAGGGCCGTGCGTAGTGGCGTCTTGTGCAAGTAAACCTGGCGGAACCCATCCATCTCCAAGTCAAACGACGGACGATGTCTTTCCATTTGAAAGCTCATCTTGTACACGAACACGTGGCCGTCGATCCCAACGGGGTAACTCTCTGTCCTTGCCCTTGAATTCAGACTAGGAAGCCGTCCGCCCAACGATCCGTGTCATCACTGCAAACAGCTATGGAGTCTCCTTTTTGCACCCTCCTTGTAATCGATAGCTGTTGACTCTACAACATATTTTCACCCTTTTGACAGTTTTCAATCCAACCGGAAGTCTAGCCACTTGGCGGGAGAATCGGTTTCCAATAATTTTAATACACTGTATTTATTTTCAATTTTTCTAGTTGAATTGTTTACCTATATTTCATATGATCCATTATTGTACACAATTAGCTTACAATAAAATGTATTCACACTATTTGTATTATTCGAACTGTTGTGCTTATCTTTATTGTCATATTCACGACGTTTCGGCCGTTGTACGCTCCGGTCTACTTCAGGTGATATACGTTGAAATTTCGAATTGAAACCTTTATTTCGCTCACGGGCCTAAACATCGTGAATATAACAATCAAAATGAGGACAACCGTCCGAACAATATAAATAGTGTAAATAGTTACAATACCTCATCTCAGAAATATAGACAAATAAAATTTATATTTTATTACTTTATGAAAATTGAGCTGCAGTAGAGTGGGAGAGGGGCATATCATACATTTGTGGGGGACGGTTCAGCAGACCCTTGAAGCGGCCCTTGTTAGATTACTTCTACACCATTGTGCAAATAATTGAGACAAAACGGATAATTCCGTCAATATTTACTTTTTTCCGTATTTTTCCATTGAAACATGACCCAGTGCACACGTTAGTACTTCATATGGCCATTCCACAAAGTTTATTCTTGCAGGTTGACCACAGATTCTCGATTGGATTTAAATCAGGAGAGTTTCCGAGCCAGTACTTTCAGAGATAGTACTTTGATTTGTTCACTGGTAAGGCTTGCCATTGTGTTCGTGCAGCGTTACAATTTTTGTATGCTTCCTTGGAGTAACGTCCATCGCAGACAATGGCCGTAGTACAACTAATCGACGGTCGAGACAATAGTGTCTCGGCGTGATGAAAATCTGATGACGCAATATTTTTCAAGGCCAAACAAATTTCATCATACACCCTGAAAATAGATTCATATTACTGCACACCACTGTAAATGACCTAATCTGTGGAAAAAATAGAAATCGATTACACCCTGTCACTCCAGTGGGTCTAAAATTGACCGTATGGTGAAAGAAAGTAAAGTAAAGCGGTTGTTTCAATTAATTTGCACAAGGGTGTATTTTACGTTTTGGTCCGTCCTGGGTATGACAATAAACGACATTCACGTCCTGGGTATGACAATAAACGACATTCACGTCCTGGGTATGACGATAAACGATATTCACGTCCTGAGTATGACAATAAACGACATTCACGTCCTGGGTATGACAATAAACGACATTCACGTCCTGAGTATGACAATAAACGACATTCACGTCCTGGGTATGACAATAAACGACATTCACGTCCTGGGTATGACAATAAACGACATTCACGTCCTGGGTAAGACGATAAACTACATCCGACAGCAAGGCCTTTGATTGCAAGATTTTGTGGAGCATAGAACCTTCTTTTAATTGCTGGTGTTCCCAGGTCCACCCTGATCCGGGGTAGTAGTACCTGTCAGGTTCCCGGCTATGGGCAAATAGTTACTTCCCCAAAAGGGGTCAAAACACTATGAAATTATAAAATAGGTTTTAATACCAGCAATACATTTTGGAAAAAACTTTTACTAGCAATACATTTTTGAAAAACAAATATTACCAGCAATAAAAATCTTGTCGTTGAGCTTGGTATGCCGTAAAACAAAACCAACCAAAATAAACCACGTGTTTAGGTTTTCTTGAGTTGCAGTAGTAATATTATATGTTGAAAGACTTAATCTCACAGTTGTATTTTGAGACTAAGTTTATTCAACAACAACAAGAAAATATCTTTCAAAGTTTACAGAAAAATACATCCACACGTAAACTCTCATATACATCCTGAAGGTAAATCTTAGATCCCCTAATATTCAATTGGTGTGTTCCCTCTACTTATATTTCATAGAAACCCGAAAGGCTACACTTTTAGCTGCTTCTATAAAAGTGGGTACCTAATTTTATTGTAGAAGGTCCTTTTTTTAAAAGCAACGTATGGACGTCTGTAAATGTTCGTTTTAAATATTTTGTCGAGTTGTTTGAAATTCTGTGCTTCTGTTAAATTTTATTTATTTTTCTTCTACTAAGCTGTTTCTTTAATCAGTTCACCCCAAGCAAGGCGATAATGCCACTGAGACGCAAGGCGCTACTGGGAAGGAAAGGGAATGAGAAATCTTTAGAAGAAACCGGAAACCCAATCCTAAACAGGAGACAAGGGATAAACCTCTACTCCTGTTCAAAAAAACAGGAGAGGCTTGTGAACGGGAAGACAATCAAACTTATCTGCTCATATTGAGGGAAAATATAGTAAATTAAATTTTTAGGCGGAGATTTTAGAAATATAGAGTTAAGTAGACCTTAGAAGGAATCGGAAACCCAATCCTAAACAGGAGACAGGGGATAAACCTCTACTCCTGTTCAAAATCTTAGGAGGAGGGGAATTGTGAACGGGACGATAGTCGAACATATCTACTCATATTGAAGGGAAAAATAGTAATCTAAATTTCGGAGTTTAAGCGAGATGTTAAAAGTATAAAGTTGAAGTAGACCTTAGAAGGAACCGTAAACTTAATCTTAAACAGGAAACAAAGGATAAACCTCTACTCCTGTTCAAAAAACCGGGGAGGAGTGTGAACTACTTACTAAAACTTGTTGTACATACAGTATTTTCTCGATTATTCGGACCTCGATTATCTGGATTTCGAGTAACCGGACGAAAATTGGACACCAATCCGGATTGAGGGTGGTTCTACTTTTCCGTACCGTGATCTTACGCTTTGAAATTGAAAATTGCCTCGAATCCAGGTTAGAGATATGCGACCCCCTCACTTTTGCAGGACGATCCGAGTAAAAGTGGATACTATTTACGATCAAATCACGCTGAAAATACCGTTGGATCACCGAAGTTAAGCAATGTCGAGCCCGGTCCGAACTTAAATGGAGGACCGCTTGGAAACACCAGATACTGTAAGTAAGCTCCTACAGTCTGAAATATGTTTCGGTTTTAAATAACGAACAAGGTGTTGATAAACAGTAAAAAAAAGACATAAATAAAAAATGCTATTAGATTGTTGGGAAAAAAGGCCGATTTTAGAATCAATATTTTGTGTTTTCATTTATAATAACTGCGCAAAAATATATGACTCATTCCTAATGATTAAGGTCTCCTCTTTGTTAATTTTATATCAATCCTTTTAGAATTTTTGTTCTCAAATACGTGATGCACTTTTTGTAAACAGTATTATGTTGTTGGGAAAATAATGTCCGGTTTAACAATAAAACTGTAGTAGTGGTTTGTTAGCATCTTTGCACGAGCAGACGTTGTCTATGAGCTTGCTACGTAAGGTAGAGTCAATGGTACCTTGACTCTAGAAACAATATTGACTGCATAAAATCCAAACTCGCAAGATCATAAGAAAACCTTTTGTATTCTAATATATTACTATAGTATTTGCACAAAAATATATTTCTCATTTCTAATCCATTTCAGAATTTAACTTAAGACATTATTTACCCATCATGTTGAAGATGGAAATGGAAATGGTTCCATTACGGTTTTTGGAGATGAAGATTGGTCACAATGCTTCTCAAATATGGCGCCGCTTTGATGCGCCACGGACTGTAATTCAATTCATCAATCTAAATCACTCATTCAACAATCATCAAAAAACCACACTCATACGGGAAATTCTACAGCATTTTCTAGATTATATGTACTTCGATGACCCGGGCGTGAAAGAGACATCGATGCCAACATTTCTTGATAATGAGACCATTCAGTGGCTTTGAAATAGAAAATTGTCTTCAAATCGAAATGATATATTATTACGAAAAAGGGGTAGTATTCTTTGTTGAGGAGTAATTAAATTTACTCTAAAAATACATCAACACTATTAAGCCAGCTTCATACCTCGATTATTCGGACGTGAAGTGGACATCAATGACCAACGAAAAAAATAATTCTGTGGGGTTGAAATTGAAAATGGCCTTGGAAACAAAATAATAAAACATTTAATAAAAGGTGTATTGTTTTCAGTTGAGGAGTAATTAAAGTTACCCTTAAAAATACGCTTGCGTAATTAAACCAGCTTCGTACCTCGATTATCCGGACGTGAAGTAGACATCGATGGTAACATTTCCTGACTAACAAGACAATTCCTTCTGAAGCTTTGAAATTGAAAATGGCCTTGAATTCGAAATGATGAATCTTTACCTAAAATGACTTGTGTTAAGCACAACTTTCCACATTTGTTGGTTTAATGAGGGAACCGTTTATATTTTAAATTGAAAACCTATAAATTTTATAATCAAATTTTTGTTTTTCATAATTCTATACTTAATACCCCTGGATAAATAATTCGAAAAAAAAATAATTTTACACCGTCATGGCGAACCTATACGGAAGGATGGCGGAATATCGTTGGGAAATATGGTAAAAAGACAAACGTTATTAAGTGCTACAAAGGATACGAATCTGTGGAGGGCCATAATCACCCACGATCTGAAGGTCTACAGCGCGTAGAATAATAATAATAATAATAATAATAATAATAATAATAATAATGATAATAATAATAATAATAATAATACCCACAGATATAACAAGCTAGCGACATATACCCACAGATATAGCAAAGTAGCGACATATGTGCACTGGAAGTTATGCAAGAAGCACAAAATCGAAACCACTGAGAGATGGTTTGAGCAACAACCAGACACAGTTGGCCAAAATAACGATGTAACTATCCTCTGGGACATGCCAATTCACACTGACATGGAAATAAAAGCCAACAGACCTGATATTATAATAAAAGACAAGAAATTCAGCAAGTGTATGCTTATTGACATTACCGATACAATCTGAGAGAAACACCAACATGAAAAGTATTGACAAATTGTCCAAATACAACGACCTGGAGATCGAGATTAACAGGATGTGGGGAATGAAAACTAAAGCTGTACCAATACTAATCAAAGCTCTGGGGCCGTGAGAAAAGGAATGGACAATTTTACTAACAGTGTTCCAGGTAACATCAACATACAAGTTGCCCAGAAAATCGCCCTAATAGGAACATCCCATATACTAAGAAAAGTGCTATCAATTAAATGACAATTCTCCTATAGCGTTAAAGGGCCTTAATTGGGAACCCGGCTCTACAGGATACAAATCAGGAAACATTATACACAAACAACAACAACAACAACAACAATAATAATAATAATAATAATAATAATAATAATAAAGAAATTCAGGAAGTGTATGCTTATTGACATAGCAGTACCATCAGAGAGAAACACCCCCATTATTGAGAAATTGTCCAAATACAAGTCGGTCGAGATTAACAGAATGTGGGTAATGAAGACAGATATTGTATCAATAGTAATCGGAGCTCTAGGCCTTGTGAGAAAAGGAATAGACAATTTTACTAACAGTGTCCCAGTTAACATCAACATACAAGTTGCCCAGAAGATCGCCCTAATAGCAACATCCCATATGCTAAGAAAGGTGCTATCAATTACATGATAATTCTCCTATAAGGTTTAAGGACCATAGTTTGAATCCGTCTACAGGATACAAAACAGGAAACATAACACACAAACAACAATAATAAAAACGGTAAAATTTTGTAATGAGTTCTGGCTCTCAAGGCTATGTTTCCTTTTCTTTTAACAAAGGTTTCAATCAAAATACTATGTCACAAATGAACAAAAGAATGTTGAATACTTTTACATGCAGTATTTAAAATATTTTTTCTTTTTGCTCAGAACAAATTATAAATATTTTTAAATGAATTTTTACTTACATATATGGTTGATGGTGGCTCGTTTTAGAAATGTAAAGCGACTTACAAAACTGGGATAGTGTTTGAGAGAACACACGCACAGTTCAGTGACAGTGGGGGTCATTACTATTGTTTCGCGGCTATGACAATATAATCTATTTTTGGTTAAGCTGGATGCGTGAATGACGGTGTTGACAAGGTATGCTATTGTCAATGAGCATAGTAGGAGTTTCTTATCAGTATCTACCCAGGTTTGTTTCTATAAATCTCTCTTGGTCTATACCTGTCTACATGGATCAATCAACTCAGAACAATAATTACTCATATCTATCTATCTATCTATCTATCTATCTATCTATCTATCTAAGGTTATTCGATTCTTTCTTTCTTTCTTTCTTTCTTTCTTTCTTTCTTTCTTTCTTTCTTTCTTTCTTTCTTTCTTTCTTTCCCAGTTTGTTCTTTATCTATCTATCTATCTATCTATCTATCTATCTATCTATCTATCTAAGGTTATTCGATTCTTTCTTTCTTTCTTTCTTTCTTTCTTTCTTTCTTTCTTTCTTTCTTTCTTTCTTTCCCAGTTTGTTCTCTATCTATCTATCTATCTATCTATCTATCTATCTATCTATCTATCTATCTATCTATCTATCTCAGGCTATTCGATTCTTTCTTTCTTTCCCAGTTTGTTCATTATCTATCTATCTATCTATCTATCTATCTATCTATCTATCTATCTATCTATCTATCTATCTCAGGTTATTCAATTCTTTCTTTCTTTCCCAGTTTGTTCATTATCTATCTATCTATCTATCTATCTATCTATCTATCTATCTATCTATCTATCTATCTATTTCAGTCTGCTCATTATATATCTATCTGATAAAATCCAACAGAGGACGAAATGTGTTGGCAAAGAAAAGTTTTCGTATTGTTTTTATTGATATATATTTCGTAGTTTCTTATGTAGTTTCATTTGTTTTCGCATAAGAGAATGAATGGTTGGTTTAAGGCTATGCAGAAATCGTTCATATCGTCAGTTATGTCGTTTTCGACCATTCCCTGGACATTTTCAGGAATAAAACGTAGAATATATGATGAACTTAAACTGACGTCCAGCCGGCTTGTCTGTTAGAAAAAGTGAGAGCTTAATAATATCAAATTGGAAGAATTTAAAGAATGACCTTGATTATAATGTCGAAATTCTGTAAATTCTTTTTTTTAGACTTGTTATTATCGACTTTTATCAATTACATATTTGTCGGCAAATTATATTTGTTAAAAAATATGATCCTAATGCTCTTTGTTCAAATTAGTGGTAAGTTAATCTGTGGGAGAATTTTGTAGTGGTGTAGTGATGATTTGATATGAAGATTTTTTTTGTTCGGACTGGTGTTATTAGTAACGATGACAGTCAGTGACGCATTTAGGGTTGCTGGCGCCCAGAACAGGCGGAAATTCGGCGTATGTATAAGAATAATTTTTTAAATTTTCACAAGTAGGAAAGATGGAAATGTAGGATGGCGAGTTTATTGCAGCATACAACTAAATACAAGCTGAAGAAAATATTCATTACCCTACAACTAAACATGTTTTTTTTAGCCTTTTGATCTGCAAATCTTTTCATTGCGTTTTCTACACCTATCTTCTTTGCAAGATCATTTTCCATTGAACCCCCCCCCCAAAAAAAAAGAATTTAATCTGTTTTGAGCCATGAACGATCGCAAGTATGATCCCAGGCACATGACATGGCGTCATGATGGCGCCCTCGGCCTTGATGGCGCTCCGGTCGACTACTCCAGTTGCTCGTACCTTCAGCCGGCCCTGATAACAGTCGATGTTTGAGGGCTTAAATGACAACACTATAACCAATGATTTTCCTCCATTTTACCAATGACATCTTCTGATGTAAAATTCTTAAATCTAACAGAAGAATTTTTCAACATTCTTGTTACCAGGCTAAAGATATTAATACTGTAACCAGTGGTTTACCTCGACTTCTCCAATGACATATTCTGATATAAAATCTTTAAACCATTAGGTTGTCTAACAGAGATGCCAATATGATTTTAGTTTGAATTTATTATCCGTTACTAACAGATAACACTTGTATTTTCTTCCTGAAGAAGACCAGAGAATAGTTGAAAGCGCTAAAACCGATAAAATTTAACAATGTCCAATTCATTCATTCCCGTTTACGTATAGGATACAAATCCTATATCATTCCAACAAAATACTGGAAAACACAAAGTAGATTTGCACACGAGCAAAATCGGATCAAAACGACTAAAAACATTTTTTCGCAATAAGGTGTGAAATTAATTTTCCGATCAATGAGAGGAGGCGATTTCCTAAACTGAGAAAAAAGTAACGATCCAGTGTGAAAAAGAAGTCAGCCATAAATAGAGACACTCAAGTCAATCAGGGTCAGAAGGGCGGAGATATCAAAGAGGACATAGGACTGACAGTCAAGTCCATCACTGACTCAACCCGACACTAAGAGCAGAAAGTGGGGTAGGAAAGGAAAACAGCAACAACAACAAATTTACAACTGACTCCAAAACAATTCCACCCGATAAGTACATTTTCCTCTTATCTTTTATTTCTCATTCACACTCTCTTTTTCAACTTAAATTGATCCCCCCTTTTTCCTTTTCACCAAAATCGGCGGATACAACAAAAACAAGAAACAGACATTACTACTCTGTTGAAAGACAGCGAACACATAATTTTTTATTCAAATCACATTTACTTAAATGAACTAAAAAGCATTAATCTTTTATGCAAACAAGATACATAAATATACAAATTTGTTTATTCTGCATGAATGTCATTAAATGTAAGATATTCTATTTTCCTACAAACATTCCTTATCGTGTTGTCTTTTCTTGAAATTTGCGTTGTATTTTGTGGACAGTGTATCCCGCATTAAATTATCCTTTTAATACGGGTATGCTGTACTCCACATACGAAAACTATAAAAAGTTTAACAAAGAATTCATTGTCTTTCGTATTCAGTATTTGTATTATTACCATTTCTCTTCAGGGCTGATTCCTTTTGTTTATTATCTGCGAATTGGCATGACTTTGAGAAGATATTGGAGTCTTTTATGAGACTTCTTCACGGTTTTTAAATTTAGATTCTTACTTCTTCTAGACCGACAGCCAATTAAGGCCAGACAGTCAAATCTATCGCCGTACTTAAATTATAATCGGGTGTAGAGAAGAGATATATTTATAACTTTCCTAATGATATTCTTCTGAAAGTGAACGCATCAGAAGAGTCCGGTATTTGTACTCGGATCGAAAATTCCAGTGTCGATAAATGCTACGCTATCTGTAAGTATATGTTTGGATATTTCTTTCCTTTTTTTCGATGAAAAATTATAAAGTCGACAGTCGTTAATAAATCAATTTAAAAAGCAAACAAATTAAAGGTATCAGCTTGTAATGATCGTCATCATCATCACACACATACATACATACTTACACAAATTCAAATTATACAACAACAAGCATTCATTGGATAATAAATCAACACTACTGTGTAATGGACAATTTATAAATCGCAGCTATGCGACAATTTTATAATCGCTATATTTTCATGTAGTCGATTTTGTGCACTTTTGGGAGAATCGGATCCCAAGAGCCTTCTCAGCTTAGTAAATATTTTTCAGGAAATATCAACTTCTAATTGGTCAATAAACACACGAGTGGGCGTTGCAATCCACCCACGCACAATATATATTTTTTTCCAGCGCGTGACTAAGTCAAGTTTCCCGCCAAGGCGGTGTGAGCCTGTCACGTGATTACATTATCTATAATAACCGACGCGAGTTCGCTCATTCTCTTTTTTCTTTATTCTTGCTGCAAAATGTAGTCCCGGAGAATTATCGTCTCGACCAGGTGGTCAGACGTTAAATAATATTTCACGCATTCACGTACGTACGAACTCATACACACATTCACCAAAATACGAACGTTCACACACACACACACACACACACACACACACACACACACACACACACATGTTCACACACAAACACAATGTTAACTGTCTATGTGTTTTGTAATTGTTTTGTTTAATACATATATTTGTTTATATATATATATATATATATATATATATATATATATATATATATATATATATATATATATATATTGCTTATATATATATCGATATTATTTGGTTGTCTTCTTTATCTTCAGTTGGACTTAATCCAAGACCGATATTTTCATGTAGCTGGACCTTCTTCTAGCAGGAAATTTAAACGCACGTGTTTTCATCTCATTTTCACCCCCGGTCCTCTACAAGCTCTTTATCTTTTTTTAGCTCTGGGTATGAGGATAAACTACACCCGGCAGCATAACCTCTGATCGAAATATTGGAGGTTTTGTGAAGCATGGAACCACCTCTTAATTGCTGTTGTTCCCAGAACCACCCTGACCCGGGATGATAGCACATTTTAAAGTCCCAGCAAATAGTGAACTTCCAAACAAAATGAAATAGCATAGTATAAAAATACATTTTGATAGTAAAAATACCAGCAATACATTTTTAAAAAAAATGACCAGGAGTACATTTTATAGTAGAAATTCCCAACTACATATTTTATAGCAAAATGACCAATACATTTTATCAGTAATTAAAGGCATACCATTGCGTTCAAAGTATATTGAGTTGAAGTCATACAATTGAGTTCAAAGTCTAGTTTCCAGACTGCATGAATTTAAGCGAGCTGCCGGACTGGCATCTCGGTCCCACCCTTTTATTGTCAAAACAGTTAATCTCTTCTACTCAGCTTCTTCTCTCGCACTACCCGTCTGTGGAACCCCCTCCCTCTTGCTTGCTTCCCCGATGACTAAAATCTTCAAATAGTCAAATGTAATGTCAATCGACATCTGACACCCAGAGCTTGTTCACCGTTCTTTTCTGTGTCCTCTCCTCAGGCACGCCTCTTTACTCTTGTTCTCAATGCTCTGTAACCCCTTGCGTGCTAGTGGCACTCCCGCCTTGCTTGGGGGGAATTGCTTTTGAAAAAACATAATATTTAGTAGAAGGCATACAATTGGCGTTAGTTGAAGCCATAAAATTGTGTTCAACATATATAGAATTCAGCATTAAATAACCTATAGATGTTGATATGAAGTTAATTTATTTTAAATCAACCGACTTTTTCATTTTTTCTTTTGCGTTATCAAGTGGTTATGAGGTCAAGGGGTTATGAGGTCAAGGGGTTATGAGGTCAAGGGGTTATGAGGTTAAAGGGTTATGACGTCGCGGGGTGATGGAAGATGCAATGTAAGTAAATTCCTATGTTTTTTTCTTTACGTATTTATTCAATTCGTTCAAGTGAAGAGAGACTTGGTCATTGGTGCGGAATAGATTGTGGTAAACAAATTAGATCAAGTATAAAAATGTGACTGGTCTGGTGGATGAGATAGTTACGATTATTTTCCTTTGGTGACAGTAGAAAATAAACAACATACTAGTTTAGTCACAAGCCCAAATCATTGATTGCCCAGAAAAAAAAGAACCCTTCTATTCCAGGGCATAATTCCAATGAAATAATTGCTAACTCTGTTTGTCTAATTTTCCTTACTGCCATCATCATCCATCTCATGGCTTCCTCCATATATCTCGTTTGGCTGTCAATGTCCGAGTCTCTGTGAATTATTTTTCCCCCATATAACTCGTTTGGATGACAATGACCGTGTGTCTATGAATGATATTTCCCCCATATATCTCGTTTGGCTGTTAATGTCCGAGTCTCTGTGAATAATCTTTCCCCCATATATCTCGTTTGGCTGTCAATGTCCGAATCTCTGTGAATAATCTTTCCCCCATATATCTCATTTGGCTCTCAATGTCCGAGTCTGTGTGAATGATCTTTCCTCCATATATCTCGTTTTGATGACAATGTCTGAGTCTCTGTGAATGATCTTTTCCCCATATATCTCGTTTGGCTGTTAATGTCCGAGTCTCTGTGAATAATCTTTCCCTCATATATCTCGTTTGGCTGTCAATGTCCGAGTCTCTGTGGATAATCTTTCCCCCATATATCTCGTTTGGCTGTCAATGTCCGAATCTCTGTGAATAATCTTTCCCCCATATATCTCATTTGGCTCTCAATGTCCGAGTCTGCGTGAATGATCTTTCCTCCATATATCTCGTTTTGATGACAATGTCCGAGTCTCTGTGAATGATCTTTTCCCCATATATCTCGTTTGGCTGTCAATGTGTGAGTCTCTGTGAATGATATTTCCCCCATATATCTTTTTTTGGCTGTCAATGTCCGAGTCTCTGTGAATGATCTTTCCCCCATATATCTCGTTTGGCTGTCAATGTCCGAATCTCTGTGAATGATCTTTCAGTCCACTCAGCGACGTTGTCAACCCATTTTCCCCTCTATCCGCTTCTTTAATCTATGGTGGAACCGTGCAAGTTGGCAGTGGAATGATTCTTGGCGCTGTTGACGTGTCAATACAATTTCAGCTTTCTCTTCTTTATGGATAACGGCCCTGTTTCTTGTCTGAAAACGTCCAAGATTTACAGGTGTATAAAAATATTGAGAAGGCCGATGCATGCAACCGTCTGATCTTTAATTTCAGGCAGATGTACTTTTTTCAGGTGGTTTTGCGACAGCTGCCATTGTTTGTATCCAGGTGTAACGAGAGCGAGGGAAAGAAATATTTATTTCCCCAAATACATCTCTCTCGTTATGGATATTGTTATATTCGTGATATAACAACACCGTTGTTCGCGGACAGGACGGAAATTCTCAATGGAAAAAAAGAATAATAAACATTCTTTGTTCTCGGAGAAGTTTATGATGCTATGTCGTACATAAAATTAGATATATACACAAATACACGTGTCCCACACAGAGAAATTACAACATATGCAACAACAAACGGTGTGTAATATTTACTTGTAATATTTCCTCGAAGGGAAAACTGGAGTTACGGTTGTTTTTCTACGAACCAGGTTAGGCCATGTGTTTTTTTCTGAAAGACCTGTAGAGGACCGGGGGTGTGTGTGAATATGAGGATGAAATCTCTGGGCTAAGATTTCCTGCTGGCCGGTCCCGCTACATAGGAACGTTGGACTATAGTGGAGTCCAAAGGAGATAAAGAAAACAAACAAGACCGATATACATCTATACAACAGTTATATATATTAATAACAAACATTAATACACGAAAAGTTACAGAGTGTTTGTATGGAAAGTTATGTGTGTGTGTTGAGTGTCCGTACGGATGTGTATTTTGTTTTAGCGTGTTCCCAGAATATGGGAAACGCTGTTTGTATGAGAGTTCACATATTGGAAAGTAAAAATGAGAAAGTTTTTTATACCTCGCCTCACGCACGAGGTTTCGGCCCGCGGCCTAAGTCGAGATAGCTGGCCGCACGTGTGCGTAAGCAGGAAAAGAGAAAGAGCGAAAGGTCAGCCAGTATTTATACTCGTGGGAGAGAGACCCCTGTTGAAGGGTTAGGAAATGAGGAGATAACTCCGACAGACCTACCGCTTAGACTAAAGAAATCCTATTTCTCTGGGGTCTACATCACAACTGCCTTCATCAGCCCATCTCTTGATGTCATTCACTGGACGTCACGTGATCCTCGTGACTATCTCAACAAAAGGGAGGGAATCACCATTTGTAACCCAACACAGGTTTCAACAATTTTTAACTCCACCAAACACAAAAAAAAATAATGCTTCCTAGATTTTCTACTGGCATGAAATGGATTGATTATATTGCGTCAATTGCTAGGTCTGCAGCTAGGAATATTGGTTTGCTGTGTCGTAGCAGTCAATTTCTTTTGCCAGAATACATTTTACACGTTTATAAATCACCGTTTGTTCGTGCATTGAATAGTTCTGCCATATCTGATCAGGTTCTTCTGCTAAATATCTGGAGATTCTCGATAAAATCCAAAGAAGAATCTGCAATGTTATTTGTCCTGACCTGGCATCTCGACTTCAGTTACCTTTTCACCACCATGACGTGTCTTTCCTCTGTCATTTCTATGAATATTTTCATGGGAGTTTTTTCTAATGAGCTTTCCTCTTTGGTGTCTCGGCCACTCATTCCGCCCTGAAGTTTGAACTCACCTCTTTTGGAATTCAGTATATCTTGTGAGTGTCGCACTCTTTCGTCTCTGACGTTTCAACACTCTCTTCCGGATTTTAGGCACGGCTGGCCTTTCTGGCTCCATGTTCCGTTCATGAACATCCTCCCATAGACAGAACATGTTAGCAACAATGAAGTATTAAGGAAATGTTTAAGAATTTTCCCAATAGTTTTAAAATGACTAATAACTAACAACTATCGATGACTAATTACAGAATCAGTATAAAAACTGATTAAGTTAAAAGATAACTAACATTTTGCAAAATGGCACTACGGTGTTTTGCATCAATTTTAGAGGTTCTTAACATAATCCAACGAGGAATATGTAATGTTATTGGTCCTGACCTGGCATATCTGCTTTAGTCACGTTCCCATCGCCGCAACGTGGCTTCCCTGTAGCGTTTCTATAAATATTTTTATGGTAATTGTTCTAATTATTTTTCCTCTTTGGTAGCTCGACTTTACGAATTTAAGCGCAGTACTAGATTAGCAGCTCGGTCTCATCATTTTAAAATTGAAATGACTAGATGTAACCGTAAGTTCTATGCTAACAGTTTCTTCTCTCGCTTGTGGAGCTCTCTTCCGTCCTAATCAAGTTTGTAACAACAGCAAGAAAACTGGCGCAATCAAGTTCGAACTTCGATTTGACCAGAGTAGTACCAACTATAAGCACGCATGCGCAGTAGACAGTGTGACAAACCTAAAGATATATTATGGGGAAAGGGCGGGTAATTTGTTTTGCTTACTCTCGTATTTTGGCGATATGTTCCATGGACATCAGTAATTCTTCTGGTCGAGATTTGTCGGCTGGCTAAATTGGATTATGAGCATGAGCAATAATTTGAAAAGCTGATACCGTTGAAGAGCTCTCAAATCAAACTGCCTCTTGAAAATCTTTACGCTGGAATTTGGCACATCACTTCTTCATAGTTGAGTAACACGGGCAAGTGTCACTGGATGTCTGAATTATCCACTCATGGATTTCCTGCAGAGTTTTCTTATACAGAAATTAAGCTCAAGGACCCTGCAAATTGGCACTTTGCTATAAAAAAAAAGACCATTCTTTCCAACTGTTGTGACAAAATCATGATCAGCATTTGAAAAATAGGTTCAATTGAGAATTTGTCAGCACCTCCTCAAATATGCCTGAAATGAAACTTACATATGTGGGTCGATCCGAATACATCCCATTGTACTGTATTGTTTCATGACTTCAGATGCAAATAGTGATGGTAGGGCTGCAGAAGTTTAACCATTCGACCAATAACCCATATTTTTTTAAATAGCAGCCGATCAGCAATTTTGCAAAACGGTGTCTGATAGGAAAGTGGGTATGAAACAAAGACATCTCATTGAATTCTTCCATGTCGAACAAATGTGCCCATTGACATTCATCAACGGTTGTTGAATGTTTATGGAAACTAAACAATGGGTTTGAACATAGTTTGTCGATGTTAATGTATTTAGGTGGTGGCGACAGTGATGCATTAATTACGATGAAAGGTGGACTACGCGGAGATTTTCCTAAGAACGCTACTACTACTGTGAAAATGCGAAAAAAATAGGGTATTGTACATGAGAACTTGCTCTATCCAGTGGTGCTTTTATGCTCTTTGTATCTCTTATTAATATTGTTTGCATTCGCATTAATCTTTGTTGTTACACTCACCAAGTTTCAGTCTTCATGCTCTTTGACCTTCTTCAGGGAATTTAAAAATGAACAAATTCTTTAATCTACGAATCGACAGACACCTGAAGACTGTCGGAATGCATAATAGCCGTAAAGTTGGCATTAGTCCGAATGTGAATAACAACACATCTTTGTATCTGTCTTAGTTTTCCTGCAAATAAATAGGTGACATTACTTTTCGAACGTCCCTTGTATATGCAGGAAAGGTGATGCATGTTTTATGTTTTTATATGAGCACATAGGTTAAGTAGATACATAAGTAATTCGATATCCTACATATAGGTTAATAGCTTTGAATCCCGTGCATCAGCCAGCCTTTAATTCGAAATCCTAATCAGACCTCTTGGCAGTTGCCAGCTCTCCGTTGATATCTAAGAACCCGTGAAGTGCCCTCCACCCAACTCTCCGCAAATTCAGACCTCCCGCAATCTCTCCCCCACCGCCACCTTTGCCCAATTCACTCACCATTCATATGTTCACCTGACGACTTTAAACATTCTCGAAAGCTGAAGATATTTAAAATCACATTATCCTGGTGAACAAAGATCTTTTTTTGCCGACAAGCGTTTTCACCTTTGGTTTTTACAGAAAACAAATTTGTAGGTATCTTGGTTGTGGCACCTTTTCAATAACGGTGCCCAGCTGTCTGTAACTATACCTACTTTTCACACTTTAAGTGCGTGTATTTAAGTCTCAATAAAAGTAATCCCGAAAAACATACCTGAAGATAGATTTATAAGCTAAATTTTGATTAATAAGCAAAAAGAATTTAGAGTGGAGTTATGCACTGCGACAAAAAATGATAATTTTTTGTTATTATTATAGATTGAACACTCCAGATCACAAACATAAAAAAATCATTAGATTTTATAAAGGTTAATAGGGAGGAAGTCTAGTTTGGTATCTATGTAAATTCATTGTAAACTGATTTCCCTACGAAAGACAAAACAAAATATACTCATAGCATGTAATCTATTAAAATTTAAAAAATGAATAAAAATTTGAAATTCGTAATCTGAAATTCTTTTGTCATATGTTAATAATCAATTAAGTACTTCAAATTGCGAATTTGAAAAAAATAAAAAAGAATTCTTTTAAATTTTAAGAAACCACGCATGAACTTTTTTTTGTTTTGGCTTACGTAGGGGAATCAATTTACAATGAATTAGCATAGCAAACTGGATCCCTCTCTCTATCAATTTTTATAAAAATTAATTAAAAAATTATCTACATTCGAGATTTGGATTGCTTAATAATAATAATAATAATAATAATAATAATAATAAAGATTCCCATAGACTCGTTGAAGGAATCCCTAGTGGCCAATGTCTTAAGGAAATACAACAAATTGTACTCACAAGTACAGCCCACACCTTACGAAGGACTTTATGTAAAATATGTGCGATTAAAATTTCTTTTTCAAAACTCCTCAGTGGAAAATGTCATGATGCCATTTCTGACCTAAGGTCTCTGGTCGGGACCCGGAAAGAAAGGAGTATACTTCTGAAATCAATGGAATAATAATAATAATAATAATAATAATAATAATAATAATAATAATAATGTACCCAACCTTTGTCTCTATCGTCTGTCATCAGTTCATAAAACTATTATGCAAACTTTACCAATGAAACCCCAATGAAATTTCAGAATGGATCACGGATGGTATTATATATCTTCTACCAAAAAAAAATAAATAAATAAACTGGATGAAACAAATGACTCCAAAAATTATAGGCCAATAACATGTCTGCGTACCGCATATAAATTGATCACGTCTGTCTGCTGACGAACTGTACTTACTCTTTGCTCAACGAAAACAACATTCTTCCCCTGGGACAGAAAGTTGTCGAAGAGGTTTATATGGTTGCAAAGATCAGCTACTAATAAATAAAATGATCCTGGAAAATTGCAGGAAAAAAAGGTAGAAATCCCAGCACAGCTTGGATAGATTAACGTAAAGCCTTTGATAGTGTGCCACACTCTTGGACCCTTAAGGATTTGGAAAAGTACAAAGTCTCCTCGGTGATAGTAAATTTCCTTAAATATAGCATGGAACTGTGGAAAACCACATTATACTTAAATCCCATCAAAGGTACTGTCACTTCCAATTGTTTGAATATCCGACGATGAATCTTTCAAGGAAACTCCATGTCACCCCTTCTCTACTGTCTTTCCTTAATCCCCCTTTCGCATGAAGTAAACAGTAAAAAAAGAAAGTGTTTAATCACCTATTCTATATGGATGATATCACACTCTTTGCCAAAGACGAGAATGAATTGAAGGGTATCCTCAATACTGTAAAATGTTTCAGTGACGACATCAGTATGGATCTGGGATTAGATAAATGTGCAAAAGTAACATTCAAGAAATGGAGAATTACAGAAACACACTCAATAGTTCTAGACTTTGTCACAAAGATTAGGAAACTGGAACAAGAAGAAGCCTATAAATACCTAGCAGTCAGTGAAGGAGATGGAGTACAACATATCCAAATGAAGGAGAAAGAAAGAAAAGAATACTACAGGCTTGTGTGTCTGGTGTTGAATGCCAACTTGAATTCACAAAATAGAATATCAGTCATAAGCACTTTGGCTGTCTCTCTGGTGCCATAGAATTTCAACATCCTTATTTGAACTATAGCTGACATTAAGCGAATGGATGTCAAAACGAGAAAGCTTCTCACTTGGTACGGCATGCATCATCCTAAGGTTGATGTTGAGCGTCTGTATGTACCCAGATCCGAAAGAGCCAGAGGATTAGTTCAACTAGAACTGTCTTACAAAACCACAACAATTGGCCTCCAACGATACCTAGAAACAACAGAAGATTGGATGATGATTTGTGTCAAAGAACATGAAAGAAATAACAAACTTTATTCAGTAATAAAGGAAGTCAACAAATTTAAAAGGGAATTTGAAGTAAGTGGATAATTGCAGATAATCCATACACCCACTGTAGCGGCAAAGAACTTAAAAAAGAAAGCAAATGCAATGTACCAAATTTTAAGATAAGCCTCTTCATGGTCAATACTCTGCCCGTACCAAACAAGCTGATGTAGACAAACTCCGTACCCATCAGTTGTTAAGTAATGCTGGGTTAAAATCTGAAACCGAAGGTTTTATTCTTGCTACACGGAACCAATGCTTGTTAATTAGAAATTACCAAGGTCACGCACTGAAAAATTGTGATAGCCCAAAATGCAACTTCTATGATAAATATCCAGAAACACTTGATCATCTTGTATTAGGTTGCACGGTATTGACACCCACTGAATATAAAACACGGCATGACAGAGTTGGTCAACATCTGCATTGGAAAATATGCAACTTTTACGGAAAGGAAACTGCAAGAAATCGGTAAGCGCACCACCCAGACCCCGTTACGGAGATAGGACCTGTAACAATTTTATGGGAGTTCACAATACACACAAACAGAACAATCGAAGCTAATCGCCCTGACATCGTTGATCAGAGACCGCAAAGCAAAATGCGCCGCCTTACTGACATGACAGTCACTGCAGATTGTAATGTATCTTCGAAAATCTTCAGAAAACTATCAGAGTACAAGGACCTTGAAATCGAAATCTCAAAAATGTGTCACGTGAGATCATCAATAATTCCAGTTATAGTTGGAGTCCAGGGTTTGATTGGAAAAAGGTTCTGATCCCTGGTAGCCCAAACTTAAAGTTTACTTGGAGTAGTGAGTTCAATCTCTGGCGATATAGAAAAGTTTTATACTCTAGTATGCGAGGAAGAAACGGGCACGCGACAAAAAAAAAAAAAAAAAAAAAAAAGAAAAGAAAAAAATTTAAAGTGAATTAACGGATACGAAATATCCCCTAAGTATACAAAATGGAATGGGAAAACATCTACAGCGTGGATAGAAAATGGCCGGAATAGTACGAAGATACTAAGATGAAACCAAGATGAAGATACTAATCCGAATGGAAAGATATATGATAATACCTCATTTAAAAAATTTCAGCAAAAATAAGTGTTGGGGGAAGCTAATTTCCTTCCCCCTATAAAGGGCGATAACTCAAAATACAATTGAGTTACATCCTTTACCTGTGAAGAAGAGCGCGCCACATCTAAACTGAACATGGCGACAAGCTGACATGCAAGTGGAATTTATGGGTTCAATCCAAACAAATAATTGCTGTTCTCAGACAGTGAGTGAATAAAAGTTGTTTATTATGTGTTAAAATACACTTGTCTTTTATTTTCCTTCATTTTTGTTCATCCCAACAGCCTGGTATATAACATTTTTGGCGACGAGGACTCTAACTTCAAAATCAACATGGCAATTTATCCAGAGATGCTAGAGATTTTAAGCCAACAGCAAGAACAGTTTCAGAAGTCATTTCAACTGTAAGATAAAATCAATAAGACATAAGAAGCCCAGAGAAATCAGTCCAAACCAATGAAATTCAACTAGGATTCTCAGAGTTAAGGGAAGCAAAATTCCTTCCCCTAAAAATAATAATAATTCGAAATACAGCTGAGTTAGTTCCCTTGTCTATCAAGAAAAGGGGCCACTTCTGAATTGAACATGGCAACCAGCAGACACGCACAAAGATTTAATTGTTTCAATCCATGCAATCCTTACTGTTCTCAAACAGTGAATGAATAAAAGTTATTTTAATATGTGTTAAAATAAACTTGCCTTCCATTTTCATTGGTTTTGTTCATCCCAAGAGCCTGGGATATAACAATAAGGATTTTTAATAATATCTTAAAAGCAGGTTAAAATTATGAGCGCTGTTATATACAGGTTGTCTCAAAAAATGTACACACATTTTTACAGTGTATAGCGCAAGTCAACTTGCTTTCTTTTCAGATTTACGTGTTAGTATTACTAATGTTATCCAGGCTTTGAACAAGGAAAGTTCATCCTGAAATGCTACCGGAAGTACGAAAACGCAGTTGAAGTTCAAAGGCTGCATGGAAGAGAGTTTCATTCAGATCCAACAACGTGGTTTACAATCTCATGAATTAGAAAGTTTGAAGCTGATGGTGCTGTACACGATGTATGCACAAGAACTGTTTCAAAAGAAAGCGGATATCAACCACGACCTGCGAAAATTTTCACAGAAATCCAAGAATTGCTGCTTGTGATTCCATTACATCATGGTGTCAGCAATGTCTGGATCATAACGGACACGAATTTGAAAACATGCCATGATTAAAATCTCAAGAGCAGGCATTTATAATAAATACTGTCTTTCTATTATTTAAATTAGATATAGTTTCTTCTAGTTGCTTGAATTATTTCTTATGTAAGATTCAAAATGATGTATATACATGCTATCTCTCTCTCTCTTATATATATATATATATATATATATATATATATATATATATCTTCCAGGATAATTTTCCAACTTATTTAAGATGATCTTTGTCCTCTCTAATATGACTTTCTGTCCTGGAGTAACAAGGTACCTCACACGTTTCACGTACGATTTCATTTTCAAGTCTTTTTCCACTGCTTTTTAGACTGTCATAGCTGAAACTCCTCTCTCACGTGCGAAACATCTTATCGATTGAGTTGGATCTTTTCTAATTGATCTCTTTAGTTCTAAGTTGACGTCTCTCTGTGAGTGTATGTGTGTGTGTGTGTGTGTGTGTGTGTGTGTGTGTAGATGTCATAGGTGCTCGATTTAGCGACTAAACGTATATAACTGTCTATATCTCTAAGATGAGATATTATGATTGTTTAAGAGGGGAAATAGAAAAATCAGGCTTCGCTGGCCATATCTGGAGGGAAAAGGAAGATCATCGCCCCCCCCCCCCCCGGGCCACCGTGGGAAGAGGTTGAAATAATAGAGAGAACATCACTGGAAAATAAGAAAACTTAAGGAATATTATTCGGACTTTTATCCTCATTTTTATTGTCACAAAGTTTCGGCCATTCTACGCTCCGGCCTACTACAGGTGATCGGAATTTCGAAACGAACCACAGATTGTTCGATTTCCACGTGACATGTCTATTCGGGATGTCTCAATTATTTTCCTTTAAATCAACTCTCTAAATTTTTTTTTTTGTCTGGTATTCAACATTTCGGGTCTAGTCACTGGATCTAACCAAAGCTTTTATCTGGTCACTCGTCAGAACGCGACCGAGGAAATTATTAAGAAATAGCAGCTAGGAAGGGAGAAAAATACAAAAGTACACAGAATGAGGTAACCGGTTATCACTTTTCATTCGTCAGAATTCGACCGAGGAAAGGAAAAAAAAAAGAAAAACAGGAGCAAGAAAGACAGAAAAACAAAACTATACAGAATGAGCTAACATGTTATCTCACGTCACTCGTCAGAACGCGACCGAGGAAATTATTAAGAAATAGCAGCTAGGAAGGGAGAAAAATACAAAAGTACACAGAATGAGGTAACCGGTTATCACTTTTCATTCGTCAGAATTCGACCGAGGAAAGGAAAAAAAAAGAAAAACAGGAGCAAGAAAGACAGAAAAACAAAACTATACAGAATGAGCTAACATGTTATCTCACGTCACTCGTCAGAACGCGACCGAGGAAATTATTAAGAAATAGCAGCTAGGAAAGGAGAAAAATACAAAAGTACACAGAATGAGGTAACCGGTTATCACTTTTCATTCGTCAGAATTCGACCGAGGAAAGGAAAAAAAAAGAAAAACAGGAGCAAGAAAGACAGAAAAACAAAACTATACAGAATGAGCTAACATGTTATCTCACGTCACTCGTCAGAACGCGACCGAGGAAATTATTAAGAAATAGCAGCTAGGAAAGGAGAAAAATACAAAAGTACACAGAATGAGGTAACCGGTTATCACTTTTTATTCGTCAGAATTCGACCGAGGAAAGGAAAAAAAAAAGAAAAACAGGAGCAAGAAAGACAGAAAAACAAAACTATACAGAATGAGCTAACATGTTATCTCACGTCACTCGTCAGAACGCGACCGAGGAAATTATTAAGAAATAGCAGCTAGGAAAGGAGAAAAATACAAAAGTACACAGAATGAGGTAACCGGTTATCACTTTTCATTCGTCAGAATTCGACCGAGGAAAGGAAAAAAAAAGAAAAACAGGAGCAAGAAAGACAGAAAAACAAAACTATACAGAATGAGCTAACATGTTATCTCACGTCACTCGTCAGAACGCGACCGAGGAAATTATTAAGAAATAGCAGCTAGGAAGGGAGAAAAATACAAAAGTACACAGAATGAGGTAACCGGTTATCACTTTTCATTCGTCAGAATTCGACCGAGGAAAGGAAAAAAAAAAGAAAAACAGGAGCAAGAAAGACAGAAAAACAAAACTATACAGAATGAGCTAACATGTTATCTCACGTCACTCGTCAGAACGCGACCGAGGAAATTATTAAGAAATAGCAGCTAGGAAGGGAGAAAAATACAAAAGTACACAGAATGAGGTAACCGGTTATCACTTTTCATTCGTCAGAATTCGACCGAGGAAAGGAAAAAAAAAAGAAAAACAGGAGCAAGAAAGACAGAAAAACAAAACTATACAGAATGAGCTAACATGTTATCTCACGTCACTCGTCAGAACGCGACCGAGGAAATTATTAAGAAATAGCAGCTAGGAAGGGAGAAAAATACAAAAGTACACAGAATGAGGTAACCGGTTATCACTTTTCATTCGTCAGAATTCGACCGAGGAAAGGAAAAAAAAAAGAAAAACAGGAGCAAGAAAGACAGAAAAACAAAACTATACAGAATGAGCTAACATGTTATCTCACGTCACTCGTCAGAACGCGACCGAGGAAATTATTAAGAAATAGCAGCTAGGAAGGGAGAAAAATACAAAAGTACACAGAATGAGGTAACCGGTTATCACTTTTCATTCGTCAGAATTCGACCGAGGAAAGGAAAAAAAAAGAAAAACAGGAGCAAGAAAGACAGAAAAACAAAACTATACAGAATGAGCTAACATGTTATCTCACGTCACTCGTCAGAACGCGACCGAGGAAATTATTAAGAAATAGCAGCTAGGAAGGGAGAAAAATACAAAAGTACACAGAATGAGGTAACCGGTTATCACTTTTCATTCGTCAGAATTCGACCGAGGAAAGGAAAAAAAAAAGAAAAACAGGAGCAAGAAAGACAGAAAAACAAAACTATACAGAATGAGCTAACATGTTATCTCACGTCACTCGTCAGAACGCGACCGAGGAAATTATTAAGAAATAGCAGCTAGGAAGGGAGAAAAATACAAAAGTACACAGAATGAGGTAACCGGTTATCACTTTTCATTCGTCAGAATTCGACCGAGGAAAGGAAAAAAAAAGAAAAACAGGAGCAAGAAAGACAGAAAAACAAAACTATACAGAATGAGCTAACATGTTATCTCACGTCACTCGTCAGAACGCGACCGAGGAAATTATTAAGAAATAGCAGCTAGGAAGGGAGAAAAATACAAAAGTACACAGAATGAGGTAACCGGTTATCACTTTTCATTCGTCAGAATTCGACCGAGGAAAGGAAAAAAAAAAGAAAAACAGGAGCAAGAAAGACAGAAAAACAAAACTATACAGAATGAGCTAACATGTTATCTCACGTCACTCGTCAGAACGCGACCGAGGAAATTATTAAGAAATAGCAGCTAGGAAGGGAGAAAAATACAAAAGTACACAGAATGAGGTAACCGGTTATCACTTTTCATTCGTCAGAATTCGACCGAGGAAAGGAAAAAAAAAAGAAAAACAGGAGCAAGAAAGACAGAAAAACAAAACTATACAGAATGAGCTAACATGTTATCTCACGTCACTCGTCAGAACGCGACCGAGGAAATTATTAAGAAATAGCAGCTAGGAAGGGAGAAAAATACAAAAGTACACAGAATGAGGTAACCGGTTATCACTTTTCATTCGTCAGAATTCGACCGAGGAAAGGAAAAAAAAAAGAAAAACAGGAGCAAGAAAGACAGAAAAACAAAACTATACAGAATGAGCTAACATGTTATCTCACGTCACTCGTCAGAACGCGACCGAGGAAATTATTAAGAAATAGCAGCTAGGAAGGGAGAAAAATACAAAAGTACACAGAATGAGGTAACCGGTTATCACTTTTCATTCGTCAGAATTCGACCGAGGAAAGGAAAAAAAAAGAAAAACAGGAGCAAGAAAGACAGAAAAACAAAACTATACAGAATGAGCTAACATGTTATCTCACGTCACTCGTCAGAACGCGACCGAGGAAATTATTAAGAAATAGCAGCTAGGAAGGGAGAAAAATACAAAAGTACACAGAATGAGGTAACCGGTTATCACTTTTCATTCGTCAGAATTCGACCGAGGAAAGGAAAAAAAAAGAAAAACAGGAGCAAGAAAGACAGAAAAACAAAACTATACAGAATGAGCTAACATGTTATCTCACGTCACTCGTCAGAACGCGACCGAGGAAATTATTAAGAAATAGCAGCTAGGAAGGGAGAAAAATACAAAAGTACACAGAATGAGGTAACCGGTTATCACTTTTCATTCGTCAGAATTCGACCGAGGAAAGGAAAAAAAAAGAAAAACAGGAGCAAGAAAGACAGAAAAACAAAACTATACAGAATGAGCTAACATGTTATCTCACGTCACTCGTCAGAACGCGACCGAGGAAATTATTAAGAAATAGCAGCTAGGAAGGGAGAAAAATACAAAAGTACACAGAATGAGGTAACCGGTTATCACTTTTCATTCGTCAGAATTCGACCGAGGAAAGGAAAAAAAAAAAGAAAAACAGGAGCAAGAAAGACAGAAAAACAAAACTATACAGAATGAGCTAACATGTTATCTCACGTCACTCGTCAGAACGCGACCGAGGAAATTATTAAGAAATAGCAGCTAGGAAGGGAGAAAAATACAAAAGTACACAGAATGAGGTAACTGGTTATCATAAAAATGTGCAAGAATGTGTAAAAAAATTTACAGAATGTTCTCACCACTTATCACATCTCACTCGCCAGAACTCGATTGAGAAAAGTTTATATATATATATATATATATATATATATATATATATAAGTAACGAACGGAAATCTCTGTAGTCCGTATGGATAATGACAAGGAGGATGAAAATCCTGAGAGCTGAATATTAAGTCAAAGCGAATAATTTAATTTAAAGAAACATAGACCACTTTAAGGCTTTATTTGTAATAATGTATTTCACCAGAGTATTTTATTTTTCTCTGGATCTTCAGACTTCACTTTCACTTTTTAAATTGACATCTGAAGATCCAGAGAAAACTACATTACTCTGGTGAAATAAATGGAGCCTTAAAGTGGTCTGTTTTTCTTTAAATTAATATATATATATATATATATATATATATATATATATATATATATATATATATATATATAGCAAAGAAATTGAAAAACGAAGCTATGCAGAATGAGTTTATCGGTCATCACTCCTCACTCGTCAGAACTCGACCGCAGAAAGTTAAAAAATAAATACAGTAGCAAGATGGAAATTCTTTTCAAACAATCAAATGGAAATGTCTTTCACAAACAACAGTGGTGTTGTAATGAGTATTGCCTTTTTTTTTAAGTATTGCTTTCGCTCATTCTGATCTTGGGGAAGACAAAATATACAAACCTTATTTTATTAATCATAATTACTACGACAGCCTGTTAACCAGCACTTTTTGACCATTTTGAGAGAAAAATCTAGGATTACTGAAATTGAAAAATATTAACTAAACTCTTATTTTGTAAAAGTGGCATTTTTATTACATTTTGTATGAATGTTGGAATTTGTCATCCCATTTTTATTTCATACTTTCCGTCGTCTTAAGGAATTACGTGGTTTCAAAAATTTCCAAATTGTTTCACTGATCGGGGCCCGTTTTTTTATGCTGAATGTACATAGCGAACTGAACTTCCCTCAATAATTTTTTGGATATTCGTATTTTATAATGCAGATCAGTCACTTCCCCCCCACCCCCGTCACCATAAAGTACAATTATCTGAACAAAATCAATCATTTTTTAAAATATTTTTACAATACATTTAAAAATATATCAAACTGGCAATTTTTGTTTTACATTTTTAACAACAATGCTAGTAAAATTCAACCTACATATTTAAAAAAAATAGCCTTAAACAATTATTATTTTAAAATCAAAATGTTTCTTATGATGAATAATCAAAGAAAAACTATTAAATTTTTATTCAAATTTCTTCAAATGCGCAAATTTCTGTATAGCGATTTTTGAAAATTAGTAGTGCAAAAAGTTACATTCATTATTTTTGTATTCTTACAAGGACGGCATTTCACGTCTTATAAAGAAATAATAAATTATTCCTTAAAAAATGAATTTTATAATCAAGATATCCGTTGTTATGAAGAATGAGGGAAAAAATGAAATCAACTTTCTGTAACAAAATTTTTAATAATGAAATTTTTTTGTGAATTTCACTGTTTAAAATAATCGCAAAAAATGTAAAAAAAAAGAAAAGAAAGAAAGACGATATTGACAAGGCAATGAATGTCCTCCTCTTTATTTTTGTGGTATATTTTGAAGAATAATTGTAAAATATTAATAAATTTATTGAATTTAATTTTTGACATTAACTATATGATAAATTCTTTAATAAGTGTCACTTTTCATTAATTTCGTAGTGAAAAACGTTACGTTTTTTAATGTTGTAGCATCCCGCTACCACTTTCTTATCAATGTATAATTTTGTACATTTCTGTGCAAAAAGTGGATGAGAGAGCCTACTCAGCTTAGTAAATATTTTCAGGAAATATCAGCTTCTAATTGGTCAATAAACACACAAGTGGGCGTTGCAATCCACCCACGTCCAAATATTTTTCCAACGCGTGACCAAGTCAAGTTTCTCGCCATTTGCTGTGATCCTGTCACGTGATTACATTATCTATAAATAGCAGACACGAGTTCACTCATTCTCTTTTACTCTTCCAAATTCCTGCGAAGATGTGATCTTAAGGATTCTCGTCTCGACCATGGGAGGTCAGACGTTAAAAGCTTATTCACGCATGCACGTACGTACGAACTTTTCCAACCTACATTACAAACATACAGAACATTTCCAAACACGCAACAAGAACTTTTCTCTTTGAAATATTCTTCTAAAGCTACAGTTTATTCAGCATTTCTCAGCTTCATAATTAATTCAACTTTTGTGAGTTCAGATAAAAATATTCCTAGTCTAAAAGACATAACTCCAACAGATCTTTAACTTCTACGCATGTACATCAACACACAAATAAATACAAATGTTATGTTTTAAAAGTAAAACCATTTCGTTCCTTTCTTGTATTTCATGTTTTGTGGTATTTTACGTCAAATATAAATTGTGTGGTCATATTATTCACGCAACAGTAAACAAATATCTATAATTGTCCATTCTTATTACCAAGTCACTACATTATGGTAACTCCGACGTCTGAAACGGGGCGAGAGAAGCACCTAGACCACTGTCTTCAATTTATTTACAAAGGACAGAAAAATTCAGTATAATTTTTAAAAAAACTACGTTTGTTCTGTTAACATAAATTATTCATACAAAATTAATCTTATATTTAATATAGTTATTGTTGAATAATAATAGCATAGAGAAAAATATTAAATTTAAATGAACATTATGAATTCTTAATGACACTTGGGAATTTCGCACCAAAAATGTTTGTTAAAAAGTAAAATAGTGTAAGTTCAAATAAAATAAATCAATATTATACTTCCTTTAGTATCTTAAATAATCCAAGTTATGTTGATCCAAAGGTAAAAAGTAAAAATTTCTTTACTAAAAATTAATTTCTTAAACTTATTTCCAGCAACGAACTTTCATTTATCAGTAGCTCACCCCTAGTAGCTCACCCCTAGTAGCTCACCTCTAGTAGCTCACCCCTAGTAGCTCACAGGCCTCAACATGGTATAGAGGCCTGTTAAAAGGATCACCTTGATTTAAATAAATTGTATTTATTTTCAGCGAAAGGCGGGTGAAAGTCGCGGGCCTGGTTTGCGTGAACGTGGCTAGCCTTGATTTTCTTTTTTAGGCTCCTTTAAACACAACGAGTCAGTTTCCTGACGGGACCTTCCTCTGGGTAAGCTAGACCCTTTTATTTACCTAGTTAATGCGAGTAATTGTTGTTCCCCGGCATGCGCTCGGCAGTCTCCTTTGTTATGATCCAGGTCAAAACTCGCAACCTCCCCAATTTGTTTTTGTCCCCTTTTTATCATGACTGTATCAGCCTTCCTCATTCCGTAATTTATTTTGTCCCTCCCATGCCACTAGTAAGTAGGCTACTTGATTCTGGTAAGCAGCAGAATACAGTGGCCACTCTTATTTTTCTGTGGGGGTGGTTGTGTCCTACTAACATTTTTTTTTTATTTTGAATGTTTGCTTGTACTAAATTTTTATATATTTTTGTTAAAAAAATTGTATTTTATCAAATTTTTATGTAATGGTTATTTTAGTGGGATCCCTGTGAATATGCGGTATTGTGATATATATTGGATCGAATGGTGATGGATGTCTTCTTATAGTGATAGATTAAATTGTCATGAATGAATCAAATTAGCTAAATTTAGGATAGTTAATGTTGTTTACATTTGTAAAAACAATACGCTGAATTTAGTTGTGTAACTCTACCGAGTGAAGATAGCTCGGTTCTCCTTCTGCCGTGTACCGAAATTGTACTTATATTAGAATAAATAATCATTGTATTTATTTCTAGTTGAATTGTTCACCTATATTGCATATGATCCATTATTGTACATAATTAGGTTAAAATAAAATTTGTATTTTATATGAATTCTACCTTATGAAAATTGAGATGTAGTACAGTGGAGAGCCTTGTATCATTGCACAGGCCCTCTGTCTCTCTCTCTCTGTCTCTCTGTCTCTCTCTCTCTCTCTCTCTCTATATATATATATATATATATATATATGTATCATTCACAGACAGTACTGTTTCGCTGTATCACAGCTCCTCAGTGCGACTAGACTTCCGAATGCCTCAAGCCCGGATTGAAACACAACTAATTTGGTGTCAGCCAGAGCTATCTTCACTCGGTAGAGTTACACAACTAAATTTAGCGTATTGTTTTTACAAATGTAAACAAATGCCAATCAACCAAAGTGCTCCATTCATTTTACTGAAGAGCTTTGCATTGGTGCAGGTGGCTGTTTATAGAATTAGCTTATCACTCAACAGTGCTCAATTGATATGTATTTTCAAGAGCTAAATATATATATATATATATATATATATATATATATATATATATATAATATGGATAAAATAACTGAAAAAAATTGAGTGTTTTTTTGCGAAAGTATTTATTTATATGTTTTTATATATATTTAATATTATGTATATTCTCATTATGCTATATATATATATATATATATATATATATATATATATATATATATATATATAGTTGACTTGTTCACCTATATTGCATATGATCGATATATATATATATATATATATATATATATATATATATATATATATATATATATATATAGTTGACTTGTTCACCTATATTGCATATGATCGATTATTGTACATAATTAGGTTACGACAAAATTTGTAATTCATATGAATACTACCATATGAAAATTGAGATGTATTAGAGTGGAGTTGGGTGTATCATAGATTCAGGGGAGGGGCACCTTGCATCGGGGCCCCTAATCAAGATTTGCGAAGTCTCTGTATCGGTGTACCGAACACCTACAATTAAGTACAAAGAATCTATGTTAATTTTGCCGAAAACTTTGCAAGGCAGCTGAAAAAAAAACACCCTGAAAAACGCATTTTAAATAATTTAAATGTCTTTTTTTAAGTTAAAATTTTCTTTTTATTTCAAAGGTAATAGCGTAAAACTCATCCGTAAAAAAGAAAAGAAAAAGAATTTTGTGCATTTAAATCTACAGGGTGTACCAAAAATACCTTTACAAACTTTAGGGGTGGGCCCCTCACACCAAAACAAGGACAAAAGTCTATATAAACATATGTCCGCAAATCCTTTATTTTTGAGTTATTAAGTTTAAAGCTTACGGTAGACGCTGTTAAATGTACAATTGGTCTCCCTCGATCCATAGTTTGTGGTGCCACGGATCCTGTCTCAGCAACACGATGACAAACAGCAGAAAAGGTTGGTTGACTCGGCTTCCTTAGGCCTGGAAACGCAATCTGGTACAGCCGTGCAGCCTCGCGTCCATTACCATTCACGCGACCGTATGCAAAAAACCATATCTCCCTGCTCACGATATAAATATCCTGACATTGTTAAACGGAACAGTTCTCAGTTAACTCTCTACTACACACCTTAAACGTTGAAGACATATTAGCCACAAATGTATACGAATGACAAATGTAACCTAGTCTATGTGGTAACACAACGCCATCTACCGTAAACAATCTCTAAATTTAACTCAAAAACGAAGGATTTGTAGATATATGTTTATATGGAGTTTTGCCCTTATTTTGGTGTGAGCAACCCTTCCCCAAAGTTTCTAAAAGTACTTTTGATACACCCTGTATATTTTAGACATTTGTGAAACACTTATTGACTCATCGAACCGTTATTATAGACGAAAAATGAAAACAACAAATTTAAAAATCTCTTAAAAATCAAATATTTATCCTAGAGATTTCTTTCAAACCAAATTAGTAAATTTTAGGATTAATTGACTGGATTTTGTAAAAGTAATGCTTGCTTTTTGCTCAAAACATATCGAAAATAACGTCTCTTTACGCTCAGTAGTCTGTAAGCTGCCATCAAGGTCGTAGGTCAACAACAATAGTCTTCTACTCTCACTCCCAAAACGCACGCCATCTTCTATTGTAACCATAAAGCAGGCGAAAATTTAAGTAGGTAAGAAGGACAAAAACTAATACAATCTACAAATTGTTATTGTTTAAATACCATTTTCTAGATTGTATTACTTTTGGTCCTTTTTTTAAAATTTATATGAACAATAGTTTAAGAATATAAGTTTTTATTCTGGTTGTGGAAGTGCAAATGATATCAGGCCTTGTTCTTGGTTTTGTTATTTTTATCTGGTATAATATAATCCGCTCACAACATGTTAAGTTAATATTCATGCGCAATATTACATGAAAACATGAAATAAAATATGAATAGTTTTTGGTGTGCATGCAACAAGATATAACATATTGTAACGAGGGAGAGCAATGGGTTTATTCTCCCTTTTGTATTTCCCCCATTATGTGCATTATTATATCCGTGATATATTAACACTGTAGTTCACGGATGGAACTGAAAGGTGTCCTAGGTATGACGATAAACTACATCTGGCAAAAAGGTTTCGGATCTGGAGGTTTCGAGAAGCATGGAACTACTTAATTGCTGCTGTTCAGACGTCTGCACTGTTAGGGTCCCATCTATGGGCAAATAGTTAAAAAAAACTGGAAACTATGAAAGTATAAAAATATATTTTGATAGTAAAAATACCAGCAGTATATCTATCTATCTATCTAGCTAGCTATCTAGCTAGCTATCTAGCTAGCTAGCTCTCTCTCTCTCTCTCTCTCTCTCTCTCTCTCTCTCTCTCTATATATATATATATATATATATATATATATATATATATATATATATATATATATATATATGTATATATTATAATAATATTTTTAGTTTTTAAAAATATGATTCCTCCGCTACATAAGAGTTCTCATGTTTCAAAAGCGAGAGCCGAGACCCCTAACATAATTTTTTAAGTTATGAAGAGTTAAGGCGTCTGGACCCGCTTCCTTGTCAAGCGAGAATTTGGGAATAAGCTATCTTTTGGTTAGCTGGTGTTTATAACTACGGTATCATTGGAACATTTGTTGCTATGGAAACGGCTAGTTTCGGCCGTTGAAGTTTGGTGGTTTAAGGGGCTAAGAATTAAGAATTAATTTTTATCTACAGGCCAGTCCCTTTCTAAAGAAGCGTATCAAGTTACAATGTCCAGAGTGTTTTTGGCTTATGCTAGTCAGACGGCGTCTTTTTTATTTATGGGTTTGCCTTGAGTCGTTGAGTGACTAGAAGGTTATGTTTCATTATTATCTATTTGATCTGTTTGTTTATTTGTTTATTTACATGGCTTTTTTTTATCAAAGGGTTTTTCTCAATAATTATTGGGCTGAGTTTTTTTAAGGCTTTTAAATTATGGATTTAATTTGTTTAAATCTATTTATTAATTATTTAATGCGAAAATCATTTGATGACGACAGAACACCGTTAACTCATGTCTATGGTTTAGTAACTTGTCACTATTTAGACATCTAATTATGTGCAGTTTTTCGTGTAGGCACAGAGGGCATGGGTCATCCCAGGTTTTACATGTTCTAGTTCTATTTATTATTTTCCATTTTACTTTCGCATTAAATAATTAATAAATAGATTTAAACAAATTAAATCCATAATTTAAAAGCCTTAAAAAACTCAGCCCAATAATTATTGAGAAAAACCCTTTGATAAAAAAAAGCCATGTAAATAAACAAATAAACAAACAGATCAAATAGAATGAAACATAACCTTCTAGTCACTCAACGACTCAAGGCAAACCCATAAATAAAAAAGACGCCGTCTGACTAGCATAAGCCAAAAACACTCTGGACATTGTAACTTGATACGCTTCTTTAGAAAGGGACTGGCCTGTAGATAAAAATTAATTCTTAATTCTTAGCCCCTTAAACCACCAAACTTCAACGGCCGAAACTAGCCGTTTCCATAGCAACAAATGTTCCAATGATACCGTAGTTATAAACACCAGCTAACCAAAAGATAGCTTATTCCCAAATTCTCGCTTGACAAGGAAGCGGGTCCAGACGCCTTAACTCTTCATAACTTAAAAAATTATGTTAGGGGTCTCGGCTCTCGCTTTTGAAACATGAGAACTCTTATGTAGCGGAGGAATCATATTTTTAAAAACTAAAAATATTATTATAATATAAGCTCTACTTCTGTATGGAGCACTGTCCTTTTGAAAATAAAGCTAAATATTAAGGAACACCGGATTATCTACCTAACGTGTTCTTTCCTATTTCACTGCACACCTGCATACATATATATATATATATATATATATATATATATATATATATATATATATATATATATATATACCAGCAATACATTTTTGAAAAAAAAGTACCAGTAATACATTTTGAAAAAAAAAAATCCAGCAGTACATCTTTTTAAATATTATCAGCAATAGATTTGACTCTTGTAAAAACTCTCTTTCCAAAAATACGCCAATGAAATCTGATCTACAAACTGATTTCTTACAAAGAATACATATTCTGTTCATATGAACTTATCCTAAAAATCTTGTCGGCATTGAGTAACCCATTTAGGTGTTGATATGCAGTAAAACAAAATAAACCAAACCAATGGCTGAAAGGAAAAGGAATGACAAACATGCTTTGTTATCAGAGAGACTTTTATATTACTAGGACATACATAAAACCACACACACACACACACACATACACACACACACACACACACACATATACATATATATATATATATATATATATATATATATATATATATATATATATATATATGTACAAGTATACCAAATGTCTTACATATAATATGAAGATACTCCTGTGTGTGGAGAGGCCATTGTTCCATCCAGATTCAGCTGGATCCATCTACTATGTCGCAGGTGATGATATATTGCACAAAAGGGAAACAGCAAGTCTTGGGTTTTCCCAAACTGAGGACTGCAAGCTGGAGTTTCTTTCTATATCTGGGAGAGATATATTCCAAAAGGGAAACGGCACCATAGAATTGTGAACTGCTGGGAAAGCAGATATTTAGCCTCTGACCTAGCTGGGGTTGGAGGGCGCTCTCAGAAAAAAAGCAACTGGCTACTGTAAACTGACTGAATTTGACAACCACTTTCGTCACTGTATGGAGTGACGTCACTAATCGGCCGTCACCTGACCCATGTGATTTATTTCTAGTAAAGGGAGATAATCGCCTTTTGTATCCCTACAACATTTATTAAATGACTGATTTTCTATGAACCACACAACTGCTTACATACTTGATTCATAATATTCCCAGAACACACACACACACACACACACACACACACACACACACACACACACACACACACATATGATCTTCATGTATTAATTCAAAGAAAGATGTGATTATAAGCTTATCTGTATGAAGAGATCTTTTTTAATGAGTTCATTTAAGAAAACACATCTTTCTGATTCAACAGTTGGTGCCTGGTGAGAGAAAGACATTGTATTTTCGTGCTAAAACTGTTTTACTAGTGCATTATGGGAATTCTACTTCTTTTCCTTAACGATATAACCCAACAAAGCAGGGGACGCAACTCTTCCTTCCTATTTACAATCACTACAATTCAATAGGTTTTTCTGAAATTTAGTAGAATAAATAATTTTATTTTTATACTACATTACAAATATGAAACAAAAGAAATTAATTAAAAACTATTTAAATAATACTTTTGAGTTTAATTCAGTTCTTTTACTGCACGATTATTTTTTTGTTTCATGTCATAAAATATTTATTAATTGTACGCAATGAGGTCTTTTTTTAATTATTCTGATTTCAAGATTTTTTAAACTAAAGAAAGTGGCGGTCGAATATTGAAGAATTATTGAATTGATAGTTAATTAATTGCTGTCATAGAATTATTGACTTATTTCATTTTGAACTTCAGTACTAGAGGAATTTAGGCAAATTCGATAACGGAAAATTCGATAACGGAAAATTCAGTAATTTTGACAAGGTAGCGGTAACTATGAAATAAATGTCGATTGTTGGCCGCGTGAAAATAAACATCTCCACAAACATTTAATTTTGGGTATGGCACAAGGCCATCAAATCCAAAATATAGAACCACGATATGTTTTCTAGAAATAAAGCAAAACATTTTATATCAACAATATACAAAACAAAACTTAAAAAATCTTGTAAAAATAAAATATATATTTCTGAAACTTTATTTGAGGAAAATTAGAAAATTTAACCTGATTTGAAATAAATATTACTTACTTATAGCATAAAATGTTGCAAACAAGTATTTCTTACCCACGGGGTCTTGTTTTTCTGATGTATTGCTCGATTTATCGACCGCCTAACGCGTTGACAATATGATGACGCAGAATTGCTAGCAGACGATAAATTTTATGTGAGGGTTTTTTCCGTAGAGGGAGGTCAACCCTTAAATGACGTGACCTTTTAATGATAATGCCATGTACGAACTTGCATACTTAGAAAAATTAGTACGTTTAACCCCACCACCCAAACACAAAATCGAAATTCTTTTTAAAAGTATTTGTGGTCGTCAGATTGTAATATAAACTTTACAATATATGATTTAGTAAATATAGTTTTACTTAATAACAATATTTCCTAAGAGTTACATCATTGAAACTGATTTTTAAAAGGTTTAAGAACTTTATAAATTATTCAATTTAAAATTGTAAAAAAACGAAAACAAATCTTGTAAAAATTCATTTTTCATCGAAATTTTTTATCTTCAGACAATATATATTTTTTTAAATAAAAACAAATCAAAACTTCTCTAATTAAATAATGTCTTAGCTTTATTGCGTTTTTATTTTATTCTTCGAATCAGAAAAGATATCCGTACAATGGGATCCGATCTTCGAAAAAGAAATCGGTGACTTAAATTCTTCAAAGAATTCCTCTTTTAACTAATATAGTCACTAAAAATGATCACGTTGAATTTCTCAATTTTTCATGAGATTAAGTAAGAGACCAAGATTTTCTAATTAAAAAAATAAAAAAATAAAAAAATATATATTCATTCAATTTTCACGATAAAACTAGATTTACGTTTGGAGCAATTTGTCATCACGATGCTGATTTTTTTAGTGATTCCTCTACAAAAATGAATTTCGAAATTTCATAAAATTAAATGACGTGTCGCTGCGGGGTTTGGGGTAACAAATGTAAAATAAATATATTTATCAAGATGTTCTAAAAAAGAAACGTTTCTAAAATAATTTAATTCATTCGTGAAGAAATCCTGAAAGTGTCATTAAAATCCGACAATTATTTGATTTTTGGCAAGAATTTCCACTATCTATCAAGGACACATGGCACAGTGGATAAAGGCGTTGGTTAGATCCAGTGACAGGACCCAAAGAGTGTGAGTTCAATACCCGGTTAAGGCAGTGGAGAACTTGGAGAGGGGAATTAACAGGAGATAACTGATATCCATTAAACATGGCACGTGGAACTAGAACAGTCTACCCCAGTGAGCTAAATAAAGGGTTCAGTTCGTCATTACAACCACCTGAAGAAGGCCGGAGCGTACAACGGCCGAAACGTTGTAATAAATACGGCGACCAAGATGAGGACAATCGTCCGAATAATGTAAATAGTGTAAAAAGAATTTCCAAATCAATGTTTTTCACTGCAAAAACAGACGCTCAAATTTCTTATAGAAATTTATTGCCAGCCACTGCCGATTGAAAAAAAAGTTAGCCAAAATTTCAAAGGTTTTAAAAAGGATTTAAAATATATAATTTAATAATAAAAAAAAATCCTTTGGTCTTTCCTCTTAATAATGGCATAAAGATTTTTAAACGATAAAACTTTCTTTATATTACGTTTGGGGCATTTTTCTTCATGTATGTTCAATTTCTAGCGAATCTTTAGTCTGAGGTACCTAACAAAATGTAATACATCTTCTTTCATGTGCCGTGTCACTTCAGGACGTAAGCAATCATGGCTCTCCCCTTCGCCCTTGTAGTTGGCAATATGTTTTCCTTTTTTATTCTTTTGCTACTTCTCCCAATTTGCTTAAACCCTCGAGGGATGTCACGCGTTGCTTTCCCTTGTCTCTCTTTCCCTCTATCCGCCCTGTGAGTATCAGATTCTCCAAGCCCTTCCTTTCTCATTATGTCCCAGAAATTTCAGCTGCCTTTTCCTGATGTTAACAAACTTCCCCCCTGTTTGCATCCTCTCCAAAACCGCATCGTTGCTTTTTAAATGTTATTGGTTTCTATAGGATTTTTTATGCAAGTGTTCGGGCGTGCATTTCTGGTCTCCCAGCCATTTTAGTGCAATGGAGAGGTACTATCCCGAAGACGGATTTTCGAGATCCAGACTTTTGTATTTAAAAACAAAAGATAACATTTAAATTTAAAGTGATTGGAGTAATTATATATTTTTAATTAATTCTCCTTTAAGCAATATTTGATTTCATAATTTTTTATTAAAAAATAAAAAAATTCCCTAAAAATCAAAAATCAATCAATCTTCCCGACATTCACCGGGGCTAAGGAGACGCCGCCATTATGCAACATAGTTTGGGTTTTGTATTGAAAAACAAAACAAAACAAAAATGAAAGGTAAGTAAAAAACATAAGTTTGCTTTTTGTTTGAATTATTTTTCTATGTAAACGAGGATTTATCATCTGAATTTTTGTCGTCTAGTTTAGATTATATTTAAGAGAAAAGCCCAATTGAATTTTACTCGCGTTTTGTCAAAAAGAAAAAAAAACGATTCGGATTTAAGTTAAAAAAAAAAGAATGAAAGTTTTTATTTAAAGAAAGAAAATTCCCAAAAAATGTTTATCGATATATTTTTTTTCTTTATTTTTTAATACTTCGCTCAATAAAGTTATGCAGTTTCTTTTTTAAAAGAAGAAAAAAAAAGGATTTTTATTTGTTAAATTTCCAATCGGGTAAAAAATTTCTTATGGCTTTTTTTTTTTTTTGTGAAGTCTGAATTTTCTAGAAAAACTGACTATTTTGAAATAACTTCACGCATTTTCTATGTACAGTGTAACCCGGATATAAGAGAGATTTTCTCTGGTCCCAAATTAGAGCCATACTTACCTAAACAAAATATACCAAACCCGGATATAAGAGAAACCCGGATATAAGAGACTTCATCTCCGGTCCCGACAACTCTCTTATATCCGGGTTACACTGTAATTAATTATTGAATTGATTGATAGTATCATTTCAGTCTTGTTTGTTTTTAGCGGCATATCAACACCTCTATAGGTGGTATTTAATTTACCAAAAGGCAAGGCAGGATATGGCACAAGGCCAATTTTTACGAGGGGTGTTTCCGAGCCCATAAGCTCTGGTAAAAATTCCCCGTAGCCCCCGCATGCACTGGCACGGGTTTGTCTGCCTCCCCAGACGAGACTGCCCGTAGGCATAGCTTCGTCTGGGTTCCTCTCCGCCCGGAGGCAGAGAGTTCGACAAGAGTGGAAGAGACAAGTTCCCCCTCTCCTCTAATGCTGAAATTTAAATATTTTGTACGCAACTTTATTTCATTTTTGGAGATAGTAATGGTTTAGTAATACAAATTTGACTAATTAATCCATATCTAGGGGAAGAAGAGGTGGATTAATAATATATTTCTCGAGGGTAATTGTGCATAAGTGAATATATCAAGTCCAACTGGAATTTGGCTCTTCGATTAACAATTCAGAGCTGTTATCCATTACACCACCTGCACATCCGAGCTTCCAGCACATGGTATTCTCAGTAGTCACCCATCTAGGTACTGACCAGGCTTGACGTTGCTTAACTTCAGTGATTGTATAGGAACCGGTGTTTCAATATGATGTGGCTGTAAACCATATTAGTCTGTAATCTCATGAAAAATAAACTCTGAAAGGTAATTGGAATTTCGAACCGAACCCTTTATTTCGTCCACAGGGGTATGTTGTTCTAGTTCCACGTGCCGTACCTCTTCCGGATATCTCAGTTATTTTCCCTTTAACGCAACTCTCCAAGTTTTGGTTCATCACTGCTGTGGCCTGGTATTGAATTCACAACTCTGGGTCTAGTCACTGGATCAACCTAAATTGAGTTAAAGGGAAATAACTAAGATATCCAGAAGAAGCATGGCACGTGGAACTAGAACATTCTACCCTGGTTGGCGAAATAAAGGTTTTGGTTCGAAATTCCAATCACCTGAAGAAGGCCAGAGCGTACTACGGCCGAAACATGAATATGCCAATGATGTTGAGGATAACAGTCTAAATAATGTAAATAATGCAGGTAATAATATTACCTCATCTCAGAGATATAGATAGAAACACTGAAAGATTTTTAAAATTTCATTAAAATATAAAATAGAACTTTTAAAATTGTGCATTACTTTCATCTGGTTAGGTGATAATATTATTAAGTGAAAAGGTAAGTACCTCCATAATATCACTAAAAAATCAGCATACCATGATGAAAAAAATGTATCAAATGTCATGAAAACAATTTTATCATCAAAATCTTTGTTATTATTAAGAGCAAAGATCAAAGTATTTTTGATTATCTAATTAAATTTTTGACTCCTTTTTTATTTATTTTTTTTTTTTAAAGAACATTCAAAATTCTGATTAAAAAAACATTTTTTTGCATCAGCAATTGTACTAACTTTTAGCAAATTTTCAACTCTCTTTTTGTGGTGACATTAATTTGAAAATTCTTGCAAAAATCAAATAATTGTTGGATTTTAATGAAATTTTCAGGACTTATTCACAAATGAATGATGTTAGTAAATTTGCAGATTAAGCTGCAGAAACCATTTGTAATGAAAATTTCCATTCTGGTGTAAAATTGTGTGATTATTTTGAAAATAAAAGTTTGCAGAAATGTACTGTTTAGGAGTTATTGACAAAATAAGTTCAGCCTTTAAGCTAAGTATTGTTGACCAGAAATTGATATACATTTACGAAATCTAAATGAACACTTTTGTTTTTTTTACTACTAACTAGTAATATTTTTTAACATATTTTCAGCAATTAACTAACATTTTAATATGAGCACTGGTAAAAAATAGTTGCTGAAGACATTAGGTTTATAATACTCAGAAATTCATACACAGATGTCCTCAAGGACACATGCTACAGTGGATAAAAAAGCGTTAGTTAGATCCAGTGACAGGACCCAAAGAGTGTGAGTTCAATACGTGGTTAAGGCGGTGGAGAACTTAGGGTAATTAACGTGAGATAACTGATAACTGACATCCATTAGACATGGCATGTAGAACTAGAACAGTCTACCCCAGTGAGCAAAATAAAGGGTTCAGTTCGACATTCCAACCACCTGAAGAAGGCTGAAATATGGCAACAATTAATGTTTTTGCACTTTTTTTTTTTTTTTTTCAGGTTAAAAACACATTGTAACTTTTAGAAAGTATTGTTAAAACTATACTTTCTAATCATATATTGTAAAGCTGATTACAACATCCCCGTTTTAAAAAGAATTTCAATATTTTTTGTGTGTGTTTAAACATCTTAATTTTTCTAAGTATGCAAGTTTGTACATGACATTATCTTTAAAAGCTTATGTCTTATAATGGTTGAAAAAACAACCCTCATATAAAATGCAAGCAATTCTGCATCACCATACTTGTCAACACATTAGGGAGTTGATAAATCGATCGATATGTCAGAAAAAGAACAACATTGTGGTTAAGAAATGCTTGTTTGCAGCATTTTATGCTATACCTAAATAATATTTGTTTCAAATCAGATTAATTTAATTTTAAATTTGCTAATTTTCCTCAAATAACATTTCAGAAATATATATTTTATTTCTGCAAGATTTTTAAAACTGAGAATTAACTTTTGTTTACAAATGTGTCAAAATCTCCGATTTCATCGATTTCTTTCTTTTTTTTTTTACTGAAAAATAAATTGATTCTGATCAATATAATTTCTGTTTGAAATACACCACAGAGTATTTTGCTTACTGGAAATAGTAAATTTAAAGCTTTCATTTATAAAAAATTAATTTTAAACTTTACGTATATGGAATTAGCGGAAGTACCTAGTGAAAACTATATTTACTAATCAAAAATAGAAAAAACTTCATAAAATCAATTTGCACCAAGATTATTAAAATAATTAAAATATTTTATGTATATAAAATATGTAACATGCCCATTTTTGAAATTATGGTCGACAACATTATCAGAAAATAAGTGTGATGACTATAGTAAATTTAAACTCAACATTCCTGAAATTAGATTACAGAGAATATTTTCTAACATTTTTTTAAGATTACTGACTACTTAAAAACTATATAAAAATAGGTGCTAATGTTAGTTTCTTAAATTATGGTTTCAGTTTTATAGTATCTGTCTGTAATATAAATAATGTATGTTTTCTAGATAAAGTCTCTGTAGAACAACAATCATTATGACATGACAATGTCAACTGCCTTGTCAATTACAATGACGATGTCAGTTAAAAACACAGCTGCTGTTTTATTTTAAAAATACATTTCTGTATTATATTAAATTTTTTAATTTTTTCAAATCAGATTAATTATACTTTAAATGGGCTAATATTCCTCAAATAAATTTTCTGAAAAGCATATTTTATTTTTGGAAGATTTTTTAATGCAGAGAATTACAATGAAAGATGACTAAAAAAAGGTCACAAATCAGCTATTTAAAAAAGAAAAATTGATTTCAATCAATATCATTTGTTTGAAATACACCAGGCTTACTGTTTTGAAATACACCAGGCTTACTGCAAATAGTAAATCTAATCCTTTAGTTTTCAACTAAAGCTAAAATGAATTTTTTTTCATTTATAAAAATTTATTTTAAACCTTAGGTATCGAAAATTAGTGGCGGTACCTATGTTAAAACATATTTCTCCAATGTATTTAATTGACCCTTTTTACTTTAAATTGAATATTTGATGTCATAATGTCAGACACAATGTCAGGGTCTAGTTTGGAATTATACAGGTATTGTAAATTGAACCTCCAGTTTTGAGACACTTCACTTATTTCCACATTTAAATTTCTATTGACTCGTAATAAACAAATGACCAAACTAATAAACTTTATAAGTTGAATGTTTTACTAAAACCTGATTTTGTGTCCACATAATTTTAAAGTATGTCGGCATTTAAAATAGATACCTCCACAGATTTGCTAACAATGAGCATGTCATGATGAAAAAATGCCCCCAACTTAATAAAAACAAAGTGTTATTGTGAAAAGCTTCATGCCATTATTAAGAGGAAAGACAAAAAATTTGATTATTAAATTATATTTTTTTAATTCTTTTTAGAACCTTTGAAATTTTGGTAATATTTTTCTTGTATTAGTGGGTGACAATAAATTCCTATAGTAAATGTAGCACCTTTTTCTTCCCCCCCGTTGCTTTAAAAACAAAAAAAAAAGTTTAATTTGGAAGTTGACAGATTTGTTGTGGGGTCAGTCTACCCAGATTTTAGGTGGAAAAATAAAATCCTAGTGTTGTGTCCACAAATAGAACACAAAATAAAAACAATGTGAGGAAATGCTCTTCAGAGAAAAGGAAGAAAACCAAGCTAAATATAATCTGACAGTAACATTTATACACTGGTACATATATTTACATGTGGAAAATAAATGTTCTTTGTTGTGGCCATGAAGAGACCAATAGTTCAAGTGGTCAAAAATGGTTTTTGTTGCAAATTTTGAAGTTATTTTGTTACAAGTGAGTCTACAAAGTTCAAAATGACATGTATGCCAATGTGTGAAGCATATGCCAATAAAACATAGTGAACAAAGAGAAATTGAGATAAAACTTACTTTTGTTGTGGCTTTGTATGTTGACTGGCGTCTTGTCATGGTAATGTGTTGTGGCTGGGCCTGTTCGCTGACTGTTCTGTTTTAAGTATGGACCGAGAGAGTGAAAGGGTCAAGCAAAAGCAGTAGAGATGAGATGTGTGTTGTTTGCTTGTTGACTGTGCTATTGTAGTAGTAATTGCAGTGGCAGTTAGGGATATTTTGGGGTTACATATGTTGCGAAAAATCTGTTTGATGAGTTGGAGAACATTTTGTCCAGATAGTTATATTGTGTAGATATGTTGTAGAGATTTGAAATTTGAGATTTTGCTCTTTTCATCAGGTCTAATCACAAATTTTGTTATTTTTGTTGGTAGTTTTTCATGTCTGCATGCATGGGATGGTAGATAGAATTTGGTTAAAGTTTTTCCTTCATTGGTTTTCAGTTTGAAAAACTATCTAAACGATGCATGACTTTGGTCATACTGTCTTGTGTGTCCTTGTATCCAGAAGAAAAATATCACATCAGGGTCAACAAACTGTTGCAGGCATATGGTCGAGTGTTTAAGTTGGAAAACATGTCTGCTAGTATAATATACCCACTGTGAGGAATGAGCGTTGTTGAAAGAGTGCGACCGCCATTAAAAGTGAAATGGATTATTCTGAAATTCCTATCTCGCATGCAGACGTACAATGAAAAAGCTAAGAAATTCAAACCAGTTTGAATTTATAAAATAAGAAGTCTTGCGTGAACAAGAATTGATATGCAAATGCAAATATTAGCTCCTCTCCTCCCCCCAACCCAGGCATAAATAGCGAGTCTGTGAGGTGGATAACAGAGAAACTTTGGTTGGTGTGATGTCGTACAGACGAATGAGAATGAGAGAAGAAGGAAGAGGTCTGTTGCTTGAAAGCAGGCACCTTAATCAATTTCAGTTATCACAAACGACTGGCGAACTAAATTAACCACAAAAATGGTGGACTCAGAATGTGACAACAAAACACACATATACTAGCTTAAAATCCTCCCTATTGGGCAGCATTTAAGCTATCTCCTGTGGAGGGCTCTTGATTGGGCCTTTATCACAATAGGTAGGGATGAGTAGATGCAATAGGCAACAATAAATTACAGAACAACTTAAAATTGATCGCTGCATTTAAGTATTGCATTAATATTTAAGCTTACCTCTTAAAAGTTCAACAGTAATTCTCTCTCTACTTAATTTAAAGACAGTTTGGTGTATGTAGGTCCTTACTTTCTGTACAAACAATTTTTGTTTCATGGGTGTCTTTCAATGGATTTCACAATAAATTTTGATTATACCCAAATTTATTTTGAAGTTATAAAGATTGTAACTTGAAGCCCGGCGTTCGAGGGCACGCAGATAATTTTCTCTAGTGTCATTCTGTGAAATGTGTATCCGACAATGAAACTTATCGTCAGTGAGTAATTTTTTTTTTTGTTCTACCTGGTTTTTCTTAAACACAAAGCTTGCTAACCATATTTTCTATTCAATTTTTTATTTTTTTTATTTTAATATATGTCAATGGGACTTCTACTAAGTTAAAACTTAGTATCGTACACATTCACAATAGTATGTCATTCCTATCCCCCAGCACTCTCATCTAGTGTCATCCCTGCGACTACCCCAACTACATCCCCCTCTATTGTTTTACATCGTCTTTATATGTAATAGGAGTAGGTAGGCTTTCCTACCGCCTGGTCTACACTCCTCCCCCCTCTATTGGACACGACCAGAGGCTCAAACCTTGTTTCGTGTTTAGGAAGGGGTCCCCCGGATCTCTCTCACTGTCTCTGGCCTCTGTACTGGTGCTGCTGTGTTTCTCCCATGATGTGTGCAGTCTGTGGCATTGCCTGTTCATTCTGAGGGTACACGGTTGACAGTTCGCTGGTTGCTGTTTCTGACTGGTAGTTAGGAGCCCTAACTCTTGCGTAGCATCTTGAGCGGCTGCTCTGATCAACAGTTGCATAATATCAGGGTGTCTGTAGTGCCATGTCGCGCATGGATAGGTGTCCCTGCAACCATCTCCGGTGGGTAACCCTGAGGCCACATTATGATTCAGGCTGTGCCAAACCCTCTCTGCCCGCGTCATGGGTGTTAACCGTCGGCTTCCTGTAACTCAGTCCTTGTCTTCTTCCAACACCAATTATCCACATGACTTACAAAAACCATAAATTTAAACCTAAACCAGCCCTCCAAAAATCACCCAAACCTTTAAATATCTCCTTCTCCAACATCCGTGGCATTAGAACCAACTTCTGCAGTGTTGTATCTTTCCTCATCGCAAAGTGCCCGCATATACTGGCCCTGTGTGAGACCAATCTTGACTCCTCTATCCCTTCCTCTGATCTCTCGATCACTGGATACCTTCCTCTCCTCAGAAAAGACTCTCTAACCCACATGCATGGCCTTGGTGTCTATGTCAAGGACCATCTCTCTCTAGATAGAGAGTGCTCTCTTGAATCGCCAGACCATTTGTACTTATGTCTTCGGTTATCTCTTCTCAATGCTGTGAGCTATCTTTTCTTCCTCTATCGCTCTCCATCCTCTCAGGACTGTGGTATACTCAATGTCATTTTTGACAGCTTAGACAAGGCCCTCTCTCTCCATCCGTTCGCTCACATATTTGTGTTTGGCGATTTTAACGCCCATCACAAGTGGCTTAAGAATGCTAATACCGACCTCGCAGGCATCCATACTCTCAACTTTTCTGTCTCTCAATCCCTCGCACAGATAATCGATTTTCCCACGTATTTTGCTTACAACCGGGAGTGTAAGGCCTCACTCCTCGACCTGTGTTTTACCTCCATCCCTGAGTCTTGTAGTGCCACACAGCTCTGTCCTATCGGTAACTCCGATCATGCTGTAGTGTCTGTTAGTATCTCTTTCAGCCCCATCCCCTGCAAGGAGCCTCCTACCACCAGAACCTAATTCTGCTACCAGCGGGCTGACTGGGAGTCGTTTCGTGATTTCCTCCGCGATGTCCCCTGGGATGCTATATTTAAGCTCCCCATTCAAGAATGTGCTTCAGAGGTCTCTTCCTGGGTTAAAGCTGGAATCAACGCTTTCATCCCCTCAAGGAAATTCAAGGTCAAACCGCGCTCCTCCCCCTGGTTCACAGCTGCTTGCTCAGCCGCCATTGCCCATAGGAACCACTTCTTCCATCGTTTTCGTAGTGATATGTCTGACTGTAATAGACGCCTATTTACCTCTACCCATAATGAGTGTAAGCGTATCCTCGACGATGCCAAGTCAATATTTGCTGCTCAGATGAAGGAACGTATTGCATCCCGCAAATTTGGCTCCAAAGATTATGGGCGCCTCTGCAAGAGCATTCTGAACAATAACAAACCCTCCATTCCTTCCAATTCAACGCTAGACTCTTCCGGGGTACCCATGCCTGATTTCCCTCCCAGAACCGAGGACCTTTTGAAGGGATTGCACATATCCCCGTCGTTGGTATTGGGCATTATTTCTAACTTAGATCACCACAAGGCTATTGGTGGTGATGGGATACCAGCCATTGTCCTGAAGAAATGCGCGCCTGAACTGGCGCCTGCCCTCTCTAAATTATACAACCACTGCCTCAAGGAGTCTTGTTTTCCTGACTGCTGGAAGTCCTCAACCATTGTTCCTGTCTTTAAGAACTCTGGTGACCCCTCCGACCCTTCCAATTACCGTCCTATCAGTCTCCTACCCCTCTTCAGCAAAGTCTTTGAGGCCATTATCAACACTGAAGTGATTAATCATCTGATATCCCATGATCTGCTCTCAGATAAGCAGTATGGTTTCCGCTTTGCCCGATCTACGGCCGATGTGCTTACGGCCATCACTGAATTTGTCTACCAAGCTATTCATAATAACGGTGAAGCTCATGCCGTGGCTCTAGACATTTCCAAAGTGTTTTATAGAGTTTGGCATGCCGGCCTTCTTCGCAAGCTCCAGGGTTATGGTATTACAGGTCGATTGTTTGACCTAATACAATCATTCCTGTCAAACCGTGAATTGAAGGTCGTTCTCAATGGATTCATCTCCAGCTCCTATCCCACTAACGCAGGTGTTCCTCAAGGCTCCATCCTAGGCCCTACTCTGTTCCCCATATTTATAAACGACCTTCCTGACGCCATAGATTCCCAAGTCGGCATCTATGCGGAGGACACCACAATTTACTCCTGCCTCAAACACAAATCTAGTGATGCTGACAAAGTTAACCTGGCAGTTCAAATAGAAAAGGACCACCAATCGGTTGTGAACTGGGGCGAGAAATGGATGGTTAACTTTAACGCCTCTAAAACAAAACTGCTCTCTATTAACCACCACAAGGATCCATCCCTGCATCCCATTAGAATATCTAAAGACCAACTTCTCGAGAGCTCCTCTCTGCGGCTGCTCGGTCTCACGCTGTCTGCTGAACTGAGATGGAACAAATACATTGAATCAGTTGCATCATCCACTGCAAGGAAAGTTGGTTCCCTGTGCCGAACCAGGAAATTTTTCTCCCCGAAATCGATCCTCCAAGTCTATAAATTGGCCATTCGCCCTTGCATGGAGTATTGCTGCCATATATGGTCGGGAGCCCCTGCTGATTGCCTCAGGGTTCTTGATAAGATCCAGAGACGGATATGCAATGTGATTGGCCCTGATCTGTCATCTCGTCTGCAGTCGCTCTCTCACAGACGCGACGTTGCCTCGCTCTGTCTTTTTTACAAATACTTTCACGGTAATTGCTCCGATGAGCTGCTCTCGCTTGTCCCTAGGCCTCATGAATTTAAACTAGCTAGTTCCCAGGTCCTATGAGGCTGGCATCCCATTCCCACCCCTTCACCGTTGAAACCGTTAAATGTAGACGTCTCTTCTACTCCAATAGCTTCATGTCTCGCACATCTCGCCTGTGGAACTCCCTTCCCTAGTCCTGTTTCCCTGACAAATACAATCTCCAACTATTTAAGTGTAACGTCAATCGACATCTCCAGTTGCCTTGATCTATTCACTTCCCTTCTCCACATCCTTTCACCTTTCATTCCTATCTGCTCTCGCTCCAAATCTTTTGTAACACCCTTGCCTTGATCGATCCACTGTCTTTCTCTTTCTCCACATCCTCTCCTTTACCACTCCTATCTGCTCTTCCTCCAACCCTTCTATAACCCCTTGCGTGATAGTGACCTCCAGCCTTGCTTGGGGCAATACGCTTAAAAAAGAAAACAAAAAAAAGTACAAAAAAATTTGTCGCAAAAATATCACGCAAAAAAATCACTAAAAAACAAACGCAATAATGAAAAATTGGAAATCCAAAACTTCTGATTGTGGGTCTGGATCCGGCCTAGAATGTTTTTAATTTGCTCATGGAGTTCGCCTGATTCCAAAAATGGTATATGTTGGGCTACAGCCTCTAGGAGTAAAGTTGAAAACAAACAATTTTATTTTGAAACACCGTAATTTGAGAACAATGATTTTCTCATTTGAACATGAGCTATTGAAAGTTAGAGAGTTGTGCCCCTTTAATTGTTTTAATTAGTCAAGATGGAGGAATCCGAAAACAATTGCAGTAATGAAAATATGGGAATCCAAAATTTCCCTATTGCGGGTTCGGATCTGGCCTGGAATGTTTTTAATTTGCTCATGGAGTCAGCCTGATTCCAAAATGATATGATATGTTGGTCTACAGCCTCTAGGAGAGTAAAGTTGAAAAAGTGTGACACAGTGACAATTGCATTTATTATATAGATAAATGATAATGTACGTATGTATGTATGTATGTATATGTGTGTGTGTGTGTGTGTATATATATATATATATATATATATATATATATATTTTAACAAAACAAAGGTATAAATAGGCAATAGAATATTGTGTGTTATAAAACAATGAACATGTGTGAAAAACATCTAAAGAAAGTGTTTATGTGTGCATGTGTGTGTGTAGGAGAGTCATAGAGAAAATGAAGTGAAAGGTGCGTGCATATGTGCTCCCCTCCCCCAGTCAGGAAAGCATTTTGTTGGTTTGAATTACATCTTACCGTTCCTGAGTGGAATAAGAAAAAGAGAATGTCAGAGAAGGTCACTGCCTATTTATAGGCTTAAAGAGTGTCTCCTAGCAACGTTTATTTTATTTTAAGGGAAGCAAGTGGGGTATCTCCACACTGTCAATAGATTTTACCAATAAGGAAACAAATCTAATCAGTTACAAGTACTCTTCTCTTTGGGACTATTAAATGTAATCTCTTGGAATTAAAACTGAAATTAAAACTTCAAAGTTTATTTTTCACTTTTTAAAATGCAATTTAAAATTAAGTATCACTGTTTTTAGCTGTTTATATTATCTTTGTTTTTTGATACACAATTAAAAAGTAATTTATCCCAACTGTGACCCATGTTGATTGTATAGTCTTTCTTAGACTCTATAAGATAAGATGTTGCCAGATGAACATCTCGGGCTAAATTGTTTCACCTACAAACCTAGAACAATGGCCCCTGTTGACTTCGGTTGTCTGATCTCACTGAGGTGTGGAGTTGTCCTGCCCAGATAACATCAGCAAAATGCAAACAGATTTTTAACTTGAAAGAACAAAAAATAAAACTAAGTATTTGTGTATAACTCTTAAGTTAATTTTATTGATAGTGTGGATAGGGATAGGACCCACTTTGAAAATTCCATTTTTAAACTATGACCAAGTGAAATGGCCTTAAACTGAATTATCTGGCCTTTTGTGTAGTATCTTGTTTGGAGTAAAAATCTTCATAACACTACTAAGTTTACTAGCAGAATTCCATATTCCAAACTTACAGATGATAGTCTGTCGAAAAACAACGAAAATGTCAACTTTTAAGAGTAAGATTTATATCCTGAAACCTTTCAACTTCTGTGCCAGAGAAAGTCTGTCGTGATTTTGTTGTGTCTATCATTGTAGTTTGTTTTTTTTTGAGATTTTCAAACTTTATTAGCCAACCAGAGTAAGTTCAAATAATTTCTTATTCCAATTATCAGAAAGATTCCTGCATAGACAGGGTTAGTTATAGAATTGAACTTTCTCAAGGCCCTTATGGCTCAGCAACTGATTAGTTGGTTTCTTTCGCTCACTTTCTTGTTTCTTCTTTTTTTTTTTATAATGGAAGGAAGTTGAGGCTTTCATGTAATCTTTGATTAAAGTCTTGGTCAGTTCTTTGAGGATAATAATACATAAATAATTGCAAAGTGCTTTACAAAAGAACTTGGTTGTCTTTACTTGTATTTGGTAAATTACTTCCCTTCAATCAAATTTGATTCTCATCCAGAGATATAAATGTTTGTGCTTAAGAGGCTTAAAGTCCAAAATCTTTAAAATTAGAATCATTCAGTAAGTAGTTCAAATTGTGATTTAGAAAACCGGATTTTGTTATGATTAACATTCTAAAATATTGCCTGATGGTTTGCAGTTTGATAAGCTTGTTAGTACCAGCAGCTTAATCAGTTGTTTCTTGGCTGTAAAATAGATTAGCCGTATATGATAACAGTAAAAAGAAAATAGAAGCTTGGAGATTGTGTTTAAGATGACAATACAGAAGCATCACCAATCTGGTGATTGGTATAAGAAAAATTTGATACTATTCACAAAGTATCTTACAAACTTGTTGTTTTCTTGTCTAATGGGATAAGTAAGAGTTGTCCTGAACTCAGATTGGTTGCCACTGTTTATTGTGTGTCTGGAAGATCAGTTTGAAGACAAACTGCTACAGCAGGGAGTAATAGGTGTGAAAAATAAAGATAAAAAATTGCAAATATCTTTGGATATCACTCCAAATGGTAACTGTAAAAAAAAAAAAAAGAAAAAAAAATCAGTTCCAATCTTTGTATTGGAAAAAAGTTTAGGACACTAATTTGGGCTGTTGGGACAATGTAAGGGGAGATAAATCAAAATTATAATGAGAAAATTAAGAGAACTATGAAATTGTTTTAATGCTCACAAATGCATGTTTCACTGATTGTTTTGGAATTTATTTTAAAATAGTTCTCAAAAAATTCCTTACCATTATTTTTTTTTCCTGGAAATTTCTGTGATATAAGCAAGCCAAAAACTATTAAGGCCTGTTGCAGACATACTCAAAATTGGGGCTCATAGAACAAGCTCACAAGAATAAAAGTAAAGATAATAAGATGTAAGTAATAACAAATGATATGAGTTTATATACCAACAATAATACAATAAGTTGGTTGAAAGGGTTAAATGAATAGTCTCTATTGTTTGTTAGTGTTCATAGAAATTGTGGGAACTGAATTGTGTAGTTATATAATAATGGTTAAATTTGGTAATATAGATATGTGTATCATAAAGTCTACGTGTGAAATATTAACATAGAAAAATAGATAAATAAAATGCTTACTTCTTACAGTGTTCAGCTCCCATAGGTCTATTCATCTTTCTCATTAAGGATCAATGTTAATAAATTTACTGCTTATTCTACTTGCATGTCTTGAAAAGTGACAACTTGCAAACAATTGAAACATTTCCTGCAAAGTTCTGAGCTGAAACTGTTTAAATTATTTCCAATATGTTATTGTTTTCATTGAAAGATATTTTTAAGGCCTGCTGTAATTAGTTTCAATAAAATCAGACCCTTTTACCTCACTCCTTTTACAATTTTTGAAACTATATATATTTCTGGAGTTGAATTATTGCACTCTTCTTATTGTATATAATCTTAAGAAATTTTTTGTGGATCTCTTTAATACTCTTCTCTTCTCATTAGTTAAAGAATGCCGAATGTCCTACAGAATCAAATGCCTTTTTCATAATTAACCAAAGCTGAAAAAAGTAATTTGTTCAATTCTTTCTTTCTTTCTTTTTTCAATTGAGTTTTTGTTTGTAGAATTTATTTTAATTTTTTTTTGTCATCTTGTTAAATGTTTGATTTCATATGTTATTGTTTTCATTGAAATAGAATGTTTAGAATACTTTTACTATAAAGTCATTCTTGTTTTCTTTTGGTAAAAAGGAGACAATAGGCTCCCATCACTTTCATGTCACCAAATTCATGGTTTTTTTTTTTGTTTTTTTAAGCTTATCACCCCAAGCAAGGCTGGAAGCCACTAGCATGCAAGGGGTTACAGAAGGTTTGGAGGAAGAGCAGATAGGAGTGGTAAAGGAGAGGATGTGGAGAAAGAGAAAGACAGTGGATAGATCAAGGCAACTGGAGATGTTGATTGACGTTACACTTAAATAGTTGGAGATTGTATTTGTCAGGGAAACAGGAATAAGGAAGGGAGTTCCACAGGCGAGATGTGCGAGACATGAAGCTATTGGAGTAGAAGAGACATCTACATCTAACAGTTTCAACGGTGAAGGGGTGGGAACGGGATGCCAGCCTCGTAGGACGTTTAAATTCATGAGGCCTAGGAACCAGCGAAAGTAGCGTAATCGGAGCAATTACCGTGAAAGTATTTGTAAAAAAGACAGAGTGAGGCAACGTCGCGTCTGCGAGAGAGCGAGTGCAGACGAGATGACAGATCAGGGCCAATTACATTGCATATCCGTCTCTGGATCTTATCAAGAACCTTGAGGCAAACAGCAGGGGCTCCAGACCATATATGGCAGCAATACTCCATGCACGGGCGAATGGTTGATTTATAGATTTGGAGGATCGATTCCGGGGAGAAAAATTTCCTGGCTTGGCACAGGGAGCCAATTTTCCTTGCAGTGGATGATGCAATTGACTTGATGTATTTGTTCCATCTCAGATCAGCAAACAGTGTGAGACCGAGCAGCCGCAGAGAGTAGCTCTCGAGAAGTTGGTCTTCAGACATTCTAATGGGATGCAGGGATGGATCCTTGTGGTGGTTAATAGAGAGCAGTTTTGTTTAAGAGGCGTTAAAGTTAACCATCCATTTCTTGCCCCAGTTCCCAACCGATTGGAGGTCCTTTTCTAATCGAACTGCCAGGTTAACTTTGTCAGCTTCACTAGATATGTGTTCGAGGCAGGAGTAAATTGTGGTGTCCTCCGCATAGATGCCGACTTGGGAATCTATGGTGTCGGGAAGGTCGTTTATAAATATGAGGAACAGAGTAAGGCCTAGGATGGAGCCTTGAGGAACACCTGTGTTAGTGGGATAGGAGCTGGAGATGAATCCATTGAGAACGACCTTCAATTCACGGTTTGACAGGAATGATTGTATTAGGTCAAACAATCGACCTGTAATACCATAACCCTGGAGCTTGCGAAGAAGGCCGGCATGGCAAACTCTTTCAAACGCTTTGGATATGTCTAGGGCCACGGCACGAGCTTCACCGTTATTATGAATAGCTTGGTAGACAAATTCAGTGATGACCGTAAACACATCGGCCATAGATCGGGCAAAGTGGAAACCATACTGCTTGTCTGAGAGCAGATCATGGGATATCAGGTGATTAATCACTTCGGTGTTGATAAGGGTTTCGAAGACTTTGCCGAAGAGGGGTAGGAGACTGATAGGACGGTAATTAGAAGGGTCGGAGGGGTCACCACAGTTCTTAAATACAGGAACAATGGTTGAGGACTTCCAGCAGTCAGGAAATCAAGACTCCTTGAGGCAGTGGTTGTATAATTTAGAGAGGGCAGGCGCCAGTTCAGGCGCGCATTTCTTCAGGACAATGGCTGGTATCCCATCACCACCAATAGCCTTGTGGTGATCTAAGTTAGAAATAATGCCCAATACCAACGACGGGAATATGTGCAATCCCTTCAAAAGGGCCTCGGTTCTGGGAGGGAAATCGGGCGTGGGTACCCCGGAAGACTCAAACGTTGAATTGGAAGAAAACTTCCGAGCAAAGCATTCAGCCTTGTCGGATGTACCAATGTTTTAATCCACTAGGCTATTGTCCCATAGGACAATACTCTGTGGCAAACTTGGGGCCTTAAACCTAACATGCCTTCTGATTAGTACTGATGCGACTGAAGACTTACTGTCATTTGTCTGTCTTTATTAGTGGCTCCCAAAGTGTATTTATTTCTATGCTAAGGAGGTCCTCATAACCTAGTATATGCACTGTTTCTTTCAAATGTTTAACTTTACAGTTTATCCTTTCCCAGTATTTTCACTTCATTCCACAGGGGCTGATGGCTACCCTTTTTTCTCTATACATGATCAGACATACCTGATTTTATACATGATCAGACATACCTGATTTTATTACAGCTTTTTGATCTTCCTCCAGCCTTGTTTTTATGGGTAAGGCTATTCTTTACCACAAGTGCTGCAAATGGAGTGTATTCAGTTCTTGGTCATATGTCTTCCCCAATGTTAAGCATAGATTATAATAGAAAGTAACAGCCACTCATTAGTCTGATCACCAAAAAGGAAAAACAGATAAATCATTATGGGCAGGGTGGAAGAAAGAAAGAACTCATAAATCATGAGCAGAAAGAAGATGATTCTCTACCACTGTTCAATAAAAATGGGAGGTGTGTGAACCGGATCATAGGTGAGACTATAGATAAAGTGTAGGGCGTTTTTTCATTGATTCATGTTTCATTAAATGATATACACAAGTTTTATCTATTTTAAATAAATTCCTATGATATTATCTGATAAACTTAATAAATTTATCATTAAAAGATGAAAGAAAATAACCATATATTGATACATGTTTTTTAATCCAATCTAAACTTTTGGCTTACATAAGCCATTATCAAAGATGACAATTACATTACAATATATTAAACAACACACAGACAAAACAATAATGATAGCCAGTTTTTATTGCATGAAAGATTTCCAAGCAATGACAAGCTTGTGTATAAGAGACACGAAAGCGAAAATCGCACCGCAGCTTGTGATGTCACACATGACCACGCGGGAGTGAAAACGAGAATTATTAAGTATGGGAAGCCATTAATACTTCTCCTCTTCACTCTTGTGTAGTCATGTGTGATGTCTCCAGCTGCAGTGTGACTTATGTATATTGATTTATATATGTATATGAATGTTTATATATATGTGTGTATATTTATATATATATATGTGTGTATATTTATATATATATATATATATATATATATGTGTATATATATATATATATATATATATGTGTATATATATATATATATATATATATGTGTATATATATATATATATATATATGTGTATATATATATATATATATATATGTGTATATATATATATATATATATGTGTATATATATATATATATATATATATGTATATATATATATATATATATATATGTGTATATATATATATATATATATATATATGTGTATATATATATATATATATATATGTGTATATATATATATATATATATATATGTGTATATATATATATATATATGTGTATATATATATATATATATGTGTATATATATATATATATATGTGTATA
>OZ038517.1:3628708-3631208 GCA_964036315.1 Acanthosepion esculentum | reverse complement strand
TGTATGCATGTGTATATATATATGTATATATATGTATGCATGTGTATATATATGTGTGTATATATATATACATGTATATGTATATATATGTATGCATGTGTATATATATGTATATATATGTATGCATGTGTATATATATATATGCATATATATGTATGCATGTGTGTGTGTATATATATGTATATATATGTATGCATGTGTATATATATATATGCATATATATGTATGCATGTGTGTATATATATATATGCATGTATATATATATATGTATGCATGTGTATATATATATGCATATATATGTATGCATGTGTGTATATATATATATGCATGTATATATATATATATGTATGCATGTATATATATATGTATATATATGTATGCATGTATATATATATGTATATATATGTATGCATGTATATATATATGTATATATATGTATGCATGTCTATATATATGTATATATATGTATGCATGTATATATATATGTATATATATGTATGCATGTCTATATATATGTATATATATGTATGCATGTCTATATATATGTATATATATGTATGCATGTCTATATATATGTATATATATGTATGCATGTATATATATATGTATATATATGTATGCATGTATATATATATGTATATATATGTATGCATGTATATATATATGTATATATATGTATGCATGTATATATATATGTATATATATGTATGCATGTATATATATATATATGTATATATATGTATGCATGTATATATATATATATGTATATATATGTATGCATGTATATATATATATATGTATATATATGTATGCATGTATATATATATATATGTATATATATGTATGCATGTATATATATATATATGTATATATATGTATGCATGTATATATATATATATGTATATATATGTATGCATGTATATATATATATATGTATATATATGTATGCATGTATATATATATATGTATATATATGTATGCATGTATATATATATATATGTATATATATGTATGCATGTATATATATATATATGTATATATATGTATGCATGTGTATATATATATGTATATATATGTATGCATGTGTATATATATATGTATATATATGTATGCATGTGTATATATATATGTATATATATGTATGCATGTGTATATATATATGTATATATATGTATGCATGTATATATATATATATGTATATATATGTATGCATGTATATATATATATATATATATATATATATATATATATATGTATATATATGTATGCATGTATATATATATATATATATATATATATATATATGTATATATATGTATGCATGTATATATATATATATATATATATGTATATATATGTATGCATGTATATATATATATATATATGTATATATATGTATGCATGTATATATATATATATATGTATATATATGTATGCATGTATATATATATATATATATGTATATATATGTATGCATGTATATATATATATATATGTATATATATGTATGCATGTATATATATATATATATGTATATATATGTATGCATGTATATATATATATATATGTATATATATGTATGCATGTATATATATATATATATATGTATATATATGTATGCATGTATATATATATATATATATGTATATATATGTATGCATGTATATATATATATATATATGTATATATATGTATGCATGTATATATATATATATATATGTATATATATGTATGCATGTATATATATATATATATATGTATATATATGTATGCATGTATATATATATATATATATGTATATATATGTATGCATGTATATATATATATATATGTATATATATGTATGCATGTATATATATATATATATATATATGTATGCATGTATATATATATATATATATATATATATGTATGCATGTATATATATATATATATATATGTATATATATGTATGCATGTATATATATATATATATATATATGTATATATATGTATGCATGTATATATATATATATATATATGTATATATATGTATGCATGTATATATATATATATATATATATGTATATATATGTATATATATATATATATATGTATATATATGTATGCATGTATATATATATATATATATGTATATATATGTATGCATGTATATATATATATATATATGTATATATATGTATGCATGTTATTATATATATATATATATATATGTATATATATGTATGCATGTATATATATATATATATATATATATATATATGTATATATATGTATGCATGTATATATATATATATATGTATATATATGTATGCATGTATATATATATATATATGTATATATGTATGCATGTATATATATATATATATATGTATGCATGTATATATATATATATATATGTATGCATGTATATATATATATATATATGTATGCATGTATATATATATATATATATATGTATGCATGTATATATATATATATATATGTATGCATGTATATA
>OZ038517.1:3231208-3621208 GCA_964036315.1 Acanthosepion esculentum | reverse complement strand
TGTAACAATTAATCGTAAAAATTGTAACAATTAATCTCTTCTAGCTTCTTCAATTCAGGGAGGGGTCAGGAACAGTAATGAATTTAATTTCATATGCATTAACTTTGCACTGGAGATTTAATGTGTCTGCAATTTGACGCAGATCTTTATTCCTTTTTCTCTTGTGTTAATCTAATCTTCAAGAGGTGTTATTTTCATCTTTTTTTTTTTTTTTTGTACCTATTAAAGAACATTTGAACCAAATTACCATACACCATAATGAATTCCCATTTCATGAAGTTTAGGAGTTTTATTATCCTTTCCATTGTTTCAATTCATCATTCTCTTGTTTAAGCCATCTGTCCTTACAGTCAGTCAACTCTAACAGCTTGTTAAGATCTGCAAATACTGTTCTTTTAACTACAGACTAATAAGCTTATTTTGATTTGTGCTGCTATTTGTTTTAGAAATGCAAATTACAACTAGATTCACTAATTTTCTTTCTCTACTTGATCTTTAACAAATAAGGCATGAATTTATATAATTGAATTTGAAGTCTTTGCCGAAACCAGGTTATTAATATATTAACAAAGACATCCTCTATCATATCTTTGATGCATTTTTGCTACAAACAGGAAAAGAATGCAGTGATTCTATAAGTTTTGTTGGGCATTGCACAATCATTGACTCAAAAATGTTATGAAACCATTTTGACTCAAATCATTTTAATAAAATTCAGAAGAAAAATCAAATTAAGAAAATTCATTTTACTTACTATGTTTGCTGTATTCTGATTTTGTGTAATTAATTTTATTGAAATGGTATCATATTTCTAATAAATTAATCTATGCACCTTATAAATAAACTTGAAGCATATGTAACAAACACTAATGTCTGACTGCTGAAAATAAACTGAATTCTCTGAGTGTCTAGTGAAATATTAACTCTCCTTCTCTGATGGTATAAGGTTGTGGCTGAGTAATACATTGAACATGTGCAAAATAAGGCAAATCCTGACAGGAAAAAAATGATATTTGATTGGTTTATATTTTCTTATTCCAATCAAAGTCCAATATAATCTTTCTAAGACCAAAATAACCTTAAATTCACTTCCTGACTCAGATACTGATACTTATTTTAATGATAAAATAGTTACAAGTATTCTGTATCCAGATGTCAGTGATTTTTCATAGCTTGTCTTTTCAATGATTGATAAATTTTTGCTTAAAGGGAGTTTTACAGTTGAAAAAAGAAAAAAAAACACTGATATTTCTATTCAAATTAATCTTTGTATTTTGATTTTATCTGTGCAAACAGTTGAAGAATCTTGGTGGGAATCATTTTTTTTTTATTGCAAGTTGACAAATTTGGTCAGTACACTTAGTGTCACAGTGTCCCTTCTCTTGCAAAGAGAACTAACCTAGTATAACACATTTATAATACAGTTAAACAATTTTTGAAAAAAGAAACATCTCTTTTCTAACTTTTCTAACTTTGATAGCATTTGAAATGTTATGCTCACAAGTATTTCAATTTGTAATCTCAATATGTGTTACAAAGATTTCTTGAATAATGACAGATTATTAATCCTAACTTACAAGGGGTTCATAGATCATAAGCACACATTTTGTTATCTGCATGAAGTTCTTTCTCTACTCTGCTATCATATTGGTCATCTGTAGTTAAGATTTGTTGTTCACAGTGAACAACGGGTTGAACAAATCTCTGCTCAAATTTCCAATGACATGTGAAAGCTTCTTTTTCCTCTCTCTCTCTCTTCTTTCCCCTCCAATCTGCCAAGAATTATGGTTTGTAGCTGTAATCAATTCACTGCAAATGAGGGAAAAAATGATTCATTTCAGATGATGGCCATTTTGTCTGTCACTTGAGTTAATCTCATCCTTAGAGATGATAAATTTCAATGGCTATATGGGAAAATACGCCATTTATCTTTAAAACTAATAACTACAGTAAAATACATGGTTTCCAATCGCTGTTTAAACTAGCAATGAGATGGTCTTAATAAAATGTAGAGAATCCGTCTTGTAGGCATTGTGAAAGGTTTCTGGTTGACTGTTAGTTGTAAATAACAGTTGGAATACCAATTAGGCCCAAATAAATCTCGCTTGATGACGTAATGAGTACATTTCAAATGGGGTTTTGTTTTCAAGTGAAAATCTATGTGAAAACTGCAAGATAAAACCTGCATGACTAGAAGTAGCAGTTGGGTGATGGGAAATCTGTTGGCATTTACAAGTTACATTCCTAAAAAAACAGTTACTTTCTAGACTTTCTGTTTTAATGTTTCCTTCCAAATCAACAACACTATAGAGCTTACAATCCATCTGAATTTGACAATTTTATTTCCTAAAATCAGAGATGAGGCTGCTTTTCCGTTAGATAAATGCCATGTGTAGCTTTCCCATTGTAGTTAAAAAATTATTAATAAAAACTCAGTGAGACTAACAACAGGATAAATAAATATCATTATTAAGAATATTAAAAAAATAATGCCTACATGATGCAAACAAGCAAGACCAAGATCTCCAAATTAAACATTTTAAAATAACTTGGAAAACTCGTCTGAAATAATTATTCAATATTTAAAACACTGATGAATATGATTATTATTTTCAAGGAAAAAAAGTGTTATCAGTTAATATTTTGAATGTGAAATTTGTTATAACACCATGACATTTTTCCATTAACAGTAAAGTAATAATTTCCATTATTATCATGTAAGACATTTGAATACCTTCCATTAATACAATAATACATTTGAAACATGATATATATAAAAATTGAGCCAGGGTGATCAGAATTTTCTTGTTTTCAAATTACTGTTTTGTTGAAGTTTTTATCTTCTATAAATTAAAATATTTGCCTGCAGAAAAGTTTCTGTTTACATTGTTTGGACTATCATCCTCATCTTTGTTGTCATATTTTTCACAACGTTTCGGTCGTTGTGTACGCTCCGGCCTTCTTCAGGTGGTTGGAATGTCAAACTGAATCCTTTATTTCGCTCGCTGTGGTAGACTGTTCTAGTTCCACATGCCACGTCTAATGGATGTCACTTACCAGTTATCTCCTGTTAATTCCCCTCTCCAAGTTCACCACCACCTTAACCAGCTGTTGTACTCACATTCTTTGGGTCCTATCACTGGATCTAACACCTTTATCCACTGTGCTGTGTGTCCTTGAGGACATCTGTGTATGAATTTCCTTTTCAGTATAATACTGTAAGATTTGTTTCCAAAAATGCTTATATGTTTCTTGGATTCATTTCAACTTGAATACTATTTATGCGCATTGTTGATGGTTGCAGTGTTTTCTCTTGTTGCAAAATTAATTTACATATTGATAATAATATTAGGAATTGACTTAAATAGCATAAAGCTGTTACCATCTTGATGATACTTAATATAGAAAAAATGATATGCCTCATAATGCATGAAATAGAGTATGACATCAGTTTTGACACAAGGGAAAAGATATGTGAATGTAATCTTTTAGAAGGGTTCTAAAGTGAAATTTAAAAACAATTATACAAGAGACACTTTTCAATTTTAGTGTTTCAGATAAGCATTTTTTGAAACTTGGTCTTTGTAAATACTGAAATCGGCTAGAAACTGAACAATGAGAAGTGATGAAGACTTTCTGAAACTGGAGATCTGAGGGTAGCAGAAACAAATTCCTGTCATGTTGTGTTATGAGCTTCAGTGAGTGACGAGTGGACCACATGTGGTGTTCAGGCTTGAAAAGAAAACCACTCTGTTCCGTTCAAAAAATGATTCTCATCAGCCCTTATGGTGGTGGTTTTCTAAGCGTAACTTAGATGTGGCACAAGGCTGAAAGTATGGGGCACCCAGTGAGGATCGAACTCACTACTCCGTTGTAATTGATCAGCCCTTAAGTTACTTGCTTTTTTTTTCTCATTAGCAACTAAAATGAAGTACCAAAAAATGGAGCTTTCTAATAACTTGTAGCTCTACATTTTACCTGAATAACAGTGGCTACACAATGTTGCATGGATTCTGAGATGATGGATTTGTTGCATGGATATATATCTATCCAGTCATATTCCAGGGTAGGATGTAGCTGCAAGGATCTTAGTGAAGTCTGCAACATATCCCACACATGCTCAGTAGAGTATGTGTGGCGAGGACAAGGCCAGTGGAGTACATGGAATTCTGCTGAATGTTTCCAAATTGAATTTTGTGTCATCTGTGTATGACATGAATTGAGATGGACAAGTAATATTTGCAGGGATTGAACTTCAAACCTACAAATATGATCTTTTGTTCATTGCTAGATCAGGTCTTGAGTATTTCCTTATTTATAATTGATATTTGTTGATGCTTGACATGTTTTGTTTTTTTCTCTAGAATCAGACACAATAAGAAATAAGAGTATTAATCATTAAAAAAAACCCAAAAATCTGGAATAAGTATTTATATTGAGGGGCCCTGTCTGAATTAATCAGGTAGATTGTGAAGGTTGTTCCTTTTGTTGAATATTGGAGGAGTTGATTTCATCAAATATATTTTCCATAAAAAATTTCTAGAAGAAAAATGATGGCAATGATTAGTTTAACTAGTTTCTTAGTTTGTAGTTTTGTTGATGACAAAGAGAAAGCCATTATCTCTGTTGCTAGATTTGATAGAATGCAGCTCAAACTTTGAGACTGGCCATATTGCAAAACCCCAGTTATTGATGATTGGAAAGAAAGATAAAGGGTCTAAGGACCTTTGATGGCATATGAATTTACCCTCCCCAAATTACTCTGTATCTCTTGTGAATATGAAACCCTTCCATCGGATAATATTTATTTGGCCTTAACTACCAGGGACTATAATTTTCTTATAATTCTGGAGATGTTTTTTATATTTCATCAAATATACAATTGGATGAAGTTCATTTGTAGTAATGAAGATATAGAGAAAAAGAGGACTGAAAGCATTTACAAGTTTATTTTTACTTGTATAAGAGAATAGCCTTTAACTGAAGGGAAAAAAATTCAAATTTAGCATTCATTCATGCAAATGGTTTATGATGTACAATTTTTTCATCTGAAAAGCAGCCATGTAAAACCATGAAATCATGAGCCACACATTCAGAGTTTGTATATATAATGTCAATTCAAATGCCTTGCATCTATATCACTTGCCTTATTCGACATGCAATAAGCCTAGCAACAATAAAACTGTGTTTAAAATTTATCGAGTAGAAATCTGTTGTTACTCACCTGTATTAATCGGTTTTATTCAGGACTGTTAAATACTGACCTCTGCCTGTCTGTCTGTGCGTGCGTGTATGTATGTGGTCTTATTTTGATGCCAATGTCAGTCGTTATGCATAACAACTATGTCAGTGTCATCCTCACTAGACGCTTATTTATTAACTATGTATAATGAGTGCCTCTCTCAGGCAATATCTATATATATATATATATATCTATGCACACCTATAAATGTGTACATTCATGTATATTTGTGTGCATGTTTCATATATATTAGTGGTTAGGATGAAAATTTCTCTTCCCAAGCCAAATGACCAAAAATCAGAATTTATTTTTAATTCTTTCTTGGTTGGCCTGAGAACTTTTGATCACACCCATTCCTCTCCCTCTTGTATGTGTTTGCATGTTTACCTGTCTAGACACCCTACCAGCTTCACTTTATGTAGGTAATGGCTTTTCAGATTATTTCTTCCTATTTTTCTCCTGAGTCCCAACTTCCATTCTTCTGATTGAGGAAAAAAGTTATTTTAAAGAAATACAGTTTTCAGATTGCCACTTGAATTAAACACTGTTCAGCCTATTAGTATTGTGACCCTATACACAAGCTCATTTTCTTGTCCGTCTCCCACATAAATCAAAAGTTTGTGAGACTTGTTGTTTTATGTTATTGTATTTTGTGCTTGTGTAGGTCTCTGCGTAGAAGCTATGTCAACTCTTTTGTGTTTTTATGTTTATTGTTATTATTATTATTATCAATGCTGTTGTATTTGTCTGTGGTGAATGTAACCTTAGACTGTCCTTGTTGAAGAACCATTAACTTTTTCACTTGGGACACTTGTCAAAGGTAGCAGTGAATGCACAGCCATATAACACGCACGTATGTCCACCCGTGCCAATGCTCACACAGCCAGACATGCACATACACACAAACAGCGTGAGACGCGCACTTTCACACATGTGCGCATTTGTAAGGAAAGAGAGGTGTGACAATCCAGAAGAAATAGAGGAATCATTTCAGTAAAAAGGAAGAAAGAATAAGACAAAATTCTTCAGGGGGAGAAAAAAATAAAGCCGACTCAAAGAGCGGAAAGGAAAAAACATTAAGCAAATGGTGTCAAAGTCGAAAGAAAGAATGCAAGTTTATTGTGAGTTGAAGTATCCCCATTGACTGCAAATGGCAATGGTTTGTGTTATTAGTAGGGTAATTAGCAACTTTATGGGGTCAACAAGTTCCAGGCTGAAGGGTAGTATGAAGTTGGCTTTACTAGTGTTGCTCTGTAACTGCCTGTGTTGTTTCAGTGTTGTTGTTGCAATTATAACGGATGACATGCGTAGACAGACAGACAAATGGAACAATGCAAGTCAGCCGTCAAAGCCAAAGTCCCAGCGAGGCACTTGGTTCGACCGTATCATACCCATGTTCTATGTTCCATCAGGGATGAGGGAGCCCTTTACCCAGAAACTACCACCTTACAGCAAGATTACACACACCAGTGAGTCAGGATGTTTTTCTTATTGCACGTCAGAATAATACTTTCGTTATTTTCTTTCTTTTCCTTTTATTTTGTCACTTTCCATTATTTCTGATGAGAATGAACCTTTCCTTAAATTCTATTTCATTCCATCATTTTTTTAGCCCTTTTTAACCAAACAGACAACTATATTCATATTTGATAAAGAAAATCTTACATTATTAATTATCTTTACAATATTTTCGTTTATTTTTCTTTCCTTTCTCTTACAAATCAAACTCGTTTGTATCAAGAATTATGAATTTTTCTGACTTTCCCTTTATTTCAATTCATATTAAATTTCTATTGCCCTCGATTTGTCAATCAAAATTTATTTTTTATTCGGCATCACAGTAAAATCGTTAAAGCTGTTTTTTACTTTTTACCTTACATTTAATGTCTTCATGATTTTGTAAATTTGTTCAGCTTAAAGGTATTTTGTTTTCTTAGTACTTTCCCTTATTTTAAACAAATATCATTCTTGATTGGGATTATTAAAAAATTGTAATGTTTAATTTTTTTTAACAGTATTTTCATTAAAACCTTTTTTGTGCTTTTTAAAATTCTGCCTAAATGTTAAATGTAGTAGACAAGAAATGCCAGTTTTTAATTAAACACTTTTATTTGATTCATTTCTGCTTTATGCCTACAACCATAAATCTATTACGTTGCTGTACTTTCCTCAGTTCAATATCATCATTTCTACTCCTCATCCAAGCCTGCAAAAAAACTCATTCGTTTATAGATTTCATAAAATAGACATTTTTTCTCTAAACATTTTTTCTCTAAACATTTGTTCATGCATGTTTTACATGCATGCGTGCGTGTAAACTTCCAAAAGACATTCAGAATATTATTATTATTATTGTTATTATTAATGAAGGAAAATCAGAATAATCAAAAGAAATTATTTTCGCTTCTATTAAAAAAAACAAAAGAAAACAATTGTTTCACAGCCGCACATGCAAATATAATTGAGGGATACCTGCAACAATATTTTTATAATTCTATTCTAAATAATCTTTTTTTAGATTCCTGTATTATCTTGTGCTAGCATGAAAAAGAGTTTTATGTGTGCAGATATTAACTTATTCATAAAAGTATTTTAAGCATATGGACAAGTCAAAACAGACAAGTCATAAAAGTGATTCCATCAAGTAATTGTTGTCATTTTATTATTACAATCCAATAACTAATTGTTAATGAGAGCAAAAATAAACACAGCAGTCTTGAGATAAAGAATAATGAAGATTGGTTAGTTAAGGAAAAGAATAGTTTGCTTTTAATGATAGAACCAAAGAAAATGTCACAATGGTATAAGGACTATCCAAGCACACAGGAAAGTTGGATTGCATTTATTTTATTTTTTATATTTATTGCTTAGTATTGTTCCAAATAGAAACTCTATGGTGTTTATTTATGTTTAACCTGTGTGTGTGTGTATATATATATATATATATATATATATATATATATATATAATATCAATAAGTGCAGCATGATGATGAAAAAAAAAATTATTTTATACATCAAATGTTTATTTTTTAACATAATATCATTCCTTCTTAATCCATTGGTGAATATTAATCATATAGATTAAACATTATACAGTGGAAATTTCAGATCAAAATTCAACTAATAACTACATGTCAGGCTGCAATTTTATGAATGTAACCTTATATATACTATTTACACTTTTGTGTGTGTGTATAATACCCATGAGTGAATAAATGTTTAGCATAATAATGTGATTTTAGTTTAGTTATAAAATCCCTAAATATTTATACATTGACTTATCAGAATGTCTGCCAAATTATGAGTGGTAAGCATATGACCAGTAAGATTATTCAACTGCACCTAGCTACCTCATCGGGTAATTTCTGAAAATTATTTATTCTTTTTCCCTTTTATCTTTCTCTTCCCACTTTTTCTTTCAGCTTTTCTTGAGGCTGGCAACTTTCATTTGGTAAAAGCACATGAGGTGGCCTTCAGAAATTGGCTGTCCACTCATACATTTCCTCTTTTCACCATGTAAAGTAGCAAAGCAAGCAAGGATTTTAAGAAAAGAGAATCCTTTAAGAGAAACCGCAACTACCAAATAAGGCAGTTATTGTCCAATGCCGTTTTAAAATGTACACCTCTTTTCTCAACTATTTAGGGACAGAGTAGCATGGAATGTTTAATGAGAGAGAGACACCCCCCATGTCTTGTATTGAGTAGAGTGAGTTGTGAATGAAAACTAATATCAAGCCATTTAAAATCATAATTCTAAACTCTCACTGCAGGCCAAAAAAAGAAAGAAAATCCCAATTCATTTTCCAGTTTTATTTTCTTTTCTTGCTGTTATTTTTGAATAATAGGATTAACATTTGTCAAGACAATCATGATGGATGTTGTCATCATGATTTCTGAGAAGAACATGTTCATTTTCTATGAACTATTTCATTTTCATAAAGATTTATTTCAAACTTAACAAAGAATATCTTACAGAAAACAGTTAATTTCCAGACATTATTTTGTATTTTATTTTTATTTCCAGATTTTTAAAATGTTTTATTTTTTTCAAACTATTTTATAAATAGAAATAGAGGACTATTTTTAGATTATCTTTCTTGCACCTGATTAAACTTATTATTTCATATGAAATTAGATATAACCATAGAAAGCTATTTTCATTCAGATTTAAAAAAATGCTAAACGAGGTTTATTTTTTCTCACCAATCAACATATTAGTATTTTATGGTTATTTTTTTTAATGTTCAAGTTAATACAAGTTACTATTCAAAAATGTATTTATGTACACAGATTAATATATATTTAAAAAGTCGCCAAATTAGATCTATTGGTTTATATTTTTGGTTTATTTTTGCCTTAGGACCTGTACTTTCTTCACCACTCACTATACCTTGCATAATTTCAGATTGTATTATAGATTCATATTTAGTCCAATAATATGTGCTATTAATCAACATAGGTTTGATACTTCCATTCAGTTAAGTTTTTTTTAAATATTTCTAACATGTCTTGTGATTCTCGATAGAAACACCACTCTTATATCGTTTTTATATCTCAGCTCACATATTATTTTATGAAATATGTGTATATTAAGAAATTCATTTGCATAAATACATCATGACATGTTTTAAAAGGCCTTCAATGTATACTACCCTCTTTTTGTTTCAAAATAAATGGTTCTCTTTCTTCCATTGTACAAACATGTAAACTAGAATTTGTCTCCGAGGCAACATTTTCACCAGTCTCTCATAGAAGCTTCTATAGTTAGCAAAACTATGACGGAGAAAGAAAAATGTCGTCATTCAGTGGATAGTGATTGATTGAAACAGTCTGGTATGTGTCAAGTGTTGGCCTTATTTGATATTTTTCTTTTTTAAGCCAGTCAGTTTTACATGTGTCATTTGAATGGTCAAAAGAAAAACTTGTGGGTTGACCATCAAAGAATTTGCACAAGTATGACTGTCCTACTGCTGATTATGGTGGTAGGTAGAAATTCAAGAACATTACATTTTTGATTGTCAATATTTGATAGTCAAATATTACAGGTGAGATTTCTGTCATAATGCTTCAATACATTTGCCTCAGTTGACAAAGTTCAGTGACTGTGCTTGGCTGATTTTGCTGATCGTAAGTTATTATTCCTTAAAACAAACTACAAACAATTCTCTCTCGCTCCAATTAATTCTAAAGCTTTGCAACATTTTTGCCATATCCCCCACTTTATAAAAAGGGACAATGTGATAAACTTGGACATTTCTCTACTTTCAGGTCTTCACTTAGCTCAAGTTATATATAATGGACGTTTGTCAAAAACGAAAGACTTGAATTTGTCATCTTCACAATCAGTTCATCCCATGTTTACATCTCCTGTCTCTGTACCACTCCTCAACACATCATTAAGGAATATGTGGATAAAATCTGTTTCAAAGCCTCTTGGTAGTGGAATTACCATTTCTTCTGATTCCAGATCATTGGATACCCTGCTATCTACTGGCAAACAAACATCTAGTGCAAAGAACACCACTCCATCACCTGTGGATATTACCATACCTAATGTCTGGGACTTCTCTGATCAAGTGCACAATTTCACATGGAATTACACAACAACATATTCCCCACTCGTCAATTCCACCATCAGATGCAATGCAGTTGCAAGATATTTTCATACTGAAAGAAGAGGTAAATCTTTCTTGGCAGTATTTGTTGGCAAAATTATGTGTAAGAAGTTGTTGAAAAGTTTGTGGCCTGACCAATTTCCCAAAATCTGTGTTCTCATATTTGGTGATTAAAATGGTGATTTATTTTTAAATGGGTCAAGACAAGAACTTTTCAGCATCCTCTCATAACAAGTGATCTTAAAAATAAGAAACTGGTTTGGAAAAGAAATGAAGGGAATTTTTCTCAATATAAATCATTCAAAAAAGAGAAAAATGTTAACTATCCTTCTGGATTTTCCTTGATTTGTTTTTCATCAGATGTCGTTATTATTAAAATTAGAAAATATTGAAGGTAATTTTTAAATTATCACATTTTAGGAATTGCCTTTTTGGCATATCATGAAGCAAAATCCAACATTTTGAAAACCTTTCTTTCTATAATATTTCAAGATCTAGACAAACTCTAGTCCCCAAAAATTAGTAGCAGAAAGTTATTGAAGGTGAAGAATCCAAAAATACTATTTAAAAACCTCAAAACTAATCCATTAGGAATTATAGATGATTTCTGGCATTTTTCACTTACCATGGCAACAGTCAAAAAAGAAATCACATGGTTGGATACTTTTCAGATAGCTGAGTATTTTGCACTTTTGTTTATACATAATAAAACTTTTCTGTGTCCAAAATAAAGTTTACTTCTTTCTTAGTTCTCAAATTAATCTATCACACAAATTTGGATTTGTCATGTATGTGTGCAGAAATAAGCCTTCCTAATTGTAGTATATTTATTTAACATCAAACAAAATGGTGTTTTTGGTGACTTTGTAAAAGCTAAACACTTTGGGGGCTCTTTTAATAGGAGGAAAATATCAGATTTAAACTGGAATATTAAAAAAAATTAAGAGACAGCTCCCTAATAACATATAGATCCTCCATTTACCTGAATAATTGTTGCAGGGAATCTACAAGTCACTGAAGTCATTGTATTCGGATATCTATCAAGGCACATTTCAGAGCTGTGTTTAGTGGGTGTGACTGCAACATGTTCCATACTTACTCAACAGGATTTAAATCTGGTTAGCATGGAAACCATTTGGAAGACAAGTCAAATATTTCTATAACCAGTTTCGTATCACCATGCATTGGTGGAGGAGGAATCGTGTTATCTTGCTGGAAAACATGATGAACATAAAAGCGTGCAAATGATTTGTAACAAGATCTGTGCATATCCCATCTATCAAGATGGTCTCCAGTTTTCCTAGTGTTCCTTGAAAACTTCAAAAGAGTACACTTGATCCCATGACAGACTCCCCACCAGTTTCCAAGTTAGTTTGGATCTACAGCCTCAAGTTCTATGTATAAACTTGACAGTCTGCTCAAAAGAGTTGGAAATGTGACTCATCTAACCATGCAGCAGGATGTGAATCTTCCTTAATCAAATGGTTATATCGTCTCCACCGGGTAAAATGCAGTAAATGATGTACTGTCAATAATGGTTCTCTTGCTGGTCGATGACCACACAACACTATCAAATAAAGTGAATGCTGTACAGTGTCTTGACTGATGGGTTGAGTGGCACCATCATTGAATTGGAACTGTGTTTCTCTTCCTTGGGTAGTTTTTATAATTGTTAGCCACCAATAGTTCAATTCTTGTATCACTCGTGGACATCCACACTTTTATTTGCCAATGATATCTGTTTGAAATTTACATATTTCATGTATACTTTTACTACTGCTGCCCAAGACAAAACCTTGAGTAGTTATTATCTTGGAAATAGAGCAGCCTATCTTTTTTGCATCAACAATCATTCTGTGATGGATGTTACATTCTGTCTGCATCCCATGATTACTACAGCTACACTAGCTCTTTTACCTACTGTCAAACACACCATTTGATTAAATCTACAAGTGGGAGAGGAGAAAACAATCCAGTGTGCTCTCTAATTTTTTGCCATTTCAGTTTGAAACAGTGGGCTAGAGATAACTAATTACTATAAGGTCTGCATTTGTGTGTGTGTGTGTGTGTGTGTGTGTGTATATATATATATATATATATATATATATATATATATATATATATATATATATAAAAGATTACTTTTAAATATAAATTTTACCCCAACTTGGAAGTTTCTTTTTTTTTTTTTTTTTTTTTTTAAGCGTATCACCCCAAGCAAGGCCGGTGGCCACTATCACGCAAGGGGTTACAGAATGGTCGGAGGAAGAGCAGATAGGAGTGGTAAAGGAAGGGATGTGGAGAAAGAGAAGGACGGAGGGTCGATCAAGGTAGGGAGGTTACGGGAGATATAGAGCGAGAGCAGATAGGAATGAAAGATGTCAGGAAGTGGATAGATCAAGGCAATTGGAGATGACGATTGACGCTACACTTAAACCGTTGGAGATTGTATTTGTCAGGGAAACAGTAATAGGGAAGGGAGTTCCATAGGTGAGATATGCGAGACATGAAGCTGGTAAAGCTTCTGTTCTTCAAGGGTTTGGTTTTAAATGATAATTTAAAATATCATTTAAAACTGAGCCCCTCTCTTTAAAAGTTAATCTTTTCATATCATATTATCAATGCTCTATTTGTAATATTATTGGGTACTGCATATATAAAAATATCTGCTGTTTTTTAAATCTTATATATATAACGATATATAATTTTGTATAATTTTATATATCAACAAAAAGTATTTTGAAAAATAGTATGACAATTGCTGCATTTACACATGTACATGAAATGCGAGATACTGGTAGTTTGAAAGAATATTTTTTCAATGTAACCAAATTCATCTGTATTCTTTCCTTTTTCTCTTCATCAAATTTGTCCCTGACTATCCCACATTGTGACAACAGAAAATCTATTTGTCTGGGAAATGAGACAAGGGAATAGTGCCAGTTTCTTCTCTGGAGCAGATAAAAACTTGGCACTACCAATAATTGCAGTATTGATGGGAGGTCACGTGCAGCGCTTGTTGAGTCTAATTGCTCCCGATCGTTAGCCAGCAAAGCCATGTGCCAATGAGGAGGCTTGTGCATGTAATGACCATCAATGGAGAGCCTGAAGTATTGGGGTCATCAATGTGATCATGAATGGTAGTAATCTTGTCAAAGTTGATGTCCTGGTGACTCCCGAGAGGTCACTGGGATATGACCTGCTGATTGGGATGAACACTATAAAAGAGATGGGGGGAGGGGGGTACAAAACACTCAATCAGGTGCAGTAGAGTTCTGTCGCAGCGAACAACTCCTATGTGCAACGATAACCATTTATGAACAGGACCTCAGCGCTGAAGGTTTGGACCGCAATGTGAAAGTGGGTGGGAGGTCAAGCCCCCACAGTGCTGCGTAACACGATGGCTGAATATCCCGTGTCTACCTTGGTGCAATATGGGTATGAGCATGAGCTGCAAATATGGTTGGATAATGGCTGATTGATACCATATCCTGCGAAGGAGCTCAGGCTGGCTAAGGGTTTAATTCCATTGATGGCCATGGTCCAAGAAAACAAGGGAAAGGTTCACACTGTTATGGACTACTGGGAGCTGAATAAATACATTGACACATTCACCCTGAATGCTGATGTTTGTGCACACAAATTAAGAGAATGGCAGCAGTGGGGAAATAATGTATCACTTCTGGATTGCAGATGCATATCCACGAGGCATTGTGGCCATTTCAGACTGTACTTCTGAGGAGGTGTAAGTAGTCTTACACGGCTGGGTTTTGGACTGAATATAGCACCCCTTATAATGCAGTCGATAATCAATGTGGTACTGGCTCAGAATGAGTCAATTAAACATGCCATGTTAACATACATCAATAATATTTATGTTGATGAAAGCCAAGTCTCAATGAAGCAAGTTCAGAAGCACTTTACCAATTTCAGACTCTCGTGCAAGGACCCTGAGAAGTGGAAGAATGGGGCCGAAGTATTGGGATTGTACGTCTGCGGGGAGCATGTTATACTTCAGTGGAGACGAGAGAGTGAGATTCCACCAATTCCAGCTCCACCATTACTCGTTGAAGTGCATTTTCTGTATGCAGGAAGCTCACTGGTCACTTTTCACTATCTGTGGCTGGCTCAGACCAGCGACTGTGTTTCTGAAGCGAAAAATGACAACCAAAGGTTGGGATGACAAGACCTGCAATGCCCTACTAAAATGCATACTCACCAAAACAGTTACTAGAGCACTAGAGCACGTCAAGAGGACTCTGCAAGCACAATCAAGGAAATAAATGTGTAGGTTGATGCAAGCTCTCTGGCTACTGGGGTTGTGTTGGAAGTTGACAGGGACATCATTGAAGATGAGTGTTGGCTGCGTCCGGATGGAGATTCGCAGCATACAAATCTTGCTGAGCCGGATGTGGTGTTGAGAGGCATTAATCTAGCACTACAATAGAAAGAAACTGTGATGCCCCTGTTAACCAATTCAGCATGTGTGCACCAGTGGATCTCAGACACTCTGACTGGGAGGGCAAAAGTGCACACCAAAGTGCAGCCACAGAAATGCTAAGTCATTGGCTCAGCACTTTGGAGGGGCTTGCCAAAGAATACAGCCTAACTATCGACTGGCCGATCATCTCACTAGGGTACCACAGCGATGGCTCAGCGCAATATGAAAGGGAGCAGTGCCTACACAGCCGGTATGGATTGCAGCTGTGTTGATGATTCGGCCCAGATAATAAGGATCTATCAGCAAAGGGGGCAAACTGGCACAAAGCGACCTTGTATTTTGTGAGGCGGCTCAATCCTGCAATATCCAAGGCTGTAGTTAAGAAAGTGGTGGGAAAATGTGAGGTATGTCTGTCTATAGATCTCGCTCTGATACTGTGGAAGACTGAACAGCTGGATGTAATTGATACTTGGTACCGAATAGGAGTGGATGTGACCCACCTTGGCAGCAGACACTACTTGACGCTCATTGATTGTGGCCCTACTCGGTTCTCTATCTGGCACCCACGGTTTCGTCAGGACTCTGCTATCATCATCCAGCAGCTGGAGTCAATATGCTTCAAACGAGGACCACCGATTGAACTACTTGCTGATAATGATACGGCATTCTGCAGGAGCTCATTCAGAAAATTTGCAGAAGGCTGCGGTTTTGATGTGCATACTTCCCAGCGGGGAATGGCATAGTGGAAAGATGCCATCGCACCATTGCCACCAAAAAGTGTTCTGTGGAGGAATCGGTGTATCTCTACAATATAATGCCAAAGGACAATACATCAGCCTCCACAAAATGGAATCTACATCTACCAAGTGCAGGTAAAAGGGATAGAAGTTGCAACTCCACCAGCATGCGAGAAGAATGTAACCTACAAAATTGGAGATGTAGTGTGGGTGAAGGCCCCACACACCATCTGCATGTCTAAATTTGGAAAAGAGGTGGTGACTGGACACCACGGTCTATGCTCACTTCTGGTCAGTGGGATGCTGCACCATATTAGGGACCTTCACCCTATCAAGGAGCTGGACCATGACGGTGAGTCCTCGAGAGCACGGTGGAAGGTGAAGACCGCAAATCATCAAAACAAGGAAGCGTAGTGGAAAAACACGGATTCCACACAAACACCCAGCGACATGATGGATGATGCTGATGATAATGACCTGCAAGACCCGGATGAAGAGAGTTCCCCGTCCGATTCACCTCAGAAGATGGTTCTCCTGCATTAAATGCACAAACATCTTCAGTTCCACTATGGAGGAGCGCAAGACAAGCTATGTGATCAGGAGATCAGTGGGGAATGCAGTAATGCAGAGCATGGCTTACCTAGTATGGGGCGTGTTCGAATTGCTGCAGCTGCAACAGGAAATCTGCTTCATGGCCTAGATGTGTGCATGTGCATTGACTGTGATTTGATCAAATAGTCCTCACACCTATGCAGATGTATCAACACCTGCTGTGTACTATATAAGCAGCTACATTGCTTGCTAGGGGAGAGTAGTAATTCTGTAGATGATGCTTGTGGTGTAGTACTAGAAAGAGAAAACGGTACCGGCGACATAAACAGAATACCCTCTAATAAACACAGAGTTTAGATAAATTCTTTTCAGTTGTAGTTGTTGTGAGCATTAGTCGGTAGAATAATATTTTTTTGGATTCATTTTCAAGAAGAACAGCTGTTCCACTTTGGAATATTTTATGAGCCTTTTGTTTCACATTGAATATGAAATAGAGTATTGAAGGGTGTTGAAAGTATTTTCAAAATATTTCTCTTCTTTGTGTAAATATTCAGGGCTGCAAATTCTGAGTGCTCTTAAATAGAATCCAATGATTATTTCAGATTTTATTTTGTTATGATGGGAATAGAAGTTTATTAAGTCATTTTCCTTGGTTGATTTTTGGGGGACACTAAATCTTAGGCTGCTGTCATGTCAGTGTAACATGATGTCTAAGAAAGGTAAAGTATTGTCTTTTTTATTTTGTATGTAAATTCTATTGTTTGTTCAACTTTCTTTAGTTTATCTATAAGATCCAATAAGTTAGTGTCACAGGGATATATTAATAGAGCCTCATCAATCTGTCTATATTTCTGAGATGAGGTATTATGTACAGTATTTACATTATTCGGACTATTGTCCTCATCTTTGTCGCCATATTTGTCACAACGTTTCGGCCGTTGTACGCTCCGGCCTTCTTCAGTGATCGAAATAAAGGGTTCGGTTCGAAATTCCAACCACCTGAAGAAGGCCGGAGCGTACAACGGCCGAAACGTTTTGACAAATATGGCGACAAAGATGAGGACAATAGTCCGAATAATGTAAATACAGCCTCATCAATATATCAGAAGTAAGTTGATGTTTTGGAAAAAAACAGACTCAAGAAATTACATGCTATCACTCTACTGAGAGGCGATCCATTGGTAATCCAAATTTTTCTTTTTAAAAATTTCTATTAAATGTGAAGTAGCATTGATTTGTGATAATACAGCAGATTATTTTTATTATTTTAGCTATTGGTAGGGAGAGGATTATTTTTGATTTTGTCAGATGCTCTGTATAAGAGATTTAAGCATTTTTCAGCCAGGATATTAGTGTAAAGTGATTTTATATCTAGACTGGCCATGAGTTATATTTATTTCCCTTAGTTTTTTAACAAGGTTGCCTGAATTTTATTTTCGATTTCAATGGCTTGACAAAGAGTAAAATAAATCGACTGTGTTGACAGTTTTAGGCTGAATTGCTTCTATTTATAAGTAGGGTGGCTCATAATACAAATCAATATTTTATCTTTTGTAAACTAATTATTTTTCTGCTTTTTTTTTATCATCAAGAATTTTTTTAAAACAGAACTATCATTATTATAAAAAATTAATTCTGGAACACATTCTGTCAAGTGTATAAAGGGTATAAATATTGATTATAAAGAATGTCAAAAATACATTTACTATTTTGGGGTTTTTTGAGACTATTAAATAGTAAATGTTGTTGAATTTTTGGTGACAATAATTGATATTCAAAGAAATAAAATTTTCACAGTGAAAAGTTTATGAATAAACTATTTTATTTAAAAAAAAATTATTATTGAAGTAGATCAGTTTAATCTAAAAAAAAGTCCTTATTTAAATAATCTACTCAAAGGTAATATTTTGAAATTGTGTAGTCCTCAAAATCTTCATTTTCTGTAGAATAAAGCATTTTAGAATTATTAGCAAAATTTAAGATTTTTTTTCATCAAAATGCACTTTGCAATTCCCTAGGTACTATGTATACAGGGTGCTATGAATAAATTGTCATCTAAATTACGCAAAAATGAAAATAACACCGACATCTCATTTGAACAGATATATTTACCAAAATTACACAAAAAGATAAAATTTTTCAATAAATCATCATTGGCTTCAGGCTCAGCCTCCAGATGACTTTGGAATCTCCTGTAACTCTTCTGGACTGTTTCCTTGCTTAATTTGTTGAATGCTGCCATAATCCTTGCCTTCAGTTCATCTTTGGTGTAACAAGGAGTTTTATTGGTTTCTCACTCAACTGTGCCCCCACACGTAATAATCAAGGGGGTTGTTGTGTGGAGAGTTAGGTGGCCAGGTGTAAGGAGTGATGTGGTGTAGGGTTCTGTTGCCAGACATAGGGTCTTCCAGCAGCCACCCTCTTGGGCCAGGGCAGCACTACCTGCTCAAGGCACTTGATGTAGGTCTCCATATTGAGTCTGAAGTCGGGAGTTCTTTTCTTATCAGAGTGAGTTTTCCAAGTTGCCGTAACTTTGTAATCGCCATTAGATACATCCAACTCTTACTGAATCCTCTGCACTGTCCTCAGATTGACACCCAAACACTCTGAAATGTTCATGGTGGAGATTCCAGTGAGAATATGCCAAGCAGTACAGCATGCTGTTTCTAAATTTCTGGTGGAGGGAATTGTGCTATGATGCTCATTTTCTCACTGTAATGTGCAGTTGATAAAATAAAAAAAACAAACAACACACATATGTGAAATTAAGAATATAAAATGGTGACAATTTACCTATCACACCCTGTATATCCCTGCATGCAATATGTACTTGTAAAATATTGGATAATTCTTCTACAATTTCTGTAGGAAATTCTGTTGAAAGTAGAAGACATGTTTATTTCGATCTTTCAATCAGAGTGTGTCCTAATTACAATGTAGCTTATGCAAAAATGATGACAAGTCTGTATACCAGTAGTTAATAATACTTTTAAGAATAGTTGCAGAGAATATTTCCCAATATTTTTGAATATTTATTTATTAAAGGAAATCAAGTCTTAAAAATTAAAATCCTATAGTGATACACCTTGTGAAAGAATAAATAAAGATTTTAAAAAATATTACATTATTAAATTGATATTATATAAAATTACAAAACATCACTAAAGAAAATTATTTTTATTACAGACTAAAGCCCAAGAATTTAAATTAAAAACATAAAAGTAAAAAAAAATGTTAAAATGGCCATATTTTATTTTTATTTTTGAAAAATTTAAAACTAAGTCATCCATAGTGACTTTTTGGGGGGTTCTAATTTTTCATTTTTTTTTTCAGTATTTATTTTTCAAGGACTTATCTTTCAAAAGTGTAAACCTCCATGTAATCTGTCTTGATGCACAATTAAAAATCATTAAATTAAGAAAGTGGGAGGGGTGTGCAATCACATGAAAAAAATTTTTACTTTTTTTTTTCACTAAAATTTTGAATTGACTACTTCAAAAAATATATATTCTCTTTTAAATAAATGCCAAAAGGTTTATTAAAATCCAATAATTAGATGAATTCGGAAAATTTTAAAAATCAACCTGTTTTTACAACCCAGAAATGGCAATAATATTTTTTATATTTGAAATATTACATGTTGAATATTTGGTAGCCAATTTTGACTGCCTAATTGTTTGTTTCACAAACAGATTTTCATGAAAATTACCACAAAAGTTTCTCATAAAGATTTCTTGATTTTTTTCTTTTTTTTTTCTTCAAGGATTTGTCTGAAGTCATCATGACTTTGAATTCATGCTCTATCTATATCTATAATTCTCAAATGTGTGTGTGATCAGATGTTGTTTACACGTTTCAACAGTTTTCATCCTATTTCAATGAATTTATTTTTGTTTGATAGATAATTCTTCAGTGCCAGTTTTGAGTCCAAATTGTTGGTGACAATGGCTCTCCACTACTTCCTGTCCATTATAACTCTCAGCAACATTTTACTATTTACTATCTGTTCTTGGATATATATCTTTCATAAAAACTTTAATAAAATAAATACTTTAAATTATTACGATAATATTATCTATATCTATAATTCTCAAAATGTGTGTGTGTGATCAGATGTTTATGCGTTTCTACAGTTTTCATCTGATTTTGATGAAATTTTTTTGTTTGATAGGTAATTCTTCAGTGCTGATTTTGAGTCCAAATTACATATTCCCCTTCTCTTGGCCAAGCGTTCAATCTCTCTCAAGTGAGGTTACCTTTTCTGTTGCATAAAGCCTACTACTACAATTTTATGGCATTGCTTTCATTGTCGTTTATAACCGTTCCCAATTTAATTTTTTTTATTGTCCTGCCAGTTTTTGCATTGCATTCACCGTAATAATAAGTAAGCTTGCTTTTTTATTACTCAACATTTATTTTTCCAACTTTTCGTAAAGTTATTCGAACTCAGTGACCCCTGTAGCTTTACTGCATTCTCTTCTGGTATTTCCCCATGAATCCCATTTGACAATTCATACTTGCCTAAGAAGACAGGCCACCAAAGGAAAGAACTTGCTTAGGTTGCAAAAACACTGCCATCAGATCTCTGCCATGTGGATAAGAGATAAGGAATTGTCTTTAGAATGTTCAGGTTGCCTGTCTCAAAATACCTCTTGGAATGCTTCAATCAGAGCCACTGAGTCCGAAGATCAATGTAGCCGTCAGCTTTCCAGAAGAGCATACCTGAATGCTTCCGTGTGTGAGGCTGAAAATGATGATTAAAGGACTCAATGGCTGAGGAGAAACGCCTCTTCAACTGCTGCTGCGCGTGAGGCTGAAGCAAGATTGAGAACGCAAAAATGGCTCTTTTCAGGGCCACTCCCATTCAAATTTTAACCCCCCTCTCATTTGGGGATGTACCTTAGTTGCACCCAAATGTTGTTACTAATATTGATTTTCAGGTGGGCTGACTTTAAACTTAAACTGTTCTAATTGAACGGCAAAAATTCCCAGTAATGAAAGACCCGATTGAAAATGGGTTATACTGCTAATTAATAGTGTAAATTAGAAATTGTGAAAACTATTATTTTTCTGCAGGGCAGCTCCAATCATACATATTCTTTTCAGAAAGTGAATATTGTTAGATTTGAATGTAAAATGATGGATGAAATTTCAGCTAAATAAATTTGTTCATATAGTTTCTTTGTAATACAGATATGAATCAGTGAGTACATAATATATTGTAATCCTCGAGGAAAGAAGACATTTGTTGCACATTCCAGCATTCAATTTTAGCTGCATTTTAGAAAGGAAGAACTGAGAAATGAAAAACTTCTATGAATTCTTAAATAAAAAATGGACACATATTTATGAACTGGAATCTTTGATGAGGTCACACTGATCTGTGATAACTGAAAGTATTTGAAGTTAGGAGGTTTTTAATAAATATTTCTTTAAAAAAATCATGTTGATACTTATGTTGAGTTGGACTTATTGCACTCACTTATGACAAATGATATACATTTTACATTCTCTAATCAACTTTTAGGTGTTAATCAGACTTTCTCCGAGGCTGAATATGTGCTTGTCATTGAGGCTACAGAGCTCTGACTGCGGCAAGATTATATTTTTTTATTCTTCAATAGATTTAGTGGCATTTATTAACAGGAGTCCATTTATTTATTTTTCAAATAAATTATGGAATTACCAAGCAGCTTATTATAAAAAAAACTTTAAAAATATTTGAGAAATGAAGGATTTTAGAGTTTTAACCAGTTCTTTATATTTGTATTAAGTTTTAATTATTCAAGCAAATACAAATACACTGATGAACTAAAATATTTGCCAAAAGTTACAGCTACTGTTTGGTAACAAATGTCAGAGGTATATAAATAGGTAAGCTAGCTTTGTTTACTTCATTATGAGGTACTGAATGCTAGTTTTAGGAGCAAGAAAAGAAAAAAACATTTAAGTAACTTTGAATAGGGCCAGATTGTTACAACTTGAAAGCTATGTCAGAGCATTTCTAAAATGTCATGGTTGGTGGTAAGTCTCACATGTTTATCACTTGTTTGGCTGTAACTTGTCGATAGATAATCACAAACTACTTACGAAACATTGGATGGCCAAAACTTATTGATGCGATAAGTGAATGGAGGTTTTCTTGCCAAATACCAACAAATGAAAGTAATGTTACTGTGGCACAGATTGCAGATAGTTTTAATCAATGGGAACAAAGTAATGTATTGCAACATACACAACAATGATTGCTATATTATATGAGGATGCATAGCTCCAATTCAGAGTACTCACGTTAAAACAATGTCCTATGCCAAAATGGTCTTTGACGAGTGCTGAGATGTGATTTTGTATCAATAGAAGGTAGTTTTTGAGTTCAATAAGTCTAACTTTCTCATAAATACGGTCGATGGCAAGATATGTGTGCATTTACATACTGGGGAAGTGATGTGAGAAAACAAGCTGATGGAGGCAGTGTGATGGCTTAGTTAATGTTCTTGGAAACAATGAGCACTCTCTTTCATGTAGAAGGTATGATGTTGCATATTACCTACCTTGATATCATTGAAGACCAGGTACACTCCTTCATGATAAGTCTACAATGACATTGGCATCTTTCTATAGGACATTGTACCTTGCCACACTCTACACAAGTTGTATATGGGAATAGTTTCAGAAACATGACAAAACTTCAGTATATCACCTTGGCTATCAAACTCCCCAGATCTTGAGCCCTGTGGCAACAAAGGAGAAAACTAAGTCTTACCTCAAGAAAGAAAATTTGGTTGACTTTAGTAGCCCTTGAAATATGGGAATTGTTTGTGCTTCTCTACCAGTCTCTAACCATCACAACCTTTCTTACCCCATTAAAAGAATGCTACTTTGGACCACATCATTGTTTTTAGCTCTTTGTAGGTGAAGAGGTAGTGATGTGCTGAAAGTTCTGATGTGAATGTTTTACCCTTTTGATTTATGCCCAAAGTATATTTCTGATTTTTAACCCTTAAAATTACAACCCCAGACTTATGAATTTCTGGACCTGAACCTCGCTATTGCTATTTAACTCTATCCTATTGAGCACTTATGGGATATGATGAACGAACAAGTCTGCTCTGCAGAGCCACTACCATGGAACTTGCAGTAGTTAAAGCACCTGCTGCTAACTTCCTGGCACCAGATCCAGAGTAAATTTGTAGAAGTTCTGTAGAGAAATCAAAAGCCTTCACCCTAAAAAAATCACTGGCCCAGACAAAATTCCAGTGGTTGTCCTTAAGAACATCAACCCAGAACTATCCCCAATCCTAGTGAAGTTATTTAAATAAAAAAGAAACCCTTCCCAAGCCTTTTTTTCAAGAATGCAAGCAAAAACTCACCCCCCCACTCTCAGTAGAGACCCATCAACATTCTCAGTATCGTTAGCAAGCTTTTTGAGGCTATAATCAACAAGAAGTTTTGAGCACAGAACAGCCTCTTGAATGACAAGCAATATGGGTTTCAATTGGCCCAATCCACTGCTGATGTCCTAACTACCATTACTCACAGAATCAGTTAGGCAACAAATACACCTCAAGGACCACAGCATTAGACATTTTGAAGGCCTTTGATGAAATTTGGCACAAAGGATTGCTGCTCATGCTCTCTAAATATGGAATTACTGGAAGAGTCTTCTCAGTTATAAAGTCCTTCTCAACAGATATGTCCCTGCAGGTAAGTTGTTAATAGCCAGTCCTCTAGGACTCTAGCAATCAACCTCAGACCAACCCTCTTTTTACTTTACATAAGTGATCTGATTAAGAGTATACTCAGATCATTTGTGAATATATATGCCAGTGATACAATAATATATGGGTGCACCTCCAAAACTTGTGATGACCAAAGGTTGGCAGCTGAGCTCTCACTGATCTAGCTCTAATATCTCGGGGGGGGGGGGGACAAGCTGGTTATAGTGAGTGCCTCAAAAACCAAACTAGTTACATTCCATCATCATCACTGATTGCACTCCGAACTACCACCAGTCACAATGATGAACCCCTAGAGAGACTATTGGACCTTAAACTCACCCCAGACCTCAAGTGGAACTCGCACATACAATCCATTGCTAAAGATGCAGGAAAAATGCTCGGTTCCCTGTACTGCTCGAGTAAGTACCCGACTCCTTGTGCTATCCTCTACCTTTACAAGAGCCAGATGAGGCCTAAAATGGAGTGCCGTTGTCATATTTGGGTGGGAGCTGCCCAGTCCTCACTTTCCTGTCTTGATAGTCTAAAAGTGTCTCCGTGTCCTTGTAGGTAACAAGTTATTTTCTGCCCTGCAACCCCTTCTCCTCACAGATGTAATGTGGCAAGCCTCTCACTGCTCTATCACTACTTCCATGGAAAGTGCTCGGACAAAATGCATTCTTTGGTTCCACAAGTTCTAACTTTCACAGGCTAGAACCCTCCAGGGCCACTAACATTGTAGCAGACCACCCTCATTACCTCTGCATTTCATTGGTGAGAAGTTCCACTTGAACAGCTTTGTCCCACAAGTCACAGCTCTGTGGAACTGACTCCCAAGAGGATGTTTCCTCGAGCACTACAATCTTAACCTGTTCAAGTCTAGGTTTAGCCATTATCTTCCCCACTTATCTGCATAAACTGCCTCTTACTCTGGAACCCTCTACTTCAAGTGACGGGCCATGTACAGTGTGAAACTCACTGTAAAAAAAAAATAAAAAGGTTCATATCTAATTGGATAAGTGCTGTTTTGCTGGCACATATAGCACCAACACCTTCTTAAGCAGGTGGTCTTAATGTTTGGGCTAATCCTTGTCTATATTGATTAGAGGTCATGATTGTACCTAGTAGAAGAGTTGACACTTCAATGGGGCATGTCAAATAAAAACTTGGAATCTGTCTATTCGTGTACTGGCATTATAAGAGACAAGCACTAGGGAGGGAAATTATTTAGACAGAACAGGTCAGTAGAAAACTGCCTTGGGCATGGATACCAGGTTCAATCTAAGAATGCCATATTTGCTGATAGTTTTTTTTTACCCACAAAATGGATTCCTTTAGGTTTCTGCAGAAATGCCTTAAATTTAATTTACTTTGAGCAAAGCTAATTTCTTTGTAGAATTTTCTCTTTCACATTTTGTCATTCTTTGCACTCTGTTTCTTTAACGATTACAAATGATTCACTTGTCTTGTACGTCTCTCTCGCGACTATTTATTTGCTACCCCCGTAAGCACTTTGGATTTCGATTAGTTGTTAGTAGTCTCTCTCTTAGAGGCTCTCTAAAATGTTGTTCACTGATTGAAATTGAGGCCTGAAATTAAGAGTCAACATGTCATTTTTATTGGGAAAATAAGAAAAACATCATCACAAATAAAAACAATTTTAAGTACAGAAAATGTCAAAGAATTTTACCATATTCTAGTTGCATAATTGAACTCCTGATCAAACAGCACTAAAAAAGTTTTTATTTTGGCAATATTTTTAATGAATATAGTAACTTTGACTGGTCACTTGTTTAGACTAGGATTTAATACCTTAGGAAATCAATTCAAAGACTGATTCTCCTTGTAGTCATTTGATTTTGTGTTCAAGTTTTGTTTAGAGTTTGAACTTCTCTGTTTTAATAAAGAAGTTCAAGACTATTTAAACTTTGATCTCATTAAAAAGAAATTCTGTTTTATAATTAGTGAATGTATATTTTAGAATGTTTTTATGTGGAAAAAAGACAAAAAATCCTCCATCTTGCTGCTAACTTTCATGTGCAGATTATAGAAGCTTATTATCATGTATTGGGCTCTTTGAGTGTTGTCTCCTTGATACTTCAGTTAGATGCCTTTTCTCTACTGCCTTGATGATAATGCCTTGGAAATTATTTTTGCATCTTTATCTGATTGATGGTGATTTTTTTATTTTTTATTTATTTATTGATTTTTTTTTTGAATGCCATTGGCCATTGCAAATGGAGGCAAAAAAAAACCATCCGAAAAGATTCTGCTGCAACAATTGATACTTATTTATGATTAATAATTTTTATGTATGTGTGATTTCATTTGGTTAGATTCAAACATGTCTAGAAGATTTTAAGTTTTGTTTCTTGTTAAATGATGTCTTTGTTGGTTGCAAGGTTACATTCAGGTTAAAAAAGTCTGATTATGTTGAATTTTGGTTTCAGGCTTTGCATCACAAAACCCTGCAATTTCAGAGTCTGTAAACTTTTATATCCACAGACTGAAAATAAAACAGCAAAAAAACAAAGAAACCCAAAACAATGAAGTCTTCTTGCTGTATTTAATGAAGCCAGTGGATTTCTTAAAGAGGGCCTTTCTTGTTTCTCTAACTGAAAAGCTTGCCACTTAAACAAATGGTTAGATTGTATCATGACAAACTGAACAAAGTTGATGAAACTGCAAAAATACTTAGTGAGGAAAACTTTGCAAATATTTTACAAATGAAATATATTATCTGGGAAGGGCTCTTTAAAAAATGAACAGAAATTATGAAGTCAAACTCTACTTCCCACCCCGTGACATATAATTACTTGGATGGAAACAAATATTTAACCTGGTGCTCTTAAAAATACATATTTCTTTATGAAAATCAGAGCTTTTAAAAATTTGGAACAATGTGTGCAAAGAATATAAGAGAGGGAGAGAAACTTGTACATCTCTCCACTCTTTCCTTTTTTGTTTTCTTGTTAGCAGAAATCTGACCTTTTCATGTGATGATAGCCAACAGTTTTGGTACTGGAGAGCTGCTGCTATACAAATTTACACAAGGAACACTAGATATGATGGAGCAGTGACAAGCAAGGTTATCTTGCAGGCCATTGCTCCTGAAGTGAGCCCATGGATATCACAATCTGTAAAGCCTAGTAAATATTGATAAGCTCACATATTGCTTGATCATTTTGGTAAATTAATCCTCAGTAGGTAATGTGAATCAAAAGCTATACTCGCAATCAAGTTGATTTCCCTATGTGTGGTGATCACAGAAACTTGAAAGCAGGTATAAAAAACAAAACAAGAAAAGCCTTTTTGATAGTGATTAGTGGAAAATGACCAGTGAGTAGCATTCATTATATACTAATTACATATTCTATGCCTGAAGTGTACAATCTTACTGCATCAAAGGACAATATACAGAGAGCACTATAGTTTAATTGAAGAGGGGGGGGTCTGTTTGTGCTTAACAACAAAAAAACTAGAAGGGTTATCTTTCTTTATTCTAGCAGGAAAACCTATATTATCAACTTTTGTAGGCATTATTTGTGCAAAGAAGGCATTTATGTTATATGTGTAGTAAGTTTTATATGAAGAGATGCTGAAAAGTTCTAGGCTTGGTCAAGAAGCTGTTTCCAAAAAGGGATATGGCTATATCATGTTGAAACACCAGTTCCCGTATGATCACCAAAGTTATGCAATGTCAAGTTGGTTAAGTACCTTGATGGGTGACCACTTAGAAATACTAGTTGCTGTAAGCTTGGATGGGCAGGTGGTGTAATGGATAATGGCTTGGAATTGTTAATTGGAGAGTAGAGTTCCAATTCCCATTAGGTTCGTTATATTCACTTACACACCAATATCTTTGGGGAAAGGTATGAATCACCTCTTCTCCCCCCAGCTATGGGTTAATTCATAAGACTTGTATCACTAAAACTATTATCTCAAAAAAAAATTTTTTTTAATTCTTACAATCTAAAAAGATTTTCTGGTTTTAAATAACCTGCAAGGGGTTAAGCCATAAAAAATGAATCCACCTGTTAAATAGTAGTTTAGCAGACTATTATTTTGGGGGGGGGATATCTCTGCTCTGATTTCCTCAGGTTGATCTTAGTAATCAGATACAAGACAAAATAAGGAAGTTGATTTTGATTGGCTGATAAGTGTGGGAATGATAGGGATATAGAAAGGTTTTTCTTACATGTCAAGGAATGCAGATGTGTTGACTTTCGTGTCTGGAAAGTGCTCCCCAGTGGAAGGAGAGAGTAACTCCACTGGCTAGTTAGAAGATGTATACATCAACATTAATAAATTAGCTAAGTTAAAATTCCCTGTGTTGAAATTCTTTCCATCTTGAACCTAAACAACTAGTGATCATCGGCTGCGAGAGAAGAATGCAACTTTATTATCGAATTGTCATCCAAAAGCTCCCGAGCATGAGGGGGCAATACAACACACTTTTCCGAAAGATTCTGTCATTTGGCCAGATTTTAGAATGTGTGTTGGACCAAGAACTTTTCTTTTTACTACAACTCTCATACAATTTCTTATTCTCATTGAATAAAGAGAAAGAAATCTCATTCTGGCACCCATGTCTAATAATAAAACATTCAGTCAGTAATGTCAGCATGTAAGATTTAATATTAAATAATTACATGTAGTTTTCTGCTGCAAATATGTTAATGATTACTGTTAACACTTTTGTTGTCAGGATGTAATTTAATATGGCTTTTTAAGTTGAGCCTAATCAATTCTGATTATGTTTTCAAACTGTCATAAAAACTACTTTTCAACTAGTGAATTAAAGCAAACATGTCACAGCACATCAACAATTTCTTTACTCTAACGTGTCTTATATATTCTGCTTAAATTGCAATTAGAAATTGTGCCACTTCTTCATTCAAGTTGTCGTGGCCACAATATTGAGAAGTAGAACTCCAATGTAAATAGCCTTATAGATTTATGCAAATATACATACATAAATATATGTATGTTTGTATAATTTGTATCTGTGAGGGGTGGAACTCAAAAGTTATCAGCCTGATCAAGGTGCCCATTCAAAATATAAAAAAAAATAAATAAAATGTTTATTTGGTCAGATTTTGGGAAGTGGGTCAGCGAAGAAATTTTCAGCATCTTCTTTGTGTACTCACACACAATATATATATATATATATATATATATATATATATATATATATATAAAACATGTAATAAATCTTTAGACTGAAAGCAATGGTTTGTTAATTTTATTTCCATCCATCAACATCCACCCTAGTTTTTTATTTTTATTTTTCAACTTGCATAAATTAAACTTGTGATTTTTTTTCTCTTGAATATCTAAAATATTTGCAAACATTTTTCCATCAGATTGCAATGTTTCATAAACTTTGCTAAGCTTGTTGTAAGCCTAATCTAGCCGGCTGTTCTATTTTTCTTTCAGCAGTAAACGCTGACTGAGACCTGGCTGCGCCAAAAGCTAAGTTCTGCTTGTACCTGGAGAGTTGAGCCAAGACAAAATAAGGTCAAACACTCATAGGTTAGTAGGAAATAACATTCCAACTCCCAAGTGGGCAAAATTCTTTGATATTGTCTATTTATTCCTTTTTCTGGCTTGTGGTAGATCACCATGAATGTAAAGAAGATGATGGCAAAAGACTAGGTCGATTCAAGCAGTGTGTCTACCAATTTAGACATCATACCATGCAAGGTACAACAAGAAAATTGGTATTCATAATAGTTTGAGTTGCTAATTGATTACCTTTTTTTTCTTTTCATGTTGAGTCTCCAAAGAAAAGAATGAAGATTGACACCCACTTACAATAGTTGACTACTGACCATACAAGTATGGAGAGAAAGTGAAGATTCAGAAGCTGGTTTGCATTAATAAAATCAAAAGGAGTAGAAAATAGCATTCTCAACTTTTGTGGTAAATTTTTTGAAAATCTCAACAAGATTGTGGACCAAAGAAATGACAGCAGCTTATACAGTGTTTCAAAAACACTTTTACAAACTTTGGGGGGCAGGTTCTGCACACCAAAACAGGGACAAAAGTCCATGTAAACATATGTCCACAAATCCTTTGTTTTTGAGTTGTTAAATTTGAAGTTTACGGTAGACGTTGTTAAATGTACAATCCAAAAATACTTTTACAAACTTTGGGGGTGGGTTCATGAGAGCAAAACAAGGTAAAAATGTCCATATAAACATATGCCCAAAAGGAGACCGTCATTGTACAAAGTAACTCATAACAAATGTTCAAAATGCCATGCACCTGTTGTATCCTTGACTGGTGGACCTTTTCAAATACTCACATAAAATGTCGAATGGTTTCGCAGGCCCCCATGGCACGTTGATGAAGTATCTCTGCATTATTAATGTCTGCTGCATAAACCAATTGTTTTAGGTGCGCCCCCCCCCCCCCAAGCTAAAAATCCAAAGAATTGAGTTCGGAGGTACATGCAGGCCATGGAACTGGTCCTCCCCTATCTATCCATTTTTCATGGTAGATATCAGCCAGCAAATTGCAAACAATGTGACTAAAATATGAACCACATGCATCTTTGTATTAGCAGAGGTACATCCACAAGCAGGTCTGGAAGTGTGTTTGAAATAAAGCCCCTTCGGACAGCTCCTGTAAGGTGTGCTGGGAGAAAATATAGACATACCAGACAGTCATCTACAATTCCAGCCCACACATTAATCATAAACTGATGTTGGTGTCTAGCCTGTATTGTACCACGGAGATTCTGATTCACCCACAAATGTTGGTTATGTAAATTTCCATTTCTTACAAATGTTGCCTCATCTCTAAACAAAACTGAAGAGAAAAACAACGGATTGGCAGTTTGTGCAATAAAACCATCAGCAAAAGTTCTCACATAGTGAGTGATCAGAGGGCGAAAGACCCTGCACATGTTACAAATGATATGGTTACCGGTGCTGCTCTTGAAGTACGATCCATGGAGTAATATGAGATTTATGACATGCTAGGGCCACTTGACGTGTGCTGATACCTAAATTGTCACTGACAGCCTGTAGAATGTGTTCTTCTTGGTCAGGCCTATAAAGCATATAGTTTGTAGTGTCACGGATCCTGTTTCAGCAATACAATGATAAACAGCAGCAATGATTGGATGAATTGGCTGCCTTCAGCCTGGAAACACAATCCCATGCAGCCACCCGGATGTATATAAAAATTATATCTGCCTGCTAACGATAACAATATCCTGCCAATGATACCTGGATTGTCACTGACAGCCTGTAGAATGTGTTCTTCTTGGTCAGGCGTGTGAGGCATATAGTTTGCAGTGCCACGGATCCTGTTTCAGCAATACAATGATAAACAGCAGCAAAGATTGGATGAATTGGCTGCCTTCAGCCTGGAAACACAATCCCATGCAGCCACCCGGATGTATATGAAAATTATATCTGCCTGCTAACGATAACAATATCCTGCCAATGATACCTAAATTGTCAGTGACAGCCTCTAGAATGTGTTCTTCTTGGTCAGGCGTATGGGGCATATAGTTTGCCGTGCCACGGATCCTGTTTCAGCAATATTATGATAAACAGCAGCAAAGATTGGATGACTTGGCTGCCTTCAGCCTGGAAACACAATCCCATGCAGCCACCCGGATGTATATGAAAATTATATCTGCCTGCTAACGATAACAATATCCTGCCAATGATACCTGGATTGTCACTGACAGCCTGTAGAATGTGTTCTTCTTGGTCAGGCGTATGGGGCATAGAGTTTGCAGTGCCACGGATCCTGTTTCAGCAATACTATGATAAACAGAAGCAAAGATTGGATGAATTGGCTGCCTTCAGCCTGGAAACACAATCCCATTCAGCCACCCGGATGTATATGAAAATTATATCTGCCTGCTAACGATAACAATATCCTGCCAATGATACCTGGATTGTCACTGACAGCCTGTAGAATGTGTTCTTCTTGGTCAGGCGTGTGAGGCATATAGTTTGCAGTGCCACGGATCCTGTTTCAGCAATACAATGATAAACAGCAGCAAAGATTGGATGAATTGGCTGCCTTCAGCCTGGAAACACAATCCCATGCAGCCACCCGGATGTATATGAAAATTATATCTGCCTGCTAACGATAACAATATCCTGCCAATGATACCTAAATTGTCAGTGACAGCCTCTAGAATGTGTTCTTCTTGGTCAGGCGTATGGGGCATATAGTTTGCAGTGCCACGGATCCTGTTTCAGCAATATTATGATAAACAGCAGCAAAGATTGGATGACTTGGCTGCCTTCAGCCTGGAAACACAATCCCATGCAGCCACCCGGATGTATATGAAAATTATATCTGCCTGCTAACGATAACAATATCCTGCCAATGATACCTGGATTGTCACTGACAGCTTGTAGAATGTGTTCTTCTTTTGTCAGGCATCTGAGGCATATAGTTTGCAGTGCCACGGATCCTGTTTCAGCAATACAATGATAAACAGCAGCAAAGATTGGATGACTTTCCTGCCTTCAGCCTGGAAACACAATCCCATGCAGCCACCCGGATGTATATAAAAGTTATATATGCCTGCTAACGATAACAATATCCTGCCAATAATACCTGGATTGTCACTGACAGCCTGTAGAATGTGTTCTTCTTGGTCAGGCGTCTGAGGCATATAGTTTGCAGTGCCACGGATCCTGTTTCAGCAATACAATGATAAACAGCAGCAAAGATTGGATGAATTGGCTGCCTTCAGCCTGGAAACACAATCCCATGCAGCCACCCGGATGTATATAAAAGTTATATATGCCTGCTAACGATAACAATATCCTGCCAATGATACCTGGATTGTCACTGACAGCCTGTAGAATGTGTTCTTCTTTTGTCAGGCATCTGAGGCATATAGTTTGCAGTGCCACGGATCCTGTTTCAGCAATACAATGATAAACAGCAGCAAAGATTGGATGACTTTCCTGCCTTCAGCCTGGAAACACAATCCCATGCAGCCACCCGGATGTATATGAAAATTATATCTGCCTGCTAACGATAACAATATCCTGCCAATGATACCTGGATTGTCACTGACAGCCTGTAGAATGTGTTCTTCTTGGTCAGGCGTATGGGGCATATAGTTTGCAGTGCCACGGATACTGTTTCAGCAACACAATGATAAACAGCAGCAAAGATTGGATGACTTTCCTGCCTTCAGCCTGGAAACACAATCCCATGCAGCCACCCGGATGTATATGAAAATCATATCTGCCTGCTAACGATAACAATATTCAGCCAATGATACCTAAATTGTCAGTGACAGCCTGTAGAATGTATTCTTCTTGGTCAGGCGTATGAGGCATATAGTTTGCCGTGCCACGGATCCTGTTTCAGCAATACAATGATAAACAGCAGCAATGATTGGATGACTTTGCTGCCTTTAGCCTGGAAACACAATCCCATGCAGCCACCCGGATGTATATAAAAATTATATCTGCCTGCTAACGATAACAATATTCAGCCAATGATACCTAAATTGTCAGTGACAGCCTGTAGAATGTGTTCTTCTTGGTCAGGCGTATGAGGCATATAGTTTGCCGTGCCACGGATCCTGTTTCAGCAATACAATGATAAACAGCAGCAATGATTGGATGACTTTGCTGCCTTTAGCCTGGAAACACAATCCCATGCAGCCACCCGGATGTATATAAAAATTATATCTGCCTGCTAACGATAACAATTTTCAGCCAATGATACCTAAATTGTCAGTGACAGCCTGTAGAATGTGTTCTTCTTGGTCAGGCGTATGAGGCATATAGTTTGCCGTGCCACGGATCCTGTTTCAGCAATACAATGATAAACAGCAGCAAAGATTGGATGACTTTCCTGCCTTCAGCCTGGAAACACAATCCCATGCAGCCACACGGATGTATATAAACGTTATATCTGCCTGCTAACGATAACAATATTCAGACAATGATACCTAAATTGTCAGTGACAGCCTGTAGAATGTGTTCTTCTTGGTCAGGCGTATGAGGCATATAGTTTGCAGTGCCACGGATCCTGTTTCAGCAATACAATGATAAACAGCAGCAATGATTGGATGACTTTGCTGCCTTCAGTCTGGAAACACAATCCCATGCAGCCACCCGGATGTATATAAAAATTAGATCTGCCTGCTAACGATAACAATATCCTGCCAATGATACCTAAATTGTCAGTGACAGCCTGTAGAATGTGTTCTTCTTGGTCAGGCGTATGAGGCATATAGTTTGCAGTGCCACGGATCCTGTTTCAGCAATACAATGATAAACAGCAGCAAAGATTGGATGACTTTCCTGCCTTCAGCCTGGAAACACAATCCCATGCAGCCACCCGGATGTATATAAACGTTATATCTGCCTGCTAACGATAACAATATCCTGCCAATGATACCTAAATTGTCACTGACAGCCTGTAGAATGTGTTCTTCTTGTTCAGGCGTATGGGGCATATAGTTTGCAGTGCCACGGATCCTGTTTCAGCAATACAATGATAAACAGTAGCAAAGATTGGATGACTTGGCTGCCTTCAGCCTGGAAATGCAATCGCATGCAGCCACCCGGATGTATATAAACGTTATATCCGCATGCTAACGATAACAATATCCTGCCAGTGATACCTAAATTGTCACTGACAGCCTGTAGAATGTGTTCTTCTTGGTCAGGCGTCTGAGGCATATAGTTTGCCGTGCCACGGATCCTGTTTCAGCAATACAATGATAAACAGTAGCAAAGATTGGATGACTTTGCTGCCTTTAGCCTGGAAACACAATCCCATGCAGCCACCCGGATGTATATAAAAATTATATCTGCCTGCTAACGATAACAATATTCAGCCAATGATACCTAAATTGTCAGTGACAGCCTGTAGAATGTGTTCTTCTTGGTCAGGCGTATGAGGCATATAGTTTGCCGTGCCACGGATCCTGTTTCAGCAATACAATGATAAACAGCAGCAAAGATTGGATGACTTTCCTGCCTTCAGCCTGGAAACACAATCCCATGCAGCCACACGGATGTATATAAACGTTATATCTGCCTGCTAACGATAACAATATTCAGACAATGATACCTAAATTGTCAGTGACAGCCTGTAGAATGTGTTCTTCTTGGTCAGGCGTATGAGGCATATAGTTTGCCGTGCCACGGATCCTGTTTCAGCAATACAATGATAAACAGCAGCAAAGATTGGATGACTTTCCTGCCTTCAGCCTGGAAACACAATCCCATGCAGCCACACGGATGTATATAAACGTTATATCTGCCTGCTAACGATAACAATATTCAGACAATGATACCTAAATTGTCAGTGACAGCCTGTAGAATGTGTTCTTCTTGGTCAGGCGTATGAGGCATATAGTTTGCCGTGCCACGGATCCTGTTTCAGCAATACAATGATAAACAGCAGCAATGATTGGATGACTTTGCTGCCTTTAGCCTGGAAACACAATCCCATGCAGCCCCCCGGATGTATATAAAAATTATATCTGCCTGCTAACGATAACAATATTCAGCCAATGATACCTAAATTGTCAGTGACAGCCTGTAGAATGTGTTCTTCTTGGTCAGGCGTATGAGGCATATAGTTTGCCGTGCCACGGATCCTGTTTCAGCAATACAATGATAAACAGCAGCAAAGATTGGATGACTTTCCTGCCTTCAGCCTGGAAACACAATCCCATGCAGCCACACGGATGTATATAAACGTTATATCTGCCTGCTAACGATAACAATATTCAGACAATGATACCTAAATTGTCAGTGACAGCCTGTAGAATGTGTTCTTCTTGGTCAGGCGTATGAGGCATATAGTTTGCCGTGCCACGGATCCTGTTTCAGCAATACAATGATAAACAGCAGCAAAGATTGGATGACTTTCCTGCCTTCAGCCTGGAAACACAATCCCATGCAGCCACACGGATGTATATAAACGTTATATCTGCCTGCTAACGATAACAATATTCAGACAATGATACCTAAATTGTCAGTGACAGCCTGTAGAATGTGTTCTTCTTGGTCAGGCGTATGAGGCATATAGTTTGCCGTGCCACGGATCCTGTTTCAGCAATACAATGATAAACAGCAGCAATGATTGGATGACTTTGCTGCCTTTAGCCTGGAAACACAATCCCATGCAGCCCCCCGGATGTATATAAAAATTATATCTGCCTGCTAACGATAACAATATTCAGCCAATGATACCTAAATTGTCAGTGACAGCCTGTAGAATGTGTTCTTCTTGGTCAGGCGTATGAGGCATATAGTTTGCAGTGCCACGGATCCTGTTTCAGCAATACAATGATAAACAGCAGCAAAGATTGGATGACTTTCCTGCCTTCAGCCTGGAAACACAATCCCATGCAGCCACCCGGATGTATATAAACGTTATATCTGCCTGCTAACGATAACAATATCCTGCCAATGATACCTAAATTGTCACTGACAGCCTGTAGAATGTGTTCTTCTTGTTCAGGCGTATGGGGCATATAGTTTGCAGTGCCACGGATCCTGTTTCAGCAATACAATGATAAACAGTAGCAAAGATTGGATGACTTGGCTGCCTTCAGCCTGGAAATGCAATCGCATGCAGCCACCCGGATGTATATAAACGTTATATCCGCATGCTAACGATAACAATATCCTGCCAGTGATACCTAAATTGTCACTGACAGCCTGTAGAATGTGTTCTTCTTGGTCAGGCGTCTGAGGCATATAGTTTGCAGTGCCACGGATCCTGTTTCAGCAATACAATGATAAACAGCAGCAAAGATTGGATGACTTGGCTGCCTTCAGCCTGGAAACACAATCCCATGCAGCCACCCGGATGTATATGAAAATTATATCTGCCTGCTAACGATAACAATATCCTGCCAATGATACCTAAATTGTCACTGACAGCCTGTAGAATGTGTTCTTCTTGGTCAGGCGTATGGGGCATATAGTTTGCAGTGCCACGGATCCTGTTTCAGCAATACAATGATAAACAGCAGCAAAGATTGGATGACTTGGCTGCCTTCAGCCTGGAAACGCAATCGCATGCAGCCACCCGGATGTATATAAACGTTATATCTGCCTGCTAACAATAACAATATCCTGCCAATGATACCTAAATTGTCACTGACAGCCTGTAGAATGTGTTCTTCTTGATCAGGCGTATGGGGCATATAGTTTGCAGTGCCACGGATCCTGTTTCAGCAATACAATGATAAACAGCAGCAAAGATTGGATGACTTGGCTGCCTTCAGCCTGGAAACGCTATCGCATGCAGCCACCCGGATGTATATAAACGTTATATCTGCCTGCTAACGATAACAATATCCTGCCAATGATACCTGGATTGTCACTGACAGCCTGTAGAATGTGTTCTTCTTGGTCAGGCGTATGGGGCATATAGTTTGCAGTGCCACGGATCCTGTTTCAGCAATACAATGATAAACAGCAGCAAAGATTGGATGACTTGGCTGCCTTCAACCTGGAAACGCAATCCCATGCAGCCACCCGGATGTATATAAACGTTATATCTGCCTGCTAACGATAACAATATCCTGCCAATGATACCTGGATTGTCACTGACAGCCTGTAGAATGTGTTCTTCTTGGTCAGGCGTATGGGGCATATAGTTTGCAGTGCCACGGATCCTGTTTCAGCAATACAATGATAAACAGCAGCAAAGATTGGATGACTTGGCTGCCTTCAGCCTGGAAACACAATCCCCTGCAGCCACACGGATGTATATAAACGTTATATCTGCCTGCTAACGATAACAATATCCTGCCAGTGTTAAACTGAACACTTCTCAGTTAACTCACTACTAAACAATGTTGAAAACAGACCCGTGTTACAAATGTACACGAATGACAAACGTAACCGTGCCATCTACCATAAACTTTCTTTTAACTTAATAACTCATAAATGAATTTGTGGTCATATGTTTGTAGGGATTTTTGTCCTTATTTTGGTATGAGGAACCTGCCCCCAAAGTTTGTAAAAGTATTTTTGATACACTCTGTATAAATTATTAGTTCATTTTGCTGAGAATTTCTTTGAATGTGATGCTTATTATAATTGATAAGTGACTTTAGTCAAAATGGCTTAAACATTTGCTTGCTAATTAAAATTTATTTACCTCTAATGATAAGGATTACCTTTTAAAAGTGACTGGCATGGACCGAAAGACTTAATGTTTGGCTACTTTGAATGGTGATGACAACAGGTATAGTCCGTGTTTTGGTCTTGTTTGTTAAGGATCAAATAAAGTTCACCCTTGCAAAATGTCAAATGCATTTAAACAATTTCAGATTGTTTATCTTCTTTGTGCTTCTGGTGAGGAGAGTAAAAATGCAAAATCTACAAAGGAGAATAGAAAAGACAGGAAATAAATCTAGAAGCCTAAGTTTGGAGAATTGAAAAGCTTGCTCAAGGCAATAGATGTGAATATTGCCCACTCTACAAATGTATATTTTCTCAAATGTTTTTTCTCTTTTTTTTTCTCGCCTTGTTTGCTTCCATTTGAATTTTATTTCAGCTTCATTAAATTTCATTTATCTCATTTATTTTTTTGTTTCCTTTCTCCAGAAGGTATGCATACGTTTTTTTCCACGTATGTCCAGCTGCATGTGGGTTTTGATTTTCTGCACGAAGCCCTCCTCATGGTCAACATCACCACAACGCCTGGGCAGATTGATCTGTGGTTGTCGGTAACCCTTAACGAACTGGACACAATTACAATGAGACTCACCCAATTCTCCATGGTATTTGACATCACACACTTTCTGCGCCCATCTCTCTCTCGCGATGCGCGTGTTCTCTTGATTCGATTCTTTTGCGAGTGCAATAGACTTGGCAAAAGCATAAAATGTCCTCAAATACGCTATCACAAACCTGAAATACTTGCGAAATTCTGTTGAAAGGACAGGAGAGATGATTCAGTTGTGTTCTGACACACTGAGCTCATTCATTTTGCAATATGGAAAGTCTCCAAGTGTGCTTGACTCGCTACCCCATAAACAAAGTATTCAAGCTTGGTTTGAATGTTAGTAACAGACACAAGCACACAAGCCTGTGTTTATCATTCAAGGACAATGTGAGAATTAGAAAACTCCTCCTCCATCATCAGAGTTCAATTTTCAAAAAGAGCATTCTGCTTGGACATCTCTCTCGACTTGTACATATACAATGCATCGAAGATTCTCACCACATTGTTAACAATTTCTGTTGATGACACTTCATCGTGCGATACTGTGTTTTTGTATCTTGAGACATCTGTGCATTGTTTTTTTCAAAAAAGGTTCTTCTTCAAGGGATAAGCTATTCGCCAGTTGGGAGGCGTGTGTGCACATACACCATCCATCCATGAAGTAATGCCTGCAACTGTCTTTTCCTCTTCATAGTTTTTGTGACTGTCATCTCTAAACATGTTGCCATGATACTTTCTTGTAAGTCTCACTGCTTTCTGCATTTAGGCTTCTCAGTTGTCACATGTATGTAGAAATGAATTCCGGCCAGCAAGTTTTGTTTTGAATTCATCAAATATTAAAGGTTCAAATGGAGGAGAGAAATAAAACTATGACACTCCTTGCAAACCCTGCCTCGCCTGTTTGGATTCATCTCTTGCAATAGTCACAAAGTAATTGTCACAATTTCTTTCAAGCTTCCTTTTTTTTTTCTTTTGCTGACAGCTTTGGAATGTAGAACATTTTCTGGGGCTAAGTTTTCAATTTTATTTCCTATTTGGCAGAGTTCAAAGTTTTCTAAATTGTTCTTTAGCTGACAATGGCAGGAACTGGAGGAGGAGGAGGAGGAGAGCATTGCTTGTGGCAGGAACACTACACAGGAATCCCCAAAATTACTTCACTTACCTCAACTCTGAATAGTTGCGGAGGGGGACAAGGAATTGACCTTCAAAGAACTGGATTTCTCTTTTTATTCATTTAGCAGAGAAATTAGTTTTCCCCAACAATATGAACATTGGTCTGAGGGGGAACAACTCGTGTGAAGCAACAAGATTGGGGATCGAGGAGGAAGAAGTGGCAATCAAATAGAGGCTAACGAGGGAGCATTTGTCACGTTTGAAAACAAACCAAATTAAAGCTTTGCCCACATCATTCTTATTGATAATTGCTTGTTTATTGTTTTTATCCTCATTACCATGTTTTTCTTTTGCCATCATTAAAACATTTTTGCTCGCTGCTCAAATATCTGAAGATTTCATTTCTCCTTCCCCACCTCTCTCTCCTATGCAAGCAACTTTAAATGACCATTGGGCAGACTTTGTATTTAAAATGTAAAATATACTTCTCAAAACACCAGTCTTTTATGGAATTGGTGTGATATCTGACACATTTTAACTGCTTGTACAAAAATTACTTGATTATCATAAATTTTACTGCTATGACAATTGAAAATTGATACCAAAGAATTGAGAAATTATCTTTAAAGATATAATTTCAACTTTGAAAATAAATAAAATCAGAAAGAATTAAAGAAAGAAAGAAACACTACAGTTTTCAGTGTGGCAGCTCGAGAAGAGAACTGATACTTGGTCATGGAGTAGTGGTTAGTATTGTCATGAGTTAAATTCTCACTTATGCTTGTGGCCTTGTGCCAGAATATAGACACTGCTTTTTCTTCTTTTCAATTAGCCACTGTTCTTCCATGATTGAGAATTTTCACAAAGGTTAAGCAACATTTATTTATTTATATTGTTTTGTCACACCTGTACAATGTGATAACAGCATTCTCTCTCGTTAAAGATGCTTCAGCTTTCAGAGAATGTGTTGATTTTTTTTTTATCATTGTATAAAAGAAAACAAATGATTGACTAGAAAGAATTAATACAGACAATTTTATTTCAGTATCAACAACAACAGGAAAAAAAAAAAAATCAAATTTGGCAAAAACAAAAAAAATGTAAATTCAAACAGTTTCATTCTTTTCATATCAATAATTTTCATTCAAATATAAAAACAAATTCTTTTTTTCAGGTCTTTTTATTTTTTATAATTTTCTTTGTACATTTTCTGTGGGTTTATAAACATTGAATTGATTTTTAAGAATTGGAAAGCTTCTCATCAGGGAACATCAAATCTTTTTACATGAGTTTTGAAAAAAATGATAAAAATATCAGGGAAGGAATCTGTTTGTACATTTTGGTTCTTGTTGTTCACCACCACCACCACCCTTTTTAGAAAGTAGCTCATTTATATCACATGGGTATTTTGGATAACTGTTCAGAACTTGGGCATCTTCTCTAGCTCCAAACGAGTTTATTGTAATGACTATCCCAGCATAAGGGAACTAGATACCCACAAGAGCTACTCAAATAAATGAATCATTTTGAAGACAAAATAACAAAGAGAAAAATCTCTGCACCTCATCACCCAATAAAATGAATTTGTTGGGTAAGCAGAAGTGTGACCCCGGGGGTGGGGGAGGTGTAGTAATCTCTCTCTAGTTATTGACAGTGTGACCCGGGGAGATTGTGTGGTCTGTATAGAGTGATGCCACTGTAAATGGGTGGATTCACTAGTAAATGAAAGTGAAAAGGGGGGCATGGCTACTGTTAGTTTCAGTTGGAGGGGATAGAGTGAAAAAGGAAGAGATAATGGCAATGCCACAGAGTTAAAACTGAAAAAGCTCTTGCAGAGTTTATTCTAAATCAATCTGCTGTGCCAAAAAGAAACCTCAATGAACAGAGACCTCTGCTTTTACCATTAACAATGCTAAGTAAGTCAAAAGGAGAAACTTGGTCACTTTGCTTGGAGCCAGGACATTTATAGATGTCCTGAAAACCAAGTGCTAGACAGACTGTTAGGAGCTTGGTTTGCAGTCTGACCATCAACATTTGAGTAAGTAACTTTGTCTGTGATGGAAGAGAGCACAACTGGAAGCCAGTTTCTTTCATTCCAATTTAGTCTCCTCCCCCCACACATCCAGCCAAGAAAAAAAAAAAGATAAAAGAAAAAAGATTTCTGCTATGCCAGAGCTGAAAGACTTCATCACAGTACTTTGGAATAATTCAGGTTTTCAATGTCATTAAGCAAACAAGCAAGACAATAGAGCCCATCAACAAACGTGCACATTCAAACGACAGCCGGTGTTAAAATGTAGGGAGCTCAGGAACGGTGAGGATGTTGTCACAGCCAATATCTAACGGGGAAAGGAGAGACAAGGTGTTTGTGGAAGCCAAAACAATATAAGAAAGATGAGGTAATTACTGAATAGGTTGTTATTGTAAATCCTCATTCTTATTAGTCATATTTGTCTTGTGGTGGTGATGGGTGGAGGGGTCAGAGTTGAATCTAAAAGACAAAGAAAAAAAAAAGAAACCTTTTTATTAGATCACTTCAAGTAGGAAAAGAATTATTTCACAACTTGAGCTGAAGTTCTTATTTTCATCGTCAGATGATAAACTGGCAGGGTTGTGAGCAAATGAAGTAGTTGGGGAGAGGCAGTAGGCTAGATATGTACACACAAGCCTCTGTAATTCTTATTACAAACAGAATTCCTTTGGTAAAGGGGGGGGGAATATTGAGGAAAGAAAAAAACGGGTGGGATTCAGTTTTGTGTTGAATGAGTCAGTCCAATATGGTTGAATTTCATTCAGTACTTTTTTTTCTTTTTTATATACAAGGACATCATTTTCAGTCCTGAAATAGAAAAAAAAAAAAATCATCAGAATCAAATTTGGAATAATGGGCAGACAATCCAGTGCTTTATCAGGTGACAATTAGCATTTATTAAAATTTCTTCCTTTTGTAGGCCTCCAGTATAGTTTAGAATGCTTCATGAAAATAAGACGCACAAATTATCTTAACCCTTTCGATCTGACTTTTTGTAGACTCAAATAATTACACCCAGTGTAAGATTTTACAGAGCAAGATAAAAATATCTCAACACTATACTATAAAAAACAACTGACATTATTAACAAGATACTTTTCTTGGGAGATATATTAGTGTGTGCACAAAGGTATTTATAGAAAACTATGAAAAATGTGGTGCATGCAGTTTAACATTCTAATTTCTCTTTTGGAGGTATTGAGAGCATTAACATGGCACTTGACATGGGAGATGAAAAGATACAACATACTTGTGGTATCAGCTGCTAACCAGACAAAGTTTGTACCCTCAGTGATGGTCCTAGGGGCCATTTGCAACAACTCCACTGAGGTGATAAACAGTTGTCAAAATCAGGTTTGAAAAGCAGCTCTCTCTATGTCCCACATAGACGAGTATAATCCAGGAGTGGCCGGTTGAGAATTTTCAAAATGTGGTAATTTTAGTGTTCCCGTCGCCCCTGGAGAACTATGTATGAGGTGCTGGCAAGAGGGAGAACAACCAATGGCCTCACAATATGAAACCTGTTATTGCACCCATCGTGGCCAACAAAATAAAATTCCACCTACTTTGAGGCTGAGGATGGTTTTATTGAAAAACATTTACTGCTTTTCTAAATTTGAACGTATGTAATTTTTTTTTTTTAAATATATTACCACACACACTGTATATATTATTAACAATATGAGCAAAATATCCATGAATGACAAAAGCCTTATTATTGGCTTTGTTTGAATTTCGATGGGAGGATGGGAGGGGGTGAACAAATCAAGCATATTTACCCTTATTGAATGCTTATATCATGTGGCTTCATAAGCTGACTGTAGGTTTTGGTGGGATGGGTTCTGGTTGGCTTGGGTAATGGACGTTACATCTGATATGATCATCTGGGCAATCTGGACAGCCATGTCCTCTTGTTCCTGAAATTAAATCAGACTATATAGAAACACCCAACACACTCACGGAAAACTCATGAAATCAACACAAAAATTTTGGCACAAGGTTGGTTTTTCGTTTTCTATTACAAATTTAAGTGAGCAGCTCTTGGTCAAAGAATATTACTCACAAAAATAGATCACTGGCAATAATCTCAAATGATATCTAGTAATTGAGCTTGTACTAATAGCAGTCTTGAATGAAAAAGACTACAAGGCAACTGATACTTTATGGTATCCGCTTTATAGCTTTTTTTTTTATGGGAAAGTATTTATATCTACACAAGAGAGATGCCTACATGGTTTGTATATGTGGGAATATTGAGTATTGCTGACTGCTGTGCACACACTATTTTTTTTCTCAATATCTGTCTATATTTCTGAGACGAGGTATTATTTACATTCGGACTATTGTCCTCATCTTTGTTGTCATATTTATTACGTTTCGGTCGTTGTACGCCCCGCCCTTCTTCAGGTGGTTGGAATGTCGAACTGAACCCTTTAATTCGCTCACTGGGGTAGACTCTTCTAGTTCCACGTGCCATGTTTAATGGATGTCAGTTATCTCCTGTTAATTTTTCCTTCTGTAAGTTTTCCACTGCCTTAACCGGGTATTGAACTCTAAGGCAGTGGAGAACTTTCAGAGGGAAAAATTAACAGGAGATAACTGATAACTGACATCCATTAAACATGGCACGTGGAACTAGAACAGTCTACCCCAGTGAGCGAAATAAAGGGTTCAGTTCGACATTCCAAGAAAATGGCCGAAATGTTGTAATAAATATGGCGACAAAGATGAGGACAATAGTCCAAATAATTTACTATTTTTTTCTTCGTTGATTGTATAGATATTTCTCTTACTGAAAACAATTTCATTCTCACAACTTTTGAAAGATAATTTTTTGCCAAAAGCTATTTAGTTTTTCAATTACTTTCATAACAAAACCAAATCCTAGCAGAAAAGACGAAACCGTCTCTTGTCATTAATTTTGGTTCTGCAGAATGCATTTTAAAGAGAGATTAAAGACGAACTTACTTTTTCTCTATCCTTCTTCTTCCGGAAGAACATGGAAGCTGCATATTAAACAAAAGAAATAAGTAAATACAACATGCAGAAAGAAAGTCCAAGAAATTCCATCCTCATGCGATGACTTTATTTAAACACACACAAATCTAACTTTACAAAAGTTTGCACGATTTTGAAAGGCCAAAACTTACATTTTTTCTTTTCAAGTTCTGGCTCAGGGTCATACTCAGATACAAATTGTCCAAGGTCATTAATGTGACCAAATGACATCTTCCTGAGTCCATGGGGAGAGAAAACAAAAAGAAAAACACCATTAATCATTTCATGTGCAACAGGCAGAATGTTGTATGTAATTGACATATACACACAATAAGAAGGAGAGGTTTTTTTCTCTCTCTCTCTCATATGTATATATATACACACACACACACACACACAGATTTCATTCTTGTGATTTTTAAATGCTGCAGGACAAATGTGAAAGGAGCATAAGTACCAAAAAGTTCAAGTTTCCATTCCCCCAAAACTTTGAAAATGAAGTTTATTATTTAACTGGCAATTATCATCCTATCAGAAACAAGAAAATTATGCAATCCTCTCAATTTATTTATTTATTTTTTGCCAAGTGTGAATTTGATTTTATTCTGGTCTAAAATTCTATTTTTCTTCAAATTAATTGTGTGACCTCAAAGAATGTAATCAGAAACAATAATGCCAGGCAGTTTTAATGGGACAAAGAGAAAGTTCTCTCTTACAACCTTGATAAAGAAGAAAACATGGCCAATGGCCATCAGTGTCATGCAACGTAGACAGATAGATTAAGGATCGCTGAAACCTTTAAGCAGCAGAGTTATTTCCCCTTGTGTTGATTCCAAGTGGAAATCTTTTGGGCGACACAAGTGGGAAGTAAAGACACAGCAAGGAAAAAGCAGTGAGAATCAAACACCAGCCAATTGTCATCTCGAGGTATGAGTAATGCAAACCGGCAGGTTTTGTCAACGTTTGAAAAGATGCAAACGAGCAACAAAAAAAGATCACAAAACCAGAAAAGAACAAAAATATAGATGACCAAGCTTTCGTAGGTGTCATTGGGCAATGATGAAACGAGATGCAGGGGTGAAAAAGAAAAAAGTGGGTGGTTGCAGGGAGGGGGGGGACAGAGCAACAGTAAAAGCCAACTAAACAAATGAGGTAGAAAGATTGGATTAGGATGTTTTTTGTGGATCATAAAACTAAACTCACGGTTCACTGTTGGCCTGCTGAGACAGGTCAGAGGAGGCTGTGGAGTGGTACAATCTGGAAGTACACAGGTTGGGATTTTGAGAAATTAAAAGTGTTCGAGCCACGCACACGCAACTGCCTAGTTTTGCAGCCTTTCTGCAAAGGCTGGAATGCTGAGAAGAGTTGGACATTTGGATTGATTACATTTGATCTGGAGAAAAATAATCTAGTTTTGAGGAGATAGATTTGAAAATTCTGTGCACAGTAAACAAAAGTATGAAACCAGTTCTCTGTTGTAGAAAAGCAAGGATTTTCTGTTTCATGCCTCTGCAAATTTGGTAAAGGACAGAAGCGGAGCAGAAATTCAACTTTTCATAAGAATGGCAAGGAAAATTCATCTTTACTGATTAACTGGTGATTGCATATAAAACTTTCATCGACATGACGGTAGCCCCCACCACCAAAGAGAAGGCGGCATTAATAGATCAGATACTTATGGTTGCAAGAACCTTACTAACCTATGAAGAAATGACAAAAAGTGGCCAAATACAGTCATCCAAAAATGACACAAATGAAGTTGAGGGTTGATATGTAGGATAAAGACTGGCCGGACCCTTACAAGGGTCAGTCCCACCTCGTTTGCCTTTGTCAGTTGCAGAAATGTGCAATACAGCAAACTCACCCAACCTTTCAACTGTACAATGGCAAGTGGGTGTGTAAGCTTGAATTTGGTTTTTTGACAATTTACAGATTTCTATTCAACAAACCTAGGCATTGGTTTGCAATTTAGATAAGCTATAACAATTATATAATATATGCGTGTGTGTGTGAAAAATATCAGATGAAGTATTAATTAGATTTTGATGCAAAGCTTTTCTTTCTTGCTTCTTGTCATAATTTATTTGAGGATCGGTGACAAATGCTAACAATCTTACATGCCCCGAAATCATTTGGTTCTCAATATGAAAATGAGAATGTATGGAGTACAATTTCCCATGAAAAGGCTCTTGCAGAATCAAATTGATAGCGGACATATGATTAATTAGTACAGGAAGATGTAGTAAAGAACTCCTGCTGCCATCTACCTTAAAGAGATGATACATACCCTGGGGCATTCCTTTTCCATAAAGCATCCGGATTAAGAAGCACAGAGTCAATGCGCAAATCAACTTGCATTTTATTTAGGGCCTTTTTCAAGTGGCTTGTGTCAGTGGCCAACAAGGTGTTGCGGGAACTCACGCTCTCTGCTCCGGTACTTTGGCTTCCAGCACTGTTTTCTGAGGATGCGTCACTGCCTGGAATAAATGTAATGGTGAAGATATTAGGAAGCTTTCGACTTGCACTGAGAAGAGTCAAATGAATGCCTCTGGAATGGAGAGAGCCTGTTCACTTACCAAGGCGTTTTCTTGATTTCTGAGGCAAGTCATTGGCAAGCTGAACTGTGTTGATCAATTCCGAAAGGAATTTATAATAAAGATCTCCACGGAGGAAATTGGGGAAGTAGACCTGAAACCAGAGAGAAAAAAACGGAATCACAGAACTGAATATTGATCAAGTTGCTATCGGATATTGGTAGCAGACCAACGATATCCAGCATGTAGAGAAAGATGGTCTTTTAAAAGAGGCCAAACTGTCTTCAACAGGTTTCTTTCACTCACTGATGGTGTGTCCAAAATGACAACATTCTTTTCTTTAGTGGTATATCAACCTCTATGGGTTATTTAATGCCAGGATCTAAATATTTTGCATACAATTTTTTCGTTCGATAATAATGGTTTTAGTGATACAAGTCTTATTAATTAGCCGAGTGGGGGGAGAAGAGGTCGATTCAGACCTTTCCCAAGGATATTTGCATGTACGTGAATATAACAAAGCTGGAATTGAAACTCTGCTCTCAGATTAACAGTACCAAGCCATTATCCACTACACCACCCACACACCAAGCTTACAGCACCTGTTATTCTTAAGTGGTTACCCATCTAGCTACTGAGAAGGCTTGATATTGCTTAACTTCAATGATTGTATGGGAACCAGTGTTTCAACATTATGTGATCATAAAAGCAAAATGACAATGTGTGACCTCAATATCTAAATAAGATAGAGGGCTGAATGATTTTTTTTTTTTTTTACAGTAAGGTTCATCCCGTACAAGACCTGGGGGTTACTGAAGGTCGAAGGTTATGTTAAGGCAGTATTTCTCAACCTTTCTAAGCAACGGTACACCTCGGAGCAAATGAAAATATGGCACATTTAGCAAAATTTTTAAAGGTTATGAAATAAAATGGTAGAATAAAAAAAAAATACGCACACAAATATGAACTTACTTTATTTCACTGTTTCTATTCAACTATTTGTGCGTCTTATTTAGTGTGAAACCTGTGCCTCGTGTTTTTTTGCGATTTCTTCAATGTTTAGTCAAATGTGCGATAAGTACAAATTTCAATTATATACTTTGAAAAAATTGGAAATTCAAATGCTCAGTGCTACATATCGGAAACTTTGATAATATTAATTCATAATTCACTATAACTTTATTAAAATTTTGAATTAAACAAATTTATGAAATATAATATGAAAAAAAAAGGTTAATATTCATTTATTTAAATAAAGGAAAATTTTAAAAGGTTAAAAAATAAAAATACTTTTCAAAAAATGAATATTAAAACAAAGTATTTAAAATAAGAATCGAAGAATAGTGAAAAGAATTATTTGAAAATAAAGTTGAATATTTATTTATTCAAATACTAACACGCTACTTTCTCACACACACACACACACACACACACACACACACACACACATGTATGCCATGGCATAGTGGTTGAGAATCACGGCATTAAGGGGTAGTTTATATGAATAGGAAGGGAAGATAACGCTTAATTCTAGACTTGAACAGGTTAAGATTGTAGTGGTTGGGAAAACATCCTCTAGGGAGCCTGTTTCACAGGACAGTAGTTCTCACTGATAGAATATGCAGGGAATGTGGTAATTTGCTACTATGTAAGTGGCATGGTGAAGGTTAAACCTGACAGAACCAAGAACTGTAGTTCGTCTGAGCACTTCCCATAGTAGTAGTGGTTGGTTGGTTGTTTTACAGATTATCAACCCCTCATGGGTGATTTAAAGCTAAGACAGTTTTAAATTGCATAAAATTGAAATTGGATTCAACTACAGATTTTTTTTTTACACACTCATATGGTGTCAACTACTTTGGTTGGTTTCGATATCAGTTTTCTTAACTGTTAGGTTTATAATTTTTGGTATAAACCCACTCTAGAGAAATTATATATCGTCCATTGTTGCTCTTTCAAAGTGTTCCTTTATGTTGCTTATACTGAAGTATATTTACCTTGAGGAAGCAAGAGCTGTCGACTCAGTCCAAACAGTGTCTGCAGTTGGGCACGTTTGCTATATTGGTTGGTCTTTCCCTTTCAGTAACTAGGAGTACATAATCCTTGTGTAGCCAATACACAGCTAGGCTAATACTGAGCCTCTTCCGGGGATTTTTTCTATCTTGCCTTCCATTCTCCAAGTATTGGCTTGATTTCCAGCAATTTATTTGCTGCACTGTTACTCCAACATTGTTGCTATTTTTGCTTGATAAACCCGTTTATTTGGCTCTTAGGTCTGTGTTAGGCTTGATTTCTATATTTTCAACACGTTTAGCAGCTGAGTCGGCTTTGTCATTTCCAATTATTCCATCATGACTTGGCATCCAACACATCACAACATCTTTAGACTTGGATATTGAATTAAATTTATTTAGCAACTTCAATATTAATGACATGTCAGGTTTTTTAGTAAACTGATAGTGAATCAGAAAAGTTATAAATTTTTTTGTTTTTATTTGTTGAAATAATGCCGAGTGCTAGATCTATGGCACAGGCTTCATTCAAGATGGAGGTTTTGTCCTGGAGGCACTTAATGCTTATTTTCTTCCGAGATATTGCTGCACATTGTGTTTCCATGTTTGGGCCCATCTGTAAAGATATAGGTGTGTCACTAGTTTTCTTTGATTTTTTTTTTTTTTTTTAATTCTTCCTGAAAATTAAGGGGATCTATATTTGTTTTTGGGAATTTGTATAAGTCCAATATTGTTTTTGGAGATCATATGGTCCCGGGAGCAATGTTAGGAGTGATATTATCATGGACTATTGCAAGTTGCATTTTGGATTCCTTGATAAGGGGTTCCATTTGAAACCCAAATATTTTTTAGTTTTTTTTCTTTTTGCTGATAGAGGTTTCTGTGTTGAGGAAGGCATGTGTTTTTGTAGGCCGTGTTAGATGAACAGGATTTTAGTTTTGTATAATACTGCAGTACCAGTTTTTCACACCTAAGATGATTAGGAGGAATTTTGTCAGCTTCTGCATGTAAACTTTCAACTGGTGTAGTTTTAAGAGCCCCAGGCACCAGTCTTAATCCTCCATGGATAGTAGAATCAAAGAATTTTTCAATAGCATTTTCTTGATCTATATATGATGCTGCCATAGTCTAGTTTTGATCAAATTAGAGACTTGTAAAATCTTTGTAAGAGCTGTACTGATTTATTACATTTCTCTTTGAGATAAAGGTGAGGTTTTTGTCAAATATTATTCCCAAGAACTTCTGCTGATCTACAAGTGGTATTTCTGTCTCTTTCACTGTGTAGTTTTCTCTTCTGACAAAAATGCATACATTTAGTTTTTGTTTTTAGAAAACCTAAAACCATTTTTAGTCACCCATATTGGTTCATTTTATTAAGGCACTGCTGTAATTTTCATTCTATGGTTTGGATTTGTAGAAAATGAAGGAAGTCATCCGCAGGTTAAGCTTTTGACTTTATTATTTACTTTTTATACTGAACAGTGTTACTGATAAAATACTGCCTTGGACTACTCCTTCTTCTTGGGGTTTTTTTTTTTTTTTTTTTTTTTAAGTCAGAGAGAGTTGATCCAAGCCAGACTGAACTTTTGGCTAGTAAGAAAACCCATTTATGAATTGTGCTTGTCTGCCTTTTAGACCGAGGACATGCAGATCCCTCATGATACCATATTCCCCTTGTAGTATCGTATGCCTTCTCAAAGTCAAGAAAATGTTCTTTTTGAACAAATGTGTGTCTTGTAGTTATTTCTAAGTGAATTAAGTGGTCCAACATCTATCTTTTCTTTATGAAGCCACATATTGTAGATTAGTACTTAGTTTATTTGTCTTCAAATACCACATCAATCTGTCATTTATCATCTGTTCAATGGTTTTACACAGGCAGCTGGTCAGTGAAACAGGTCTGTAGTTTTCTGGGTCAAAGTTGTCCTTTCTGGATTTTCGGACTGGTATTTCTAGTCTATTTCCAAATAGCCACAAAATTACCATTTACCTATATTATTGTATAATTTTAAAAGAAGTTCTAAATATTTTTCTGGTAAATGTCTTAGCAATTTGTAGTGGACTTCATCAGCTGCTGTGTTATGAGATCTTTTTAAGGCGACGATGTCAGTTCTGCTAAACTCATTGCGTTGTAGCTTTCTGTGTTGTTAGATGTAAAACTGAGTTTATATTTTTCTGTGTTTTGTTTAGGATAAGGAATTTTTGTTGACAGTTTCAGCTGGTGTGTCTGCCACGCCCTTTTTGTTCGTTATGATATTGTTATTTTTCAAAAGATACTCGATTGGTGAACTTTGATATTTTTACTGATTTTCTTTTTCAGGATGAGTTTAATTTATTAACATATTTTTGCAAACATTCTTTTTTGGTTTCTGTCACTGCTCTGCAAATCCTAGTCGTCCTATGTGAATTTGCAATTGTTTAAGTTTACATTTTTAGGTTCTTAAAGTTTTGTAGAGATGCCTTTCATAATCATTTGGCTTTTTGCTATTGAACTTTGGTCTCTTTTGTCTATTTGTTATTTAATTTTAGGAGATGCATTTCTTTACTACAGTGATTAGTATTTCTGTAAAGCATTCTTGTGAGTCTATATTGTTATTTTGGGTTCAATTTTGCTTACAAAATTCTTCGAATTTGTCCCAATTTGCTTTGTCCATTTTCCAGGAGGATTGGGAAGTGGCCGCTTTCATAAGTGTCATCTTTTACATATTAAGAAAAATCCATATCTACTGTTGGGTCACATATAGTCAGACCGATGGGCGAACAGTTCCCCAAAAAACGGTTCACGTACGCATGCGCTCCTTTCTCGAGTAGGCACAAGTCGGTTGCATTTACAAGTTTCTCCAGTTTTTTCTTTTACGTCTGTCTCTCTACTTTTGCTGTGGCGATTAAAATCACCTCATGGAATAAAATTCTTGAATATTTCATCTACCAGACATTGGAGCTTTTCTTCATTTATAGTATCTTTTGGCGGAATATATAAAAAATGTTAACGGTTTTATGTAGGCTGGCTCTAACAGCAACTGCCTGGAAGTTTATAGCTATACTAGCCAAATTACCCGCACATTGTTGCGTATCACACATTTTTTTTGGAAGAAAATGATGATTGATTTTAAATCATTGTAATAATTTGCAGAGAAAAATGATGCATTTTAATATGACTTTGTGTACAACGGTTGATTAAGCGTGTTTTGACTTTTACTAGATTTTTATGTCCTTTTATTGCATATTAAGCATCCATATTTACTTTCCATTGTAAGATTCTTGTTTTGTTTGCCAATACGATCTTTTGTTTATGAACTGTTCACAATGTAGGATCCATTTCAATTCCCATTTTCTAAAGTTTTTCAAACTTCTCCTTTGTCCTTGTTTGGCTATTTGGGATTAGTTTTTCGCTTTTATTCTCTTGTCCCTGAGATAAGCCGACGTTTTCTCTCACTGATTTCTGTTTTATTCTTTTCTTCAGTTAATGCAGTTTAATTTGGTAGACAGAGACATTTCCATATTTGTTATGCTCGTTTTTAGGGCTTTAATGAAATTTTAAATGTTTTTCGGTTTTGGTTTTTCTCAGGTTATTGCCTTGATTTTCATTTAGATTTGGCAATTGTTTTGGTCTTGTTTTTGTAGAGAGAAACAGGTTTCTATAAGTTTTCTTGCCTCTGGGAATGTAATATTTTGAGTGATTTCTGTTTTTATTATTTTTTTCTATTTCCTCTGGTCTTGCTCTCTTTAGCATCCAGCTCTGTGATCTCCATTGCAGTCGATGCATTTTCTATCATCAGGGTTGCATTCAATTAGCCCACATCTTGAACATGCGAGTTTTTTTGTATAATAATCCTTTAGATGGCCATGTCTTTGACATTTGTAGCATCTTCTTGGATTTGGAATATATTTATCTACTTTGGCTATTAAATAGCCAATTTTAATTTCAGTTGGTGGTGTGGGTGTGTTGAAGGTTAATATATATATATATATATATATATATATATATATATATACACACACTTTTTTATTTATTATATGATTTTGTTTTTTTTTAACTTGGTGTTTATCTCTTCTATGGTTCAAAGAAACCATTATAAATTCCACCCCTGGACGTGTCTCATCTTCCGTGCGGATTTTGCACTTACGTTATGGAATTTTTAATTCTTTAGCAGTATGCTTGCATGTTTTTTTATTTGGGATTTCTACCAGAATGGTTCCATTTTTTAAGTTTTTTTACTGATTTAGGATTAAAAATTGAGAATATAAGCCCAAGTACAAGGAAGGGTGATAGATTTTTAATATTATGAATCTAGGAAAGAGTACCCCAGCCTGCTCTTGATCAGAATCTAACTCCATCTGCAGTCTTTTTGCTTGGGTTTTTTTTTCTGTATCCATATAATGAAATTATGTTTCACTGACTACTCCCCATTCAATAAGGAGCCCCCCTACAAAAGGGCAAATGCCAAGGGGGAGGAAGTTCATTCACCTGGGTAGATCAAGGCTACACAGTCAATATACTTACATCATGACAAGGTAATAATTGTTTAACTTCACAAGCCTTAGTTCCCAAGTTAACTTCTTGATGAGAATTAGTTTGAAACCAAAATGTCCCTTTCTACAGCCGTCACCATCCCACCACTTTCTGCTGATTCAACCTTCTCCAGAGTTTGCAGGGATCTGAATCAAGGGCTTGGCATGGTCAGTTGGTTTATCGGATCAGGCCTCTCCAGCTGCCTGTCTAACTGAGGTAAGGGCCAAAGTGATGTGTGAAGTCCAGGAGTGAAAACATCCCTTCTCCTGAAGCACCTCACTCACCAGGATCCCATCACAGGTCACCACCCATGACCAACAGGGGGCCTCTTTGGGGGATTTGGGGGGTAGCTGACACATTCTGAAGCAACAGCAGACAGGACAAGATGACTGTATGAAGTGGAGGAGACGTTAAGTTAAAAGGGCATCGGTACATTTGGACAAGTTTGTAAATAGATTGGTCCGTAGTAATTATTATTTATCTGCTGGTAAGAAATGAACTAATCAGCAGAACTGAGAAGGTGTGCTTGCATATCAATCCGTTATTTTGTAGTAAGTGTCATTTTCTTTTATCAAACAGATGAAGCATTGAATTGAAGTGTGGGTGGGGGGGTGCTGGCAAAACGGAATCTACAGCCTTACCTTCTCGATAACCCGAAGCACCATGTTCTTTGGTTTAGCAAAACAATCAGGCAGTGGTCCTCCTTCTCGACAAATATTACTTTCAACCTCCAATCGTATTTTATCATCAAAGCCAAGAGGTTGGGTGGCTTGCAAGGAAAAATACCTGAAGAAAAAAAAAAAGAAAATGGAGATAGATTGTTTTGAGAACAATTTTGTTTATAATCATGAAATATTTGAAGCTATATCTTAATTGTATGCTGAAGGGTGCAGAAGGTTCATGCCTTCCAAACAGTCTTAAGAACAAAACATTGACTTACAATGTTAAATTATTGATGAGATACTGCACTATTATTTGATACAAACAATAAAACCAATTAAATTAATTGCATCCAGAATCTCTAGCTTACCCCCCACCCCGGCATATGCACACGTTCAAGCCAAAGTTAATTGCCTTGAAAGAAAATAATGAGCATAAAATAATTTTCACCAAGTGATTTGTTCAATTAGGGACCATTTTTCTATACATGTATATACCTGCCTAGATATAGAGAGAAAGAAAATGAATGGTGGTGGTGGGGTTCTTACTTATCATAAAGCACCATGGCATCCTCCTGTGCTTGGAGACCGTCATAGCAGCCGTGAGAGAGGGACAAATGTTGCTGGAAATTTTCAGCTGCCATCCAGAATTGAAACAGGTTGATGGCATCTTCCTGTTCCATAAACTTGGTGGGAGGAAAAGAAAAAAAAAAGCGTTTATAAAATTGGGCAAGAAATATTTTCTGGTACAAATTTGTCTTGCCTGATACTCTTACTTGCAATTTTGCTGCCACCTGAAGTCACCCAAACTTGATTAAAATCAATGTACGCACACATGCGGTCATTTTTCTAGAGTCAAATCTTAAGAATTTAGGGCAACACAGATTCCCAAAGATTTTGACAAGTCCATTAATTGTTTAACAATAGTTAATTAAATGGCGATTAATGGCTTAACATTAATTAAAGTGGCACAGAACCGAATTAGAAAGGTATGTATTTCTTTGATAAAAGGGATGGACAAATGTAAGCACAAGAAAGTTTATCCAATCAGGACTGAAAGGTTTAGAGGAAAATTAAAGAAGACTCAAATTAATGTCCATTTATCAAGTTTCGCTGTCCATCTGTGTAACACACAAAGGCAGTGACACTTGATTGAGTCATCATAAGATATGAAATGTTGTTTACTGACTTGAGGTATTGAGAGATTTAAGAATTCTAAGTGAATAAAATATGGCAGGCTAATTAACTAGATTGGAACCCGACAGAATAAGATTCAGTTTAGAAATATTAACCAGAGCCTACAAAATTATGAGAAAGGTATCGGTAGGATTTGAACCCCAAATAAACATAACATAACATAACATTTAGTAAATTCAGTACAATTTTACAAATTACAATTTTCCCTACCCATTGCCTTTGTTTTAAATTCTCAAGTTTACAATCAGATTTTTGGTATTTTTTCCCTATAATTTTCACACATGGTTGACTCGTCTAGTAGAATTCTTAAGACGTTCTAACTTGAAAGATGACTTGTGATTATACTACCTCTTCTTAAAGTTACTTTCAGTACACCCTATGTATATTTTTTCTGGTCATTTGTATCTATTAATCCTGCTTTGTAAATTACTGTTTCAGTTTTGCAAACTGCATCTAATGGACATCTACTTTTATTTCTACAGTTGCATATTTAACTGCTAAAGATTTTTTGCTGCACGTCAGTTTTGAAATTTCTGGCATTTTGTCGCTTTATTGTGGTTTCTAAATGCCTACTACAGCTGTAGCTTAATTTAACTTTGTTTTTATTAAATATTTTAGGTACTTTGGAATTTTTAGAGAAATGTTTAAGAAAAATATTTTCCCTATTTTACATTTAACCTCTAAGTGAAAAGGGGGGGACCAAATAATTTTTTTTCTTTTCTTCGAATTATTCTTCATTTGTTGTTTTATTTCAGGTTTAAATTCCACTTTGGTTTCATAACCATCTTCTTTTAAAGTCTTTTCATATTCTTTCTTTTTTATCTTCGACATTTATTTTACTAGAGGAATTTCTAGATAACCTTTCGGGATGTGCTTTCTTATACTCGCCGGGTGGTTGGATCAAACATTCGTGTATTTTCATTTTGTAATTTACAAAGCAGGATTAATACATTCATTAAAAAAAAAAAAAACCAAAAATCCTAAAGAATTGGGAAATCAATTGACCAAAATCAGATAACAAAAGGGTGAAACCGAGATGGCGGAATCGGCTGATTTCCTAATTTTCTTTACTTAAAAGCTCTACATGTTAAATTTTTATCTTTTTTATAAGTGTATTGAGCACTTTTTTAATACTACTGTTTCCTGGTTTAATTCAACTCTGACATCTTTATAATAATATATATATATATATATATATATATATATATGCATGCTTATACACACACAATATATATATATATATATATATATATATATATATATATATGCATGCTTATACACACACAATATATATATATATATATATATATATATATATATATATATATGCATGCTTATACACACACAATATATATATATATATATATATATATATATATATATATATATATATATATATATATATATATATATAAATAGATATAGATATTCAGGCAAATCTTTGATATTTAAATCTAGCAGAAGTACACACCATTAACATCAAATGCAATCAACAGTTGTAGAGACATGCAATATTTAAAATCTCACCTCCATAAAGTAGAAAATGGCTGTGTCGTTGTGTAAAATGTCTGCCAAATAAACCTTACCACTTGTCAACACATTTATTTGATGCTTACAGTGGAATACACTATGCAGGAAGTCTGGGTAGTACCTGAAATGAGAAAACAGGTGAAACGCTAAAGCAAAGGCATTCGAATTCTGAATCTGTGCAATATGTGAATAAGCACAACACATGGCAACTGCTAGTAAAAACATTTGACAACTCTCCCCTATGAGGCTTCCTTTTTTTTGGGCAATAGACCTGCTGAATGTGATACAAATGCAATATCAACAGGAGCAGCAATCCAGGCGCAGGTTTGACTTACAGTTTGAGGATTATATTCTGTCATGGCCGCATCACTAAGAAAAGACAACTCACCAAGAATGTTTACGATCAGAGCAAAGTGACAGAGCAAACCATTTGGAAAAATGAAGTTATACCCCCCCCCCACACACACACACTTAATTCTTGCAATAACAACAATGTTTTCTTTGCAATGCTTTAATATAAATATCCCAGTCTTGTGTAGGGAGATGTCAGTTGAACAGGCCATTTTCCCAAACAATTTGCTAAAGCATGCCACAAACAAAATTGTAATTCTCGTCTGACTTAATGTAAGATTTTGGAAGCCTTTTTCATCATTCATTGATTTCAGATCTTTGATTATGCCAACCCTAAGAATGTCAACTCTGTGGAAACAGGATTTGCGAAATAACACATAACTTGTGCAAAAATCATCAGAAATTTGTTCCACTCCAGCTTGTAAATAAATTTTAGATATTGGGGGGGGGGGGTCATCGGTCATTTTTTGGAAGGGAACAAGTTTAACTTTTGATGGCGGAGGTCATAAGGGACTTCCTAGATTTTATCATCTTGGCAATTTGTTGATAAAACAAAAAAAAAAAGTTTACAGATTTATAGTTATTGCAAGGCAACTCAGTTTATTTGGCAAATAGAATCTGCTGCTGATATATAAAGGTTTTCATGTAATAAAAACTCTTGCATCCCATGTGATGCACAAAACATACCGATCATAAGTTATTTACACTACACTGTGCGTCCCATGTGAGGCAAAGGTTATAATCATTTCAATAAAGTTGAAAACTCAATGTAAGGTCTCAAATGAAAGCCATCATCAGTCAAGTGTCCTCTGCTCATATATGTTGCATAAAATATTAGATTAGGCCTTTCTTTAGAAGTCCTGCTCGATAGTAGACTTTTTTTTTAAGCATCCTTAGTTTTACCGCTCTTAAAATTGTGGCTTGTGTGCACTACATATGATGCACGGGCGTGGAAACCACATGACCTCTGCATCACATGTGATGCGCAGTAAAGGGTTAAATCTAAAGATTTTTTTACAGTGGTAAATATGTTGCTGTAATTTTATAAACCCATGTGTGGTTGCACCAAAGACACCGGTTTGCTTTGTGGCAGATGAGGCTTTCAGCCAATGGTCTGTCATTCTTTGGCTAATGTGGACAAAATCTCTTCAAGTGGAAGCAGAAGAGATGAAAACGAACAAATTAACAAAAAATGAAACGAGGTGTTTAGAATGTAGTAAAGTTTATGAAAGTCAAATGTCTGTAGAGGAATTGAAGGTAAATTAAGGAAGTCCCATGTCAATAAGGTCGGGCTTTTTTTTTTTGTAAAGTGTTTTGATGAAGGGGAGGGGGTGGGCATTAAAAGTGACTCTTTCAATTTCTACACCAATACCCATTACCGGATTTCTTTATATCTTCACACAATTAATGAGTCAGGTAAATGAGAATACAAAAATGTTTCAAAATTGATCTGTATTAGGGCAGCCAAAATAGTTTGCCCTCATAAGCATCTATATTTTTAAATAGGAATTAACGTGGTATTTGTAAGAATAGATTTATGTCCATAGGTTTATTTGTTCAAATGGGTGACATTTTTAATAAGAACATCGCAGAAACAGTTATTAAGTTTTGAAAGAATAAATCTAAAATATTTGGAATACTGTGATCTTGTGATTGTGGAAAACAGGTCCTCCTAAGACTACCACACAACAGTCATTTAGTATACAAAAGTGAAGTTTTACATGAACAAATAATGAAAAATTCTCAGCACAATCTACTTCTCAAAACAGTAGTCTGGGAAGTGTTTTAGACTGGCTGAGAATGTTTCAGTACCCTCCCCCAAGTATCGCTTGCATGTGTGCACACACAAAATTCTGTAAACTATAACATGTATCCATTTTTGAGGAATATTTTACTTTGGAAATTCTTTTGTTATCTTGTTGAATATTTTCTAACATGACTATCGTGTGAAAAGAGGATTCTTAAATTTGGGGCTTTTTTTTTTTTTTAATCATTTCACCCCGAGCAAGGCAATAGAGCCACTAACATAAGTGTTAGAGAATATGAGAAAAATATTAAGGAGAGCTGAAACCAAAAGAACAGAAATCAAGACAGAAGATAATGACTGACATTGCTTTTAAGTTTTTGTAGATCAAAATTGACAGGGAAGTAAGAAGCCAGAAGAGAGTTCCACAAGCGAGAAGTGCGAGAGAAGAAACTATTAGCATAGAACTTATGGTTCCATCTCTTGCCATTTCAAATGTAAGATGATGAGACCTTGCCGCCAATCTAGTATTGCACTTACACTTGTAAAGTCTTGCTACCATAGAGGAAAGTTCATCAAACAATTACCATGAAAATATTTATAGAAATGGCACAGGGAAGCTACATTACAGTGATGGGAAAGTGACTGAAGCCGAGATGCCACATCAGGACCAATAACATTGCAGATTCTTCTTTGAATTTATATCATGAATTTCTAAATATATAGCAGAAGCACCAGACCAAATGTGGCAGCAATATTCAAAGCCTAGACAAAGGTTAGACTTCTAAATATGTAAGATAGATTCCAACTTAAGTTTTAACCGTTCATTTCTGGGTTCAAATTTCCTTTGTTACAGGACAAAGCAAATACAAATCACCCCATTTTTGGGGGTCAAAGAAGTTCATTATGTGACTCAAAAAGGGGGTCATTTTCAGTCTAATATCACTGACCATCAGGGTCAATATGGCAGAAAATATTCTAAAAAGAAAAATATAAGAAATGAAAACACCAGTAGGTAACTAATATATTTAACCCCAGGGACGCAAGAGGATCATAGACAATGGGTGGTGAAGTGGGGACAGTGAACGTTCTCCCTCTTCCACCTCCCTTCTGAATACCAATAAAATCCCCAGCTGTGCACAAGGCCACATCCCATGAGGTCTTGCTGTTATTGTGGTTTTTGTAGCAACTAGATTTTTATGGAGTGAAGTTTCCATCTGCATACCCAACTACTTTGGAATTCAGTTTTCCTTTCCTAGACTACAGGCTCCGGTCTGCCCTGCTATTTAATCCATAGCTGGGGGAAAGAGACAGATTCCGGCCTTTCCCCAAGAGTGAATATAATGCACAACACACAAATTCCACTTTCTGCACCAATAACCGCTACGCTACATGCACAGAGGGGTGGGAGAAGTCTAAGAATTTCAACATTTTTATTGATATATTTGCTTAATATTTAAATTGTCCATTCCTCTCATGATAAACAGTATTCATCTCAGTCATTGTGTCACTGACCTGAACTCCAAAACTGCAACATCTAAATCCATAGAGACCATGTTTTTTTTACTAACATTTATCTTATACAAAGCCGAAGTGCCACTCAGGGTAGAGGGTTACTAAAAGAATGAGGAGCACAATTTATATGGATATGTGGCAAAGATAACGGTTAACCCAAGACCTAAAGAAGCTAAGATTGTAGTGGTTGGGAAAGCATTCTCCTGGGATTTTGTTTCACAAATAAACAGTTATTGGGAAGAAGCTATCCGAGTGGAACTTACTCCTTACTAATGGAATACAAAGGGAATGAAGGTGGTTTGCCTCAATGTCCAGAGCCTGGCAGGTTGGAACTAAGCAATGTAGCTTGGTTGGACATTTTCCTTGGAAATAGAGATGCAGTAGTGAGAGGCTTGCAATGTTTTGTCTATGGGAAAGGGATTGTGAGGTGGGAAACAATTCATCACCCACAAGGCTGCAGAGATGCTTTTGAACTCTATCAGGACTGGAAAGTGACAACCAGATGTCCAGATTTGACAGTGGCATTCAATTTTTGAACTGATCTAGCTCTTGTAAAGGGAGGAATCGGTAACTTACTAGAGCAGTAGAGGGAACCGACCACAGCCATTTTTCCACCATCCTTATGGGTTCCACTAGGTCTGGTTAGGCTTGAGTCCCATTTGGTGCTCATGGAAAGAGACCTCGTCAAGAGAACACCCTTTCATTGCGATAGATGGGAAAATCAGAGGCTGCTCGACGGGTGATAAATATTGAAAATTTTCATTGGAAAAAATGCCAACTCCATCTGTAGATTGTGTTGGAGTTAAAGCCAGAAGAAGAAATGACTAATGCTTTTTCATATTTATTTATTTTAAATAGTGGCAAAGAATTTAAATTGGAATCAATATCATTCTAATAAACTAAATGACACAGTTTAAATATAAATATCACAAGATTCTGTTTGTTAGCATGACTACTACGTCCTGCCAATACCTCATAAATAATGGGCCGTTCCATTTTGGTTGCCAGGAAAGATATCAGAGATGTTTTGAATGAAAGAAAACAGGAAGATAAAGGCGATAATGCTCTCATATGTTTAATGTCTGCTTCAGTGAAATTGAAGACATCAAACGAGAGTCGTGGATTGCGCAATGAATATCCGCATGGAAAGTGAATTAGGTGTTCAATTCCAGCTCAATTCAGATTCAATCAGTTTGTGGAAAAGACATGAATCCAACCTCTTCCAGCCATGGGTTGAACAGCAGGGCAAACTGGGTTCTCTTGTATAGTAGTGGCAACCAGTCTAGGAGAAGGAAAACTGAATTCAAAACCAGCCTGAACAGAGTTGGGATCCATCAGGCTATCTTGTTCTAGACACACAGCTTTTCTGTTATGGCTACAGTACAGTTTGTGCCCTTACGACACTAAAGTATTATGGGATATGTGCGTGTGCACATGCACATACCTTGACATCATGACCAGCTTTCCTCCATAGGATTGTTATTGCAATATTTTGTTAAACACCTGAGACTTTATACTCTAAATAAGGGAGAGAATGTTTGAAGCATGAGCCACCCTGCCTGCACTAGGCTGCCACGCCCAAAGTGAAAGCATTGGGAAGATTTCATTGTCCCCTATTTACATTGTGAATCTATTTTGTCAATTATTGGCAAACAAGACAACCTGAGACTTTGCAGTCTAAATAAAGGAGAGAATGTTAAGGCATGAACCACCCTAGCCCTGCGCTATGCTACCACGCCTAAAGTAAAAGTATTTAGAAAATCTTTTCCTCACTCTTTCTCCATCAGTTCCAAGACGTATTGTTGGCAATTGACAAAACATTGTGGGTCAACTTTTCCATCTTCTTGACATATTTTACCTAAAAAAGAAAAAAAAGAAAAAAAAAAGGATTGAATGACAAAGTGATGCTAAAAAAAACACACACTCCTGACAGCAAATTTTTACAATGTTTTAAACTCAGCCCCACCCATGGCATTGGCTGAGCTTTTATTAAAAGTGAACTTCTTCAATTTTTTTTGTGTGAATAAATAAAAAAAAGAAACATTTGAAAATTTCTTTGTGATTAGAATTATTCCAAATTATGTTTTGTTTTTCTTCTTCAGAGAAATAAAAGAAATAATTTCTCAAAATGTATTTAAAAAAGATTTTTTTTAAATTTCCAGAAATTATTTTTTTTGTCTGAATTTCTGAAACGAAGAGTTATTATTTTTCATTCAGGCTAATATCCTTGTCATTGTTGTTAAAATCAATGTTTTGGCTGTTGTGCCCTCAGGCAGGAGCAAAAGGCTGTAAAGAACCTGAAATTTGGAGTCAAACCTAACAAGGGTTTGAGACAATGGCCTAGTGGACTAAGGCATCAGCTTGTGAATCTGGTGGCATAATAATTGTTCAATGCCTTGGCTGCATAGACTGAGACTCACACGGGTGGAAACAAAGAGAGAGTGGGCAGTGTAGATTCACATGGGGGTGGGGGCAACAGAGCTAGCAATAACTGAGATGTACTAAAAGAAGAGATATACTCTCCGTAGGGCAGCAGAATAAGAACAGATTATATAAAGGTCAGTTTGAAATTAAATGAAGATTACCCTTATCCACAGACATCTGAAGAAGGACACAAAAGTTGAAACCTGATAAAAACAAATACGATGACATTAGTCTGAATGGATTGCGTTTCCCAAAATGTTTGTTCAGTTAAGTACAAAATTTACTTCAGAAAACAAACAAACTTTTTGGTTAACCCAATAAATAATGGAAAAAAATTTTTTTTTTTTTCATTATAACCTCACAATTGCACTGCTGGGCTCAAATAAAAAGCATGTGTGTGCCAAAGGTTAACTTAGTTCAATAGTTTTTGCTGTCTGGACACACAGAACATTGTTGTTTGTGAAATTGAAAAAAGAAAAAAAGCATCGGCTGACTTACTGGTTGTTTCATTTCTTAATTCATCACTTATGCCGATCGGGTGGCTGGCATCAAACGAAATGTACTTTGTGTAGATGCTGACTGCATCTTTTTCTATACCTGCAGAGGAGAAACGGAAGAAAAGTTATATCAACATTTGTGTGCATCAGAAGTAGTAGTAGTATTATTATTTTATCCCAAGTTGACAAAAGAGTGCCCAAGAAAAGTGTCCTTTAGCCAGATTTTCAGCCTGGCAGATTTCACCTGTTATCTAGACCAGGGCTTCTCAAGATGAACTTTTTTCACCATTGTCCTGGAACCGTTCACAAATACAATTTTAACTAGAAATAAAAAAAAAAGAAAAAAAAGTTCACTATTTACATTATTCGGACTATTGTCTTTGTTTCCATATTTATCGCAATGTTTTGGTCGTTGGACGCTCCGGCTTTCTTCACCTGAAGAAGAGCGGAGTGTACAACGGCTGAAATGTTATGATAAATATGGCGACAAAGATGAGGACAATAGTCCGAATAATGTAAATAGTGTACGCAATACCTCATCTCGGAAGTATAGACAGATAAAAAAATAGTTGTTAGTAGCAGAATAAAAACCCCATTAAAATGCTCAGAGAATAAGTATTTATTTTGTTCCTTTCGATCTTAAAACTGTCGTCTCCATGCCTTGCAGCCATTATTCTGGAATTTGTTGATAATGCAAGTCCTACAGGTTGTAGGGCACTTCAATGGGGTCTAATGCTTAGTAAACTTGTCTTGCTCGATCAATTACAACTGAATAGTGAGTTTGACCCTCATTGAGTGCTCCATACTTTTGGCCTTGCACCACATCTAAGCTTCATTCACAAGATCACCAAGTATTACAGGTTGTAACAGAAATTAAAAAAGCTAAAATATTTAAAGCTAGCTTAAAAGATGCCCTATCAGATGATATTTAAGCTATCTCCTGCAGAGGGCTCTTGATTAGGCCTTCATCACAGTCGATAGGTAGAAGTAGATGCGATAGGAAAACAATTCGAGAACAAGTCAAAATTGATCGCTGCATTCAAGTATTGCATTAATATTTAAGCTTACCTCTTAAAAGTTCAACAATAATTTTTCTGCCGCCATTTTATTTAAAGACAGTTTGATGTAAGTCCTTACATTCCATACAAACAATTTTATTTTTTCATGGGTGACTTTCGATGGATTTCACAATTGATTTTGATTATTCCCAAATTTATTTCCAAGTTATAAAAATTATTGCACAAAAGAAATTGTTGCATAAAGTCACGTAAAATAAATTGTCATAAACAATCAGAGTGATGAAGATTTGGGAATCCAAAATTTCAGGATTCGGGCCGGAATGTTTTGAATTTGCTCACACAGTTGGCCTGAAATGTGGGGCTATGGCCTCTCGGAGTAGAGCTGAAAAAGTGTGACACGGTGGCACACGGATATTCGCATTTATTATATAGATGAATAAATGCAGAAACAAATTAGTTCAATTTTACAATAATTTTTATAAAAATCACAACTTCATTCTATTTTGGTTAAATCAACTTGAATCATTTTATATGGAAATGTTTTTATGAATTCATTTTCAGGTTCATATCAACTTTTATCAGACTTTAAGAATTCAGTTTTAGGCACTCATTTTCTGTATATAGAATATTAACATTCCAGATATTCAAAAGAGATTTTAAAATCTTTATCAAAGAGATAAATAATAGAAATATCTACATTTAAGTTCTTCAACCTTCATTTGACTTTTATTAGAGGTGGGCTACAGAGATCAAATTTAAAAAAAAAAAAAAAAGTGAGGAAGTGTTTTATTTCACTCATTCATTCATAGAAGGAAATGGGTCAACATTTTGAAAATTGGGATGGAGTTGAACCGAAACGTGCCCAGACCTGATGCCCCCCCCAAATCACTAAAAATGACAATGTATTCCACAAAACTTTAAAAATAAGCCACAAACTGTGTTGATTTTGATTCAAATGATTGAATATCTGGTTATATAGTGTTTCTACAAAGCTTACACAGAAATTAGAAAATATTTTTGATGTTTTAAGCAAAAATAGACTGATTTTTAAACATGTACATTGGAATCACCAAAACCCCTCTTGACCATTCTTCCTGTTCTTTATAATGGCCTGAGATGTTCAAATATGGACTCTTTCAAAAGTATACAGTTGATTACCCATTTGATGTGAAGCAACCTACATCAAAATTATATATATATATATATATATATATATATATATATAGAATTGTTTTTACAAACAAGCAGTAATTTATTTGCAGCGACAACATGGCTGGGAGTTTGGTTTCAGCATTGAAGGTGAAAAGCCACAGAAGTTTCGTCAAAGGCTCCCTTCATACAACGTCATCTGTGAGAGAGATCCTTCATAAATAGATAAAAGGTAGCAATTCGGGCAGCGTCTTGTTTAAATCAGACCTTTACTGCAAAAGGCAGGAGGGATGACCCTATCGCAGGTCCTCAGAGATTACGATTGACAAAGGGACGAAGAAAATAGCAAAACTGTTGGATGAAGAAGAAAGAAAATGGTTCAGTAGTGAAGAGGAAATCACCAAGACGAAGCTTTGCCGGAAGGAAAGACTATTCGACAGGGCGAACGTCAGAATGCTATTGCACCTGGATGCAATGCCCGTTCATATCAGCAGCAGCAGAGATCGAAGAAGGCATGAAAGCATTTTAAAAACGAGCAGAAATGAAAAGATGTTGAGGAATGAAATAGTTGCCTGAAAAAGTACGAGTAGAAAAAGATTGTCGCAAATACCCTGATTTGTATAAAGTGAACAACCTGACAGTGGCACAAATGAAGGTAAACGTGGTGATCCTGTTGTTGGGTAAACATGAAATGGATTGTGACCCCGATGCCACATTGCCTGATGTAGAGGCCATGTTCAGCGAATTGAATGAATCTCAGGAAGATGTTGATGAATCTAGTCGACCGAATGAAGGCGAAATTGCTATGAATGAACCGTGCATGGCCATTTGGGACAATGACAATGGAAGAGAAGGGGGTGCTGGTATGTCGTGAGAAAACATTGGCACAGATGAATACCTATCTTGAATGCCTGCCAAATGACGAGATGAAGAAACTGTGGCAATAATCAGCCAAACTAGACAAGGCTAAAGATTTAAATTCTCTCATACAATATGATTGGATCATGGGACATAAGAAAAACGACACCAGTATTTGTTTTGCATAACAACAATCATGTCGGTGATGAGTTAATGAGTTGCATATTAATATTTGTTTAGAAATTGGCACCATTTTTATACCTTTTTAACCACAGCAAAACAGTTGCATACAATTCAGTTCTATCATTGGACATTATATCAGTTATTTTCTGAACTTTTGGCAATTCAGACCAATTTTAGCATTTTTTGACAAAATTCCTTCATTTTCAAGCTTTTTTAAAGAAGTTATGACATATGTAAGACTTAATACACAAGATTTAATTGTTTTAAGATGTATCAGTAGAATACCAGCCCAATAGTGGGTCTCGATAGAATGTAAAGTTGAAGTATTCAGTGATTTCAATTCAAAATAGTCAATTTTGTCCCCATTTTTCCAGAAATTTGATCTATTTCAGCTCCAAAATACTCTAATGTTTTGGAAATTAATGTGTAGACTCAATATTGTGTACATAGAACGACAAATTTCACCATTTTAATCATTTAGGTGAAGATTTGTTGGTGAATATTAATGTCATTTGGAATATATTGTCATTTTTAGTGATTTTTTGGGCCCTGTGAAGGTCTGGGCACATTTCAGTTCGGCTCTGTCCCAATTTCCAAAAAGTTGGCCCATTTTTTTTTTTGGCTTTTACTTAGCATACCATGTTTCTCATCATCCCTTGTGTTGCCATTATAGGAAGGGAAAAACTCTTGGCAGGCAACAAAACACCCAAGGAAGGTTGGAAAATAGATCAGATGAATTAGACATGAGGATTGTTAAACAAAAAGTCCAGTAGAAATTAATTACAGAATTTGGAGTGGCATAGACTCTCCTGATATCAGAAGTTAAATTGAGAACTTTAACCAGGTTATTTTGTGTTCATTGGGCAGATGCAAGTCGGAAGGAAGGGAGAAAAGCCTGCTGCTGCTTGGATCTATCCATTATGTTAGAGGAGGGGAAATAACTGAATTAATTAACAAGGATCCAGATTCAAATAACTTATGGAATATGAAAAGACTATTTGTTCCCAAAGCCAACTCTTGATATAAAATGGAACCAACAGAAACTGGCTTCTAGTTACATCATTTACATATACAACTAATAAAACCTATACTTACTACTCAGTAATTTTTGACCCATGTTCATTTTGTTTGTGCCAAACTCTGACTGCCCACCAGTGCCACTGCCAGGTGTGGTTTGGGAGGAGCCGAATTCACTTCCATTTCCGCTGCTTTCTTCCTTCACCTTGCTGCTAGCCACAACTGCAACAGGCAAAGAAGTTGTCCACTGCTCACCGGGGCTGCAGGTCTGTACTGCAGAACAAGTGTTGTTTTGGTCATCCATTGCAATCTCACCGCTTGACAAAGGAATGTCATCCTCTGGTGTGGTGTACGTGAGGGGAAGATTTGCATTTATGTTTTCATCGCTTGTCTGTGCATCGACTGTCGTGTCGTCTGTGGCAACTTCGGCCAAAAGTCCGGGGTCGGGGGCACACGGCGATGCATAGCACAGAGACGACAGAGACGAGGAAGTAGAAGAAGGTGATATCTGTGGGTGTGCACATGAAAGTGCTGCTGGGAAAGACGACGGAACTGCTGGTCGGACAAATGTGCTGACCGCAGGCTGCCAACCGTCCCTTACATAATTTTCTGCGACGTCCTTCCGTTGGGGGCTGCCGTTTGCACGGCCGTGACTAGACGAGAGTGAAATGCCTTCAGAGGCCCCGGATAATGATGGGGCTGTCACCGCTGGAAGAGAGGTAACAGTCGAGAGTGAAGATGACAAGGGTCGGGGGTGCGGAGGCGAGGAAGACACCGGGGTCACCGTGCCATTCCGTGAGATCTCAGCCAACGAGCTTTTCGCAAGAGCATTGAGAGAGTGAGTTCGAATCCGTGTCCATGCAGCAGTCTGGAAGCTCTTGGCATCGAGCCAGAAGCGGACATAACGGCCAGCATTGCGCGATTCCATATATTGAATAAAATAAGGGAGAGCTTCTTTATCGTGCAGAATTTCCAGGAGGGTCTTGGAGAGGCGTGAAGACGTTCGCATCGGAGAGTCCAAAGGACGACCTGAGATACCTGTAAAGTTTTGTTTTTTTAAAAAAAGGAAAAAAAAAAAAAACTGATTGAATTTCTTTATGGTACATTAACACCTACATGATTTTCATCAAAATTACAAATTACTTTAGTTAGTTATTTTAATTGACCATATAAATTCTTAAAAAAAAAAAAAAAAAAAAAAAAATGAAAAAGAGAACGTTTGGAGGGCCTCACCCATGTCTCCATCCAATTCTTGCATAAAATCTGCATTGAGCAACAAAGAACGGGGTCGAGCTGACCCTGAAGCTACAGTTGCATCCAATGATAAACTCCCCTCACCTGGCAAATGAAACAAAAATATTTATGAAGGAACTTAAGAAAATCTCTTCAGTCAAAATGATTTAAGAGATTCATTTGACAAGGAAATCATAGAAATAAACAAAAAACTGTGGATCGATTCTTGGTTAAAACTGCAATCTTTAGACACAATGCAAACAGCTAAGAGTAATGTTTGCCTTCAAATAGATTCAGGAACTTGAAAAAAGAAAAGATTTTCATTCTTAATTTGAATGGAAAGAAAGAAAATTTTAGCAAAATGTTCATTGTAATGTTACAGGAATCAAATTCTACAACTGGGGGGGCCTCAAAACTTGTGGCCTTGTACCAGACTAAACTGAACAAATATTGAAATTGATATTTTGCCCCTTGAGGCTTATCAGGACATAAGAGAAGACTGACTTGTGACACAATGGGTCCCTACTAAACTGGCTTAGCACACCCTTTAAGTGAATGTAAAAGGGCCTGTAGCATTGGTGGGTTATGACAACCAAAGATAGCCTAAAAGAGAGAGAGAGTTTTAAAGTAACCAGCTACTGTGTCTACAAGTAAGGAAAAAGTGCAGCTTATTCAGAAGGTAGACAATAACGGTTGTGGGTCTGTATAGCCAGGCTGCATCCTAGAATCTGTTTAGAAGCTCTGTCCATTAATGAGGATGACAAGATCTGTTATGATGCAGAGGGAAAGTAGGAGAGAGTCAGAAGTCAGCTTCAAGATCGAAAGACATCTTTGAAATGGATTTGTTGTCTAGTGCTGCACTAAATTTATTTAAAAAATATTTTATTTAAAATTGACCTTTAGATATATAAGTAAAAGAAATTGAGCTTTAGATATATAAGTAAAAGAAATTGAGCTTTAGATATATAAGTAAAAGAAATTGAGCTTTAGATATATAAGTAAAAGCTCATTTAAAAATGTTTCTGAATCCATGGATGATTGTTTCATGACAATGATGCTCAGAAGCTTGGGTGAACAACAAAAAGGCCGTGAGGTTCCACTTGCGACCGTTTCATATGACATGACCAATAGAGGACAATGAATGTTAAAAAAAATAAATAAATAAAACCTCAGTGTGATAAATATCGACAAAAATTGTTTACTTGCAAAGTATGACGATTTACTTTTCTTCATCGATTTGCAATGAAGAATAAAAAAAAATTTCTAGTTTCGAAGTGAGATCTTCCATCATCTGAAGCTTCTGATTATTGAAGCTCTTTTTAATTTGCATGTAAAAGTTCAGGTTGTATACAACAGACACTCTAAGACTATCTTTCTTTCGGGAGTTGATATAAAATGTGGGACGCCAACCCTACATCCGGGTGTTTTTTGTTGAGACACCGTCTTTAAAAAGACTGCTACCCAAGGCTAAAGACTTCTTTCGAGCTATGAAGTGAATTATCCCTGCGCCAGACACCAATTTGGAATTTGAATTTCCGCGGACTGCCTTAGAGACTCCAGCTCTGGATTTGTCCTCGGGGTTTACTCCCAAGCTTTTCCCATGATTACTTGAGGACTTTCAACAACTAAAACGGATAGAGTACATGTAACTCAGAGAGAAAATAACGATATAATAAATATGTTGACATTTTACACGGTTTCAATGTGGTTTCCTTCCTAACCTTTTTTTTTTAGAAAAGAAAGCCTTCATCAATACTGGAAAATAAAGCAATAACTGTTACTAAACTTGAAAAACCTATTTTCCTGAAAAATTGTTTCAACCTCTAGCCCTCTGCATTATTATTATTATTCTCCTTTCTACTGAATTCTTTTTCCTCTCAATTGCAGTATCTTTATTTTTAATTTCACTCAGAGTTGTTTTGTTGCCATAGCAGGATATGGTAACACAACTATGAAATTCAAAGTTCAGGGATTGGAGTCAACATCAGTGGCAGGATAAAATTTTTGTACAGCAAATGAAGTCGAATACAGAGTTTTAAAAGGTGAACAGAAAGATTTGTAAAATTTCACCCAATGGTAGCACTGGCCACTCAGTCAATAAATGTCGAATGATTACTTATAAGGAAACTGATGGTACCTGTGCTCCTGGATACTCAAGATGTTAATTTTATTTTGCTCTGTGCAAAATAGCTCTTATCTGAGAGTCTTTGACAAAATTCATGAATTAAAAGTGCTGCAGACAAGTGGCCTTTTGCAATTCATGAAATTTGATGTAGAGTTTTTCTTTGTTATTCCTGCATCTCCTCTTTTGCAATTAACTCGCTCCAAAGAGTTGAGAGGTCATCTGTTTCATGATATACAAAGTTTGAATTGGGAACTGGGTAAGCAGCGGCAGGAATCCTGGCGCAGTTCGTGGACATCATGATAGTTCTTTCAGTAGCTGATACAAAATGTGGGACGCCAACCCTAGATCCGGGTGTTTTTATCAAGACAACATCTCTAGAAAGACTGACAGCTAAGGCTCAAGACTTATTTCAAGCCATGGAGTGAATTATCCCATGCCAGACACCAACTTAGAATTGGAATTTCCATGGACTGTCTTAGAGAAAATAAAGCAATAACTGTTGCTGAACTTGAAAACTGTATTTTCCTGAAAAATTGTTTTAACCTTTAGCCGTCTGGGTTGCTAATATTACTTCCGTTTCTCTTGTTTTCTGCTTGTGAATTCAAACTGCTGCAGACAATACATCTTTTGTAATTCATCAACTTTGATGTTGGGTTTTTGTTTGTTGTTTCTGCATCTATCTTTTCGCAATTAACTTGCTTCAAAGAGTTGAGAGGTGGATAATGATCTGTTTCATGAGAAACAAGGTTTGAATTGGGAACTGGATACACAGGGGCTGGAACCCTGGTATGGTTAGTGGATGTGAATTATCCCGGGCCAGACACCAACTTGGAATTTGAACTTCTGTGGACTGTCTTAGAGACTGCATCTCCGGATTTGTCATCAGGGTTTACTCCCAAAGTCTTTCCCATGATTGGGTACGGCCGCAAGGCATTGGAGGTTGTAAAATCAGTGTTTTCCTTCTCTTAGATGAACTACCCTTCTGGGCTGATGTATTACATCAGCTCAAAGTGTATAGATACATACATAAACATATATATATATATATATATATATATATATATATATATATATATATATATATATATATATATTTAACACTGTATTGACTTTCCCAGTCACCATAGCTATGGATTCATGATTGGACATTGGGAATCTTGGGATAGCAATACAGAACTGAACAATGTGGGGAGGATTGTCAATGGAGTTCTGACCAACCATAGGGAGGTCGAAGGATGATGATGAAGACTTCATATCCTAAATGTATCCGCTTTATTATGAGGCTTTGTGGGGACAAGGCAACAGGAACGTACTCTTATCACATTTTCATTTCAAAGCCAACACTTCTTGCCTCAAAAACCTTGTCGACTTGATAGACCCTCTTTGTTTGCATAAATATGCAATGGCAGCCTTCCATCAGTTTTTTGCCAATTAAGCAGCTTCACCTTATAGTGTCTTTCAATTCCCATTTACACTGATGCGAACAAAAACTGGACAAGACCCAGTGTAAATTCAACAAAGAAATGGCAAGTAAAATAGCAACGTAGGTAAGAAAAAGATCTATGAACCTCGTTTTGAAAATACTGGGTTCTTTATTCATAGATTATCTTGGCAGGTAGGTAAGTGATTCTTGGGACATCTTTGCTGTCTGTTCTCTTTTTTTTTCTTGTGACAGACTAATGGACTAGATCTTCCCTTCAGCCAGCTTTGGTAAGGTGTGGCATAGAGGGTTGCTGCACAAGGTCTCTAGCAATGGAATCACTAGAAGAGCCTTCCTAATAGCTAGTCCTCCAAGGCCCAAGATCAACACAGGCACCCAAGTTTTGCTTCTTGGTTCAACCCTCTTCCTATTTTACTAAGAGTATACTCTGATCATTTGTGAATATCTATGCTGGTGATACAACGGTATATACGTGCACTTCCATAATTCTAGATGAACTGAGCCTGTCAGATGATCTCTGCTCTGATCTAGCTCTAACAGTTCAGTGGGGGGGAAAAATGACTGGTCACATTCAATGGCTCAAAAATCAAACTGATGTTGTTCTATCATCACCTAGTAGACTCGGGATTGTCACCTATTGCGATGAACTGGTGTTTTTTCAGGAAGCGCTGTGCCTTTATTGCTTATTGGGACTTAGGCTCGACCCAGACCTAAAGTGGAACTTGTACATGTGACCATTCACTTCAGATGCTGAAAATATTTCAATTCTCTTGTACCGCTCCAGCAAGTACCTGACTCTCCTGTTATCCCCTACCTTCACAAAAGCCAGACCCGGCTGAAAATGAGGCACTGCTTGTCATACATGGGTGGGAGCTGCCCGGTCTTAACTTTTCCAGTCTTGATGAAATCCAAAAGTGTCCCTGGGTCCTTGTGGGTGATGAATTATTTTCCACCCTACAAGCCCTTCCCTTGCTATTCTATTGCTATTTCCATGGGGGTAGGGGATGCACATACATCCCCAAGCAACCCACATTACGTCCAATTCTCCCATTGGGTTTCTTGGTTCTCAAGTACATGAGCAAGCTTGTCTTGGTGCCTTTAAGTCTTGGATCAGTACAATGTTTCTGACCCAAGAAGGAGTTCTGTTGTCTTGACGTCTGGGCAGTTGCGACATATCCACTCGGAGCATCAAACATGTATTTTCTATCCTGGGTTGATTGTGTATAATATCGAGGCTATTGTACTGCCATTTTGTGAATGGGTTCTGGACCGTGCAGTAGTCTCCAGCAGGGCCTCTCGATGCCATGATGAAGGGTTCTGCTATGGCTGTATGTCTAGACAATTCTCTCCAAGGTGTTTATACATGCAACTCATGTAGGTGTGTCTGTGTCTGCCTACAAGTCTTCCACCAACCAATGCATACATGAATTCGATCAAAATTTAAATGAACAAAACTATCAAACCCAACCTAAAAAAAAAAAGCAAAGTAGACCTCTCATATATCATCTCCTACACCAACATGAAGTGTCTACTATTTACATTATTTGGACTATTGTCCTCATCTTTGTTGCCATGTTTATCACAATCACCGTCCTCTGTGGGATCAGGTTGAGATCATAGACAAAGAACATCATTGGAAAATTCATAAACTTAAGGAATCAGCACATATGTTAGGCCACAAAAATCTCCTGAGCCGACCAAGCATAGAAATGTATACAATATGGGAACCAGTAATAAGGAGTGCCAGAGAAAAAGCAATAATAACAACAAAAATTGCAATATGAGCTCTGGTAAAAAACATACAATGATAACAGCAAAAATTGCAATATGAGCACTGGTAAAAAAATGTTGCTGAAGACATTAAGTTTATAATACCCAGAAATTCATACACAGATGTCCTCAAGGACACATGGCACAGTGGATAAAGGTGTTGGTTAGATCCAGTGACAAGACCCAAAGAGTGTGAGTTCAATATGTGGTTAAGGTAGTGGAGAACTTGGAGAGGGGAATTAACAGGAGATAACTGACATCCATTAGACATGGCATGTGGAACTAGAACAGTCAACCCCAGTTCAGTTCCACATTCCAACCACCTGAAGAAGGCCGGAGCGAACAACGGCCGAAACGTTGTGATAAACATGGCAACAAAGATGAGGACAATAGTCCAAATAATGTAAATAGTGTACATAATACCTCATCTTAGACCGATTGATGAGGTGTCTATGTTCCAACTTTTCACAAGTGGAACACCACCATCTCCAATCTTTTTCATTCATTTTACCTCTACTAGGCACATCAAGGATGATTTTCCCTGCCGCAGGGGAAATCATCCTTGATGTAGGCTCTGAGTTCATGGCACTTAGCCATAGTACCACATTCGTCTTTGCTCTCTACTGTCCTCAGGCTGAAGGGATGATAAACCTTCAACTGAATATCTGAGAAGATTGATCATATCCTCACTCAATTCCCCGAGGCCAGCTTTCATATCTGCGATGACTTCAACATCCACCATAAAGAATGGCTAGTCCACTCCAACAAAACTGATGTTGAAGGCAGATATTGCAGGGACTTCTCCATCGCCTATGAGCTAACCCAGATCATCAGAGAACCTACCTGGGTCCTGGACATCAGGCGAACCTCCTCTGCTCTGACAAATGCTTATCAAACGTTTTACTTCTACTAGGCACTTCGGACCATTCCCTAATCAGTGTTCAGATTGATGCCAAACCTAAGGCATTCCCTGATGTACCGTTCCACAGAACGATCTTTCGTTATGCGAAGGCAGACTGGGACAGCTTTCAATCCTACATGATGGAAGCTCTCCGATCACAATCTTCTTCAAGCATGCTACCTCAAAAACTACTGTCCTTGTCTGGATTGTTTCTGGAATGGAGATTTTATACGCCCTCAAAAAAAGCAAAATGCGAACAATCAACCCTAGTCGACCCCTGAATGTGCTGCAGCCATAACTCACTGAAATTGTTACGTCAATATCTATTGCTGCAAAGAAGTTCTAGAAAAACACCAAGTGCGGCTACGCAAGAGCAGATCAAGGTTGAAAAGAAACAAATTGGATCACGGGAATTCTGGAAGACCACCAACCAAATGACGAACAGAGATAAAACGGCCATGTCTATAATTATAAATGGCAGTGAGGTCATATCTTCCTTGACCAATAAGGTGAACCTCTTTGCTTCCATCTTTGCCTCTAACTTAACGTGAGATGACAAAGGCCATCTCCTCACCAATTTCCCACATCTCACTGAGCACAATCTCAGTAATATTACCATCATAGCATGAGAAGTCTCCAGACTTGTCAAAGGCCTTGACCCTAAGAAAATTCCAGTGGTTGTCCTTAAGAACATCAATTCGATATTATCTCCAATCTTTGCAAGGTTATTCAGCAGCTGCTTGAAGAAGTCCTTCCCAAGCCTGCGGAAAGTTTCAAGCACTTCAGCAACATGCAGCTTGGGTTTCAGTCCGCCTGATCTACTGCGGATGTCCTAACTGCCATCACTCGCAGAATCAGTGAAGCGCCTGACAACAAGCACACCTCGAGAACCATAGCACTAGATATCTGAAAGGCCTTCGACAAGGTGCAGCATAAAGGCTTACTACACAAGCTCTTTGCTTATAGAATTGACTGAAGGGTCATAAAATCTTTCCTAACAGGTTGGTGGTCTCTGAAGGTAGTTATCAATGGCCTGACCTCTGGGGCCCTAGGGGTCAACGCAGAGATCTGCCTAAGAATATACTCAGATTATTTGTAAACATCTATGCTGATGATACAACTATATACAGGTGCACCTCTGAAACTCTTGATGGTCAGAGATTGGCAACTGACCTCTGCAAACTGCCCAATAGGGTAAGAACTGGCTGGTTACATTCAATTCCTCAAATATCAAGCTAGTTACATTCCATCATCACCAATCGGACTACCACCAATCAGAATGAATGGGCGTGTCCTCTCGGAGTGGCACCCTGCCTTGAAAGACCTCAAACACACTCCCAACCTGAAATTGAACTAAGGATGCAGGTAAAATGGTCAGCTCTCTGTACCGCTCCAGTAAGTACCTGACTCTTCCCGTTATCCTTTACAAGAGACCAAAAATGGAATATTGTTATCATATTTGGGTGGAAGCTGCCCACTCTCCAGCCATCGGGTGACAAATTATTTTTCACTCTTCAACCCTTCTCCTATAGGCTGGATGTGGCCAGCCTCTTGCAGCTCTACCACTACTTCCATGGAAGGTTCTTGGACGAATTACAAACCTTTATGGCAAGAACATGCCATGCCACTTACATAGTAGCAAACCACCCACATTATGTTCCGTATTCCATCAGTGAGAAGTAAGTTCGACTTGAGCAGCTTCTTCCTGTGAACCACTGCCATATGGAAATGACTCCCAATGGGATGTTTCCCTGATCACTACAATCTTAAACTATTCAAGGCCAGAGTTAACCCTTATCTTCCACTCCTATATGCATAAAATGGCCCCAGGCTTTGTAAAGGTTGAACCTCGCTGTAAAAAAAAAAAAGAAAAGAAAAAAAAAGAAAAGGCAAATGCTCAGATGAACTACATTCCTAAGTTCCCCCAGTTCTAACTTTTACAGCTGTGACCTGCTATAGCACTCACATTGTAGTGAACCTTCCTAAGTCCCTTCATATTCCATTGGTGTGATGTAAGTTAAACCCAAGCTTTCTCCAATGGACTGATACTTTGTGGAACTGACTCCCATATCTTAACCAGTATCTTTCCCACATATCTCCAAAAGTTGTGCTGGTTACTTTGTAATGCTCTATCTTGAGTGACTCTTGGACCTTGTACAATTGAACATTATCATAAAAAAAAAGAAAAAAAAAAAAAAAGAGAAAATGAATGCCAGTTGCAGGTAATGAGAAACCTCTTGTAAATCGTTAAGATCAAAACAATCCGATCATAATTGTGCTTGTCCTTGCCTTCATGAACCACACGGCCATTGCATCATTGCCAATTCCTCATAAATAATGGACGATTCTATTCTGATGGCATGGAATGACAGAAGACTTATCAGAAATGCTGCTTGGTTTCCGTGAAAGAAAGAAAGAAGTCTTTAATATCTCATGACTAATGGACTATTTGATTTTGCTCACGTAAGAAGACAAAATACATATGAAAAGAAGCTACTTGGTTTCACTGAGAGGAAGAAGCAAAGATAGAAGTGTTTAACATCTGTTTCAGTGAAGTGGAAAATGTTATCAATTTCAAATTTTTTTCATTTGTACCCCCTTACTTCTTAAACTAATGACCAGCATTCATGATTGTTATTGCAATATTTTGTTAAAGTTGTTAAGCTCAAATATTTAATGATGTGATAGAGGAATTTCTACAGATATTTTATTGTTGGAAAACTTGCCATCAGCTTATTCAATCGTTAACTGAAGAATTAAGATTCATCAGAAAATTCAAATCGGAAAACCTTGAAATTTTCAAATAAAATGAGTAAACATCAATTTGCAGCTGAGTTTATGTTCATGGAAAATATCTATATCTATAAAAGGCAGGATGTGTATGTGTGCATGACAAATGCACGGACGCAATTTTCGACGGATTTGCACCAAAATTTACATGCACATGCTCCAAGTTAGTGGGAAGGCCAAGACCGACATTTCCCAACTCCCATCAATAGTGGAAATAATTGATTTTTTCATGCTTCTACAGCAGTTTTTCATGTCGTTTGCGGCCATTTTCTACTGGCCAGAGTGAGAGCCTATAGCTGGCTGCCACGAATAGGCAGTAAGATTCTATTGGCCAGCGTGAGAGCCAACAGCTGACTGACACGTATGTTAACTAGCATGCTAGCATGCAAAAAAATCGATAGCTGCATTCGTCACAAGTGGGAAAAATTTAAATCTGCATGGCACTTTACTCCAATTGGCTCATTCACTGGCTTAAACTCTACGTTGATTCTGATTCCGCAGAACTGGGTTGGGTGTGAAAAAGTATTTGTTGTTAACATTCTTTTTTCATTCGGTTTTTCCAGTTACGCGTCCTTTTTTTAAAGCTGATCGTTTTGTGTTCATTTTGTTTAGTTCTTTTTTCGTAACAGATTTAATGTTTAGTATAGAGCTTAGAAAAAATTCGCAGTGTGAGATAGGCAAGAAGTAAGGCATGTAGCAACATCAGCACGGCAAAGGGCACTCCTTTAAAGGCAAGGAAGGGCAAAAATATTTTAAGTACGATTTTTGAATCAAGCACGGGCAACGCCGGGCCATGCTGCTAGTAAGCATCTAAGTGGAGACTAAGCAATTACGAAGGTTGGAGGTCAGGGAGGAGGGACTTACCCAAATCTCCATTTGGGGTCAGTAGACGATCCACACTGATGATCTGAGACGGTTTAGGGGAAGTCGTCTGATCGACAGCTGGGGAAGTTTCTCCAGATTTCCGATCTGCAACACAAGAAGAGTGAATGATGTTCAGTCATGTTTGCTTTTTTGCTGTCATTTTTGTTGTTGTCCTCTTACATTCTTCTTCCAAATTAAATTTCTTGGAAATTCCAAAGAAATCAGGAGCTTCAGCCAAAACACACGGGGACACACACACGGACACACACACATGGACACACACTATATTAGGTACATTCACAGATTTGCTAAAAAATACTATCGGGAAAAAATACCCCAAACTTAATAATAGCAAAATAAATATTTGTTATTATTAAGACAGACCGACCAAAGGATTTTTGATTACTAAATTATATTTGATGTTTGAAAAATGTTGTTTTTCTTGCATCAGTGGGGGTGGGGCTTACCCAAAGATAAATATAGGAAATTTCAGCGTCTTTTGGGGCTGAAAACAGATTGATTTGAAAATTTTTGCAAAAATTAAATAATTGCTGGACTTTAATGAAAGTTTCGGGACTTCTTCACAAATTAATTAAATTATTTTAGAACTCATTCTTTTTTAGAAAATCTCAGTAAAAATTTTTTTTTCTTTATATCTGTTACCTCCCCCACCCCCTACTTAATTTAATTTTATGAAATTTTGAGAAAGTAAATTTCTTATTGCTTATTCTTTATATTAGTTATATATGCAGAACTCTTTGGAGAATTTAAAATATCAATTTTTTTTTTTTTTTTGGTAAAGCAGGATCCGTAATTACCAAAAATCTGTACTGAATTGTGAAATAATAAATGCAATTAAAACTAAAAACATTATTTAATTAAAAGAGCATTTAATTGCTTTTATGAATAAAGGTATATTATGGACACTATTGTCGTAAGAAATCAAAATTTCAATGAAATGAATTTTTACAAGAATTATTTTCATTTTTTTTAAATTTTAATTATAATAATTTAAATTGTTTACAATTCTGTATTACCTCAATCTGGTTAGGTGATACACCTTTTACATTATTCAGACTATTGTCCTCATCTTTATCGCCATATTTATTACGTTTCAGCTGTTGTACGCTCCAGCCTTCTTCAGGTGGTTGAATTGTCGAACTGAACCCTCTATTTCGCTCACTGGGGTAGACTGTTTAATGGATATCAGTTATCTCCTGTTAATTTCCCACTCCAAGTTCTCCACTGCCTTAACCGAGTATTGAACTCACACTCTTTGGGTCCTGTCACCGGATCTAACTATGGCACAGTGGATAAAGGCGTTAGTTAGATCTTAGATCCAGTGACAGTAACCAAAGAACAGTCTACCCCAGTGAACGAAATTAAGGGTTTAGTTCAACATTCCAACCACCTGAAGAAGGCCGGAGCGTACAACGGCCGAAACGTTGTAATAAATATGGCAACAATAGTCCGAATAATGTAAATAATGTACATAATACCTCATCTCAGAAATATAGACAGATGCCAGTTAGGTGAAATTGTTATTAAATGAAAAGTATATTTACGAATGAAATGAAAAAGATTAGTACAATGAGGCGACACCAAATATCTTAAAAGGAATTTTTAATTCTTTTTGTGTATAAATGTGTCCATTTTTGTAAATATGGATGTCCATACACAACATTATCAGAAAATAAAAGCAATAATTATAGTACATTTAAAGTCAGAGTACCTAAAATTCAATAAAACATTAGATTACAGAGAATATTTTTTTTTAATTTTTAAGATTACTGAGTAGTTAAAAGATTATATAAAAAAAAAAGGGGCTCACATGATATTCCTCAAGTAATTTTTACAGATATGTCCATGATAGAAAAATATTAGCTAAACTTCTGTCTGTCAGTCAAGTTGTGAACACCTTATGTAAACACCTACCATTACTTATTACTGACTAATATAAACACCTACCCCCATGTTAAAAAATGCATTTCTGTGATATTTTAAACTAAAATTAAGTAATATTTGTTTCAAATCAGACTAATTAAACTTAACTCAGCTAATTTTTCTCAAATAACATTTCAGAAAACTATATTTTATTTTTGTAAGATTTTTAATATAGAGAATTAAAGTGATGATTGATGTCTAAAAATGGCACTTAAACAGATCGATTTTTAATGATTTCAAAATGAAAACTCCTTCGAGTTAATTAAAATTCAGTTTGAAATACAGCAAGTTATTTTGCTCATTAGAAATATTAAATTTAATCTATTAGCTTGAAATTAAAACCAAAATAATTTTCATTTTAAAAATTCATTTTAACCTTAGGTATAGCATTTGTGTGGAGGCTCTCTTTCTCATATATATATATATATATATATATATATATATATATATATATATATATATATATATATATATCAGATGAACAATAATTACAAACAGGATGAATGCCGAATGAATAACATTATAAAAAAATACATAGCACCAGTTGATAATAGCAAAAAATTAGATTAATTATTTATTATAAAAAATTTAAAACTTGTAACCTTATAGTTAAAAATAATAATTCACCTCCTACAACAAAATTAAATAGAGCAAATATTATTTACGAATTCAAATGTCCATTAAGGAATTGTATTCCTCAAGAATCAACTTTCGTAAATAATTATATCGGCCACACTACAAATCGTCTAACACGCAGATTAACCCTACACCTTTCTGACAATAGCTCAATTAGATCTCATTTAAATATTCATGGAGACCTACCGGACACTATTCGGAATATACTTGTCGACAACACTAATATAATAGCATCATCCACTTGCAAAAAAAGGCTAAAAATAATGGAAGCCTTACTTATAAAATTAAACAAACCAACCCTTAATAATATTAACTTTGAACATGGACATAATATCTTGACCGTGTTTTGAAACAAAAAAAATGAATCACTTTATAAAACATACACAAACTATTTCTAATTCTAACAGTTGAAATATAATCCTTGATAATGGCTAAATGTATAGCCGAAAGCGCTCGGATAAAAAGAACATTCGGACAATTTTTATATAATTTATCCTCTGAAAAGAAAAACTTTATTAGATCGTACGAGAAATTATATAAAAAACTAAATAAAAGCACCTTGTCAGTCGTTTTTAATGAAATGTGCTTGAAAGAAGGATTGCTGCCTAAATACACAAATATATATATATATATATATATATATATATATATATATATATATATATATATATATATATATTACAAAGCTCTTCCCTGATTTGGGCACTGTCAGTCATTGGCGTATTTATTCACAGAGTAACTACATAAAAATTTGCCTTTCTTTTAACTGGGTGCTAATAGTTCAGAGGGAAAATCTCCAACTGATACCAAATCAGTCAGGTTTCGATCCCAGTTTGAAGCAATCGGATGTCTAGCCACACTGATGAGCTGTGATACAGTGAAACAGTCTGTGGATGATAACATTATATATATATATATATAATTAAGAATCTAACAAATCCTTTTACCTCATATGGGGAATAGTCTATTTCGGCAAATGACGAAAGTGGTCGTCTATCTTTTCAGCCCCGACGGGGAATGAAGTTCATGAGGAAGTGGAATACAGTAGGAGTTACCCGTGAGGAATTGTTATTGGAAACGAAACCTTAACTTGCCAGTAACCCTTAATACAGAGTTTCCACTGTTTCAGTTGGACACTGGGCATGAGGCACACGTTAAGGAGGGTGGTAGGTGTTTATCTGAAGGCGGAGGTGTTTCATTAGGGAAAGCCCCAAACATTAGACTTATGACAACAAATGGAGGTATTAGAAGAAAAACATCAGTTTTTAACCTAAATTTAAAATTAAAGTAGAAATGAACCCAAAAATAAATTTAAAAGAAGTTATAGATAAGGAGATATAGGGGGATTAACAGAAGGGGAATTAAGTTTATAAATTATAATCAATAGAGTATGAACGGTTTTAAAGGAGTAACTTAGGAGGGCCAAATAAGAAAACATTTCACTATGGGGATAAGAATCAGTTTTTGTTTTTTTATGTCTTCATTTGAAGAGATAGGGGATGGATTTTGGGCAGTTTATTAATGTCCAACTATATTATGGAAATTTTAATCTGTTTTTATGTCGACACAAATTTGTGTTCAAATGTTGACATAAAAACGAATTCGTGTTCAAATGTTGACACATCGACCTCTTTTTTGTGGATCAGTTCTAATATTTTCATATTACTAGGATCCACTTGGATGACATACCAACTGATTTTTTACCTTACTATATATAAGTAAAGGGTTTGTCACTTAACTGATTGATGCTACCTTCCGCATAGCTTCAACAAAAAAACAAACCAAGGAAAAACATAAATAAAATAAACCAAAATCATCTAAAATAAATAAGTGAACAAATTAAGTAGCACTGGTTTATAAAGAAATTGAAGTGTCGTATCTTACGCTTGCGTTGCCCAAGCAATAGACTCACCCACAATTTCTTTTTCTCCTTTGTTTTTTTACTATAAGTGAGGGACCAATGTGGCAGCTTGAGAAATGATGTCACCAGAACACATTCAAATTTCTTGTTCTCCTCCGTCCGTTTAATTTCTGCTGTTTTGGACTTAGACACTAAACCCAGACAAAGACAATCCATCACTGCCAGAATACCCTGCCCCCAAGATATTCTGGCCAATCACTGGCCATTCTCGCCCTAGCCTTTGCATTCCGTAACACTGGTTGGTACCATAAACCCAGACGAGATCATTACAGTACCTTGCTCTGTTTTTTGTTTTTTTTATGGTCCGATATCATACGTAGCAGGATCCATAATATCTAGAAGCAAGAGCATAAGTAGCAGGGAATAGAAAATCTGCATTCAGACTATGCTCTTTTCTGCGACATGTCAGTGATGAGACTTTTGTCATGGTAAATAAGTGCAGCAAAAAGAGGATTCGTGCGTTTCCTAAAGATGTTAGCATAAAGTAGACACAGACGGCCACATCCAGTATTTGAACTGTGGTTCATTACTAGAGTTTGTCACTTCAGTAATCATTGTGTCACTTTGCACCTCCCATACAAGTGCTGATTAACAACTACACCATGTACATGTTTCAGGCATTGCAGCTGAAGGCCACAAGGAGACTGATGCATGTAAACTGGACAAATAAAAGGACAGATACAAAATTTACCTTCAAAGCATCACAGCCATCCATTGATGTCAACCTCGAAGAATTGATTGACTGACAACAGAAATCATGACACTTGACACATTCAAATGTTAAACAACTTGGGGAAATCACATTTCTAATGTTTCACAGAACTTTTACAAAAGTTAGTCTGGCACAAGGCCATAAATGTGGCAGGGGTCAGTCAGGGTTAATGCCACACCAGTAAGAATATTTATTATTTGCACAAAAATATACGACAAATTCCACGGTACATCTTTCCAATTTCCATAGTGAATGCAATTTTGAATGCGTTCAATATAAAAAAGTTTGGTGCTTTTGTTATGTATCTTGAGATTCTTCACAAAATCCAAAGGAAAATCTGCAATGTTATCAGTCCTAACCTGGCACCAATCACTTTCCCATTGCCGTGACAGATTACCTGTATCTATTCTACAGATATTTTCTGATGAGCATTTCTCTTTGGGACCTCGAGTTCACAAATTTAAATGCAGTACTGGATTGGCAGCTAGGTCTCATCATTTTATTGTTGAAATGGATAGATGTAACCATAAGTTCTAAGCTAATAGGTTCTTGCACTTATCACCTGTGGAACTCTCTTCTGGCTTCTTGCTTTACTGGCAACTATGATCTTCAAAAGTTTAAATGCAACCCAAATTATCTCTCTTTTTCAAAGCTGTTCTTCCACTGTCCTCTCTCCTCAATAGTGTTTTCTCAGTTTCTTTCACTCTCACTTACCCTCTTGTGTCTTAGTGGCTTTATTGCCTTACTTGGGGTGAAAAGATTAAAAAAAAATAGTCTGATTATTTACTACTGTCTGTGGCTAAATACTGTTTTTCTCAAGTAGACTAACAGTTTGGTTGAGGCAATCTTTGATCTTCCTCTGGTGGTTGTTGAATTCATTGGTTTTTATTGTGTTAAACTCTTTTCTTTCAAAGACTAAGATATAAGGTGCACTTCTATGTTTATTCATCACTTGGTGCTCCCATAGCCTTGTGCCAGATTAAGGTAAATTTAGTAAATATCTATACTGCAAGAGTGACCCTGATGGAGTCATAATAATGCATGAAATACCATTTAGTGACTTGAGGTATTGAGAGAATCAAGAATTCTAGGCGACGGAATAAAAATAAGTAAAAAAAAAAAAAATGATAGCAGGCTAATCAGACTGGGACCTGATGGAAGAAGGTACAGATTAAAACTACGAACCAGAATTTATAAAATGCTTCACGGAATGCTATTGGTGGAATTTACTTTTTTTTTTTTTGTTGCAAGGATCTCTCACTTGGTTGGTTGCTTGATTGAATGATTTCGTTTAGTGGTATATCAACACCTCTATGGGTTATTTAATGCTGAAATGTAGATATTTTGAACGCAATTCTATGCCTTCAACTATAGATAAAATGTTTTACTAGTCACGTTGTTTTAAAAAGGTATTATTGCTAATTTTACTATAAATCGATATTGTTACTAATCTTTTAATTATTTTTTGTTTTTTTAACATATTGTTGCTATTTTTACTATAAAAATGTATTTTATACTTTCATAATATTTTGTTTGGGGTCCACTATTTGTTCATAGCTGGGATCCTAACAGGTGTTACCACACTGGGTCAGTGTGGACCTGGGACCAACAGCAATTCCATGCTCTTCAAAACCTCCATTCCCCTGATCAAAGGCCTTGCTGCCAGATGTAGTTTATCATCATACCCAGGGATATGTCACTTGAAAAGTGTTTTTTTTTTTATTTACTTTTGATTTTACCATTTCCTGCCTTTTCCAAAATGGATGAGGAGGACATAAGTAAGGTTTTCAAGACCTTATTTAAAAAACCCCGAAAAAAGGGAGTACTGAACATGGAAGGGAAAACTTAACCATGATGCCTCCAAATGGTGGGAATAGAAAAAAAATTAACCTATTGCTGAGACCACTTTTTTGATTCAGAAAACACCCCCTCCCCACACTGATGTAGAGCAGGCATGTCTAAAGTCCAGCCTGTGGACCAATTATGACCTGTGATCAAACTTCATATGGCCCCCATCCTCTGTCATAGAATATATCACTTATGGCCTGCCAGTATTGTCAATCAATGTAAAGTAGATACCTAAGAAATGCAAATTTTTTGTTTTACGAAAAGATGGCAGCATCACTATGTAGCCACCTTCTGGTGGTGTGACCCTGATCTCAGCCTTTTGCAGCCAATTTCTAAAATCACTTCCTTTGAACCAGACCTGGCCAACATATTGCAGTTCAGATCTCGGTATGACTCTTCACATTAGTACAGGCAAGTGATTTGTTTTGGTCATTGGAGATGAATAAATTCTAAATTTTTAGTGAATTAAATTTGTTTTGTATTTATCAAAATCGGTTATAAGTCTATTTGGACACTTGGACTTGTGTCACTTTGTTTTTGACTTCTTAAAAAGATGAATGTCGGTGTGACGTTCCTATTCATATGTTTTTAACTTTAAAGTTGACATACAATATTAATTACCAATAATATGTAATTTTTAAGATTAAGCCGAGATATAGCTTCCTTTTTTCTCAGACATATTTTACTTCATCTTATCTGGGCTTCAATTATGACAGGCTGAAGAATTTGGGTAAGACCTGGTTAAAAGTCTTTATCATCCATGTGAAGAAATGAAAATATGCCATTTGCATTTAATTTTAATGGTTCAAAGAATGCCAGGCAGAATGGTTGGCCCACACACAGGTTCACCTCATCAAATTTCACCCTCTTTTGAAAAACAATTTGGGCACCCCTGACGCAGAGGAATTTATTAGACAGGCAAAGCAATAATCGCATCTGGTTAAACCAAACAGACTGATTGTTAATATTCCTGAAATGGAAGCCGTGGAGAAATGGATCGCAACAGTTTTTGTAAAAGATGGTAAAGACGAGTAAAGAATCTGGCATTAAAAGACTAGACGAATTAGGGTGTTAACATCTGACAAATGGTATGAGGGAGGGGATTTTCAATGTGGGAAACGTTGCTGGTTTCACCCTAAGAATGTGTAACCTGAATGAAAAGGGACTTACAAAATGAAGATCATCAAGATGGAGTACCAACGACCGCGGCATACACGTGTGTATGCTAAGTGACCAGCTTCATGTCCGGTCAACAAGTTAGAAGTTATTTTTGCTCCAATGTCAAATCACCCCAGACAGAAAAGTGGAGGAATGGCAGTTCCATATTATGGTGGACCACAAGGCTTTTTACACCACATCCGACTGGATAGTCAACAAAAACTGCCAGTAATTAGGTCTATCTGTCTATCTATCTGTTTCAGTCTGCACATTATCTATCTATCTATTTATTTCAGTGTGCACATTATCTATTTCAGACTGCACATTATATATATATATATATATATCCATCCATCATCTCCATCACCTAAAAAATCTAATGAGAAGACAGGTAAAGAACAAAAAAGAATCCGCAAAATCATTTGCTAGCACTGTCAAGACAGCGGAGAATTATTCAAGTCCCTGAAGGGAGACGAAAGAAAGACTGATTAATTTTAAATATCTACATTCAAAAAGGTGACAATGACAGACCAGTGGAAGGATCCAACTTCTCCAGCATATTTTGTCTTTCCTGAAAGGTAAATATGACTTTATTGTCACTGCCACCATGTTAACACTGGACAAAAACCAGAAAAGAAATCTGTCTCTCCTTTCTGCCTCGATCACCTTCTTCAGCTGGTCCAAAATCCTCACCGTCAGAAAAGAAGAAAAAAAAATAAATAAAAAGAAGTATTCTCTCCCCTCACTACCCAGTTTACCACCCTTTCCCCCCACAGCCACCTCAAAACAAACAAGAAAGCTCCTCTCTAGAAAATTCAGACCTGTCTAGTGTTAACCATTATCTTTCCCTCTTATCCATATAAACTAGCCCTTAAAATAACACTCTACATGAAGTGGGCCCTTTGTACAAGGTGAACTTTACTGTAAAAAAAACAAAAGAAAAAAAACACATAAAAAGACAAGTGGATTGAAAAGTAACAAGAACAGTGAGGTGGACAGTTACTATATGAACATGACATCCTCAGAAAAAAAGAATATGTAGCCTCAGATCCTGAAGGGATTAAAGGCCCTCCAAAACTTAAAAAAGTAGAGAGGGGGGGGGGGGAATGTGGAGCATCCTTAAAACTTCTCTTGGGTGCAGAGAGGACTGACGGTGGGGTATGAGTTGGTCCAAGCACACAGCAAATTAGGTCATTGCTGCGAGAGACAAAGGCTTCATTTTAAAATTTCTCCTCCACTGTTTTCCTACTCTGTTCTGGGAGGGCCCCTATTTTCAGGCATCCTTCTCTTTATAGAGCAGTAAAATGAACATTCCCAACAGACATCAGTGAGCTGTCCCTGGACAGCAGTATCAAGACTGAAATGGGATTTCCATGACGGCCACCAGTGCCTTGACCCTTGCCATGTTTGTCCAGGTCGTGCAACGCCAGGTGTGCTTCGATCAGGGTTCTCCCGTTAGCGAGTTTAAATGGCCAAGTGTTGAGTTCGGAGTTGAAAAAGCTTTACTCATTTGCGACCTCCAATGTGTCGGTGTGAATATCTATTGCATTCAAGAGACTCACCTTTTTGCAAGTGACTATGAGGGGAGGGGGTGTGCTGTCAAGGAGGTTCTGCCTCTTCTCAGCACTGGTAACTGCGCGGGGGGGAGGGTATATTAGTAAATTGTTCATTGGATGCAAATTTTTCGCTTCTCTTCACAAACCTGGCAGTCAGTTCATGCATACTGAATGTTACCATACAGGAGAAAGTGTCCCAACTCATTAGGGTTTATGTGCTCAGTCACCAAAATGTGGGTTGCTGTCTTTCAGTAGATTAATCAATTTGTGATACTGTCAAAATGAGTAGTTCCAGTGGGTGATTGGAATGCTGTCCTTGATCCCAGTTTATACTGTGAGGGATTTTAGAAGTATGTTTGTCACCAGACTCGAAATGAACATCTGAAGTGGGAAGAGTGGATTGGACAGATAAAGGTGACCCAGAAACAGTGTAGTGACTTTGACCAGGCTTTAGTCAGGAGAATTTATTTAGGCTTCTTATATTGTCTAAGCTTCCATAGTGTAGTTTATTTGAACCACGAGCTTGTCGGTATCCACACAAACTTTATCGAAGATCGGTTGGCTACTGAAGATTCAACACTTCTTTGTTAAATGTGATTGACTCCCAGGACCAGAGAACTGACGGGTTCTGTGTTGGGAAATAAGCAGTGGGGACACGTTGAGGATATCATTAGGTTTTTTGTCACTAATTACAAAAGACAATCCAAACTAAACATACTAGTGGCACAAAAGTCAGTAGAATCTAGAAGAGAGGGTGCTGTTAAATTAGAAGATAGTAATAAGGTAGCTATAGCTACGGCTGGACTGGCCTCCTTGCTTAACAAGAGGGACTAAACTCAGGTAATTAGATTAAAGTGAACGTCTGCCAACGTAAATGTAGTTTAAATAAGTCTGTATTGCTACGATGTCACTTGTACAAATCAAGATGCCGCTGGTTCAATTCGCCGTCCTTGCTTTCTGAACATGTCGCAATGTATATCTGTCTTTCATTCTGCCGTTTTCACTGCTTCAGCCGTCTTTTGTCAGGCCAACTCTATGCTTTTAGTCTCGGTTAGCCAGGCAAATAGCCTCCTCCAGTTCGACCAATCAGCACACGACTTGCTATTGGTAGAAGCATGCCAAACTGTACAGAAACCCTTGTTACCGCACATACTGCTAGACGGGAGAGTAATGCCATTTTCATGGGGCAAGCTTACTGATGTCACGTGCCGCCCGTTAAAGTAAGACCCTTATTTTCCTATGCACCAGATGCAAGTGACTCTGGCTCACTTGCTTCTACAGGGCTGTTCACCACAGCAACGAATATAGCTACAGAACTGCATGCAGAGGAACTTTGTAGTGTCTCTGATTAGTACATGTCACACATGGGTCGCATATGGGTCAGATCGGAGAACTTTGACAACAGACAGAGCTGTATGCAGGGAGTTTTGTGATTACTTTCAGAAGATTTCACCAGGAAGCCCGGTCTGAGTCTGATAACTATTTGAATGACTTCGCTCAAGGGGACTGAAACGGCTAGCTGCAAGTCTCACATACTATATATACTCAAGTAGAGCGTGCGTTTTTATGATCAGATTTTTATACACACACAAAAAAGGGGGGGATGCACTATACACAGGAAATTTTTGCTGAAAGGTGCATGACTGTTGTACGACTGGGGAGTACGTGGTGCTAACCTCGATTGGCATCTCAAACGGACCGGTCAAAGGACTAGTTCTTCCATGAAAGACATGCCCGTTTAACCTAGTTAGTGTATCAGCTTTTTGTCTTTTCGGGGAATTGGTTAACTTAGCTAACATGTAAATAGTCATTGGTCGCTTTTAGATTTTCCAGGCCCCCCCCTCTCCCACTTTGGTTTAAGTGACACAAGACATAGTTCTCTTGAGCAGGGGGAACATTTCATTTTGTTATTTCTTTTTATGTTTTCATTTTAATTTTTCTACACCTCCCTACCATATTACTTGCCAAGTTAACTTGCTTTTTCTACCATGGGAAGAGAGTCCCATACTAACATCTTCATTGTATAGTTTTAATTCACATTATGGGCTTTATTTTTTGATTATTTTGCAAAAAAAAAAAAAAAAAAAGATTATTTTTTATCCCTCTCTCCACATGTTTGTAAATATATATATATATATATATATATATATATATATATATATATAATAAATATTCAGAAAATTCATTTGTTTCTTGAATCTACATTGGATAATTTCACAGGTTTAATACTTCTGAACATTTTCAAGTTTCCACATCAACTTGAGATTTTTTCTCGTTAAAAAGTCGAATAATTTTAACACATTCAACATTATGGATAAAAATAGGGAATTTTTTTAGAGTGTTTTCCCGAGACTTGGCCCCTGAGCAAATGGATTCACAACTTTGAGCCCATTCATTTTCAATGGAAATTATTGCTAACCCAGATAACCTTTCGTCTAGATCGCAGATAATTTTTTATAAGTTTTAGTTTGCTTTCATTACTTCCAACAGTCACTGGTGTAGTTAACAATAAACAATACAATATACATGTTTGGGTAACTATCAACTAAAGGATTCTGAAAACTATAATCAAAAAAAAAAAAAAAAAAAAATCACGTACAGTTTCTAGCTTCGTTCTTTGTTCCTGATTTCCAATTCATGTTGCAGAATTGAGGTAAATCTAGTCATCATGTGGGACAATTGTTCCACTTCAACATCACTATTTTGGGAAATTGTTTCCATTGCATTGAAAAGCGAGTCTGAATTCGGAATAGATTCATGAATTTAATTCCACTGGGAGAGCTGAGAAAACCCGAGTGATTAATTGAAAACCCGAGTAATTGATTGGTCCACAAAAGAGACAAATAAAAACATGATGTGGCGAAAGAGAAAGTCATTTACCAAGAAAAAGAGGACGTGTGTTTTGTGCGATATGCCGAAGCCAAAATAAACAAAATAGAAACAAGTCAGTGTCAGCTGTTGCCATAAATGCACCTCCAACATGCTAATATTGTTTGTCCTCTCCAGCCATTGACCAATAAAAAAAAATTGTCCTGTCGATAAAAGCAGTTGGTGTTCCTGAATTGACAGAGTTGTTTTATTTTGATAGTTCGGAACGTTTTCATGTCAGTTGATTTCAAGTTCTATTGGTCAACAGTAAGTGTTACACTTTGTCTACGTTTGTCATTGTTGCATTTGTGTATCCATTTTTGTCTTTGTCATGTGTATTCTTTCTGTTGAGTTGTTGGATTGTGTGCAGTGATGCGAGAATGCCACCATTATGGCCGATTCCCAACAACAATGAGACGACCTTTCTACAACTTCTTCGTTACACGGGGGGGGGGGGGGGGCATGTGTGGTAGTCGTCTCCTATGTCCCCTATATACAAGCAAGAGAGCTATTTGTAAAAAATGCTCAAAGGAAGGACACTCCACTTGTGCATGTCGGTCTAAATCTTCATTAGCAGCAGTGGCTGTCCTCATATACTGACCACCCTTGTTAACGTACCATGGAAGCTCACTGCAACGCATGTAGTGGTTAGTAAAAAAAAAAAAAAAAAAAAAAAAAAAAAGCTAAGTGCTCTACTCAATTCTTGTAACACTGATAGTTATATTAGCGGAAGAGTCAGGTGAGAACTGAACTTGGAATCCATTCATCCAGCAAAGGTATTACCATAGCCCAGAAAAGTTTAAACATTAACTCAAGGGGCTATGTAGTTGTAAATCTAACCCTTTGCCTTAACGGTCAATCATATGTTACCGCCTGTCTAGGTGTTTTGAAAGATTTATGTTCTGACGTGATACTTGGTCAGGATTTTCTGCGTCAGCATTAGAAAACGACATTCAAATACAGTGGGCCCCTGCCTGAATTAACTGTGGACAGTAGTCATCAGGTTTGTGCATTAAACGTGGCAGAGATAGAAAACCCTTCACTATTTCCCAATTTATCACCAAACTGTAAACCCATTGCCGTCAAGCCGAGGCACTTTAACAAAGAGGCTCAGGCCTTCATCGATAAACAAATTCGGAACCTGCTTTCTGAAGGGGAAATCAAAGAAAGTGTTTCTCAATGGCAAGCCCAGCTGGTAGCGGTAAAGCACCCCACTCACCGCCATAAAAAAGTAATGTGCATAGATTACTCACAAACGATAAATCTGTATACAGAACTGGACGCTTATTTTCTACCAAGAATTGATAAAATGATCAATGACCTTGCTAGATACAGTGCTTTTTCTACATTCGACCTCAAAAATGCCTACCACCAGGTGCCGCTTAAAGTATCAGACAGAAAATACACTGCTTTTGAGGTGAATGGTCGCTTTGGGGTCAGAATCGGGGCTGATTCATTCCAGAGAGCTATAGACAAAATAATAAAGAAAGATAATCTCCACAGTGCTTTCCCTTACATTGATGACATTACCATTGCAAGACGCCCACAGACAGAACACGACCAAAATGTGAAAAGGTTCCTGGAGGCGATGGCGAAAAAGAAAAAAAATTATACTCAATAAATCGAAATCTGTGATTTTGGTACCTTCCATCAATGTTTTAGGATACCATGTCGGCAGTGGAATCATTAAGCCCAACCCAGAAAGACTTTGCCCCTTAAAAAGAGCTACCCCCTCCAGAAAACTCAAAATCAGTAAAAAGAGCAGGTTCACGTATTGGACTAAATGGAGACATCATTTTTCTTATAAAATTCAACGTTTAGTAAAAAATAAAAAATTCCCACAGTATTTACATTAGTCGGACTATTGTCCTCATCTTTGTCGCCATATTTGTCACAACGTTTCGGCCGTTGTATGCTCCGGCCTTCTTCAGGTGGTTGGAGCGTACAACGGCCGAAACGTTGTAATAAATATGGCGACAAAGATGAGGACAATAGTCAGACTAATGTAAATACTGTACATAATACCTCATCTCAGAAATATAGACAGACTCTGAAAAAATTCCCACTTGAGAAAAAGGCACTCGAACTTCTTGATTAATTAAAAAACCAAGAGATGAAAATTTACCTTTCAGGGTGGATTGTGACACATCAGATGTGGCCATTTCCACAGCCAAAGTCGATGCCAAGTAGTGTTCATGTCAAAAACTACAGGGAAGTGAATCAAAGTATCACATAATAGAGAAGGAGGCCATGGTAATTATTGAGGCAGTTTAGAAGTGGAGTCACTATTTGTCCCGGCAACATTTTACCCTAATTACTGATCAGAGATTGGTGGCCTTCATGTTTACCAATGAAAAGCATACTAAAATTAAGAATGTCAAGATTCAAGATTGGGGGTTAGAACTTTCAGCCTTCGACTACACAATAAAATACCGCAAGGAGAACATAGCTACTGATGCACTTAGTTGAGCTTACACTTGTTCAACCCTTACCAGTTCGGGCCTTACTGACATTCACAATGGACTCTGCCCCCCGGGAGTTACTAGACTCTTACATTTTATTAGAGGGAAAAACCTTCCTTTTTCTACAGAGGAAGTAAAAAATGTGTGTGCTTCTTGCAGAATCTGTGTGGAAATTAAACCTCGTTTCTATAACTTGTCAGAAAATATTCTTATCAAGGTGACCAGACCGATGGAACGACTAAATATCGACTTTAAGGGACATGCAACACCTATTTACTGGTTTCCATTCGTCTTCTCATGTCCAAACATGCACACTACCTCGGTAATCAAATCCTTAAATCATTTGTTCAGCTGTATACGCTCTGACATGTGTGTCTTTCATGTCTAAGTAATTGAGAAACTACCGCTCCCAAAAAGGGGTTGTGACAGGTAAAACCCCTCCGTATCATCCAACCGGGAATGCACAGGTTAAACAATTTAACGGCGCTATATGGAAGGTGATTCAGTTAGATCACGAAACATAGCTGAGGAGTACTGGGAATTGATGCTTCCTCAAGTGCTACACTCTGTAAGATTGTTGTTATACACTTCTAGAAATACAACCCCTGACGAGTGGTTCTTTGCATTCCCTCATCATTCATCAAATGGGAGTTCCCTCTCATCCTGGCAAATATTCCATATTATTAAGGAGGTTTGTAAGAAATAGTAAAACCAAATCCTTATGTGGACCAAGTCAAACTCTTAGAAAGTAATCCGACTTATGCCAACATAAAGTATCCAGATGGAAGGGAGTCTACAGTATCTGTTTGGGATTTAGCACCTTGCCCAGAAGCGGAGTTAACCCCCCGAGTCCCCCACTGTGGAACAAAATAGGAATGCCCTGGGTTTCTCCATACCACACCACATAACAGAGATGACACTGGAGTCCTTCAGGTCAAGATCCGAACGGACACCAAGACCCCCAGATCGTTATGGATGGTAATGCTACATTTTTCTAAGAACGAAGAATGTGTTAGTAGTACCCTATGTTCCCTATGCACAAGCAATGGACTCACCCCAGTTGGCTATTTAACTTGTAATTCCTATTTTCCATTTGTAGCCGAGTTTTGTTTAGTTGAATAAAGCTTAGCACTTTTACTGGTGTCCTGAGATCTGTTTACTCTTACAATTACTACAAAGTGTTCGGTAGATTATGCCAAAGACAATAACCAAAATAGAAACAAATCAGTCGCAGCTGTTGCCATAAATGCATCTCGGATATGCTAATATTGTTTGTCGATAAAAGCAGTTTGAATTTGGTGGTTATTTATTTTTCGAGCTCATCTGTTGGCTTCTGCAGTGAATTTCTGATCGTTTACGTATATAGCGATTTTTAACATTAAAACTACAATTCATGATTTTGACAAATCACTCTGCCCATGGATCTTCGAGTTTGGACTAGCAATTTGTTTATTTCACTTTGCAATCAAGCTACTATATCTAATACTTGAACACATGACAAAAACAATCTTCAGGTGTTTGAACTTTATCGCAGGACTCGTACTGAAATACACTTTTGTGATGCACTTGTAACTCAAACTTTTCATCAATAGCATTTTCTCCTGCAATTTCATGTGCAGCACAAGAAAAAAAATTGGTATCAAAATAACTTAAGAATTTTTTTTTATTCTTCAATCGATGTGCTTAGTTCAATTTGTAACATTTATATACATAGGTAGTCAAAAAAGGAAACATTGATGAGATAATGAGGGACACAAAGAACTGCCTAGGGAGCAGCATCAGGAAAACACCCCCACCTAGTCAAGAATTATGGAGGTAGTACATGCTGGCATTGTCTGGCCAGAGGGTTAGAATAAAAAGCATCAATAATAAGATGGAATCAAACTAGTAATAAAATAACAGTATCTATCTATATTTATGAGATGAGGTATTATGTACATTATTTACATTACTCGGACTATTGCCCTCATCTTTGTCACCATATTTATTACAATGTTTCGGCCGTTGTACGCTCCGGCCTTCTTCAGGTGGTTAGAATGTCAAACTGAACCCTTTATTTCGCTCACTGGGGTAGACTGTTCTAGTTCCACGTGCCATGTTTAATGGATGTCAGTTATCAGTTATCTCCTGTTAATTTCCCTCTGAAAGTTCTCCACTGCCTTAGCCGGGTATTGAACTCACACTTCTTTTTCCACTGTGCCATGTATCCTTGAGGAGGACAATAAAAAATATCTTCAGTAACCATTTTTTACCAGAGCTCATATTGCAATTTTGTTATTATCGTTTTTCTCTGGCACTCCTTATTACTGCTTCCCATATTGTATTCATTTCCATGATTGGTCGGCTCAAGAGATTTTTGTGGCCTAGCATACGTGTTGATTCCTTAAGTTTACGAATTTTCCAATGGTTTTCTTTATCTATGATATCAACCTGATCCCACAAAGGGTGGTGATCTCCTTCTCTCTCCATATGTGGTCAGCCACACCTGATTTTTCCACTTCCCCTCATGTTACAGCTTTCTGGTGTTCGTGAAGCCTTACCTTAAGGGGTCAGCCTGTCTCTCCTTTATATTTCTTTCCGCAGCTGCACAGGATAGCATACACACGGTCTTTAGTCCTGTTCTCCTCTACAGCATAACAATGACCCTGGGTACATGGCAGCAGCCCCAAAAAACTGGGATAGGCGGGTACAAGAGGAGGACAACAACACTCAGAAAACAGGCTGCCTGCCTTATGTGAAGGAGTTATCAGAGAAAATACAAAGGATCTGCGGTCCATATAACATCAGGACAACCTTCAAAAGCTTGATGACATTTCGCAGATATCTCTCCCAAGACCCCCCCCCCCATAGAGGATAACAGGACTAGAAACTGTGTACACAATCCCGTGCAGCTGCTGAAAGAAATATAATGGGGAGACAGGCCACCCCCTTAAAGTAAGGCTTCAAGAACACCAGAAAGCTGTACCATGATGGGGAAGTGGAAAAATCAGGTGTGGCTGACCACATATGGAGAGAAATGGGAGATCACCATCCTCTATGGGATCAGGTTGAGATCATAGACAAGGAACACCATTGGAAAATTAGTAAACTTAAGGAATCAGTACATATGCTAGGCCACAAAAATCTCCTGAGCCAACCAAGCATAGAAATGAATACAATATGGGAACCAGTAATAAGGAGTGCCAGAGAAAAGCGATAATAACAACAAAATTGCAATATGAGCTCTGGTAAAAACATGTAATGATAACAGCAAAAATTGAAAATATGAGCACTGGTAAAAAATGGATGCTGAAACATTAGGTTTATAATACCCAGAAATTTATACACAGATGTCCTCCTCAAGGTACATGGTACAGTGGATAAAGGCGTTAGTTAGATCCAGTGACAGGACCCAAAGAGTGAGAGTTCAATAAGGCAGTGGAGAACTTCCAGAGGGAAATTAACAGGAGATAACTGATAACTGACATCCATTAAACATGGCACGTGGAACTAGAAATAAAGGGTTCAGTTTGACATTCCAACCACCTGAAGAAGGCCGGAGCATACAATGGCCAAAACGTTGTAATAAATATGGCAACAAAGATGAGGACAATAGTCTGAATAATGTAAATAATGAAAATAATAGTAATAATGAAGACTGCCTCTGGTTAGTGGGTTGGGATAAAAAGCAACAATAATAAGATGGAATGAAACTAGTAATAAATTAATAGGAATAATGAAGAGTGGATCTGTCCAGGGGGTTGGGATAAAAAGCATCAATAATAAGATGGAATGAAACTAGTAATAAAATAGGAATAATGAAGAGTGGATCTGGCCAGAGGGTTAGGATAAAAAGCAACAATAATAAGATGGAATCTTGTAATAACATAATTGGAATAGGGATCATAAAAGAAGAATATTAGGGATTCCTTGTCAGAAAGCTAACTGCTTCAAGCTCAGAAAAGCCAGAGATTAGACAGATACTGCACTATAATCTTTGGTAAAAAGCCTTGCTGTCACAGAAACATTTAGAAAGCTGAATTTTTTGAGTAATGAAGAATTGATCTTAGCTTTTACAAAGCTGAAATTGTTCCCTCCAGCAGTATTAAATAGAAGAAATTGTTAACAAAACTGAAGTTCCAATAAGTGAATATGTAACAGCAGAAGATTTGCCAAAGTCTACAATGTGAAATGTAATAATAAAAAAACTAAAATAAGCCAGCCAAGCAAATGTGAAAAGTTGCCTCCCTTGATTGAAGATGGTTTTATGAACAAGAAAGGTTTGTGTCAGGTAAACATTTGAGTATAGAGTTTAGATAATGGAAAATTTCAGGAATTGAAAAGTCAGCTTACCAGACGAGTCATGGGAGGCTTTTAGACGCGGAAGCCAGGAATTCAAGATTTGCCCTAAAATGGAACCAGGAGAAAAGAGTCAGGGGTGCACAATGGTTTTGAAGACAATAGCAAGTTCCAATACGAAAACTGTAAGAAAAACTAGCAAATATAAATCAATACAAATCAACAAAAAATAAATGAACCCTTTCATAAGGGGTTACAAAATAAATGAACCTTTTCATAAGGGGTTACAAACCCTGTGCACAACCCTTCATTGTGTATAGGCAGAAAAACAATGAAGAGAAAGGAAGAAAGTTTTCTGAAGTTTTAGATCTCCAATGATTCATCACTCCAGACATTTATGAGATTTGAAGAGAATGACATTCTGAACCAAGAATACTTTCCATACCATCCGCTTTTTATTGCTTGAAACAGTCCAAACCAGTAAACCACCGCCTACATGCAGCTTTCATTAAAAGAGAATTCAACTTTTATGGATTTTCAACCCTTTGTAGGTTATTTAAAGCCAGGAGGTATTTTTTGATTTTAAGAATTTTTTGGAGATGATAATGATTTTATTGATACAAGTCTTATTAATGCATAGTGGGGGGGAGAATAGGTGGATTCATATCTTTTCCAAGGGTATTTGTGTGTACGTGAATATAACAAACCTGACTTGAATTTGAACACAGTTCTCCAATTTCTAATTCTGAGCAGTAATCCATTACACCACCCATACATACAAGCTTATAGCACTTGGTATTCCCAAGTAGTTACCCATCTAGGTACTGACCAGGTTTGATGTTGCTTAACTTTGGTGTTTGCTTTGAGAACCAGTGATATAGCTGTAAGCCTGAACTCACATGAAATCAAGTGGGCCCAAAATGATGATGATGATGGTAAAGTTTGAAATGTTGAGTGTATTTCTGGCTGGCAGATGATGTCTTCAGAGTCAGGGTCTTTTAACCAACACCTCCACTTAAGAGAAAGGGAACGAAAGTATAAATAAAAAGAAAACTTTTCAGAACAAGTAACAACAAAATTAGACATTGACCATTTATAGTCATAGATCTATATTCATCATCATCATCTTTCGACCTCCCTATGGTTGGTCAGAACTCCACTGACAATCCCCCCCTTTCTACACTGTTCAGTCCTGCATTGGTATCCCCAATGTTCAACCTTGAGTCCTGAGCTATGGTGTCTGGGAAAGTCAATTTTCATGAGAAGACACTTCCAGAAGGATACCACAGGACAAGACAGTTTTCCTCTCCACTTGGTGGCGGTGACCTGCAAACTGTAATCATTTTTGTTTGAGCTTACAAGAGACTGGTCTCAGTTCTGCATAACTTGTGTCAAGCGTTGCATGGGATCTCCAAGTGATGTTCTGGATTTTTCTAAATAGATTTGTATATGTTCCATCCAGTTGTCTTTCAAGATGAACAGATAATGTCCAATTATATATTATTTATATTAATAGCTGCAGTTAAATTCTGAACTACCTGTTAATGCGAACAGACTGTCCCTTTGTAGTCATGATGCTGTCTGTTCATGTTGCAAGCTGTTGGGATGAGCAGAGAGTTGGTAGGAGAAAAGCCATAGAGCAAGGGTCGGAAACCCACGGCCCACGGGCCTGATTACCAATGACTATTTTTTTTCTATAGAATGTCTACACATCTCAGTGCACTAAAAATATTAGACTATCTGCCAGTTATCTTTCATGAGACTCATTTTACCAAATTGCGTTGCCTACGTTTAATGTCAAATAATGGATACATATTTGTTATGACCCTTGGCTAGATTAAAAGATAAACAGAAGCGAAAGGAACGCTAAATTGAAAGAGGCCAGGGAGAGACTGACATGTGAGGTAGCAGAAATCTAAAGACAGTCAAACATACGCGCATTATACATACATGCCTCATGAATGTGTCGATGATACCGCAGGTGTACGTACAATTATTTGCACTCGTATGTATGGGTATATGCGCTTCATTTTTGTTTGATGTGTGCGTGTGTGTGTGTGTGTGGTTCGTTTGTGGAACAATTTTCAATAACAGTTTCAAACCTACACGTCATAATTTCATCCATTTCACTTCGGTTGATTTTTTTCTCTTTGAAGTATTTTGACGTTCCTTGAGGAAAAGTAATTTTTGTTTAGGTGTTTTTTAATTTTAGATTTTCTTTTGTTTTTATGATTTCTCAATGTTTATTTTCATTATGGTTTTAAATATTTAGGTTGACTGGGGTCTGCATATGTAATTTTCCTTAATTTTTCATTAATGGCCTTCGTCTGACCCGCGACCTGTCATTATAACATGATCTGGTCCGCAGGGTCGAATGAGTTGCCGACCCCTGCCATACAGAAAAAGTTAATCAGTTAACTGAGCTGACATGCCAAAAGTTGTCACCTCCCTTATCCACCCAGACAGAGCAAGTAAAACCCTGAATAAAATACCGAAATATACTGGAATCTGCTTCTGAGTACTTATTTCTCATGGTTTGTATTTATTTTCAGTTCTTACATCCTTATTTTTGACAGTTTTTGGTGTCCATAGAGACAAAGCAGAGAATATTTTACTAACTGCCACCAGATTCTACTTCCTTGAAAACAGTCATCAACTTATTCAACAGCCCCATGGTAACGATAATCTTAGCCATTTCCTTATAAGGAAACATTCAGCACTCACTGACCAACCAGCCAGTGTTATTTTCCATTTAAATTTATAAAATTCTCTTAAATTCATTTACAGGCTGATGTCATCCATTTAATATCAGGCAAGCAACCTTCTTCTGTCTCTGTGTAGCATTTCGAAGAAATGTATTCAGAAGAACATTGGCAGTGAAATCTTTGTTTCTTTCCATCGTATCAGGTTGGTTTAGCCATTCCTGCCACTATGTCATGTAGTAACCCGTGTGGGTTCATAACGCGGCTCATTTAAATTATATTTTTTCATTAAAGACTCATTTTAATTACTTTATTATCTCTGATCTCTCTAAAAAGGAAACAACAAGAAAAGGAGCACAACTAAATGTCCTTATCTAACACTGATAAGAACTGATGTTTGAAATGTTATTCTGGACAGTTGGAATAGTCCTCCTGCCTTTTCTCTTCTAATGATGATTTGCAATCTGCAATTGTTTATAAGGCCCTGCTATAACGAATATTCCTGGAACACTCGATATCTTATCTCTTGAAAGTGGTATTATATAAAAAGTCTCATCTAATGATGCCACTTGTGCAATGAAGACCATCAAAAAGGAATCATTTTTGCCTTTGATTACAGCAGAGGACGGAGATATAATAACAATTAGTCATTTTGAAAGTTGAAGTAATAGTATACTGCAAGCGACTGGATTTGTTGCTTATAACTGGAAACCATTTGAGTTCTTCTTCATCACAAATGCTAGAACTGTATTCACAGAGCGCGTTTCCTTCTTTCTTTTGTCCCTTGACAGGCGGAGATGAAGTCCTATGACAAGTTTTCAGCGCAATGTCTATTCCCTTCATCACACAATTTTTGCCTGTATCAGCAACTTTTTCAGACATTGCAAGAAAACGTATAAAATGAATCATCCACTGAACAGAAGATTAAATGTAAATTTTTGTTAAACACCTGAGTAGGGTCTTCCGGTATAGAAAGCACTAATACAAAAAAAAAAAAAAAAAAAAGAGAAAGAAAAGAGAGAGAGAGAGAAAGAAAAGAGAGAGAGAAAGAAAAGAGAGAGAGAAAGAAAAGAGAGAGAGAAAGAAAAGAGAGAGAGAAAGAAAAGAGAGAGAGAAAGAAAAGAGAGAGAGAAAGAAAAGAGAGAGAGAAAGAAAAGAGAGAGAGAAAGAAAAGAGAGAGAGAAAGAAAAGAGAGAGAGAAAGAAAAGAGAGAGAGAAAGAAAAGAGAGAGAGAAAGAAAAGAGAGAGAGAAAGAAAAGAGAGAGAGAAAGAAAAGAGAGAGAGAAAGAAAAGAGAGAGAGAAAGAAAAGAGAGAGAGAAAGAAAAGAGAGAGAGAAAGAAAAGAGAGAGAGAAAGAAAAAAGAGAGAGAGAGAAAAAAGAGAGAGAGAAAAAAAGAGAGAGAGAAAAAAAGAGAGAGAGAAAGAGACTACTTTATGCTTATTATTTTTCATAATGACTTAAGAGAATAAAAAGACAACACATATTTGCAAAAGTTGAAGAATTATAAAAACATGTATATCAGGTGGAAGGCAGCCATAGTTGTCTCCCCTTCAAACGACTCGACTATAAAAGAAATGGTGAAACATCACATACGGGCAGTAGTCAAATTCGTTAAATAAATCAAATGTAACAATTTCATTTTAACCTCCAAAACAGGAGATAGGACCTAATCTTTAGGATTAGTAAATAAATAATCATTAAAAGGAAAAACAAAACAAGGAAACTGATTACATTTTAATATTTTATGAATCCATAAAAAGTAAAGTTAAAACACATCCATCTAAATTTTTTTTTTATTTTATCATTTATAAAATGTACCCATTCTTTTTTTTTTTTAAAAATGTAAACAATTTTCAATTTAATTCCCAAGTCTCAAGAAGGAGAGACAAATTATGAATGTAATTGAAATGACTGACCATTTTAAAAAGGAAAACTGGATACTTTTTTTTTTTTTAATTATTTTAATTTACAGACAAATGTGAATGAAATTTAAAGGACTGAAAATAAAAAACATTTTGTATATTTATTTTTTTTAAATTTATCAGATGAATTCGGTTTAATGTTTTTGTTTTCAAGAAAAGTCATAAAAACAAGAGCCAATGTGAAAGTGACTCAATCATAACAGTTTGCACGAAATACAATAATTAATTATTTTATACAGCATTATAATGCATCATTAAAGAAAATATATCAGAACCACGTTAAACTTTGAAATATCCATCGCTAAAGCAAGTCTAATTTAAAATGGGGTTCAGCTGGCAATGCTTATTCACTCAGCAGGTCCTCTCCATTCACAATCTTCCTAACTCCTATTTTCTCGCTATCATTTGGCCTTAAGATAACTTTAGTAAACATCAAAATGAATTCAGATAACTAACAACAAAAATTACTTTGTCCTTGGCAACACTGGGGAATCTTGCTGACGTGAAAGAATTTTTTTTTTTTTAAAGCATGCACAATGAATACCAATTTAAAGAGTTTCCATAATTACAAGAAGAATCCCTCTCCCCATAAACAGACTACCCCCGAACAATCCCCTCCTCTCCTATTCAGCGAGACTGGAGGCGTTATTATTGTTGTGGGATTTCTAGTATCAATTGTTATGTTTTCCATCATTGCAACCAGTTCTTTTTCAGCATTTATCAACAACAGGCAGGCGACAGTTTCTGAAACTCATAAAAACATCTCCAATAACTAACGAGCAATACCGACTTTTGAAATTTCTTTTTAATGGAAATGAGAGATTATATGTGCATCTAACACCTAGCAAAGAAAAAATACATACAAACAAGCGATTGCATCAGGTGCCCACCCCTAATAAAGTTTACAGCATGCTTTACATGCAAGCATTACACAGAAACACACACAAAATATATAAATATACACACACTTACATAGATTCATATACACTCTCACATCTTTGACGGAAGGATTGTGCATAGGTGTGTGTGTGTGTGTGTGTGATTTAAAAGAACTGACTGTTTAAATTTTTATTATATATTTCCAATTTTTCAATTGTTGACTATTGTATTCAAAGTTATGAATAAACTGTTCCAAAACTGTTTTATTTTTTTTATTTTCAAGTACTTTCGGCCATTGCAGTCATTATCAAGAACCAATGTAATGTCTGTGTAGTAGGCAGACTTTCCTTGTCTATGTTTCATTGAATATGGCACACAAGGAAAATTTGATTCTTTTTTTTTTTATTTAGTTTTTCCAACAATCTTACATTTGGTGGGAGTAAGGTAATGCAAAAATTGTCTATATTGTCCCAAATGCTTTTGAACACTTCTTTACCCATTTTCAAAAGCGTTTGCCTTCAGGTATTGTTAATTTCTTTTCATGTTTTACTGTTTAAGATGTAGTTTTATGCTGTTTGAATAATAGTAGTAGCATTTATTGAGCTTTTCAATTTGAGCAGGGCATGAATTCAAGTCGATGTCGTCCTTTTTTTTTTTTTAAAAACCTTCAACACACCATTTCCACTGCTGAATAAGGTGAGATTTATACTGGGTGCCAGATGTTTTATGTAAAGGCCTCTCTCACAGAAAGATGTTGTTGGTAACAGGACCTATATAGGATGCTAATGTCATCAACCAGAATACTATATAGGTTTGCAACCAGGATTAAAAAAGGTAATCCAGTTGATACAATTGTAAAAAAAAAATCATAAACAAAATTACACAGATTTCACCAGATGCTTGAAAGGAATAATCACTGACACTATAGAAATCAACACCGAAAGAACTTTACTACAGACACACTTAAACACAGTAAGGAATCTTAGTAAAAAATAAGGAGATCTACATTACCTCCTCAGACAAGGGAGATGGGATTTTGTCATAATGAATAAGAATTTATATGATGAAAAAATAAGAGTAAATAATTACTGAAACACAAATATTTAGGAAACTAATTAAAAATGAACACAAACCATGGTATAGACCAGGGGTGGGCAAACTATAGCCCGCGGGCCACATGCGGTCCGCCAAACGATTTTGTGCAGCTCGCTTTAAAATGTTATTTATTAAAACTATATTTTTCCTTTAAAAGCCCTTTATTTTGCCAGTTTTAAATATCAATTATTTTGCTTTATATATCCCATGCGGCCCAGTAAAACTATAAACTTTTAGAATGCGGCCCTTGTACTAAAAAGTTTACCCACCCCTGGTATAGACTAATAGAATATCACCCTAGAATACCCAAACTTCAGTCTCCTTAAAACCCACAAGAGAGCCATCCCAATACTCTGCTTTATTTCAGAAATAGACAACCCACCCCACAAACTGACAAAAGCCACGAGAAAAATTTTAACCCCTCTTCTTAGAACAATCAGCTGATCACATATAAAAAAATATCTTATCTATATGATCAAGATACTCCTAATATATTGATGATGCTGTATTAATATAGAATCTACATATGAAGTGCAAATAATACTTTACCTTTCCTAGATATTTTGCTACACTATGTTAACAGTAACTTAAAATTTAGTGTCCACAGAAAATCAACCAACAAAAATGATCTCAAATTTCTATTCCCATCATAACAACAAAATAAAATCCTTAATAATCATCGGATTCTACTTAAGAGAATTCAGAATTTACAGCCCCCAGTATTGACATAAAGGAAAAAAATACAAGCTCCTCCTATACCCAAACTATTTGATATTCAAAACAAAACATTTAAAAATAGAAAAGCAGTCCTTCTTGACAAACCTAACGAATCCCAAAAATACATTGTCCCACCCCCACTAACGCTATCATAACTACAAAGAGTTTATCTAAACTCAACATAAAATTTGTCACAACTGCGCCTTAAACAATAAAAGACTTAACTGATACAAAACAAAACAATCAGCTAAAACTTGAACGAGGAATTTTCTCTATTATCCGTAATAGTTGCCATAAGGAAGACATCGGAAAATTTTTTTAAAAAAATATCAAGATTTTTCTCTATTTAGTTTTCTTTGTTTTAATATTTTCTGGAGGTTATAGATTTTGGGAGAATGACATAGGAAGTGGTGCTTCACTGATAAGAAGAGTAGCCCATATGAGGGCACACCCATGTGTCGATATGTAGATCTGGACATGTCGTTGTAAGTGCGTACGTGATAGTAAGTATTTTATGAACTTCTACATACATCGTCAGACCTAAAACTATCTTGCCAACTTATACCTTACTCGTGTTTCCAAATTAACCCATTTTATAATATTCCCATAACTTCTTTCTTAGGTTTGGTATTTGTTTTTGAATATCTATTCGCCACTTAATTCTCTAAAGTTATTTCCTGCATCCACCAATTGTGTCTGACAATATCATAGTGTTTCCTATTATTAACTGCACCAATGACTATTACTAACAATGAACGCACTGTATAAGCCCATTTACATAGTTCCAAATGTTAAGAAATATCTAGGCAGGTCAAGCTGCTAAGCTACCACTACCCCACCTTTTCCTTCTCACCCTCTTCTTCTCCAAAATCATTTACTGCATCCACCTATTGTATCCGACATAGTTTGATTTCTAATTATTACCTGTACTAGTGACCACCTCATAACAATCAACAACCCACGATATAAACCCATTTACATAATTCCAAAAATTAAGAAGTATCTAAGTAGGGCAGGCTGCTAAACTACCCCCCTCCGACCCAGTTTTCCCATCTCACCCTCCTCTGCCCCAACCCTTCCATTCCTTCTATAATGGTCTTCAATAACTATGAGACTTTGGCCAAAAAACAAATGCTTAAGTTTTATTTTATTTAGATTAAGATCCATTCAATTGAATAAGCTCAGCCTGTTTTATTCTACATAAAAACTAGAAACGGTATCGGTCAGAATAACATTGAAACCAATGTTAAAAGTAAATTCTTGGCTTGAGGAAACCGACCACTACTAACCCCCAATCTCTAAGCCTTATCTTTACCCAACCCCTTTCTCTCACCTTCCCTCCCCACTACCAAGCTAAAGGATCCATCTGGTGTAGTTTTTCCAGTTGTGGAGCAGGTTGTCATTCTAATGAGAGGAACATCTGTGTTCACAAAATAAAAATTATAAACGAAATGGATAATTAAAGTCTTCATCTTCTTATCATCAATATAATGCTCTGTAATCTACAGATGGAACAGTCTACCCCAGTGAATGAAATAAAGGGTTTAGTTCGACATTCCAACCACCTGAAGAAGGCCAGAGCGTACAACGGCCGAAACGTTGTAATAATATATGGCAACAAAGATGAGGACAATAATCTGAATAATGTAAATAATGTATGTATATATATATATATATATATATCTCAAAACATATATACACCACAACTTTAACCTTCCGAGTGCAATCAGTACAATTATGTAAAGATGTGCAATAGGATCAATCGAATGAAGATACAGATTTAAACACAATAATCAGGACATGACCTCAGGCATGAAACAGATTGTTCCCTTTGGGTGTTGACTTCAATGTCCACTTTTATATGTATATATGATCTTGGGTACCTCGGCGTGGTGTAATGGTTAGCAAGCTTGTCTCGCTAAAACAGTTACGACTGAATAGCGAGTTCGATCCTCATTGGGTGCCCCATACTTTCGGCCTTGTGCCACATCTAAGCAACGCTTAGAAAATCAATGGGCACCTAGGGGTGGTGTAATGGTTAGCAAGCTTGTCTCGCTAGAACAATTACAACTGAGTAGTGAGTTCGATCCACACTGAGTGCCCTATACTTTCGACCTTGTGCCACATGTAAGCCAGGCTTAGAAAATCACTATGTATATATGATCTATCCTTGATATTAATCAGTTTTACCCATAAATATAGCATACCTTAAAACTATATATATATGTGTATGCGCACAGCATACATACTAATATGCTAAAGAAAAGAAATAGTGAATTTAAGCAATGTCAAGCTTGGTCAGTACCTGGATGAGTGTCTGCTTGGGAATACCAGATGCTATAAGCTTGCGGCTGGTGTAACAGACAATGACTCAGAATTGTTAAATGGGGAGGGGCTGAGTTTCAGTTCTAGTTGGGTTCGTTATATTCACTTACACGCAAATACCATTGTGAATGGTATGCATCCCCCTCTTCTCCCCACTAGCTATGGGCTAATTAGTAAGACTTTTATCACTATATTATTATCTCAAAAAATTTTTTTAAATTCTTACAATCTAAAAATATTTTCTGGCTTTAAATAACCTGCAAAGGGTTGATAAGCCATAAAAAATGAATCAATCAATGAAATACTGACTGTGTCTTTTAGATTTATTTAAATTCTCTGGAATGTAAATGTATAGAAACTGCCACAGCTACAAAGTGAGTGGTCAGTTTATGTATTGATTGTGATATAGAATTTAACCCCCACTTTATATCCACATCATAATTTATTTGTTCATCAAATTCTGATTGAGTATGAATCCCCATTTTCTACCCCCAACTATGGGTTAATTAGTAAAACACGTATCACTAAATCATTATCTCAAAAAAAAAAAAAAATTCTGGTTTTAAATAATCTGCAAAAGGTTGATAAGCAATAAAAAATGAATTAGTAAATCCTGTTCTAGGATGTTTACATCACAAGACAAGGGAAAATAAGGGAAAATCGTTGATTTAATGTTAGCGTTGTTAGCAACATAATTACTGTGATTTAGTCATTCAAATTGCTAACAGATTGGATGTGTACATGCACATACATACAAGTGTGTGTGTGTGTGTGTGTGTGTGTGTGTGTATTGTATTAATATGGAAGACAGAAGACTTATATTTTTATTCATTTTCTCTTGCTTTTATCCAAGGAAACACTGGCATCCCGTTCCCACCCCTTCACCGTTGAAACTGTTAGATGTAGACGTCTCTTCTACTCCAATAGCTTCATGTCTCGCACATCTCGCCTGTGGAACTCCCTTCCTTATTCCTGTTTCGCTGACAAATACAATCTCCAACTATTTAAGTGTAACGTCAATCAACATCTCCAGTTGCCTTGATCTATCCACTTCCCTTCTCCACATCCTTTCACCTTTCATTCCTATCTGCTCTCGCTCCAAATCTTCTGTAACCCCCTTGCCTTGATCGATCCACTATCTTTCGCCGCATCCTCTCCTTTACCACTCCTATCTGCTCTTCCTCCAAACCTTCTGTAACCCCTTTGCGTGCTAGTGGCTTCCAGCCTTGCTTGGGGTGATAAGCTTAAAAAAAGAAAAAAAAAAAGTCATAATGCTTTCGGCCATTCTTTGGTCTTCCTCAGAAATAAGACGTTGGTGATATTTGCTAGAAGGTGAGACGAAGAACTTAAATTATGGCCGACCATTTGTTTTATAACAGCATCTTTAGCACCGTAATATTGGAATTTGGAAAATTCCTGTTATTAGAATATTTTTTTTTTGTTAATTACTAAAAATATTTAAAGCAACATTGTCCAATGAATTCAAATGGCTGCACATTTCAGCTTATACTTGTTTCCTGTTACTCACGAGTTGTTATCAGACCAAAAAAGGAAATCAACCATTTCATCTCCATTCAAATAGTGTGTACTTAATTCAATGACAAACTTAAAAAATATTTCTATGAAATTTGTTTTTTAAATAATTTTATATATTAAATCAATAATTTTTAACAGATTCAATAAAATTTTAGAATTATCTGATTTTTTTATGGTTTAAATAATGTATTTTTTGTTGAGAAGTTAATTGTGGCATTATTTTCTCTAATTCATTTTTGTCATTTTTATCTGAAAACACGATTTGGAGCCAGTTATTTTTTTTTTAAAGTTTGACCGTAGATTCGCTAAAGTAATAACCAGGACATTTACTTTGTAGCCATCTCTATACTGACATGTTCTAGACACCAACAAATGGATGCAAACAGACCGACACAGATATACGGCAGATGCGAATAGACCGACACAGATATACGGCAGATGCGAACAGACCGACACAGATATACGGCAGATGCGAACAGACCGACACAGATATACAGCAGATGCGAATAGACCGACATTGTTAGACTTGTGTAAATTGAAATAGATACGAATAGAGTGATATCTGTAGTTTTAGGGGGTAAAAGCAACCAATTTGAAGCCAAAATAGCTTGTAGCTTTAGGGGTTAAAACAATTTGTTTTTCTTCCTTTCTCACATACTTCTTTCTTTCCTTTGTTTTTCCTCTTTTACTGTTTGTCCGTCTGTTCGTCTATTCTGTTGGACCGTCAAGTTGCTTGATACTTGATCAAACTTCCCCACCAATTGATTTTTCATTAACTAATATAGCTACTTTTCTACCCACAATTCACTGTTATTTCCATCATCCATTATAATTTTGGGTAAGCCAGGTAGCATCAATACGACACAATATTTTTTACAATATCAGTAGAGAGACACAAATAGAGCGACACCAGGGAATATGGACAAATAGAGCGACACCAGGGAATATGGACAAATAGAGCGACACCAGGGAATATGGACAAATAGAGCGACACCAGGGAATATGGACAAATAGAGCGACACCAGGGAATATGGACAAATAGAGCGACACCAGGGAATATGGACAAATAGAGCGACACCAGGGAATATGGACAAATAGAGCGACACCAGGGAATATGGACAAATAGAGCGACACCAGGGAATATGGACAAATAGAGCGACACCAGGGAATATGGACAAATAGAGCGACACCAGGGAATATGGACAAATAGAGCGACACCAGGGAATATGGACAAATAGAGCGACACCAGGGAATATGGACAAATAGAGCGACACCAGGGAATATGGACAAATAGAGCGACACCAGGGAATATGGACAAATAGAGCGACACCAGGGAATATGGACAAATAGAGCGACACCAGGGAATATGGACAAATAGAGCGACACCAGGGAATATGGACAAATAGAGCGACACCAGGGAATATGGACAAATAGAGCGACACCAGGGAATATGGACAAATAGAGCGACACCAGGGAATATGGACAAATAGAGCGACACCAGGGAATATGGACAAATAGAGCGACACCAGGGAATATGGACAAATAGAGCGACACCAGGGAATATGGACAAATAGAGCGACACCAGGGAATATGGACAAATAGAGCGACACCAGGGAATATGGACAAATAGAGCGACACCAGGGAATATGGACAAATAGAGCGACACCAGGGAATATGGACAAATAGAGCGACACCAGGAAATATGGACAAATAGAGCGACACCAGGGAATATGGACAAATAGAGCGACACCAGGGAATATGGACAAATAGAGCGACACCAGGGAATATGGACAAATAGAGCGACACCAGGGAATATGGACAAATAGAGAAATATCTGAAGTTAGGAAAAAAGTAAAATAATTATCAATAACTCAAGATCTCATTATAGGTAAGAGAAAGAAAAGCCAATTATTTTTATTTTTCATTTAACAGCCAAACGTACGTGTAAAGCAAAAAGTTTGATAGACATGTAGTTGTCGATATGTTTTACTTTCTTCTTCTCCCTCTCCAAGATTTTATTGCTCAGCCCAGGGTAGAGAGCAGTCCAGACTGAGAGGAATGTATAATTCTAATATCTTATTTTAAACGCCATCAAATTTTGTGTGTGTATGTGTGTGCATATGTGTACATTAAAATGGCACAAGCACATGCAAATTACACATGCACAACACAGACATATGCATGAATGCAAAAGCATGCAGAGTGTGTGACATATAGAGAATCGGAGTGATTCTTTAATATGGATTTTAATTGCTTTGGGACTTTGCAGTTTCTGTCAACAGTTAAGGACATCCTCCTGGTAGCAAGGTGCCACACACACACACACACACACCTAACACCAATAATCCCAACTAGCACATACATTAATTACATCAAATTTAGTATAAAAAAACATGAAAAAAAGAGAACAACTGTAACCAATTGCTGAAACCTCCTGATGAGTGGACGGAACAATTACAAAAAAGATCATCTACGAAATTCTGGAGTTGAGGTGCTGAATATAACAGTAATTAGCTGAATGATGTGTATATATATATATATATATATATATATATATATATATATGTGTATATATATATGTATGTATATGTGTGTTTCATTAAAGACAACAGACAAGGTACTGTGATTAAGTATTTATTTTTTCTTGAGTTTGAACAAGTGTTTTCTTTTCTGGACACAGAGTATGTGTGTGTGTGTGTATATATATATATATATATATATATATATATATATATATATATACATATAAACTAGGTAATCCGTATGGGTAGACTCAAGGAGGATAAAATCCAGAGAGCTCAATGTAACTACAGAGCTAATAATTTAAAATTATATATATATATATGACTTAAGAGCTATTCCTAGATTGCTAAAAACAGATTATACAGAGATACAAACTATAATCTTAGGATTAATATGTGTACAAAAGATCTACAGATTAAAAAAAACAATTTCTGCAAACATTTAGAACAACAAAAAATTCATCCCCACTCTCCCCATCATTTGTATGTATGTATGTATGTATGTATGTATGTATGTATGTGTGTGTGTGTGTGTGTAAGCTGGTAGAAGTAAGTAATCTGATAAGATTAAACAGAAAATCTTTTGAAAAAGCAAATGTATTCGTTCGCTTCTAATTTTGCTAAAAAGACAGAGTCAAACATTTCAAAGAAAATAAATGTTTATTTTTATTTGAACAGATCTGAACATCCAACATTTCGAGACAGACTGGAGTCCAAGTTAACCCCCCCCCAATGCCCTTCCAGTTGTTACTAGTGCAGAATACAAGATGAATATGAGGGTAATGCTGTGCAAGTCTCTACTCTATTTATTTTAACATTAGCAAGTATGCAATTAAAATCATTTTCAATAACTCCTAATAACAAAAGACCCTCAAGTTTTTATAAATGACAGCTGAAGTGGAATTCTGCTTTAAAGTGAGTGTGCAGTGGTGTAAAGGATAGTGGCCTGGACTGAGGAATCAGAGAGTTGAGTTTGATTTCCAGTTGGATTCATTGCATTCACTTCCATGCTAATCCTCTTGGGAAAAGTATCAATATCTCTTTCCTCCCAGCTATGGGTAAATAACAGGAGAGATTGGACACTATAGCCTGGTTTGGCAACTAGTCTAAGAGAAGGAAAACTGAATTACAACCACTTGCTGCTTTGTAGGTCCTGCCTCTTTAGGCAAAGGCTAGAAGGTAACTTCAAAAATAAATCCACCTCACATGTCATCTCAAAGAAAGAAACTGGCCCCACTACTTCAATCTACGACAGAAAATAATGGACTCTTGGGCTTAATACAATAGTTCGAAAAAAATACTGGAACACAGTGCCATGGACCCTCTCTGATTTCAAACCATTTGCCGCTGGGTGTATCCTCTACAGCACTTTAGACAAGATGAAAGTGGAATCAGGATAAGGGCTCCAGATAAAAATCAAGGGTCATGGTTTTCTGTCTTCGTAATATGATTTTACCTTGGGACTGGCATTTTCACCTTGGCTGTTATACTCACATTTCAGTCGTTTTGCCTCCCCCTGCCACCAAGCCTTTCTTAGGTGTCTGTTGTACTTAGTAATTTTTAAACCAAACACTTTATTCAATCCAAAGAATAGACCACTCTCATTCTTTTTTGGGAATTTCTCCTATCGCTCTTTCTGTTACCAACAGGCTGATTGGAACTTGTTCCGAGATTTTCTTTGTGACGCAACTTATACTGATATCTTCAACCTCCCAATTGAAAATTATGCCGCTGACGTTTCTTCTTGGGTCAAAGCCAATATGGTTGCTTTCAACCCTTGTCAGAAATACCAGGTGAGACCGCAAACATCTCCATGGTTCACACCAGCATGCTCGACCGCCATAACACAACGGAACCGCTATTTCTGGCAATACCAGTATGACAGATCTCATCATAATAGGGGCCTATTTGCTACTGCTCATAACAAATGTGAGTCCTCAAAGGAGCTAAGTCCCTGTTTGCTGAGAGAATGAGGCCTCTAAAAACTAAGTACAAGGTCTCTATTCACCTCCATCTTTATCCTTTGCTGATAAAGCTGAAATTCTTCTCAAACTCTACTCTGGACTCATCTGGAGTATCCCAACCTAACTTCCCACTTAGATCTAATTCTCTGTTGAGTGATATGTATATAACCCCTTCCATGGTTTCTGCTATCATCTCTAACCTGGATCCCCACAAAGCATGTGGACCCTATAATTGTCATTAAGAAGTATGCTCCCAAACTGGCTCCTGTTCTCTCCATACTGTATAATAAAGGCCTCACTGTGTCCTGCTTTTCTACCTGCTAGAAGTCGTCGTCTGTTGTTCCAATTTTAAGAACTCTGCTGAATCGCCCAACCCTTCCAATTATCAACCTATTAACCATCTACCTCTTTTTGGGAAACTCCTGGGGGCCCTAATCAATGCTGAATTGGTTCATCATCTCTCATCACAGGGTCTTTTCTCAAACAAGCAATACGTCTTTCATTTTTTCCAGGTCACGTGCAGATGTACTAACAATAATCGCAGAAAGAGTGTGTCATGCTCTAGATAAAAACGGTGAAGCCCAGGCTGTAGCATTGGATATCTCAAAGGTCTTTGACAGAGTCTGGCATTCGGGTCACCTCCACAAGCTGAAAAGTTATGTCTGCGGATACTTTTTTAAGCTGATCCAGTTGTTCCTATCAAATCTTGAAATGAAAGTTGTCCTGAATGGCCACTCGTCTACATCCTTTCGTACTAATGCAGTTGTCCCCACCCTTGGTCCTACACTGTTTATAATCTTCATTAATGACCTTCCCATTAGCATCTACGCTAACAACACTACCATTTATTCCTCCCTTGATAGTAAGGCTGATCAGTCTGACAAGGTCAAAATGGCAGCCGATGTACAAAACAACCTCAAAACCGTTGTTAACTGTAGCAAAAGATGGCTTGTCAATTTTAACATCAAAACTAAACTTCTCTGGAGCTCTTTCATAAGATCCAAAGAAGAATCAGCAATATTATTGGTCCTGATCTGGCAGCTCGCCTTCGGTCACTTGCCTATCGCTTTAAGGCTGCCTCTCTGTGCCTTTTTTTATAAATACTTTCATCGTAATTGTTTGGATGAGCTCTTTGCTATGGTACCTAGACTGTAGCATAGTACTAAACTGGCATCAAGATCTCATCAGTTTAGAAAGAAAATTGTTAGCATAGAACTTACGGATAAATCTAGCTGCATCTAGATTTATCCATAAGTTCTATGCTAACAATTTCTTTTCTCACACTTCTTGCTTGTGGCGGTCCCTTCTGGCTCTATGTTTTCCAGCCAACTTTGATCTGCAAAAATCTAAAAGCAAAATGTCAATTTATCAACTGTCCTCCCTTCTTTCTACTCATTACTAATGTTTCTGTTCCTAATTCCTCCACGCCCTGTAAACCCTCGCGTGTTAGTGGCTGTACAGCCTTGCTAGGAGTGATACTGATTAAAAAAAAAAAATAATACTCTCCAGTTTAATTTGCCTCTTGTATCACTTGTCCATCAATTAACGCTTTAAACCACTAGGCTATGTGTCTCATAGATAATCTAATTGGATAATTTTGAAGCCCTACACCTAGTACTCAGGTAGCGGAATTCTTACGATAATCCACTCCCTAAAGCTAAGGGTGGAAGAACATTAAACTGCTGTATTCTGAGAGTAAATACTGAAATCAGGCATGGCTGATCATGTACATAGGGAAAAAGGTAGTCATCAATCCCTGCAGAATGAAGTCAAGGTAAAGGAACAACACAAGAAGATAAGAAAAAGATTCAGTTCATATTTTAGTTGCTGGCAATAAACCTAGCATAGAGATGAATGCCATTGATTAAGAAAAAGCACTCATAAAACTCCACTACCTGAATACAAATGTTAGGTTTGATGTTACAAAATTATAGTAGTCGACTGTTCAAGAGTTTAACAGGTTAAAGATGTTGGTTAAAACATATCTTGTTCCCTAGAAGTTGTGGGTTCAATCCCTGGGTCAGGTAGTGGTGAAAAGTTTTATTCTCTTGTTCAGTGGAAAAAAATGCACAAGCAACATAAAACAAATAAAACTGGTATTAACTGATCTGGAAAGCAGAATGAGAACCATCGGATTAAATAATGGCTCGCTTCAGATTTCCAAAATAGTTAGCAAGTATTAGGTTGTCACACATGAAATGACGCCTTTTTTGGTTGGTTGTTGATCTGATCATCTAATTAAGTAACCTCCTTATTATATAAAAAAAAATCTCGATTTATTCCGATACTTTTTCTTTCCATCTATTGTTACTCACAAGTCCAGTGAAAATGATTACGATGAAAGAATGTCGAGTAATCTTACTGTATGTGTACAAATTGGAAAAAAGAACCATTTTTGTATCGAATCATTACATACGATGGGAAATGGAGGATGAGGTAAAATTACATAATTCAGGCTATGCACTTGTAGACAGTTGATTGGGAAGCGTGTGGCCATGTATTGTCATACAGCAAAATTGGTCCATTCCTATTCATAAGTCGAAGATGTTTCATTTCCAATCTTTCATGCATACACTCAATTTCTCTACAATATGAAGTTGCTGTTATTTTTTTTGGCTTGAAGCAAGAATGAATAATGAATAACCCCTTTGAAAGACCACCATACAGCAACCATTAACATTTTAGGGTGCAGTGGAGGGTTTTGTGAATTACTTGAATATAACTTTGCATACTATCATACTGTTATCAAAGAGTATCCATTTTGGTGATCATACAGGAACTTGTTTAAATGCAACTATTTCTTGTCAGATTAGAATCGGATGAATTACATTTGGAATCCAATACACATGAAATTAAAGCACAAGGTGTTCAATGAAACAGAAGACATTATAAACATTCAAAGTTGAAAATTTAACCCAAGTAGATGATTTTTTTTTTAATATCTGGGGTCATGGTTGAATTGCATATAAGACAGAGATATTAGAATTGAAAGGGTATGAAGATTTCATTTTCAAAAATAAATAGCGTCTTGAATTCAAAAATGGAGAACAAAGTGCAACAGTCTCGTTATATACGCCCAACATGTGGACATTAACAAAGTCAGTGGGGGAAAATACGAAATGACATATACACTCTACTACAGAGAGCATCGCCGTCAGCTGGAAACACCAGATGCCCAATAAAGAACTATATGGGAGCCTAGCAAAGATTACAGACAGAATCTCTGAAAGCCAAGTGTGGTTTGGGAAGTGAACGAAGAGTTGCCCATTAGCTTATACTATGTGATCCAAGTTACTTGTCAAAAATCAAGAGAAGGGCCAGTAAGAATTTTCATGGTTCAACTCGCAGACAATACCGGAATCAGAAAGGAAGAAATGGATAGAGATAGAGATTACGGAAATGGCTGGACAGAAGTGTTTATTTAAGGATGATCAACTTGGAAATCTCTGGTCTATGAAATGTATAAACAACTACAATGAAAATTTATATCAAGTGGGGATCGAATTCCTGGTTGAATTCCTCACAAGACAAAGATATTAGAATTGAAATGGCATGGACATCATTGTCAAAAATAAATACTGTCTGGAATTCAAAAATGGGGGAAAAAAGTGCAATTCTTTTCCCAAATGATTTGGTGCACCTCAAAGGTGAGGCAAAAGAGGATAGCAGGTAAGGCGGAAGAAGGTAGCAGATGAGGTGGAATGATTGAAAAAACAATCAAAGATTTACAAAACAGTTTCAAAAAATTCATATACCAAAAATAAGTATGATTTCAAAATTTAAACTATTATTATGGATTACTTGTAATAAAGTCTAAGTATAAATTGCTATAAATAATTATTGACCGATTTTATCATTGTGATATTTTTGTATTATACCAAGTATTAAGAATATAGGAACTGGAATCTGCAAATTGGAGTAGATCTCTCTCTCTCTCCCCCCCCCCTTTTCACTGACACTTCCCTTTGGTGATGCACAAGCAAATTTTCATTCCAAAAATGTGGCCCTGAGAAGAAAAACATTTTGGCCAGCAGTAGAAACAGTTCTCTTATACACATCAAAAAGGTGGACATTAACAAAATCAATGGGGGGGGGGGGACTTACTAAATGGCATATAGTCTTGGCTACAGAGAACATTGGTGTCAGCTGGAAATACCAGATGCACAGTGAAGAACTACATTGGCGCCTACCAAAGATTACAGGCACATTTTGTGAAAGGCAAATTGTGGTTTAGGTAGCCCATTGCTGGAGAAGTAAACAAAATGTTGTGTATCAGCTTATACGATGGAATCTAAGTTATTAGGAAAAGATGAAGATGTAGGCTTGTAAGAACTTTCAGGACTCAAATCGCAGACAATACTGGAATTGGAAAGGAAGAAATGGATAGCGTGATGGATGACAGAAATAAATGAAACTCATATAAGATCTATCATTAAAGATGCAGGAAAAATGGTCAGTTCCTTGTACCGCTGCAGGAAGCACCTGACTCCTCCTACCAGGCTCTATCTTTGTGAGACAGACAAAATCCTCACTTTCCAGTTCAAAAGCATTTATGTGGCCTTGTGGGCGATTATCCCCCTCCCCCACAACCTCCTTCCCATAGATGAAACATTGCTATATCGCTATTTCCAGGCAAATATTCAGATAAGCTACATTCCTAAGTTCGATCAATTCTGACCTTTAACCTTTTAGCATTCAACACACACAACAATGCCCCATAAATATCAGCTCTCAAAGTTTCACTGTGGTCAAAGTCTCCCTGTTTGAGCAACTTGTGATGATGTGGTCATATATTATGGCAGAGTATGCGTGGGGCAGGTTATGGTGGGTTGAACACTGAGAGCTGGTATTTACAGGTTGGGGGGGGTAATGCTAAGACCTGACATGTCACATTCACAAGACTGAATCTTCCTCCATCTCTTCATATTCCATTAGTAAAGAGGAAGTTCCATTCAGAAAGAATCTTCTCCAGAACCGCTATTTTGTGGAACAGACTCCCGAGAGGATGCTTTTCTAATCACTAGAATCTTAACCTTTTTAAGTATATGGTCAACCATTGTCTAATCTACATATCCTCATAATCTGCACTTACTTCCCCCTCTTGCATGCATACAAACTTGGTCAGTAACTGTCTATCTTTAGTGGATCTTGCAGCTAGTATTGGGTGAATTATTTAGTTTTTAAAAAAAAAAAAGGTGGAGGGGGTAGAAATGTTCCTTTGAAGATGAAATCCCAACAAATTAATAATTCCATTATTACAACTCACCATATTTATGTTGGTTAAATGAACGATTGCTAATAATTATTGCTGAAAGAGTCTGCCAAGCTTTCGATAAGACATTCGACAGAGTTTGGCTTATTCGTCTTCTTCACAAGTTGAAAGCTTATGCTATTTCTGGACGAATTTTTCAACTGATTCAGTTTTTCTCATCAAATTGCAAAATGAAAGTTATCTTGAATGGCCACACTTCTAGATCTTTTGGCATTAATACAGACGTTCCTCATGGCTCTATCATTCAACCTACGTTGTTGCTAATTCTTATCAATGACCTTCCTGATGTCACCATTTCTCAACTATTTACTCCTGTCTTCATAGTAAGTCTGATCGTTTCGATAAGATCAAAATGGCAGCTAATGTAAAAAAAAAAAAAAAATGACCTACAATCAGTTGTTAACTGGAGCCAGGAATGGCTTGTTAACTTTAACATCTCCAATACAAAAATGCTCACTGTTAATTCTTTGAGAGAACCCTTTTTGGCTTCCATCAACATGATTAACCTCCAGGAGAGCGACTCATTGCACCTTCACAGTCGTCTCCATCAAGCGGGGAGATTATATTAAATCAATTGCCAGGCTTTGCTGCTAATTAGAACACTGGGCTGTGCTAGACAATTTTTCACTCGTTGTCTTAATTCCTGTTCTTTTTTTTTCTCTCTCTCTCTCTCCTTAATAATGTCTTTTTTCTCTCTCCTTAATAATGTCTTTTTTCTCTCTCCTTAATAATGTCTTTTTTTCTCTCTCTCTCTCCTTAATAATGTCTTCTCTCTCTCTCTCTCCTTAATAATGTCTTTTTTTCTCTCTCTCTCTCTCTCCTTAATAATGTCTTTTTTTTCTCTCTCTCTCTCTCCTTAATAATGTCTTTTTTTTCTCTCTCCTTAATAATGTCTTTTTTCTCTCTCTCCTTAATAATGTCTTTTTTTCTCTCTCTATCTCTCTCTCTCCTTAATAATGTCTTTTTTTCTCTCTCTATCTCTCGCTCTCCTTAATAATGTCTTTTTTTCTCTCTCTATCTCTCGCTCTCCTTAATAATGTCTTTTTTTCTCTCTCTATCTCTCGCTCTCCTTAATAATGTCTTTTTTTCTCTATCTTTCTCTCTCTCTCCTTAATGTCTTTTTCTCTCTCTCTCCTTAATGTCTTTTTCTCTCTCTCTCCTTAATGTCTTTTTCTCTCTCTTTCTCTCCTTAATAATGTCTCTTTTTCTCTCTCTCCTTAATAATGTCTTTTCTCTCTCTCTCTGTCTCCTTAATAATGTCTTTTTTCTTCTCTCTCTCTCTCCTTAATAATGTCTTTTTTCTCTCTCTCTCCTTAATAATGTCTTTTTTCTCTCTCTCTCCTTAATAATGTCTTTTTTCTCTCTCTCTCTCTCTCTCTCCTTAATAATGTCTTTTTTCTCTCTCTCTCTCCTTAATAATGTCTTTTTTCTCTCTCTCTCCTTAATAATGTCTTTTTTCTCTCTCTCTCTCTCTCTCCTTAATAATGTCTTTTTTCTCTCTCTCTCTCTCCTTAATAATGTCTTTTTTCTCTCTCTCTCTCCTTAATAATGTCTTTTTTCTCTCTCTCTCTCCTTAATAATGTCTTTTTTCTCTCTCTCTCTCCTTAATAATGTCTTTTTTCTCTCTCTCTCTCCTTAATAATGTCTTTTTTCTCTCCGTCTCTCCTTAATAATGTCTTTTTTTTCTTCTCATATACTCTAACACTCAGTAACGACATGTGTCTTTGTGGCATTTTTGCCTTGCTGGAGGTGAAAAAAAAATGTAAATATAAAGTTTAGATCATCTAAGATGGCCAACATGTTCAAAATATTGAAATCAATCAAAGAAAAACAACTGCCAAATTGTCTTCTGTTTAATTTAAAGAAGTTAAAAAAGTGGGTCAGATAAGTTAACTTCCTAAGGCCGGGTGAGGGTGGTCACTTTATTTTGAAAAATTGTAGATAATGGCAAATAATCACGTTAGCCTTTATCCAATAGCCTACAATATCAATGCACAGAAGCAAATACACACGCAGATAAGATTCTTTGATTATAATTTTTCTTCTTCTTTGTGCCATGCCCTTTCCGGACGTGGGTGATCACAACTCTCTACAACTTCTTATCTTTTGACAGCCTTTATTCTGCCATCCATCTACAAAAGAAATTACTTGCTGCTTTCTTCTACCCCTCTTGCCTTCAATATGTCTTGTGAGTGTCGTATTCTCCAAACCCTTTCTTTATTCTGTGGCCTACAATTTTCAATTTCTTCTTTCTGATTTTAACTATAAGCATCCTTCCTGTTGCCATTTTCCTTAAAACTTCCTCATTACTCACATGCTCTTTCCATAGAATTCTCAGTATCCTTTGGTAGAACCATGTAGCCTGAAGCCTCTTCTTCTGTAAGGAGATAGAAACGAAGAATAGGGTGCTTGAACTAATCAATTTTTCCTGTTTCTTAATACACTGGACTTTCTGAAAGGCATCCTTTGCTATGTTTCAGTTTATATTTAAGGCCATTCCTCTTGCTGACAGTCATACAGTCTATCTTCTTAGTCAGGGCAAAAGAGACGTCTCTATAGTTAGTGAAGTGAAGGATCATTAAGAACCTGTATTCTTGAAATGTAGGTCTTAATCATTATCCCGAGTCCCATAGTTCATACGAGCACATGTACTGCAGCTGTGGCAACAGTAGGTGCGCCCAGGGCAAGATAGACTAACAGAACTCATTTTGAATTCAGTTTTCCTTCTTCGATACTGGTTATCCATCTTTTTTTATATGCCATGTCCCGTCAGGACATATGCGATCATAGCCCTCCACATTTTCCTGTTCCCTTGTAGCTCTTAATAAGTTTTGTCTTTTTGGTATTTCTCCCAAACCCAGTTCTGCCATCCATTTGCTCAAGCTGATCAAGTACATTATGTGCTGCTTTCCTCTGTCCCTCTTGCCTTCAATCTGTCCTGTGAGTATCAGGTTTGCCAAGCCCTCCTTTCTCATTACGTGCACCATAAATTTCAACTGTTTCTTCCTGATGTTAAGTAGAAGTTTCTTTTTTGTTTCCACTTTCTCCAAAACCTCATTGTTGCCCACATGTTTGTTCCTTGGTATCCTCAGCATCTTTCTGTAGAGCCATATTTCTGTTACTTCAAGTCTAATTTCTTAATACTTGTTCTTTTATTGTTCTCTCTCCTTAATAATGTTTTTATTTTTCTCATACTCTCTAACATTCAGTCATCTGTTGTGTCTTAGTGACTTTATTGCCTTGCTTGGATTGAAATGATTAAGAAAATTAAAAAAGATATTGCCAAAGCTATTTTCTCAGCCAAAAAGAGAGGGAGAGTCTCATGGAAATTAGGAGTGAATTATCCAAAGGAAAGGCTAGAGTTACCAAATTAAGGAATTTGCTCAGTTTCTTTTTTTAACACTTTTTAACAACCATTATATATGCTCTGCTGTACCTGTTAATCAAATCTGTCCCACCCAAAGAATAGGTAATCGTATAAAAAAAATAAATTAAAAACAAACACTAAAAAAGATGTGATAAAAAGCAAGATAATTCTTTTAAATTCTTTCAAGATCCAGAGTCTACTGTCACAGCTTACTAACCAAGGATCTATTAATGGTCTTACTCATGCATGTAATTACAACATAACTGACACTTTCAATATTCAAACAGAATGTCCTTTACACAAAAAATGTACAGGTCGCAATTCATTCTCAACTTACCTTACTACTCATGAATTCACTAATGATCATAACAAAAACAAAAAATTGATAAATTTCAATTACAATGAAAAAAAATTATAACTGCCATTTTTAAATAACGTTTATATCTACATACAAGTTTTTATGCACTAATGTTTATATCTACATACAAGTTTTTATATACAAATGTGTGTGTGTGTGTGTGTGTGTGTGTGTGTGTGATTGGTTGTTGTTTATGCATTTCCAGTTTCCATCAGATTTCAATTAAATTTTTTGTTTGATAGATAATTCTTCAGTTCCAGTTTTGAGTTCAAACTGACTTAACTGTTACCCACCCTTGAAGGGGAAAAAATAAAAAATAAAAAAATAAAAAAAAAATAAAAAAACTGATTTTTATAGACTTTGCGCAAAAATCAAAGGCAAAATTTAATGTCTGTAAAAAACAGCGTACAATCAATTTAGAGAGTTGAAATCTAATGCAAAAGATTAGTAGAATTATAAAAAATAAAATTATATTATAAATAAAAATTATCATATATTATTATTATTATTATTATGACAGTCCATGGAAGAGGTTCCTTCCTTGCAAAATTGAGAACGCAAAAACGGCACTTTCCAGGCCCCCACTTCACATTGTTACCCCCTTCCCCATTTGGGGGGTGGGTGCCTCAGTGGCACCCAATTGTTGTTACTAATATTGATTTTCAGGTCGGCTGACTTTAAACTTAAACTGCTCTAATTGGACGGCAAAAATTCCTAGTAATGAAAGACCCGGGCGAAGGCGGGTTATACTGCTAGTCGTGTATAGAATCATATTCTTCAGTACAAGAGACACGTGACCAACATAAGGATAAATTGATTAGGAAGATTTGTGAAATTGCCATCTGGCATTGTTGACAGAATGAGACCACAATCGGGAGGATCAAAAAAATCGCAGGGGGGGGGGGGAACCAACTTAAGCAGACACTAGAGCAGAATGGATAATGAGTTATGACAAAAGCAAAAACACTAAATCTAAGTAAATGAACATACGAGAACATTTTGGGCACATGTTTCAATGGTTAAGAACATTTGTGTTTAGAAAATGAGTTACCAGCTTCAATTAAGTCAAGAAATTTACTTCTTGGTAATGTTGTCCTGGAGAAACAATTCCAGCAGGCAGCACCCACCGTTGGGAAGTGACTGAAAAGTATACCTACGGGTTGACTGAAATTTTTTAGAGTGAAATCGGGCAGACAAAACAGTTCAACATTGATTAGCAAACTATCTAGAGATGATAGATAATAACATCTAACAGCCTACACCACACGTCGGGGATGTGCTGGCCTGCTCTGAATCATAAAATAAAAAAATGTAATCAAATTAAAACATTATTTAATTAGAAAAGCTTTTGTTTTTGTGAATAAGACATATCAATACTACTGTCTTAAGAAAAAAGGGTTTTTTTCAATGAATAATGAATTTTTACAAGAATTGTTTTTTTTTTAATTTTAATTAGAATAATTTATAAAGTTTTAAATTGTAAATTTCTCTTTTAATTTTTATGGGTTAGGTGATATTGTTACTTAGTAAAAATTATATTTACTAATCATCAACTGAAAAATCATCACAGTATTTTTAAAAGAATTCTGAATTTATTATATATATATATATATATATATATAATGCTGATTTTCTATTTTACAGTTGACCGTACTTGACATTATCAGAAAATAAGATCAATAACCATAGTAAATTTACAGCCAAAAATATGTAAAAATTCAATAAAGTATTACATGACATTGTCATGCTTTAGGACTGTCTCAGAGTTCAGGGTTCCTGGTCACAGAGGTCAAAGAAAACATGGAAGGGTTGCATGGGAGGGATGTGCAGGAGTGCAGCCTTGCCCACATTAGTTCAATTGACAGGGATGCTTGGAAAGGAGGAGTCAGGGCTTGCCGACTGCTGCCTCCCAAGTCACTAGAAAAAACGAAGCAGTATAATCCAAGCTCCAGATCATGATTATGGATAACAGTTTCTTAAATTTTTAAGATTACCGATTACTTAAAAATTATATATAAAAAGGTGTTCACCTTAATTAAATTACTTTTTTAACCCCTAAAGGCCCCATAGAACAACATTAGATAACTATCAATCTGTCATCAAGTTGTGAACGCCTTAAATAAACAGCTACTGACTGGTTAAAAAAATGTATTTTTTCGATATCTATAGCGAAGAAAACGGGGATTTACCTCGTCAAACTAAGCAACAGTGAGTATTTTACGACGGAAAATCTGGCGAAAAAGAAAATTAATTACCAAACAAAAGAGCATGTATTCCGCATGACATGCTGAAGACGGAATATTTGAATTAAAAAAAAAAACAAAAAAAAAAAAAACAAGTCTGACGCAGGAGTTGCAATTAAACGTACTTTGATATGCAAAATACTGGAGATCGTCTCTCAGCTGTCGACGAATGGAAAAAATGTTCGCCCGATAAAAGCAGTTGGTGTTCTCGATTCTGGGGGAAGGAATTTTGGCTACTGCGTTTGGCGGAGAACGAGTTATTTTTTCTGACTGGTTACACACGTTGTGCTTTGTGAGATAGTACCGGCGAATCAAGTTTTCGGCATTTCTTTCTGCCCCCCGATATTCGAGTCTGTACTTACAGAGATTTGTTGTGTTGTGGAAGTAATCTGCAACAAATACTTCCTTTGCTTTCAGAACACTTACAATATCTTAAACAAAGTAAATAATATTTGTTTCAAATAAGATTAATTCTACTTTAAATCAGTTAAAATTTCTCAAAGAAAAAAAAGTATATTTTATTTTTGGAAGATTTTTTAATAAAGAGAATTACATTGCAATGAAAGACGACTAAAAAAGGTTGCTAATCTGCTATTTTAGCAAAAAAAAAAAAAAAAAAAAAAAAATTCCTTCCATTCAATTTAAATTAGTTTTTGAAATACGGCAAAGTATTTTGCTTATTGGAAATATTAAATTTAATCTATTAGCTTGAAATTGAAATTAAAATAAAAGTATTAAAAAAATTTTTCATTTTTAAAAGTTCATTTGAAACTTTAGGTATTGTGTTTTATTTTGTTTTTTTTGGAGGTACCTAGGTCAACAGGTCAAGCAATAACTGAGCAGTACTAAAGAATTGATTAAATAAAGGGTTAAGTTCTAAATTCTCTAAAGTTTATCTGCAATGACAAACACCCGAAAAAAGCCAGAAAGCAGAATGGCGGACACATAATAATAAAATAAAAACAAAACATGATGGCTTTACTGTAAATAATGATGACATTTTTAATCATTTCACCTCAAGCAAGGCAATAAAGCCACTAGGACGCAAGGGGGTTACTTAGTGTTAGAGAATATGAGAAAAACTACTATTAAAGAGAGAGGACAATAAAAGAACAGGAATTTAGAAGGCAGAAGATAATGATTGACATTGCATTTCAATTTTTGAAGCTCAAAGTTGACTGGGAAGCAAGAAGCCAGAAGAGAGTTCCAAAAGTGACAAGTGCAAGAGAAGAAACAGTTAACACAGAACTTACAGTGACATGTAGCCATTTCAAGTGTAAAATGATGTGACCTAGCTGCCAATCTAGCACTGTGTTTAAATTCATAAAGTCTAGGTACCATAGAGGAAAGGTCATCAGAACAATTACCATGAAAGTATTTATAGAAAAAGCACAGAGAAGCTTGCACCAATTCCTGACCTTTGATAATACCTTTCTTCCTGAATTTTAATGCAATCCTAGATTCTATAAGCATGTGTTAAAATTGTAAGAGCACTAGTGTCCTAACCATGAGAGCTGGGTTAATCTCACCTTGGTTGACTAATCAAACAGGTAACTTCTTCATAATATCAGTCCGAGGGGAAATGATTTCAGCATGTGTGTGTGTGTGTGTGTGTGTGTGTCAATGCTTGAACCTGCTTTAGCCCGGTCCATATACAATCACTGAAATTAAGCAACACCAAACTTGGTCAATACCTTGATGGGTGACCACTTGAAAATACCATTTGCTGGAAGTTTAGATGTGTGGGTGGTGAAATAGGTAACATCTCGAAATTGGAAATCAGAGAGCCAAGTTCTAATTCCAGTCGGGTTCGTTATATTTACTTATTTACTTTCAAATGGTACCTTGTAGATAATAAGCATTATACCTTTAAACGTTTTGTCCTATTGAAATGATTCTTTGGGAAAATTCATGGCATAATAAGAGGAGAATCCAAAGAGAAGAATCAAATTCCAATTCAGAAGTCTACGACCAAATAACGGTTATAAGCACCCGTTCTCAATCACCAAAGTTAAGCAGCATTGATCCTGGTCAGTCCTTATATGGGTGACCACCTGAGAACACCAGGTGCTTTAAGCAACCTCCTACAATCTGAAATGTGTTTTGGTTTTAAATAACCCACAAAGGCTTGATAAAAAAAAAAAAAAAAATCCAACCGATCAATGCAAGAATGTTTTCACAATAAAATTGGTACTAACCAGGCAATATTGAGAAAATAGTCAAAATAATTTTACATTAAGTATTAATGTTACTACTGGGCATAAAGTGAGGGATCAATGTCATTGTTATAAAGTAATAAATTGATCCCCCTAGAATTATTACACAGTCAGATTTTATTATTTAAGTCACACCATTTCCAGTTCAGTCATCAGAGTTAGGCAGCATTGAGCTTGGTCAGACCTTATATGTGTGGCCGCTTGGGAACATCAGGTACTTTAAGCAAACTCCTAAAATCCAAAATATGTTTCTGCGTTAAATAATCCACAAAGGGTTGATAAGCCAGCAGTCAAAGACAATCAATCCAGCATGTGACACCATCGTGAAGTGCTTGAAAAACCATACCACAGGTTGACCCAAGCCTTGTGAGGGAAACTGGGTTGGTGAAAGCGTTCAGAATCTCTTGATGGTTGTGCTGGTAGGTAGTTACAAATGGTCACCTAATGGACAGAGAGAAGCCCTTTAGCCACAGTGGCCAATCTATCTCGAGATAACCACTCTATAAATTCCACCTACTCCCCAACAGCCTGGCCACTTGTTGTGGCAGAGAGAGTCTGGGAAAAACACACACACACACACACACACACGTATATTTTTTTTTTTTAGTGAGATTGGAGTAGATTTGAATAGCGAAATTAAATCAGGGCATTTTGTTTACTGATAGGGATATCTGATCTAGGGAAGAAGTTGTACCCATTGAATCTAGGTCATCAGAAGACAATAGAAATGGTCGAAATAATTTTTATCGATTAAAAATTGAAATAGAGCTGAGTAAGCTAGAAGGAACTTTGGAATTCACATGATTTTGGTTGAAGCAGCCAGAACCCCGTGATAATCGCATGCGAAGTAGTAGGGCCGAGGGTCAGTTATAACCAGCCAGGTTTATCTATATAAACGCCTCGTTATGCAGAAAAAGGCAGACTGGAGAAAATTCTTGAAGAGAGACAAGAGAACTGGCCCGGGCAAGCGTTGGGAGGAGGAACACCACTATAACTTTAAGCCCCACACAGAAATCTTTATCCCTCCATCGCAAGAGTTATACATCATTCTCAGACGATTTAATAATAAGTTAATCCCATACACTCTCTCTCTGTGTCTAGAATCCAGTGTATGAGTTTTTACCTTAAATACTTTTCTTTTCTGTAACCCGTTTCTTTTCTCTACTATTCTTTTCTGCTATATAAAAGACATTAACAATTCAACCATTGAATAGCTGTTTGCCTGGCTTTCTGCAGATATTCATTTTATTTTTGCTACATTCTAAATTTCTTAGCGCCGTGTCTACATCTTCAGTCGACCGTGAATGGACGGACATCACTTCTGCTTTCTGGATCAAACAAATCACAACGTGGGCAGGAAGCAGGATTAAACCAGCGGATCGGTGTAATAATCTACGGATGCTCAGGGGACCTATGTCCACTCCCTTAAGTTCGGTTAGGACTAAGTAAACACCTCATCCCAGGGAGTAAGACGCCGGAGGTTGAGGGGCTGGGGCGAAAGTGCTAGATTGTAGAGATGTATCAACCTGAAAAAAAAATGCACAATGACTAAAAATTCTTTAGAATAAAAGAAATAAGTGACACAGTATATGCAAGCAGCTGCATATGGAAAGAGCACAACACACACTTATAATCCTTACATTATATATAAGAAAAAAATTAATGACAAATTAGAAAAGGTTTTGGTAAAACATTTCAACTGTTAGGACTTCATCAGAGTGGATTTGTTTACATTGTGACTACACATCTGCATGATCAAGAGACTAATGTTCCCAAATCAACATGTGAAAAACCAACAATGTCTACTCAACACACACATACCCACATAATTATAAATATACATTATCATCTGGTGCCCAAATAGACAAATTAGAATCTTTATACATTTACATAGGCTTGGAATATGTTAATTTCTTGCAAATTCAGATGGATGTGTCATCTCTCATTGAATTCATCACAAATGATACTAATGTTGATTTAAAAAGTCAAATGCATATGAAACATGATTGACAAATGAAAATCAAACACAAAAGTAAAAATACCAGAATTTCTTTTTCCTCCATATCTCAGTCTCTGACAAAGCTTTAGTAAAAGTGAAACATGTTAGATTGATAAACATTTCTTATTTGTTCTTTATTTTATCACTAGCAGCCATACCCAGCTGGTCGATCAGAAAAAGCGTTCAATTAGAATGGAGCAAAAACAGTATCATGTTTAGATGTAACAGAGTCTATCTTCTTCAATTACTTTAAAGTACTTTCATTAAAAAGACATTTTGAATTAATGCAGTTACTGATATAAGAGAAGTCGTCTGTATTTATTCAATCGAAGTTAGCCGAGGACATGAACGGGTGAAACAGGCCACATGAAAATCCATTTCAGACCACAATTATTTTGGAGTTTTTGAAATTTAATTTGTCAGTGTGCTACCAGGGATGTAAAAGACGATATATTTATAAAGCAATTGTTAAATTTGATGAAAACTGGTTGAAAGATCAACAAAAAATAAGAGAAAAACCAGTAAAAAAAAAATCACCATTTTTGCGCTATTTACACAGGTTTTCGCTATATGGGTGGACTTAATTATCAAGTTATATGACTGTTAAACAATCAACTTGTTGGTTACAATTGAGTGAAGTTTGTATAAAATTGCTTGAAAACTGAGGGAGTTTTTAGTTTAAAATTTGTGTTGAAATCAATTTTTTATGTTTTGATCAAAAATCAATTTTTTTTATTTTAAGGCAGTGGCGTAGAAATAAAAATGAGGTATCGTTGAGCTCGTCATGATTTAAGTAACCTACATACGGAATTTGATTGAAATTTTTTTTTTTTAAATTATCAATTTTTTATGCTAAGAACCTATCTCTTACATTGTACAATGTATGTGCCAAGTTTGGTCAAAATTGTTTGGATGGATCTCAAGTGAAAAAGTATCATACAGACACACAAACATCCTCCATTTAATATATATATATATATATATATATATATATATAACTATGCTATCATGTTTGCTTTCATTCCTGTCAATGAAAATTCCCTTAAATAATGGAAGTAATATGGATTAAAGGAGGAAAATTGCTCAAATTTTAAGTCCAGAAGTGAAAAAATCAATTTCATGGGATTCTATACTTCAGTCCAACTAATGATGCAACTAAGGGTTAGAACTGGAAGCCTATTTCAAATCTTTTCATCCAACTGGGAGCAATGATTTTTAGTTCATTTTTGTGCTTGCAGTAGTTCACTGCTGTCATCAGCTTAAGAAATTGAAAGAAAAAAAGGTAAAGATTAAAAGCTTAATTAATTTAGCTTAAAAAGATAATCCTCTTTGTTTTGGTATATGTTTTTCTTTTCTAAGGTCTTATTACAATATCTAATTTGGAGGAGCGTCAGATCCATCACCACCACACCGTTAACAAAGGTGTACAAAATGTTATATGTATTTTCAAATTAAATATCCAATTTAAAAATCGCTTTTATGAAAATAAAAGCAGATCAGAACTACGAATTCTGGAACAAAAATACAAGGTTGAGCTGAAAAGTTCAAAGGCTGACTATGAAGGAGTGAGGCTACAGCTGTGAAATCTTGCATGCATTAATTTCAACTTTTCTTATTGTTTCTAAACTGCATTGTTTCTATCCAGGTAAACTGACAGCTGACTGTTCAAAAAGAAGACTGTTCATCCTGTTGATTAAAAAAGTCATCAATAGCAGATATGACATCATCATCATCACTATGATATTTGTTCCCAGGCAAGTGATTTTATGTTGGGGAACAGATGATAGCCAAATCAAGAGAATAGAGAGGGTGATCAAACAGTTCAAAGCCACGGTCATGCACAGAAGTCATTTAACCTTTATTTTGTGATGTCAACGACTCGTTGTCACTTCTGTAATGCTCATTGTAGTAGAGACTTTGTAATCGCAGATGCAACTATAGTAACGCCGTTGAACAATACCGGTGTCAGTCACGCCTTTGAATAGCACTCGCACTAATGGTACTTGCTCGAATAGTAATCATATGGAGAATAGTATAGAGAATAGCAATCCATATAGTAATAGAGGATAGACTAGAAATAGCGATCGTTAGTCATCAGCTACTTCCTACATATATGCGTTTCCTCTATGGTCATGTGGTCTACTTAATTCAATAATGGGATCGCCTGTGTTTGGTCACTGACGATCTATGTTCAAACCCAAAGTGTTGGCGGTGACACTTTATTCCTATATAACACTTTACCACCCTAATTTCTTTCTAGAATTCTTCCTCCTGCCACTGCACTCTTTTTGATGGTGCAAAAACATGAACACTTTCTGTTTTTAAAATTGCTAACTTTCTTTGTATTGTGCATATACAATTTAATTTTTGTACACTAATAAAAGAATGAAGGAGTAATATTTTGATGTGATGCGTTACATTTTGCATGCATGTTTGACATTGAAAACAAAAATATTGAAATATGAAATAAAAAACAAATACATTAAAAAATACATAAAAATGTACTTTAACTTTTATTACTCCTTGTGGAGTTCTGGGGGTACAATAAGAAGCAAAATCGCTAAGGCTTTTATTTCATCAAAAAAGTGACGCGTTTCCTCGTGTTTATATACGAGCAGACACTAGCATTTGATTGGTCTTTCTTTCACCTAGCTCATATTTGTCTTGTTGACATATTCTCGTTGATGAATAAAATTATTTCGTCGTTTATAAATAGACAAAATAATTGACCTTCAGAAAGGGTACCGGTATATCAATAGTCGCCAGCAGCTTCCATAAAATTAGTCGGGCATGGATGATAGTAGCTGCTAGTGGTCATCATTGCTTTCCTCCATGTCACTAGTGTTGACCAGTTTTCCGTCAGTATCCACTTGTGTAAAGCCTTCACAATAATCATCAGGATAAACTCCTGAATAAAGGCTTTGTTAGATACTGATGTGGCTATTTTTGTTTACAAAAGATCGCGAAAAAATTAACCTGGGTTTAATCAGTGCCACACCTTGTGTAGAGTCTAGAAGAATTCAAGATGGCGTTGGAAAATGGAAGTTTAACCTTTTTCCAAAGCTGTAGTAGGCGATTTCCAGCTTAAAATTCCAGAAATAACAGTTGACAAGTGTTTACTTATAGCAACTGTCTCAAAGCGACAGAATGCACCTAGAGTAACAAAGGGAGAGAATTCTACAGTGATAATTTTCATCTGCAGTGTGGTAATGATTAAACTTGTGTGTTGGAGCACTGTCCTGACGAAATGAGGTCCCTTTTGTCAGTTTTCCTGGGTGTTTGGTCTTGATAGCCTTTCGTAACTGCCTCAGCGAGTTGACATAGTACTCTCCATTGATAGTGTGGCCCTTGATCTGCGGCCATCACTTTCCCTGCAGATGAAATGACCTTGGCCTTCTTTGGGACAGTTGAAGAGGGCTGTTTCCACTGCCTGGATTGTCTGTCTCTGGCTCAAAGTGATGAACCCAACAATCGTCCTGGGTTAGGAAAAGTTCAAGGAAACCAGTTGGATCTGCTTTAAACAATGTCAGATTTCTCCATGATGTGATCAGCCTGGTGCGCTTTTGATCAGGTGTCAGAAGACATGGCACCCACCGAGACAAAACCTTCGTCATGCCAAGTTCATTGTGCAGAATATTCTCAACTCTCTCTCACGTGATATGCTAATAGCATTGGCTATTTGATTTATAGTAAATTATCTGTCATCCATCACTGTGTAGTGAACACAATCGATATTTTTCTCACTAGTGGCAGCTGCAGGATATCCAGAACTAGGGTCATCTTAAAAAAACTCCTTCCTCGCCTAAATTCAGCTGCCCACTTTTCCACTAGTGGAGCATCATTCCTGAATTTAACGACCATCTAAGAATGACTATCCTTGGGGGCTAAACCTTTTTTCTGCAGGTACTTGATATCAAATACTCCAAATCTTGTCGCTACTAGTCACTTTCATAGTCTTCTTCGAGCAGTCAGGTGTCAGTTTACCTGGAAATAAACAATGCAGTCATTGATAAGAGGATTTGAAATGAATGCTGGCAAGATTTCACAGCTCCAGCATCACTCCTTCAGAGTCAGCCTAGAAACTTTTCAGCCCATCTTTGAATTTAAGGTTTTGTAATGGTAAACTAAAATTCAAATAGACTTATTTTTAAATACTTTTTAGAAAGAAAAACACAAATTACTCATGAAAAATTAAATTTCTTGGAGAAAAATATTTAATTAACTTCATGTGACAATGGCATTTTTAAATTTTGCCATGTAAAACAGAATCGATGAAAAGCAAACATAAATCATTAACATTCTTGAGCGATTTATAAGAGAAAAAAAAAGGTTTTATTTAAATCAAATGTTAGTTGCATAATACACTTTGGATGCATCAAAGGTGGTCTTCAGTGATGCGCAGTCCTCATTGCCGATTTTGTGTTTTGCATCATATCGGCTCAAACAGCAACCCTGACCTGACTCCGGATGAGTAAAGCCGACTCCCTGAAAGAGTTGTGCTATACACCTCGACACTGCAAAAAAACACTCCGACATGGCTAGGAGTTTGACTGTTCTTACTGACATATGTCAGTCATCGTCAACCGATGAAAAAAGTCTTTTCACACTCTCCTCCTATATACTGGAGTCTTTTTATTTCATCTGGTTTGGATTTGATCTATTTCCCCCAGATTCCTAACTCGGTAAGCTGGTCTCTTTCTTGTATAGTTTAATCCAAATGTTTTATACATTTTAAATACTAATCCCATGACAATAGTAACTCTTTAACTAAACGTGCATGCGTACCCAACCCAAATCTATCCTATACTAGCACTTATGCTTCCCTAATGCAAAACAGAATCGATGTCTGTTGAAAATGAAAGATAAATCATTCTTGAGAGAGACTTTGTAAGATTTGTAAGAAATGAAAAAAAAAAAAGGTTTTATTTAAATCAAATAAAATGTTAGATTATAGCAGAAAAAGCATGGTAAAAATTTAACATACTTTTTACCTGTTTTAAACAAATACAGGTGATGCAATATGCATTTTATCATTTTAAACATTTAGTGAATACTCATATTTGAGTAGACTGTTTATTTATTAAACAGTACATTTATTTTTGTCTACCGATTTGAAAACTCGAGAAAGCTAATTAAAGGAAAATATGTCCTCTCCTGCAGGATTCAAACCAGCATTCTCTGGGCAGGTAGAACTGTTGTTACATCCGATATGCTTATATAGGGTGACCCCAAAAAACCGGGACTTTTTGAAGTGCGTATTGCCAGACATGAGCAAGTGGCAACACTGCGAGACAGTGACCTTGAGCAAGTAAACTTTTTGCCATTTTAGTAACGAGAATGAAATTCACAGTATCCCAGCTGAGATGTTGCAGCAGTCAATGAGGAATCTCAACAGCAGATTTCAAGAATGCATTCGTACAGGAGGACGCCATCTACAGGACGTCATTTTAAAAAAATGAAAATTCCGTCATTGTTTCTTAAATGGCATGTTTTAAGGTTTCAATTACTATGAATTAAATATTTTTCTTCCATCACTCTTGGGTTTATTGGATTGTTAAAAGTTCCCATTTATTGGGGGTCACCCTATATCTGTGAAACAAATTGATGGTTCTGGTGGGAGAAGTAAGGTACTTACTTGGCTTGTTGCTCTGGACATTAAAAGTTGTTACCTTCTCTTTACCAATTTTTGATACTTACAAAGTCCGTGACTTGTTATCACGTGATCACTGAAGTGGTTATATAAAGGAAATGTTTTTTCCTCATTTTTTTTTTTACTTTTGTTATATGACACAAGTTATCTGACGAAGAAGCTATGGGATATTTTTTTTCACATCTTAAGGTAAGTACCTTTGCTCATTTCTCTAGCCTGTACCGTCATAGATTTTTTTGTCTTGGGTCGAGATTTTCTCGACATATCCACTCAGCTACAAAGAACTTTTGCTGACCAAGTATGGCTGAATACTTTCCTTTGATGAGATTTCTTGAACATTCAGGCCAATAGACAAAAATAATTTTTAATCAATAAACAAATGTGAGTATCCACTAAAAATAATGTTTAAAGTGATAAAATCGCTCTTAATAAATCCATTACTTCTTTATAAATTGCTTTGTTTACATTTGGATACAAAACTGAGCAGATATGAAAATTGAGAAAATTTTGCTTAAATGCACTATACAGTCTTGCTTGCTCTGCAAAAGCTCTTTATGGTCGAGTATGTGTAAGCATGTCAATAGAGACGCAATCGGTCATTAATCTATTTGCTTTTATGAATAAAAATTTAATAGAGAAGAATGTTAAATTAACTTCTAAGTAACAAGGCTATAATTCGTAAATTATGTTTTTTTTAGTAAATTTCACACAAAATGTTAGATTTTGCAATGAAAACATAAAATAATATCACAAGTCCAAAGGAAATAAAATAAATAAGTTAAAGTTATTCCAAATGTGAAAAACAAATATTTCTTAAGCCGACTACAGCAGCAAAGTATTGCAAACCCAAAATGAAACTAAAAATGTGTCACTCCCTGTTGAACGACAAGATTTGAAAATAAAAATAAAAATAAAAAAACCTCCAGTTCTGACCCTCAGCTGCACCAGGAGTTGGCCTGAAGTAAAGAATACCATTATCAATTTCCCTCTTACCAGAAAGAAATATTTATATTAATGCAAAAAAAAAAAAAAAAAAATTACCGATAATGAAATAGTATGTGGCATAGTGGTCAAGTTAATGGTGAGTAATAACACTGTCTCTATATACACAATTCAAATGCAGTTGGTTCTCAACTGTAGCAATTTCATTTTTTTCTCCACTCCTGACAGTTTGATTTGTTACTGTTTGTATAAGAATAAAGGAAAATTTTTATATCTGAATTACATAATCAGTTGTTTAAGAATATTGATTATAAAACAATAGGTTCATTCTCATTAAACGTGGTGTGTGTGTAATCATGATGTCTAGATTTCAGGGCTTGAGGGGGGGGAAACAACAACTTGAAAATTTGTTTATTTTTAAGTATTACATGACACTCGAAAAAAGTTGTCTCTTCTCAGAGTCCATCTGGAAAAAAAAAGGCAATGTTTTGAGAGTTGCAAAACTTCAGTGATGGGAGCCCCCTTCCAACCCTGCCGAGAGATCTGATAGAGTTTCTAGCCTTCATGAAAATCTCTTCAGTGAAAACTAGTTATTCCTTAGATAAGGAATCACATGAACTGATGAAATATATTGTTATCAAGGATTCTAGGAGGAGAGTATTTATATTTAGGACAAGACTTTTTGTCAGTTTTTAAAAACTATTATATCTACTTTAGAATGATTCAAACTCTTGGCTACATATAAAATACCAGGATGTAGATAAGAGTATCTTGCCTACTATACTGACAGCACATGGTTCTTGATAATGACCGAGATGGTTGATAATTGTTGAACAAAAATAACAGAACAAAAATGAACTTCAGACACTTCAACCACAATTTAAAGCCCGATATCTTATTTGAAAATTGGAAAAATAAAATTTTAAAAAATTAAAGTGACAGACCTTGGTTAAATTTAATAAAACCGACCATAGTCAATATCTAAATATCAAGTACAGGAGAACAGCTCTCTGAACTGGATAGAGCAATACAAAAATAGTATTATTGGCCCATCCAAGATGACATTCAAAAAAGATATACCAGCGTTGTGTTATTTGGTCAGGTTAATAAATTTTCAGCTCCCACATGTAAATATTTCCGTCATTTTTTACGGGTACTCTGCTAGGTAGAAATACAAACTTTTTTTTTTTCTTATCAGGAAATTTAACACTTCTCACAATTGTTTTTGTTAAAAATTTAAAAAAATATTTTGCATGATAAAAATAAATGTAAAATAATAAGTGTAGAAGTTTTTAAAAAAATTAAAAGTATTTTTTTTTTTTTTTTTTTTTTTTACAGAGAATTTATGAATGACGATGAATTTTTAAAAAGTGAAACCAACCCGTCAGATGACAACGGCTGAAAATTACTAAACATGAAACAATATTTGACAGAATTCTTTTTTATTTCATATCTTCAAAGTAGTAGACTTTCTGAAAAGATTTTGACAGATTTTTTTTTCGAAGCCACAAAAAAAAAATATCCCTTTGTGTGAGAGAGAGAGTAAAACGGGAACATAAAAGTTAAATCAGGTCAACTTAGGCTAAAAATTTACCACATTACAAATCACATTTCTTGTTTTTATTTTTGTTTTGTTAAACATATCAGACATTTTATTTTATGTTTGGGGCCCAAAGAAGTCCAAAAATACTGTCACAGTCACGTTTTTTTTTATTAAATTGTTTTGATATAAAAATTAAAAATAAGATCAACTAAAATTTGCTAAACTAACGAATGACTTTTTTAAAAACAGTAACACTACTCACTGACTGCTACTAGAAAGGGTCGAGACTTAAACAAGCTAAAAAAAAACAAAAAAAAAACTAAAATGTCAATAAAAACAATTTTCAACAAAACATTCATTTTTTTTTTTTAGTTTTACTTAACTTTTATGATTGATTTGGAGCGGGTTTTTTTTTTTTCTTTTTTGCCAACAGATAGTTAAACTCATAAACGATACGATATACATTACAATATTGTTGAAAAAAATAAGAGAAAAAAGAGAATTATTCATTGTAAAATAAATGAGCCATTGATTTTTTGGACAAGGAAACATTCTTTTTTTAATGTTTTGTTCTTAAAAATATCTATTTTATTTTTAAATAATTAAAAAAAAAAACTGTATTTTTCAAATAGTTATTTGAAATATATGTACATTTTTAAATTAAAAATATTTATTTTTTTCACTATATTCTATTCAAACAAATGTCTTTATTTGCATGTTCGTCCATTTGATCAATTGACAAAACGACGTACCTGCTAAAGAAAAACTTTTAAAGATTTTTTCACCTCATATTGCGAAAAACTCTCCTAAATTCACCTTTTTCAGAGCACTGATTTGTATGCTACATATATGGGGTTTACAATGCCCAATATCAGGGACAGAGTGTTGTAAAAAAAAAAGCAGACACTGAACATGAAGTTAACAACCAGACAGTCGATAAACTTGTTTCATGCTCAAAGTTAAACACAACAGTCAGGCGGCCATGTACTTATTTTTGGAAGGACTGCTTGGATGCGTGAAACTGAGAGTCACCATGCAGTGTTGATTTCTACATCGACATTTTAAGTTTACGTGCTATAGTTGTGAGGGAGGAATGCTTCGGGGGAATAGAACTTCTTTAAGGTAACTAACTTAAAAATAGTGTAGTGTAGACTAGTACTCAGACTAACACAGTACTAGTAGTGTGTAGTAGTCTGTGTAGACATAGGAGGGCTCAACACCTCATGGTGACTGGCAGTTTAACGCCTTAAGCGATCATCAGACCCAATCCGCAAACATCCCAACAAAACATCTGCATAAGAAGAGAGAAGCGTGTTAGGCCATGTGACTATATTGCGTAAATAGTTCTGTCGAGAAGATGTGGTCATTAAAGGAGGAAAGGGTTTGGGCTTTGTTTTATTTTTTATTGTTCAGAATTTTTTTTTATTATTATTATTATTTTTAACGCCCATCAGGTGAGCAGGTTTCTTTTAAAAAGAAATACTTCCTGTTTATTTTTATTATTTTTTTTTTAATTGTGAAAGTAGCAAAGAAAATGCTGACATATATCGGTTAAAAATGAAATGTTTAAAAAAATGATTTTTTTATCTTATTTATTATTACTTTTAGTTTTATGTTTAAAACTAAAAGGCCTTTTTTACCCAAAAAATTAATTAAAAAAAAAAGAAAAAGAAACAAAAAAAGAAATTTAATAACTTCATATATCAATACGTAACAAACGAAATTCTATATAAAATATCTATTTTTAAATACTTTGAAAGACGTAAAAAGCAATTTTGTCGGGTGGTGGTTCTTAGAGGGGGGGGGGTGCACCAAAATTTGACTCCTTCAGCAACAAAACAAAAAAAGAAAAACTTACTTTAATTTTACAGACTGTATATTTATTACTTTGCTGGCACATAGATATCTACATGAAACATAAAAATCATCCCTTATGTTTAAAAAAAAAAATCCAATTATAAAGAACAAAACAACCGCCCTCCCATCTACAAACCTTGGATTTTTTAAATACAATAAAAAAAAGAAATTAAAACAAACTAGCGTACAAAAATGTATTAAAACTTATTTTTAATCTAAACAAATTTAAAAAAGAAAAAAGAAAAATATATAATTCATTAAATTTTAAGATTTTAGTAGAATAAAAATATTTTTATGAATATTTCATAATTAATAACATGGGACAATTTAAAATACAAATAAATCTTAATTAAATCAAGTTTTAGTTTAGTATTTTTTTTTTTGTGAATAAAAATTTAAGATTAATATAAAATAATTAACCGTTTTTTTTTATATTTATATATTGTGAATAAAAACACTACACAAAACAACTTTACTGTTTAATTTTAAAGTTTTTTGTTTTTTTTTAAATTAAAATAATTTAAATCAGAATTTCAAAAATGAAATTTTAGAACTTAATTTACTTAAAAAAAATCAAATTTTAAAAATAAGTTCATAATTTTTTTAGGAATATTTGTTACCATAAAGAAAAATTACAACAAGTGTCATTTTTTGTATTTTTTTTTTAATATTCATTATTTATTAAGTAAATTTTAAAAAAATATTGATGAAGAATAATCTTTTTGATTAAAAAATTTTGAGTTTTGTTAAAAAAAATATTTTTTCAACTTAAAGGGTATTTTTTAATATTTTGTTACAAAAAAAAAAAAAAAAATACCCTTTTTAGTTTGAAGTTGAAAAAATATTACTTTTACTTTTGTTTATTCAGGTTTTAAATTTTCTCCCTCATTCAGAGATTTTAACATAAGATTTGTTTATGTTAATTAAAAGTAAAAAAGGCATGAAAGTCATTTTCCCGTTTTTTGTTTTTTTTTTAGTAAAAAGCCACATCTTCCTCTTTGAATACATTAATTTGATTTATTTTAATGAATTTAAAAATATTAATTACTTTAAAATAAAAAACAAAATTAAAAACTTTCCCATTTTTGGGTTGGGTTTTTTTTTTTAATATTTTCATAAAAACTAATTTTTTAGGAATTAATTTTTTTAAATTAATAAAATATTAAATGATTTCAGGATGAAAAAAGTTTGGATTTTTTTCTTCTTTTATTTGCATTAAAAAGAAAAACAAAAAAACATTTTATCAAAAATCAATAAATAAAACAAATTTAAACTTAGAAAATACAAAATAAAACTTCAAAAAAGGAATTAATTTTAAATTAAATTCATTCAAACTAAAAAATAATTATAAAAACAAACGAATTTTGTAAAAGTAAAAATTAAATAAAAATTCTAAATAAGAAAATCGGGAAAATATTTAAACTCGAAATAAAATTTCTTCAAATTTCATTAACCTTTAATTTAATTATTTAAAAACATAAAAAGTGGTCAATTTACGAAAAACACAAATCTCGAAACACGGCGGTTTGAAAATGGGGGAACAATTTATATAATAAAAACAATAATAAATTGATCCCCCATTTCGGAATCTAACCAAAAAGGGGAGGGGTTTTTTTTTCTTTTACCTGGTTTTCTCTTGAACAACGGCATGGTCAGTAAAAGAAGCCAGGGTTGATTTCAAGGCGGGTAAGTGCCTTGCCCCATATTTTTAGGGGCCACCTTTTTGCCTTTGTTGTCTGCTTTTTTTGGAAATAAATTCCGACGAGTTGGTGTAAAAAGTTATTCCATCCAGGATGAAAACCTCAGCAATTAGAAAGAGAGTAACAAGCAGGCGCCATAACTTAGTGAGTGAACGTCGTCTGCAGTTGAATATAATTGCCTTATCGGCAAGAGGGAGGATGAGGGGAAAAACGGAATAAGGCTTTACTACAGCGCCAAATAAACCTCTCAATATGTCGCACCTCAACCCAAGAAACTTCAATAAAATACAATACACTTATAATGCTGAACAAACTCGACATTCCTTTAGCACAAACAGGGCACACGCTTAACAAAGACAACTTAAACGATATATTGAATAAATTTAATCGTCACTGAGACCACAAAAACCGTAATCCTGTGGCAGACTAACATTTCTAGTAACAAGTGACGTTGAAAAAAGTAGTCTCAAAGCAAAGGCCATGGTAAGTGAATTTGATCCTCACCAAGTACCTAAATATTGTGGCCTTGTATCTGACACGGTTTTGTAAATAGCATATCAACCGTCGAATGATGATTGAGAAATGTAGTCTTAAAGGTATTGGGTTGTGAACCGGATTCTCACTGAGAGCTCATTTATTATTGCCTTGTGCCTGACTAAGTTTTGTAAGGATATCTCGTGTGCATGATGATGAAAAAGACCATCAAAAGCATGTATTGTGAGTTTATTCCTCACCGAGTGCTCAGATATCGTGGCCTTCTGCCTGACAAAGTTTTTCTATATCTGTCAATATGTCTGAGATGAGGTATTGTGACTACTTGCATTATTTACATTATTCAGACTGTTATCCTCATCTTCATTGCCATATTCACAACGTTTCGGCCGTTGTACGCTCCGGCCTTTATGTCTATGTCTCTCTATATATGTCTATATCTCTGAGATGAGGTATTATGATTACTTGCATTATTTACATTATTCGGACTGTTATCTCCATTACCATATTCAGAACATTTTCGGTGGACGAAATAAAGGGGTCAGTTGGAAATTCCAATCGCCTGAAGAAGGCCGGTGCGTACAACAGCCGAAACGTTGTGAATATGGCAATAAAGATCAGGATAACTGTCGAAATAATGTAAATAATGCAAGTAATCATAATACCTCATCTCAGAGATTTTTTTTTTTTAAGCGTATCACCCCAAGCAAGGCTGGAGGCCACTATCACACATGGGGTTACAGAAGGGTTGGAGGAAGAGCAGATAGGAGTGGTAAAAGAGATGTGGAGAAAGACAGTGGGTCGATCAAGGCAAGGGGGTTACAGAAGATTTGGAGCGAGAGCAGATAGGTGAAAGGTGAAAGGATGTGGAGAAGGGAAGTGGATAGATCAAGGCAACTGGAGATGTCGATTGACGCTACACTTAAACCGTTGGAGATTGTATTTGTCAGGGAAACAGTAATATGGAAGGGAGTTCCATAGGCGAGATGTGTGAGACATGAAGCTATTGGAGTTGTTGCGGGGCCGTCAAGCAGGTGCTATCAACCCCGCAAACAGTAAAATTTATATTGGAAAATACGATCGAAGCAAGGATAACAAAAGCGAGGGTTTAAAATCAAAGCCAAATTTTATTCAACAATTTGGCAAAAGTATGTACAGGTATTGTGTCGCTATGAAATCGGGGAGAGCCAACCGAAAGATCGTCTTGTTTTAGCGCAGCGGACCAGAGAGTGCTGAGGGAACCTGCTCGTCCTTAGGTTGACGGTCACCAGGGATGCAGCTTGGTAGTATCCAGAAGGACTATCGCATAAACTATGTGGTCAGGTAGTCCTGAAAAGGACAATGGCATAAACGTGTAATCGTTAGCCCTGAAAAGGGCTATCGCATAAGAATGTATGTATGCGAGGAAGGCGAAGGCGAAGGCGAAGGCGAAGGCGAAGGCGAAGGCGAAGGCGAAGCGCTCTGAAAACCGGATCCAAGAATAATTTGGTGGAAAAAATATCGGCCGTATTTATGTCGGCCGGGGTCAGCATCGTAGCCTGGCTAACAATGGCTTTTAGTTATTGACTAAAAATGACCTTCCACTTTTGAATGTACACATGGGTTTCATTTAGGCCCCATGTGTATATGAATTAGTTTCTGGTCATTATTTTTAGTTGTGGATGTTATGTTTCGTTTTGTTTTTGTATTTTTGTGTTTTGATGTCTGAAAACGCCGAGTCACTGGAACTTAATGGCGTTTGTTCCGTTTTCCGTGGTGACGCTTTCAGACGTTTGAGTAGCCGGCAGTAACTTCCGGCCGGGTGCGATAGAGTAGAAGAGACATCTAACAGTTTCAACGGTGAAGGGGTGGGAACGGGATGCCAGCCTCGTAGGACGTTTAAATTCACGAGGCCTAGGGAGATATTGATAAAAAAATCCAATCACCTGATGAAAGCAGGAGCGTACAACGGCCGAAACGTTGTGAATATGGCGATGAAGATGAGGATAACAGAATAATGTAAATAATGTACGTTTTTCAAATCAGTTAAGATATCAGCTGTAGAGAGATGTTGAAATATTTTGTCTCACAAGGTCATGTATAACCAGTTTCATTCTCATTGAGTGCTCAATTATTGTGTCCTTGTGCCTGACCGAGTGTTACATTTTTATTTAATTAATCCTCTCCAAGCAAGGCTTTATGTATAATTTCCATTATTATTATTATTATTCTATATTTTATTTTTATTTATAATAATAATAATAATAATAATAATAATAATAATATTCTTACCCTCTAACGATGCCTTATCTTCATCATTGTGTGTTGCCAAGGCCTGTGAAAGGTTCTCGTGGCCGCCTCCGAATCTGTCATATCGAGCGTCCCACCCATACTACATCTCGCTTTTCTGATTTTTTCCGAAATTCCTCTATAACTTTGTAAGAACTGTTTTTCAACAAGTGGGTAGGTGGAGCTTTTGTTTTCAAGTTTCCTAGTTGTATTTTTTGAGACAGAGTTCTTTTCATCTCTCAACGTTTAGTGTCAAATTAGTTTCAGATCAAAAAGCAAAGCAAACGACTGGTGGGGCACAGAAGACTAATGTCGCGTTTGACTCGTTGTAAAAAAAAAATCACGGATTTCGACGGAAAAAAAGAATGACATTAAAATCTGTGAAAAGCTTGAATCCGTTAATAGCCTGCCGTCTTTAATTTAATTTGTAGCGTATATAAATGTAGGTAGAAAAAAACACGTTGATAAGATAACAAGTGTCAGAAAACACTGCCCGGTGGTAGTATGCGCCGGCTCTGTGTGTTGCCTCTCATTCTTGTTTTGTTAGTTTGAGTTATGGTACCGACACCACAACGACACACTCAAACAAAGCTCTGTACACGTTGGTATTGGAGCTAACACTAAGAGGACTTAATGGATGGTATTGTTGGGGACGAGTAGAATGTATTAAGTTTCTTTATAGCGATGTAAATTATCAGAAGGATTTGGTTGTTAGGCTGGTGTGTTCTTGACATTCATCCTCAACAATAAAAATGTTTAAAAATATGAAACACAAGGCAATAATTCAATTCAAATAATACACACATTTATATACAATTAAACAATATTTACAATGATGTTTTTATGTTGTCGAAAAGTTGGTGTGTTTAATGCTGTTTGTATTTAAATATCCAGATTGTTCTAGTGTTCCATATATTCGTGTAATATTACAAGTATTGTTAGATTGAGTTTTCGGTAACGTAATTGTTCATTTAAGGTTCAACATGAATGTGTATACAATTATTTACGTACTGTTCTTTTGGTTAGGTCAATTGAAGTTGCGTACCCTTAACTGTAGTTAAGGCTTTAGTTCGATCGTAGTTTTTTTACTTATTTAGTAGTGAATATTTTCTTGTTCACTTTGTTTAAAGTTCGGAAATATTTCTTGGTCACAGAGGATTATTCGAGCCAGATGTCGATGAGTCAGTGGTGTTCTTTTTACACGGGAAAGTTATTGTTTCGAGTAGCGTAGCTTAATCTGGCATCTCTCTGAGTTCGATCCGCTGACTGAGTTGGTCAGTCAAAAATCTTCCTTTTATAAGTTCGAAATTTCTTTAACATCTGACTCTGACGGGAGCTCCTTGAGCGTTACATTTTGGCAATGTGTGAGCGGTCGAAATTGGTTGCCGTTGTCGTCGTGGTTTACTCGGGACTGCTCGGCGTGACACGTGTTCTTGGGTTTTTATACCGTCTCATAGGCTCCGGGAAGAATGGCGCAATTTACTTCTTTTCACGTGAGCTTTCAAATTTTCGAGCTGTAAGAATTCTCTGATTGGAAATATGAAGTTTTCATTGGATAAGCTTAATTTTACGTGGGTGTAAAGAATAGATTGTTTCCACAGCAGGGGTGTTAAAATAACATGGACGATTCCACAGTATTGTTATGTAGATTTCTTTGCATAATAAAGAAACTTACCTTTTATTCCTTTTGCAGGGAATCTGTTCAACAACTGACTAAAGGCCTCAGTGGAATATAATCTATGTGAATTTTGTGAAAGCTTACATATATGATAGTGTTGGGATCCGTCTACCCAGGTTGTTGCTGTTATCTGAGTGTCGGGATTCCAAACATTTTTCAATAAATCTTTTTAAATGAAACATAAAAGGTTATTTTCTGAAGGAAAATCAGAAACAGAACGTCATAACAAAAAAATGTTCAATTTTCCTTGTACTGAAGTTGGTGATTAAGTGTTCGTAGGGCGATGTGAAATGTGTAGACAGACTTTATGACGGTCAGCCTAATTTTTCTGTCAGTGCGTGGACAACGCCTTAGTCTGTAGCTGTTGGCTGCCATCCCTCCATCCCTTCTATTGTGTGCGAGTGTACGCACGTGTAGACCAAACAGACCCCCGAAATTGTTTTGAACACGGAGAAACGGTAGCATTCCATTTTTATATCCGTAACGGGGATCCGAAATCTAATTTCACATAGTAGGTGTGAACTTTTTGAATGCAAGGTTTTCATTAGTTCGCAATTTCACACTGGCTCGCGAAAATCTTTTTCTCAAATTTGCGGGAGTGCTGAAGGGAGTTATTATTGTTATTTTGTATGTGGTCCCAAAATAACACATGGTAGGTCTACAAACACACCCGCAAGTATTTTGTTTGGCGGTATTTTCCCCTTGTAATGATTGTTTATCAAAAAAAAAATTTGACTGGTTGAAAATATATATATATATATATATATATATATATATATATATATAGATATAGATATAGATAGATAGATAGATAGATAGATAGATAGATAGGATTTAATTCCAATAATAGGTTACAGTACGGTTAAAAATTATCATTAAAATACTTTTTTTTCTTTTCTCATTTATTTATTCATTTCTATTATTATCATTATCACCAAGACCATTTTGGGGTTAAATATAAATAGTGTTTTACAACTAAGAATATATATATATATATATATATATATATATATATATATATATATATATATATATATATATTTATATAAATATATATATATATATATATATGTATATATATATATGTATATATATATATGTATATATAAATGTATATATATATATATATATATATTTATATGTATATATATATATATGTATATATATATATATATATATATATATAAATATATATATATATATATATATATATATATATATATATAGAGAGAGAGAGAGAGAGAGAGAGAGAGAGACAATATTAGTGGTGAATATACACATACATATGCAATTATATATACATATACATATATGTATAAAAGTAATTCCAAGAGGATATGATCCAGGTAGAACTCAATGTCCAGGATAGCAAAAAAAAAATATATATATATAGCAAAAAAAAATACACACATATATATATATATATATATATATATATATATAGATAGATAGATAGATAGATAGATAGATAGATAGATAGATAGATAGATAGATTATACTCCTAGTAATACTCGGTTGATAAAAAGAAAAACTCGGATAGCACAACTTGTACGTCTATCAAAACAAATTGGTACCCGAGGAAAAAAATATGGAAAAAAAAAAAGAAAGAACTAGACGCGTCCGAACAGGGTGGGATAAATCGTCCAGTGACTTAAGTTTTTAGTCCAAAGAAAAAAACACCAAGCGAGTAATAAAGCTAAAACGTAGTGTGCTCAATACGCTAAGTAGAGCAGGGATAAACAAAATAAATTCTAAAGAGTCAGGAACAACCTACTTAGGTTTCACCTAAACGGATCTTCAGCTTACCCTGAAGATCCGTTTAAGAAAACATATTACAGAAACCTTCAACACATTAGAATTTAAAATAAACATAAAATCTGACCTAAAAATAGTAAATTTCTTATCTATAACGTTTCATCAAAACAACACATACAAACCCTGCAGAAAAACAAAAAAACAACACTATATACATGAACAAAACTCCAACCGCCCTCCTAACGTATTTTTAGCATCCCGCTACCACCTTTATTTTTACCAATATCAATTTTCGTACAAAAAGTGGATCACAGATCTTATTCAGCTTAATATATATTTTCAGAAAACCTCAACTTCTAATTGGTCACTTAATATTTAATAACATCAACCTAGTTCTTGACCTGACCCAAAAAATAATTCCACCAAAATCTATGAAGCCTCTGTGAGCCTAACACATGACCAAAATTAGCAATTAAATATGAAACGTCTTTCATCTTCGACAGTGAGCCGATCGGAATCCTTTGAACTCGTCACACAGTTCCAGGCTTTACGTTAAAGTTCCTTAACATGATTCCAGCCTGAAAGAACACTCACACACACAGCAATATTTTATCAGGAACAACCAACTCAAGTTTTCCACATTCAACTTGATACAAGAATCTTTTTCATACGCTTTCAAGCTCAACGTTAATTATTGCAATTAACATAAACACAGCTTGTTAAGAACCACTTACCCCAACTAGAATATTCTCTTCGAACGACAAGTGAAAACAAATCAAAGAGCGACAATTCCGTAAACCATAAAGTAAGTCGTAAACAATATTTCTCTACTTTAAGTAACAAACTTGAACTGTTTATTTTTTTCTTAAATTACAATGTGGACTCGTCCATTTACCTTATCCCCCCTAGCAACAATAACATTCCATTTTGCACGCCTACGCGAACTAACATAACCAATCAAAACCTTTTTATGCTAAACAGCAAATTCTATTGACTCGCAGCGTGATAATTCAGAAACTTCACGTGGAGAAGTTAAATTGCGCCCAAACCAACTTGAGCTGATTTTCACACCTAAATCCTTATATAAAGAAGATTTTCAACTGACCAAGTCAGTCAGTCCAGCAAACACAGAGAAACGTTGATCGAATCCACGCAACTTACGATTGTAATTTTCCCGCGCGAAAAGAACACAACTGACTCACTCGCAAACTCGACTCGAAGATTACTCTGTGATTACAACGAATTTCAACTTACGAGACTTTACTTATCCAAAGTGATTATTCAACACTCACTATAACTTAAGTAAAAAACTATTATCGAACATAACATATCTACAGTTAAAGGTAGACTACTTTTGCTAACTTCATTCTAAACAGTACAAAACGATACAAACATAAAAAAAACGTTGTTTAAACATTAATTCAAATTCCTTGTGGACTGTAATGCAAACATACCAACACACCAAAAAATAAGCAAACCTTCGTCCACTAACCAACACAAGACATAAAATACCTTGAAGCAACATTTTGTAAATAATCTTTAAATTGCACATAAATGCATTTGTTTGTTTGAATTGCATTCATGTTTTTGTCTTATTTTATATTGTAAAATATTTATTGTTGTGGATGCATGAACAGATCACGCAACCTGAGAAAAATGCTTCTGATAAATTCTACACTCAAGCAAAATCCTAGTTCATACCGCACATCCCCAACAACAATAAAACCCAAACACCCTTTCTCATTATTGTACAGACCATTCAAGAACTTATAATCGATCAAACCAGAACTTTGACAATATTTCAATCTAAACATAAAAGGACATTTGAATTTTTTAAAACTACATTTTCACTCCAGTTGTTTGTATCTCTTGTTTATATAAATATTTTATTCATTGTTGTACAAAAACTGTTGTTTCTCATGTTCTCCTTCTCCTATGTTTGTTGAATACTGAAATTTAATGTGACAGGAAATTGTTAATTTCATCACACAGCCTAATTTACTTGAAAATTTTTCATCCATCCATTAACACAACCTCCACATATTCAAGCACATACCGATATCCATAAACAAAAGAATATCAACATATTCCAGCAACATAACAAAAACAAAAACCATATGAAACGGCATTAAGAAATAACGGTTATTCGAACAAACTAGAATATACAACCGAAAACAAAACAAGCAAACAATAGAAAAAGAAACATAATCTGGTTCAATCCACCCTACAATAATGTGATAAAAACAAAATATTCTTCCAAATAATTGAAAAGCATTTCTCCAAACACAACAAAGTATCAAAAATCATCAACAAAAATACAGTAAAAATCAGTTACACCTGTGCATGAATAATACGTTGAAAATAATAAGCAAATACATTTTTTAAAAATACCCCAAAAAGACAATAATAGTCACAAAAAATCAGCAAAACAACAACAATAAATGCAATTGTCCACAATTGCCCACTTGACGACAGATGCCTAACCAACAATATAATATAAGGTAGAGGACCGGGCGGGTTTGTGTGTTGTTGTATTAGAAACACGTGTGTAACTCCTGGTAGAATATTAAAAGATCCAACTACAAGAAAATGTCGGACTTGAATTAAGTCCGACTGAAGATAAAGAAGACAAACAAGACCGATATATATATATATATATATATATATATATATATATATATATAAACAAATATATGTATTAAACAAAACAATTTTACAATGGACAATAACATTTTTGTGTGTGAACATTTGTGTCTGTTCTTTGGTGAATGTTCGTACGTACGTGTATGTGTGTTTAATGTTCATGGCGTCTTCCCACAAGTGGGGAGACGTTATCTTCTAAGAGAGATTACATTGTAGAGGTGTTCGCTGAAATGAAGAAATGAAAAAGAGAACGAGACGAGAAGTCGCCCTGTATTTATAATATAGGGAGAATGACCCCTAGTGTCAATTTGGAAATTAAGGAGGAGCTAACTCCAACAATAACACCGTAACAAACAATACAAACGCAGAAGGAAAAAATATTACGTAGGAGCTACAGTAACAACCTTTAAAGCAAGATTTTGTTGGGATAGTCCATATATCGTGGACACCCCCAAAATACTAAATGAATCGTTCGTAGCAAGATTGGCAAATCGGGTCCGTTGACACAGGGTCGACCAATCAGGTCAGTTGATACATGTTCCCGCAAAGGCGGTTTCTTAGAAACGATCAGTTTGCACGAAGATCCGAACCGACAAACACACGTTTCGTCGATCTGCGAATGTCTCTCCGAATCTGTGTCTATGAAACTCAGCTAACCTGAATAAGCAAATTCATCGAAAGACGCTTGAGCTAATATTATATAAAGTTGACTTCTTCCCGTTCAGCTATTACCAAAGAAATATTGCTTCAAATCACTTAAAGGTACGAATTATCTTTTTCCTTTAATTGCACACACATCTTTTACGAACAATTAACCTCAACCGAATCGACCTGATACGAACTCTCTCTCTCTCTCACACACACACAGATTCAGTACGAACATTCAACCTCAACTGAATCGACCTGATACGAACAAACTATTATAAATCCCAAACTTGTATATAATATGTATAATAATTATTCAAGTTGTTTTCTCGTTCAGTAAATTGTGTTCTTATTATTTGTTCTTGTTTTGGTGTTGCATAATTTTGAACTATTTCTCTCTTAAAAATTGTTTGTGGAAAAAGAGTAACACGCAAATCACCAGGCCTCATGACTAAACCCTGTGTATTCATTGATTATTACATAAATTCATTGACGATTCCACAACAATTTAATAATTATTAAACTACATTTAAAGCATAAAAATACAAAAACAACACAACACTATCAAAATACATATTTAACCAGAAACAAGGTAACATCACTACCAAAATTAAATGGGGAATTATTTTTAAAAAGTAGCCCCGAACAGTAGCAGCATCAGAAACTAAATTGTATCTGGAGAAAAAACTAAGAATTGGATATTGGAACGTCCGGGCCATGACAACTGGTCGCGTGAACAACGACAACCGCAAAAGAGCAGTGATTAACAACGAACTATTTCGGCTTCGAATGGACATTGCAGCGCTTCAAGAGACACACGGCTTCCAGAGTCGGGAATCTTTCGTGAGGGAGAGAGTACACTTTCTTCTGGCGGGGAAAAGGCAAGGACGATATCAGAGAGCAAGGTGTTGGCTTTGACGTGAAAAACTCATTGTTGAGAATGGTGGAACTCAGCAAGAATTAATCTACTCATTTCGACTGCATGCATGTAATGGAACTGTCAAACCTTGTCAGCGCTTACTCCCCAACCCTATACTCCTCAGAAGACGTCAAAGATAAGTTGCATGATCAGCTATCAAAGAAGATACAGACCATTCCGAAAGAGAAAATGTTGCTAATACTTAGCGACCTCAACACCAGAGTGGGTGCTGATCCCGAATAATGGCCTAGCTGTCTGGGGGAGAATGGAGTTGGTAAATTGAATGACAATGGCCAACGACTGCTCAAACTTTGTATACTTCACGCGCTATGCGTCGCCTACACATACGTCCGTGCCAAAACCCAGTACAAAGTCTCCTGGCGACGTCCCCTGCTCTAAGCACAAGCATCAGCTTGACCCTCAGATATCTGAGAAACGTGCACATGACGTGATCCTTTCAGAGCGCCAACTGTAACACGGATCATTCCTTGGTTTACTGTAAACTCAAACTCAATATCAATGGCACCACAGTCTAGAACTTAACCAAATCAGCGATATTTATCAAGCCCTCCTCGCAAACCCGCCTAGAGGAATTGTCCAGCAGAGATGGGATATTCTCAGGGATAATATCCACTGCACTGAGCACTTTCGGGGAGAATAGGAGCAAGACGCTGGACCCTTTCGAAACAAGTGTGAATGAGCTCAACGCGGCCATCGAGAGGAAACGTGTTGCAATATTAGAGCACAAACACCAACCTACTCAGCCAATATTGTAAGCTTTGAGAACAGCAAGAAACAATGAACAGAAGACAACAGCCAAACGGTGTGCGAATGGCTCAAGCTGTGTGAGAGCATACGAAGGCTGTTGAAAAAAGTTCTAAGTCTCACCCAGAAAGAAGTGTCATAGCCGATCATTTTTGTAGTGGCAGCACACTAACACTTCTTATGGAACTAGAAAAACGAATTCAGTTTTCTGTCTTAATTTCTGTGCAGGTGAGACCTCCCATACAAAGGTGAGAGATGTGCGACAAATCTAAAAATGGACAAAACAGAGGCTCGAACAATCATTATCTGCAAAAGAAAGGTATGACACCCAGGAAAATTCATGAGGACATGGTACAGACACTTGCTGTGAACTCCCCTTCCAATGCAACTGTGAAGAAGTGGGCTACGTAATTCGAGCGGGACAGAGACAGCACAGAAGTTGACCTTCGTTCAGGTCATCCAAAAACCTCAACCACTGATGATCAAGTTAATTCCGTTCACTGTATGGTTTTGGATGACAGACGTATTACTGTCTAGCAGATAGTTAAGTCCATAGTCATTAGTTCTTGTTCGGTCCATACTGTTTTAACTGAGATTTTGAGGATGAGCAAGCTGTCTGCAAGATAGGTTCCAAGAAATTTGACACCAGAGCTGAAGCTGAAAAGGGTTGACATTTCCAGGATATTTCTGACTCGCTTCCAGGTTGATCCTGAGAATTTTCACTGCAGATTAGTTACTCAAGATGAAACCTGGATTAACCATTTCGAATCGGAATCAAATATTTAAAGGAAACTGTGGAGACATTCAGGTTCTCCACCCTCGAAGAATTTCAAGAAGGTAGCATCTGTTGGCAAGTTGATGGTTTCTGCATTTTTTATTCTGAAAGCGTAGGGAAAACTATTACTGTACAAAATTATGCATCAGAATTAAGACTATTAAAGAAAGCAATCAAGTCGAACGCAGAGGAAAGCTGAAGGAATATCTTTATCCATGTGGTGGTCCTCGGTAGACTACAGAAGCTCACTGAGATGGTGTATCCTAAATTCCAGGGTGATTTCAGGTCGGAGCCTTCCATGATTGATGTGATCTTTTCACTTCGGCAACCACAGGAGATAGACCAAGAACAGAGACGACCACTGTACACGGCCCTCATCGACCTCACGAAAGCATTCGATCTTATGAGCAGGGATGGCTTGTTCAAGATACACGACTGAATCGGTTGTCCTCAGAGACTCCTCAATATTACCCAGTCGTTTCATGTGGATATGAACGACGTCGTACAATTTGGCGATTCTTATCCAGAGGCTTTCAGTATCCGCAGCGGTGTTGAGCAGTGTTATGTGCTTGCACCTACCTTACTAAGTGTTATGGTGAAAGACACCTAGTCTATAGATAATAGACCCTCCCATCTATTATAAGTAAGAGTCAGTAGGAGTCGAATACAGAAAAAGTAGTCAGCGACCACAACTCGATTACTCTGCGTAATACTGATTATTACAAGTTCCTAACGTTTTTGTACGTTGAACCAATTTAGGACGAATTTAGTTCAAATACACTTTCCACTGAGGAAATAACTCTACAACACTAAGCATCTTTTTCGCGGTCATACTGAAATGTGCCTTCGCGGCACAACTGAAACCGATGGCGACTACAAGAACAGACGCGTGGCGTGTTCATTAGAGACATGCTGTTCGCAAATGAAGAAGGCCAACATGATGGGCTGAGGCGTTGAACAGCCTCCCGCCATCAAAATTAACAACTCCAATCTGAATTGCCATACCACGGTTCCACTGTTTCAGACACCCTCTCCCTAGACCCCGATGTATCGAACAAACTGCCACCACGTTCGCTTGGCTGACCTCGAGAGTCTGGGAGAACAGAAAGCTTCCAACGAACACCAGAATTGCAATCTAAGGCAGCGAGACTTGGAGCCTCTACTTCAGACAGAAGCGACGCCTCGGCGCCTTTCATCTTCGCTGTCTGGTACGGCCGGGTCACCGATGCTGTAGTTATCACCTGTGCCCAGATAACCAGCCTATACGCCCTTCTCTAACAGTGCCGACTCCACTGGCTTGGATATGAAAACCGTATACCGGATGGGTAGATTCCGAAGGTCCTTATGTACGGGGAACTGCCACCAGGCAAAAATGCACAACGCTTTAAGGATGTCTGCGAAAGGAACAAGAGGGCGATGGACATGACATCGAGAGTTAGGAAGTCGTCGCCAACGACCGTTCATGCTGCAGACATTTACACCGAGGGTTGGAGGGAGGAGAGGAGGAACGGCTTGGCGCTGGGGAGAAGCGTGCTCGACGGAAAGAAAACACCACAGCGACATCATTCGTTGCAATCGAAACTGTCACTCCGGTTCGGTGTGGTCCTGTACACCTATAACAAATGCTGCGCCATCTTTGGGCGCAGATCCATGTAATTTCTCGAGACCAACGGATGCTACACACACAGCATGGTAAAGTCAGCTATCTATAGTCATTCATCGTGAAGTAATTCTTCTATTTGTTCAGACTAGATACAACTGACAAAAAGATGTTCCTCAAGTAAGGTGATTTTTCTGAGCGTAGCTTTGATGTGGCACAAGGCCGAAAGTATGGGGATCCCAGTAAATATCGAACTCACGAATCAGTCGTAATTATTCTAGTGAGGCAAGGTTGCTATTACACCACGTCGAGGTGCACAGATCTCCCTTAAGTATGTGTAGCGTGTTTAAGACCGCGACAGCACCATGATTGGCTGTAGTGGAGATACGTAGTAGCATCAGGGTTGGTTGTAGTGGAGATACGTAGTAGCATAAGGATTGGCTGTAGTGGAGATACGTAGTAGCATCAGGGTTGGTTGTAGTGTAGATACGTAGTAGCATAAGGATTGGCTGTAGTGGAGATACGTAGTAGCATCAGGATTGGCTGTAGTGGAGATACGTAGTAGCATCAGGATTTGTTGTAGTGGAGATACGTAGTCGCAGCAGTTTCTAATCGTCTTTAAAAATCCATACTCTCAAAAAAGGAATAAATTAATTAATTAATAACTCCTCCTCCTTTCTTTCGTCTATACATAGGATAACAGTTCTAATGGGGAGGGGTCCTCTTCATCAGCCAATCAGTAAGTAGTATTTGTTTTTCTTCTGAAAAATATTTGGATTTGGTCTCTGCTGTTAACGAATAATTTCTAAAAACATTTAGTCCGTTTTTATGGGGCGAATATTTCATTAAATTTCAACCTGTTGTGTATTGGCTTTTGTTCGGCATGGTTGTGTGGAAAACATTTTCCGTGGCATATCGTTTAAACTCCAGTATAGTGCAAGTTTTCATGATCAGTTTTTTACGCAAAAAATAGGGGTTCACACTATACACGTTTTCTTTTTTTTTTTTTTTTTTTCTGGGAAGAGATTAAAAATCATGCATTTTCAGTGACCGGTTGCACTATACATACGAAATTTCTTTTCTGGAAGGGTTATAATATATGCCAAAACAATCAGGGGTCGCACTATACATGAAGTCGACTTATACACGTGCGTATACGGTAGAAGGTTCATCTGTAGAAGTACATCCCTTCACGTGGAAACCAAAATGAGAACAACCGCCCTCCATATGGATTGAATAAAGTGTTTGATCCAAAATTCTCGGTACGTTAATGAGTATGACAGACATACCTAAAAATGTCAGATGATGCAGTAGCTAAAACGTAATTAGTATATGGATAACACAGGATTTATATTAACGTGGAGGCGCGTTCAGATGATCCATGACTCCATAGAAAAAATTAGCATAATCTCAAAAGAAAAGAGAATTTGAAAAAAGGATTAATAGTAAATTAATTTTATCCTACGAACATTTCTCTTAATAATTAGAAATAATTCAACAGACGACATTATCTTATTCATGGTAATTAGACTTTTGGCGATTGCCTTACTCCCTTTCTGGCGTTTGATACTGTGCATCTGAAAAATGACGTTTTTATCGCGGTTGCCATCGTTACATACATCTCCATTTCTTTGTTTATTGCTTTCTTACGAACATTTCCTTCAATAATAATTTAGAAATAATTCAGCAGATGATGTTATTTTATTTATGGTAACTGGACTTTTGCCGATTGCCTTACCCGGATTCACTTTTTCGATTCTGTGTCTCTGCAAAAAGGTGATTTATCGCCGTCACATTTCAGCTTTCTTGCAAAGTGTAGTATCTGTTCTTAGCAGCTTAATCTGATTTTCTCTCTCTCTCTCTCCACTCCTAACTTCTCTTCCTTCTTTCTTTCTTTCTTTCTTTCTTTCTTTCTTTCTCCTTTCTTTCTTTCTAGCAAACGTTTCTCTTAATAATTTAGAAATAGTTCAGCAGCCGATGATATCTTATGATAACTGGGTTTTTGGCAATTGCTTTACTCGGACACTTTGGTTTAATACTGTGCATCTGAAAAATATTACTTTTATCACGGTTGCCATTGATTCTTGGCCTTGAGATCTAAGTGCAGTATCTGTTCTTAGCTTAATTTGTTTCTCTCTCTCTCCACATCTATCTCTCCTTCATTTTTTCTTTCATACAAACAATTCTCTTAATAATAAAATAGAAATAATTCAGCAGATGATGTTATTTTATTTATGGTAACTGGACTTTTGCCGATTGCCTTATTCGGATTCCCTCGTTCGATACTATGCCTCTGCAAAAAGGTGATTTATCATTTCAGCCTTGTTGCTAAGATCAAAGTGTAGTATCTGTTCTTATCAGATTAATCTGATTTTCTCTCTCTCCACTTGTATCTTCTCTTCTTTCTTTCTTTCTTTCTTTCTTTCTAGCAAACGATTCACTCAATAATTTAGAAATAGTTCAGCAGAATACGATATCTTATGGTAACTGGATTTTTAGCAATTGCCTTATCCGGTTTCCCTCGTTCGATATTGTGCGTCTGAAAAATGTTGGTTTTATCGCAATTGCCTTCGCTTCTCGACCTTTTGAATAAGAGTTTCTTGTCCATATATTTTTTCATTGTATAAAATCCTTAGGTAATGATCCTTAACCCTTCGCCAAGAATTCTTCAAATAGTATTTCATGCTAGGACATTCATTGAGTAAATGAGTTATTTTTGTGACTGTGGTGCGATTGCTAAGAGCAAATGTTATGTATTAGTGAAAAGAAAATTGTATGTACGAATGGGTCAACGAGTGACACTAGTCAGGTTAATAACTAAAGACTAGCGAAAACAAGTCTTCTCCACCAACGCTTTTAAGCCCTTGAGGCACAGTTTGTAACTTTTGGTGCAAATAAATAATAAGACCAAAGTGTACTGTCTATTTTGACAGGAGTTTCCTGTATCAAAAAAAAAAAAAAAAAAAAAAAAACGTCGCCGAAGGAGGAGCTGCAAAAAATAGGAGAAGGTTCCTGTATCCAATCAACGACGCCCAAGGAGCAGCAACAACAAATAGGAAGAGCTCCCTGTATCCAATCAACGACGCCCAATGAGCAGCTGCAACAAAAGGAGAATGTTCCTGTATCCAATCAACGACGCCCAAGGGGCTGCTGCAACAAATAGGAAGAGCTACCTGTATCCAATCAACGATGCCAAGGAGCAGCTGCAACAAAAAGGAAGGGCGGCCTGTATCCAATCAACGACGGTCCAAGGATCTGCTGAAACAAGTAGGAAGAGATGCCTGTATCCAATCAACGACCCGCAAGGAGCAGCTGCAACAAATAGGAGAATGTTCATGTATGCAATGAACGACGCCGAAGGAGCAGCAGCAAAAAATATGAAGAGCTGTCCGTATCCCATCAACAACGCCGAAAGGAGCAGCAGCAACAAATAGGAAGAGCGGCCTGTATCCAATCAACGACGCCCAAGGAGCAGCAACAACAAATAGGAAGAGCTGCCTGTATCCAATCACCGACGCCCAAAGAGCAGCAGCAACAAATAGGAAGAGCGGCCTGTATCCAATCAACGACGCCCAAGGAGCAGCAACAACAAATAGGAAGAGCTGCCTGTATCCAATTACCGACGCCTAAAGAGCAGCAACAACAAATAGGAAGAGCTGCCTGTATCCAATCAATGACGCCCAAGGAGCAGCAACAACAAATAGGAAGAGCTGTCTGTACCCAATCAACGACATTCAAGGAGAAGCAAAAACAAATAGGAAGAACTCCCTGTATCCAATCAACGACGCCCAAGGAGCAGCAACAACAAATAGGAAGAGCTGTCTGTATCCAATCACCGATGCCCAAAGAGCAGCAACAACAAATAGGAAGAGCTGTCTGTATCCAATAAACGACGCCCAAGGAGCAGCAACAACAAATAGGAAGAGCAGCCTGTATCCAATCAATGACGCCCAAGGGACAGCTACAAAAAATAGGAAGAGCTGCCTGTGTCCAATCAACGACACCCAAGGAGCAGCAACAACAAATACGAAGAGCTCCCTGTATCCAATCAACGACGCCCAAGGAGCAGCAACAACAGATAGGAAGAGCTGCCTGTGTCCAATCAACGACGCCCAAGGAGCAGCAACAACAGATAGGAAGAGCTGTCTGTATCCAATCAACGACGCCAAGGAACAGCGAAAACAAATAGGAAGAGCTGCCTGTATCCAATCAACGACGCCCAAGGAGCAGCTGCCAAAAATATGAAGAGCTGTCTGTATCCAATCAACAACGCCCAAGGAGCAGCAACAACAAATAGGAAGAGCTGTCTGTATCCAATCAACAACGCCCAAGGAGCAGCAACAACAAATAGGAAGAGCTGTCTGTATCCAATCACCGACGCCCAAAGAGCAGCAACAACAAATAGGAAGAGCTGCCTGTATCCAATCAACGACGCCCAAGGAGCAGCTGCCAAAAATATGAAGAGCTGTCTGTATCCAATCAACGACGCCCAAGGAGCAGCGGCAACAAATAGGAAGAGCAGCCTGTATCCAATCAACGACGCCCAAGGAGCAGCGGCAACAAATAGGAAGAGCTGCCTGTATCCAATCAACGACGCCCAATGAGCAGCGGCAACAAAAATAGGAAGAGCAGCCTGTATCCAATCAACGATGCCCAAGGAGCAGCGGCAACAAATAGGAAGAGCAGCCTGTATCCAATCAACGACGCCCAAGGAGCAGCGGCAACAAATAGGAAGAGCAGCCGGTACCCAATCAACGACGCCCAAGGAGCAGCGGCAACAAATAGGAAGAGCAGCCTGTATCCAATCAACGACGCCCAAGGAGGAGCGGCAACAAATAGGAAGAGCTGCCTGTATCCAATCAACGACGCCCAAGGAGCAGCGGCAACAAATAGGAAGAGCAGCCTGTATCCAATCAACGACGCCCAAGGAGCAGCGGCAACAAATAGGAAGAGCTGCCTGTATCCAATCAACGATGCCCAAGGAGCAGCGGCAACAAATATGAAGAGCTGCCTGTATCCTATCAACGACGCCCAAGGAGCAGCGGCAACAAATATGAAGAGCTGCCTGTATCCAATCAACGACGCCCAAGGAGCAGCGGCAACAAATAGGAAAAGCAGCCTGTATTCAATCAACGACGTCCAAGGAGCAGTGGCAACAAATAGGAAGAGCAGCCTGTATCCAATCAACGACGCCCAAGGAGCAGCTGCCAAGAATATGAAGAGCTGCCTGTATCCAATCAACGACGCCCAAGGAGCAGCGGCAACAAATAGGAAGAGCAGCCTGTATCAAATCAACGACGCCCAAGGAGCAGCTGCCAAAAATATGAAGAGCTGCCTGTATCCAATCAACGACGCCCAAGGAGCAGTAACAACAAATAGGAAGAGCTGCCTGTATCCAATAAACGACGCCCAAGGAGCAGCGGCAACAAATAGGAAGAGCAGCCTGTATCCAATCAACGACGCCCAAGGAGCAGCTGCCAAAAATATGAAGAGCTGCCTGTATCCAATCAACGATGCCCAAGGAGCAGCTGCCAAAAATATGAAGAGCTGCCTGTATCCAATCAACGACGCCCAAGTAGCAGCGGCAACAAATAGGAAGAGCAGCCTGTATCCAATCAACAACGCCCAAGGAGCAGCAACAACAAATAGGAAGAGCTGCCTGAATCCAATCAACGACGCCCAAGGAGCAGCGGCAACAAATAGGAATAGCAGCCTGTATCCAATCAGCGACGCCCAAGGAGCAGCGGCAACTAATAGGAAGAGCTGCCTGTATCCAATCAACGACGTCCAAGGAGCAACGGCAACAAATAGGAAGAGCTGCCTGTATCCAATCAACGACGCCCAAGGAGCAGCGGCAACAAATATGAAGAGCAGCCTGTATCCAATCAACGACGCCCAAGGTGCAGCGGCAACAAATAGTAAGAGCAGCCTGTATCCAATCCACGACGCCCAAGGAGCAGCGGCAACAAATAGGAAGAGCTGCCTGTATCCAATCAACGACGCCCAAGGAGGAGCGGCAACAAATATGAAGAGCAGCCTGTATCCAATCAACGACGCCCAAGGAGCAGCGGCAACAAATAGGAAGAGCAGCCTGTATCCAATTAACGACGCCCAAGGAGCAGCGGCAACAAATAGGAAGAGCTGCCTGTATCCAATCAACGACGCCCAAGGAGCAGCGGCAACAAATAGGAAGAGCAGCCTGTATCCAATCAACGACGCCCAAGGAGCAGCTGCCAAAAATATGAAGAGCTGCCTGTATCCAATCAACGACGCCCAAGGAGCAGTAACAACAAATAGGAAGAGCTGCCTGTATCCAATCAACGACGCCCAAGGAGCAGCGGCAACAAATAGGAAGAGCAGCCTGTATCCAATCAACGACGCCCAAGGAGCAGCGCCAACAAATAGGAAGAGCAGCCTGTATCCAATCAACGACGCCCAAGGAGCAGCGGCAACAAATATGAAGAGCTGCCTGTGTCCAATCAACGACGCCCAAGGAGCAGCGGCAACAAATATGAAGAGCTGCCTGTATCCAATCAACGACGCCCAAGGAGCAGCGGCAACAAATAGTTAGAGCAGCCTGTATCCAAGCAACGACGCCCAAGGAGCAGCGGCAACAAATAGGAAGAGCAGCCTGTATTCAATCAACGACGCCCAAGGAGCAGCGGCAACAAATATGAAGAGCTGCCTGTATCCAAGCAACGACGCCCAAGGAGCAGCGGCAACAAATAGGAAGAGCAGCCTGTATCCAATCAACAACGCCCAAGGAGCAGCTGCCAAAAATATGAAGAGCTGCCTGTATCCAATCAACGACGCCCAAGGAGCAGCTGCCAAAAATATGAAGAGCTGCCTGTATCCAATCAACGACGCCCAAGGAGCAGCGGCAACAAATAGGAAGAGCAGCCTGTATCCAATCAACGACGCCCAAGGAGCAGCGGCAACAAATAGGAAGAGCTGCCTGTATCCAATCAACGACGCCCAAGGAGCAGCTGCCAAAAATATGAAGAGCTGCCTGTATCCAATCAACGACGCCCAAGGAGCAGCTGCCAAAAATATGAAGAGCTGCCTGTATCCAAGCAACGACGCCCAAAGAGCAGCGGCAACAAATAAGAAGAGCTGCCTGTATCCAATCAACGACGCCCAAGGAGCAGCTGCCAAAAATATGAAGAGCTGCCTGTATCCAATCAACGACGCCCAAGGAGCAGCTGCCAAAAATATGAAGAGCTGCCTGTATCCAAGCAACGACGCCCAAAGAGCAGCGGCAACAAATAGGAAGAGCTGCCTGTATCCAATCAACGACGCCCAAGGAGCAGCTGCCAAAAATATGAAGAGCTGCCTCTATCCAATCAACGACGCCCAAGGAGCAGCGGCAACAAATAGGAAGAGCAGCCTGTATCCAATCAACGACGCCCAAGGAGCAGCGGCAACAAATAGGAAGAGCAGCCTGTATCCAATCAATGACGCCCAAGGAGCAGCGGCAACAAATATGAAGAGCTGCCTGTAGCCAATCAACGACGCCCAAGGAGCAGCGGCAACAAATAGGAAGAGCTGCCTGTATCCAATCAACGACGCCCAAGGAGCAGCTGCCGAAAATATGAAGAGCTGCCTGTATCCAATCAACGACCCCCAAGGAGCAGCTGCCAAAAATATTAAGAGCTGCCTGTATCCAATCAACGACGCCCAAGGAGCAGCTGCCAAAAATATGAAGAGCTGCCTGTATCCAATCAACGACGCCCAAGGATTAGCGGCAACAAATAGGAAGAGCAGCCTGTATCCAATCAACGACGCCCAAGGAGCAGCGGCAACAAATAGGAAGAGCTGCCTGTATCCAATCAACGACGCCCAAGGAGCCGCTGCCAAAAATATGAAGAGCTGCCTGTATCCAATCAACGACGCCCAAGGAGCAGCTGCCAAAAATATGAAGAGCTGCCTGTATCCAATCAACGACGCCCAAGGAGCAGCGGCAACAAATAGAAAGAGCCCCCTGTATCCAATCAACGACGCCCAAAGAGCAGCAATAAGAATTTGGTGGAGCTATTCTGTATCCAATCAATGACGCCCAGGGAGCAGCAGCAGCTGGGATGAGCTTTCTATATCCAATCAACGGCGTCTAGGAAGCAGACGCACCAAATAGTTTATCAAGCATCGACGAGACCTCGGAGCAGCAGCAACAAATAGGAGCTTCCTGCATCCAGTCAACGTCAACGACGCCCTGGGAGCAGTATCAACAAATTGAAAGAGTTTCCTGTATCCAATCAACGACGCACATGTATCAGCTGCAACAAATAGGAGGTGTTTCCTGTATCCAATCAACGATGCCCAGTGAACAGAAGTGACTAATGGGAGGAGCTTCCTGCATCCAATCAGCGACGTCTAGGAAGCAGCAGCGACAAACTGGAGGAGCTTCCTGTATCCAATCAACAAATCCCAGGGTACAGGTTGCAAAAAAGATAAAAAAGGAATGAATCTCCAGCAGAGGTGGACGCTGCTGGCCAAGATGGGTTAATCGTAAAGAAAAGGTCAAACCGGCCCCTACGCAGACTTTCGTGCCCAAACCAAAGAAGATCGCTGAAGAGGAGAAAAAGCCAGAGCTTCAGCGAAAGAAGCCAGATAGAGAACAGAAGCCGTCGGTGTCTGAACCTCAGCGAACTTCATAAAAAAATTTGTACCACTCCTCCGAAACAAGAGAAAGAGAAAACTGCTGCTCTCTACTCATCTTAGTAAAAGAATCACACTCTGGTATGGATGTGTGTGTGTGTGTGTGTGTGTGTGTGTGTGTGTGTGTGTGTGTGTGTGTGTGTGTGTGTGTGTGTGCGCGCACGCGCGCGCGCGCGTGTGTGTTGGAGAAGGATCGTCCATCACACCTGAAATTAATTCTTCGTTCTTATCAGTTCAAGAGTATAGGAGGGAAGGGAGTGTATAATCCCACCAACATCTCTCAATGCCAAGTGTTGTCATTCCTAAGGATCCCCAGCATGGGGGGTGCTGGATGCAGCAAGGAACGCTATTCCAATCCAGAATCTGGTCGACACCGAGAGTTCCCGCGAGAAAGATGTGCCAGCACAATGTACGGGTAGAACCCCAGATTAAAAATTTTATGTTTATTGTTTGTAAAACAATGTTAAAGATCTATGTATAATGGTCTTGGGTGTTTTAAGAAAAGTGTATTCTTCTGAAGGCCAAACGGCTTTGTGTGTTAAAATCTGTACAAATTTTATGGCCTTTTAGGCTCAAGCGTTGACACCGCCAAAATTGTTTGATGTGTTTCAGATTCAGTTTTTTCTTCATACTTGGAGAAGGTTTATATATATATTGGCTAATGATAAGCAAATTTTATGGGCCTCGTGAAAATTTGTCTGAAGCCGATATGATGATCACTTTTTTAATAAAAAGTACTATCAGCAGATGAAGAGAAGAACAGACAGAAAAAAAGAATGTGCAGTTGACGAGAACGGATAGAGCATTAGCACCCGCACTTTAAATGGAGGTCCAGCCGTAGGTCATGAATCAGCGCTGACAGAATTAAGGCAGATCTCTCCTCCAAATTCTTGATGAGCCTCCAGGAGAATTCTTCAAAAGTGAACTTTGTGGCAACATCCCAAGAGCACTGGAGAAAACAGGTTGAAAACACAAAAAACTCCTTCGAGTTGAGACGTCCTGTTTGTGTCAACTGTTAAGAACGGAGATGGGTTCTACGTAAAAAATAAATTCTGCCTTGTGCCATTTTGTTATTCCTTTCTCCGAGTTATTCCCGTTTTTTTCTATTTTTGAAGGGATCCATTCTTGGTACATGAATTCGTTACTTATCAAACTAATTCTGACATATTTTTTATTGTTTCTCTGGATACCCCGTTGTTGTTATCTCATAAAGTGTTATCCTGCCATAAAAAGGCACACAGAAGGATAATTTTGCGAACAGTATCTGTCTATATTTCTGAGATGAGGTATTATGTAAAAAATTTATATTATTCAGACTATTGTCCGCATCTTTGATGCCATATTTATTACAACGTTTCGGCCCTTCAGTATCTGTCTATATTTCTGGGATGAGGTATTATGTACACTATTTACATTATTCGGACTATTGTCCTCATCTTTGACGCCATATTTATTACAACGTTTCGGCCTTTCAGTATCTGTCTATATTTCTGAGATGAGGTATTATGTACATTATTTACATTATTCGGACTCTTGTCCTCATCTTTGTTGCCATATTTATTACAACGTTTCAGCCCTTCAGTATCTGTCTATATTTCTGAGATGAGATATTATGCACACTATTTACATTATTCAGACTATTGTCCTCATCTTTGTCGACATATTTATCACAACGTTTGGCCCTTAAGTATCTGTCTATATTTCTGAGATGAGGTATTATGTACATTATTTACATTATTCGGACTATTGTCCTCATCTTTGTCGCCATGTTTTTTACAACGTTTCGTCCATTCAGTATCTGTCTATATTTATGAGATGAGGTATTATGTACATTATTTACATTATTCGGACTATTGTCCTCATCTTTGACGCCATGTTTTTTTACAACGTTTCGTCCATTCAGTATCTGTCTATATTTCTGAGATGTGATGTTATGTACACTATTTACATTATTCGGACTATTGTCCTCATCTTTGTCGCCATGTTTTTTACAACGTTTCGTCCATTCATTATCTGTCTATATTTCTGAGATGTGGTGTTATGTACATTATTCGGACTATTGTCCCCATCTTTGTTGCCATATTTATCACAACGTTTCGGCCTTTAAGTATCTGTCTACATTTCCGAGATGAGGTATTTTGTACACTATTTTCATTAATCGGACTATTGTCCTCATCTTTGTCTCCATATTTATTACAACGTTTCGGCCCTTCAGTATCTGTCTACATTTCTGAGATGAGATATTATGTACATTATTTACATTATTCGGACTATTGTCCTCATCGTTGTCGCCATATTTATTACAACGTTCCGGCCGTTGTACGCTCCGGCCTTCTTCAGCTGGTTGGAATTTCGAACTGAACCCTTTATTTCGCTCACTGAGGTAGACTGTTCTAGTTCCACGTGCCATGTTCAATGGATGTCAGTTATCAGTTATCTCCTATTATTTTCCCTCTGAAAGTTCTCCACTGCCTTAGCCGTGTATTGAACTCACACTCTTTGGGTCCTGTCACTGGATCTAACCATCACCTCTATCCACTGTGCCATGTGTCCTTGAGAACTTTCCTGGGGATACCATCGGCCCTGGAAGCGGTGTCCTCTAGGATTATCTCCGCAGATGATAAAGTTGGTCGGTGTTAGCAGGGAGACGATGGAGGATACCCCTATGAGCCTAAGTATTAGAGCACGATTTCTCGCAAAGCGAAACATAACCATGACATCCTGCCAGCAAAAGAAACGTGTAAGAAGCATCCACCAAATCATTAGAGCACGATTTCTCGCAAAGCGAAGCATAACCATGACATCCTGCCAGCCAAGAAACGTGTAAGAAGCATCCACCAAATCATTAGAGCAGGATTTCTCGCAAAGCGAAACATAACCATGACATCCTGCCAGCAAAAGAAACGTGTAAGAAGCATCCACCAAATCATTAGAGCACGATTTCTCGCAAAGCGAAGCATAACCATGACATCCTGCCAGCCAAGAAACGTGTAAGAAGCATCCACCAAATCATTAGAGCAGGATTTCTCGCAAAGCGAAACATAACCATGACATCCTGCCAGCAAAAGAAACGTGTAAGAAGCATCCACCAAATCTGAGGTTACAGAGGGATTATATAGGCTCTAGAAAATCTAAGGTGACGCTTTATGGATTCACCATGGATATATTCGAGGATCATTTGGGGGCTTTCTTATCATAATTTGGACCCGTCGTGCATGACGCTCCGGCAATAAGTAAAGCGTCTATTGTCACTGGAGATTTGGAACTACAGGTGACAGTAACCCGCAAAAGCTTTTCGGACAACCTTGACACGCTGCTCTGCCGTGGAATGATTGCAGAATGGAGGAAACCCCATGGCTAGAATTGTGGTACTTCATTTATCCAAGGCGTGACCTGGACGGAATCCGGTGACAGTCAAAACCACCATCATCGAATACTGAAAAGACCAATGGACCCCCCAGACACACACACAAATGTCCCAATGGGTGGACAGTGGTCGTGCAGAGGAGTACATCGTCCCTCTTCCCAGCAGAACGTCACAGACAAAAAGAAATAACAGTCACAATAGATGCAGCAGCAGCAACAAGAACAGCAGCAGCAACAAGAACAGCAGTCACAACAGAATCAGCATTTAATGGGGGTGGAAGCAATGCTTCCATCTCGATCCTGTTGACTTAAAAGGGGGAGGGGACGATGCGGAGGAGGAAAGGACGAGCAGTAACAAGAGGGAGGAGGTGGATAGGCGTAACAGGACAGAGAAGGCATTGGGCATTACTAAAACACAATCTGCACCAGCGCAAGCTAAGGCAAGAAACCTCCTCTCTTCTCCCTCTAGGGCTCCGGCATCACCCTCCTAAAATATACAGACTGGCAGCCGAGAGGGACCTGTCAGCGCAAATGAAGGCCCTCTTAAAACCATTGTTGAAATGCACCTCTGTTGACGGCAAGTCAACAGTGTACCCCAGGAACTAAGGCACCCTGATTAGGAACATCGGTGGTAAACTAAAGGTCTGTGACCTGATCTGACCTGATCTCATTCCCAGAGACACCGAAATGCGGGTGTGTCTATCATGTCTGACAACTGCTTCCCGCTCGGGAAAAAATGACCTCCAACCGAAATGCACACTGTCATTATATCGGGATGTCTTTTCCGATAATAATGATTAAAGTCTTCCTCTACCTAGACAGGCGACAGAAAATGACAATTCACAATACTTAATTCCATTATCTCGATATTCCCGTAAATAGACCAGCTGACCTTCTTATCGGCGAGAAATTATTCACCAGAAATCCAAAATAATGATAACTATAAAAATTGCAGACGATTGTCGCAGAAAAAGGCACATCTTAATCTTGGGCGATCTTGCCAATTGACCATATAGTATTTCCTTTTTATATTCAAAGTCTTCCTAGATATCTTTCTGTAGAAATAATTGAATTCTTGAGGCGATCAATATAAATAAATCTCCAAACCTTGAAGCTTAGCACAAAATATAATTTAGATCATTATTTTCTGTGACCAAACAAGTTCACTACATATAGCGTAAAACAATACGTCCGAACTCTAAGTTCTCTGGGACCCAAGGAATTCGGACAAACACAATAATTTTATTTTCCCTATCAACGGGAAATGGATAGTGTTGGGAATCTTGGTTTTGCTCAATTTTACTGAATCTTGTCTAGTTAAATTTAGGTTCGATTCTAAATTTCATTTTATTATTTTAAAACATAAATATTAACGCATTTCGTTTTTAATTTTCTTCTCAACCATTCAACCGACTCTCCTGACAATTCTAACAATTATCCCCCAATTAGTAGACCCTCCATTATCTGTCTACATTTCTGAGATGAGGTATTGTAATTATTTACACTAATTACATTGTTCGGAGTGTTGTCCTCATCGCTGTAGCTATATCCATGACGTTTTGGCCGTTGTACGCTCCAGTCTTCTTCAGTTCATTGGAATTTCGAAATGAATCCTTTATTTCATCCATCAGGGTAGATTGTTCTAGTTCCACGTTCCATGCCTCTTTTGGGTGTATCAGTATCAGTTATCTCTCTTTAACTCAACTATCCTAATTTTTGTTTACCTCAGATGTAGCCAGGTATTGAACTCGCAACTCTTTGGGTTAAGTCACTCGATGGCACATGGCCCAGTGGATAAAAGCGTTGGTTGACTCCAGAGGATGCTGTTGTAGTATCTGTTCAAATACCAAGGCCTCATACTCACTCCGCTACTTTGACAGAATCCTCGGATCTGTTCCGTAGCGTGACGGAAGATGATTGGTAATTATATGATCCAGCGGCAACCAACAGTCAACAGCGACCCTCACCGACCAGCAAACATCAGCAGCGACCGGCGATTTTTAGCGACCAACAGCTACCACCAGCGACCAGCAGTGATCACCAGCGACCTGTGATGCAAGCAACCAGTGATCATCAGCGACCAACAGCTATGACCAGCGACCAGCAGTGATTTCCAGCGACCAGCGATCATCATCGACCAACAGCTAGGATCAGCGACCAGCAATGATCACCAGCGTCCAGCGATCATCAGCGACCTGTGATCCCAGCAACCAGTGATTATTAGCGACCAACAGCTACCACCAGCGACCAGAAGTGATCACCAGCGAACAGCGATCATCAGCGACCTATGATCGCAGCAACCAGTGATTATCAGCGACCAACAGCTATCACCAGCGACCAGCAGTGATCACCAGCGATCATCAGCGACCAACAGCTATCACCAGCGACCAGCAGTGATCACCAGTGATCAGCGATCACCAGCGACCAACTGACTCCTGCCGACTACGTATTCTACCAATCCACTAAGCAATTTAGGTTTCACTCCCTGTTGCTCATCATCTCGCGAATCACCATGGTCTCAACAATTTGGCCTGGGCTACCACTGCCTGCTCGTACCAGCTCAATACACCAACTGTCTATAAACCTACTGCACCACTCAATGTCGACGCATCTAAGCCCAACAGGCAGACACCAGAACAACCACCCAGAGCATTCCAAACATCCGGGTTCTTCGATTGTATTTCCCCTTTTTCTGCCAATAATAAATTTGGGCAGATTTTATCTAAACCCCTTGTTCACGTTATTCTTGCCATGGCCTGTGTCACTTCTCCAATCGTAATGTTTGCGAGGTTCGCTTAACGTCAACTAGAAAACGCCATAAGAATCTCAATTAAGTCTTCACTATTTACATTATTCGGATTATTGTCCTCATCTTTTGTCGCCATATTTATTATAACGTTCTGGCCGTTGTACGCTCCGGCCTTCTTCCGGTGTTGTAATGTCGAACTGAATCCTTTATTTCGCTCACTGGAGTAGACTGTTCTAGTTCCACGTGCCATGTTTAATGGATGTCAGTTGTCTGTTATCTCCTGTTAATTCCCCTCTCCAAGTTCTCCACTGCCTTAACCAAGTATTGAACTCACACTCTTTGGGTCTTGTCGCTGTGAGGACACATGGCACAATGGATAAAGGCGTTAGTTAGATCCAGTGGAGAACTTTCAGTCTACCCCAGTGAGCGAAATAAAAGGTTCAGTTCGACATTCCAACCACCTGAGGAAGGCCAGAGCGTACAACGGCCATAACTTTGTAATAAATATGGCGACAAATATGAGAACAATAGTCCGAATAATGTAAATAGTGTACATAATACCTCATCTCAGAAATATAGACAGATACTGAACGGCCGAAACGTTGTAATAAATATGGCGACAAAGATGAGGACAATAGTCCGAATAATGTAAATAGTGTACATAATACCTCATCTCAGAAATATAGACAGATACTGAACGGCCGAAACGTTGTAATAAATATGGCGACAAAGATGAGGACAATAGTCCGAATAATGTAAATAGTGTACATAATACCTCATCTCAGAAATATAGACAGATACTGAACGGCCGAAACGTTGTAATAAATATGGCGACAAAGATGAGGACAATCGTCCGAATAATGTAAATAGTGTACATAATACCTCATCTCAGAAATATAGACAGATACAATTTAAGTCTTATTTAAATAAACACGGAGACCTACCAAACTATTCTAATATAATAACCTCATCAACATGTAAAAAAAGCTAAAAACAATGGAAGAATTGTTAATAAAAAAATAAAAAAGCCAACATCAACTATGAACACGGCCACAATACGATGATCTTGATCGGAAAATAAAACATAACTATAACTCTAGATACACACATTAAAAAATCCGTACATTCAGTTAATATTAAAATAAAGTCATCCATGATAATGGCTAAAAGTATAGCCGAAAGCACTCGGACATACAGAACGTTTAGAAAATTTCTACATAATATATGTCCAGATAAGATTAAAATAAAAAGTAGAAGTAAACAAGAAAAATTAAATAAAACAACTTAAACACAGTACATTGTCAGTCGTTTTTAATGAAACTTGTATAATTGAGGGATTGCTGCCAAATAAACAATTATATATATATATATTTGTGTATTTAGGCAGCAATGCTTCTTTCAAGCACATTTCATTAAAAACGACTGACAAGGTGCTTTTATTTAGTTTTTTATATAATTTCTCGTGCGATCTAATAAAGTTTTTCTTTTCAGAGGATAAATTATATAAAAACTGTCCGAATGTTCTTTTTATCCGAGCGCTTTCGGCTATACATTTAGCCATTTTCAAGGATTATATTTCAACTGTTAGAATTAGAAATAGTTTGTTATATGTATGTTTTATAAAATGTTTCTTTTTTTTTTTCTACTAAACTTTTTTTTTCTAACTCTACACCTTTCTGACAATAGCTCAATTAGATCTCATTTAAATATTCATGGAGACCTACCGAACACTATTCGGAAAATATTTGTCGACAACACTAATATAATAGCATCATCCACATGCAAAAAAAGGCTAAAAATAATGGAAGCCTTATTAATAAAAACAAACAAACCAACACTTAATAATATTAACTTTGAACATGGACATAATATCTTGACCGTGTTTTGAAACAAAAAAATGAAACATTTTATAAAACATACATAGAGCTGAACAATAGTGAAAATATCTGCATTGATTCTTTTAATTACTCATTGCAACAGAAAACAAAGCCCAAATCATTTTATAAAAACGTAAGCTATCATGACAGTTGAACATTAACTAAAATACATTTTTACCATCATTGCTATTTCCTCTTATTTAGGTTTGTTTTATTAAAATCATTTCACCCCCAAGAAAGGTAATAAAGCCCCTAAGAGACAAGGATTTAATGTGAAAGAAAAAGAAAAATAACATTATTAAGGAGAGAGAACAATAAAAGAACAAGAATTAAGTAGACTGAAGATGACGATTGACACTGCATTTAAATTTTTGAACATCAAAGTTGACTAGAAAGCAAGAAGAGAATTCTACAAGTGGGGATTATGAGAGAAGAAACTCTCAGCATAGAACTTACGGTTACATGTAGACATTTCAACTGTAAAATGATGAGACCTAACTGCCACTCTAGTACTGGGCTCAAATTCCAAAGAAGAAAGCTCATCATTACCAGGAAGATATTTAAGACACCGAGAATTTACGCTATTGTGATGGCGGAAAGTGATTGAAGCTGAGATGCCAGGCGAGAACTAATAATATTGCAGTCAGTTAAAATAGAGAGAGGGGGGGTAGAGGGAGAGAGGGGGAGAGAGAGGGAGAGAGGTAGAGAGGGGGAAGAGAAAGGGAGAGAAAGGGCGAGAGGGGAGGGAGGGGGAGAGGGAGAGAGGGGGAGAGAGATAGGGAGAGAGATAGGGAGAGAGAGGGAGAGAGAGAGGGAGAGAGGGAGCAAGAGAGGGGGAGAGAGGGGGAGAGAGAGAGAGAGGGGGAGAGAGGGAGAGAGAGAGGGAGAGAGAGAGAGAGAGAGAGAATGATCAAGAAAGTGAAAGAAATGAGCAAGTGCTCAAAAGTTGTCAACAAGTGATAATTAATAAATTATAATGCGAATGTTTATTATGTATCTATCTAACTCAATTGACTACCTCCCAAACCAAGCTAGCAAAGTTTCATCACTGAACGGAAACTAAATTTTCTCCAATCACGATGACCACTTGTACTTTGACTAATGCCGTCTTGTTTTGAACGTCTGTGAGGACTCAAACTCACTCAAAAGTGGAACGCGTATAAGAAATCCATCACGAAATGGTTGATTCCTTGTACCGCTCCAAAAATGACCATGCTCTGTCTTCGCAAGAGAGAGACCAAAAATTGATTATTGCTGCCATATCTAGGCTGGATCTGCCTAATTCTCAGTTTGATTTGGTTTATTTTGTTTTATGGCATATCAACGTCGATGGGAATTTTAATGCCGACAAGATTTTTAGGATAGGTTCGTATGAATAGAATATGTATTCTTTGTAAGAAATCAGTTTGCAGATCAGGTTTCATTGACGTATTTTTGTAAAGAGAGTTTTTACAAACGTCAACATTTGGAAATAAATCTGATGATCCACTGTCCTTTAAAAGGGCTGTGGTGAAGTAATTTATTATATGGAACCTTAAAGCAATCTGTTTTTATTTAAATTATTAGCTCTGATTTCCATTGAGCTCTCTGGATTCTATCCTCATTTGGGTCTTCCCATACGGATTACCTAGTTTTTCGTAAACTATATATATATATATAATCTGTATCATCCCATACAAGGCAGTAAGGCCACTAACACTCAAGGGATGACAGGGTGTGAAAGAATTAGCAACAAAAACAATAATGATGAGTAGAAAGAGAAGTGAGTAGATAGCTATTGATATTGCATTTAAAGTTTTGCAGTTTAAGGTTGGCTGGAAAGCATGGATCCAGAAGGGACTTCTAGAAGCGAGAAGTGCGAGAACAGAAATTATTAGCGTAGAATTTACGGCTACATCTCGACGCCAGTCTAGTACAGTGCTTAAAATCATACAGTCTAGGCACCATAGCGAAGAGCTCTTCCGAACAATTACCATGAAAGTCTTTATGGAAAGACATGAGCTTTCAGCAAATAAGTAATTTTGATGGCAATATATACACCCAAAATATGGAATCTCGACGAAAACTAAATACCGGAATTTCAACGGAAGTCTAAATACTACGACAAGCATTTCTCTCTCGATATTCGCCTAGCGTTTATTTGTATCGCTTAGTGGCTTTGATGCAAAGACAATGAATGGGTTTCTTGTTTTGGAGCAGTACTATTTCTATTCATTTTGAGAAATGCATCAACGTCCTGCAATAGATTTGAGTCTTGGGTTGACGTATGTGAGCATTATCTCAATGCAGATAAGGCCGCTAATCTTGATGAAAGCTACCTGGTAGGAGGAGGGGGACCACGTGAGGCTGAGTCTATTTTCAATAGTTCTCTCAGGGGTGCGGTGTGTTGTGACAGATCGGGTAGGAATCGTCCCGTGTATGTAGCCATCTTCAAGAATTCCAGAAGTTGCTTTGCATTCCTGGGGACTTCAATTTCATCAATGGCCTTGACTTTTCCCGGGTCTAGGTGGATGCCGTCAGCAGCGAACTCAAGCTCGAAGAATTTTATTTCTCTTGCTTTAATAGCACAATAATGTGTTGTTGAAGACTTGCCCATGTTGATATGCTGTTTTCATGAAACTGGGTGTGTTGGCATCAGGATCTTTCTCTGTCTCACGAAATACAGCAATATTATCGGAAGCGCTGTCGTGGGGCAGTTTTTTTTTTTTTTTTTAGTATCCTGTCCATGTACTGCTAGAAAACATCTTGGCTGAGATTGAGACCGAATGGTAGTTTCAGAAATTTGTACCCACCCTCCAAAGGGACTGTTGAAGTTCGTGAGACTGCTTGACTCCTCATCCAGAGAGATAGACCAATACCCGAGCCTTGCATCTAGTTTGGAAAATATTTTTGCCTCTCAAAACTTCCTCTAAGGTGGGTATTCTGCAGTGGCATGTTTTTAAGGTTCTTCGGAACCGAGACAAACTCTGAGTATTCCGTTGGATTTGCGACTGCATGCTACGTTCGATACCGGTTCCCTTACTTTGCAGTTGACATTGAGCTTATCCATTCCGTCAAGTTTTGTCGTTATATCATTTTTGAAATGGATGGGGTATCTTCTCGGAGGGTGTATTACTTGGGTTACATTCGAGTCAACTGTGACCTGGCATTTTCTCCGGCAACAACTAGTGCCTTGGAATCTGTCATGATAGATTGACATAAGGTCCTCCTTACTGTTGATGTTCGGAGATGCTGTGGACGTTCTGATTTCACAGTTGAGGGTCACCAGCTCAAGTTGACGTGAATTTGGTAGTCCGGTAATTGCTGGTGCTTCTGAACAGGTTACTCGGTAAAGCCATTCTTCACATTGTAACTCCATGGGATTGTTATAATGCCATATTATGGGATTTCTGTTCCATTGTATGTCATCAGATTCGGTGGGGAGGGCCTTGTGTCATGGGATTTCAATGTGGTCTATGTTCTTGGGGTAGTATTTTCGCTGAAAGATGCACAAGTCAGTAGATTGCGGGCCTTGTACTTTTTGTAAGTAGGCCATGTTAATCGAAGCTGCTCACCAAGGACGAAGCCCTCACGTTCGATTAAGCAGTTGACCTCGCAAAAATCCCAAAAGCTTCGATTAATAACATGGCCCACTTACAAAAAGTACAGGACCCGCAAACATCAGACATCCACTAAATAAGGTGACGGTAACCATATAGGTACTGTGGTACGTAGCTCCACAGCGTATGGCAGTGAATGCGAAAACTATGGGAAAATGAACCACTGGAAGAAAGTGGCAAAGACCAAGGCCCAAATGCAGACATGAAAAAGGACAGTTGGAACAACACACTAAAACCGGCAATATAAACTTTTGCCTTTAGAAAGATTGCCAAAGGTTTATTGTCTATCTTAATAATGAAATGGCATGAATATCTTATTCATAGCATCTGTTTCAATGATAGTGTCAAAGTTGATAAAACTTAGTAATAGATCCTCAAAGCCCGTTTCGGAGCCTGGAGCTTCGTTAAACAGTTCGTCCACTGACTGTCCTTGTGACTTCCTGTTGTGTCGGATAACTGTTTATTTAGTCCGATCACTTAAGTCCTTCGCATTCAAACACATCAATTCGATAGCAGTCCGTTAGACCTAAGTACATACTGGACGGAAATCTGTTAAGAACCCCAACAGATTGTCCTAGACTGTCAGATCCCATCGGGCTGCAACCGCGTCTCTAACCTCTAATCTCGCCGCCGATAACAGTGGAAAAAGTAAGTTTTACTGCTCTATATAAAGTGGAATGAAGTAAAACCAGGACCCTCCCAGCACAATAATTTTAAACATTTGTTGAGCTCCGGCGACTCTACCTGCACCATTTTGATTTCCAGGAATGAGTCTTTTACAGCAGAGATCAGGTCTCAGACTTAGTAAGCCACCAGTGTTCATAATCAGGGTGCCTTAGGAAAGTTCACGGGGTACTCTATTGACGGCAAGTCAACAGAGGTGCATTTCAACAATGGCTTTAAGAGGGCCTTCCTCCTAAGTTATTGTTGTGGTAGGATCCACCTAATCTGCATAGGTGACTACCAACTATATAAATAATGGTTGGTACCGGAAGACGAGGAAAAGGAATCACGAGATCCAACTAGAGACTCTGATCGACTGCGACTAGTCAACACATTCTCCAGGAACGTCTTCCCAGAAATATACAGAAATACTATATGTACTTATTGTGTACACTTTCTTGTTATAATACATTCTTGTTCTAAGTACATTTTGTGTTGCATTATTATTCCATGCAATAAGCGAGATTCAACATTGAGTCAAGACTCAACAGTTATCCAACACAACAGTAGATCACAGGGACAGTCAGTGGACGAACTGTTTAACGAAGCTCCAGGCTCCGAAACGGGCTTTGAGGATCTATTACTAAGTTTTATCAACTTTGACACTATCATTGAAACAGATGCTATGAATAAGATATTCATGCCATCTCATTAAGATAGACAATAAACCTTTGGCAATCTTTCTAAAGGCAAAAGTTTATATTGCCGGTTTTAGTTTGTTGTTCCAACTGTCCTTTTTCATGTCTGCATTTGGGCCTTGGTCTTTGCCACTTTCTTCCAGTGGTTCATTTTCCCATAGTTTTCGCATTCACTGCCATACGCTGTGGAGCTACGTACCACAGTAACTATATGGTTACCGTCACCTTATTTAGCGGATGTCTGATGTTTGCGGGTCCTGTACTTTTTGTAAGTGGGTCATGTTATTAATCGAAGCTTTTGGGATTTTTGCGAGGTCAACTGCTTGATCGAACGTGAGGGCTTCATCCTTGGTGAGCAGCTTCTTTTTGTTGTCCCTATTATTAGCTGTTCCTTCACCTCATCCTCCGTGATTTTGTACTTGTCAGCCTTGAGTTTTAGCCTAGTGAGAACATTTTCAAAAGACTCATATGTCTCCTGCCCATACAGCTTGAGGTAAAAATGCTCCACTCTGAAGCTTGTCCTGAGCTCGATGTATCTCTGCAATTTTGCAAAAATGGTATTTGGTCCTTTCCGCTCTTCTTCTCTCAGCATCCAAGAGTCGTATATATGCAGGCCCTTATTACCAACGAAGAACAGAATGTGGTCCGCTTGTTTTCCAGTTCTCACGTCCTTGACAGTGAAATAGAGCTAGCCTTTCTACTTGAATATTTTAAAATCGTTTGCAAGTGTTGGGCTGTTCCAGTCTAGACGTGATGTGCTTATTAAATCCATCGATCTTATGTATTCAAATGTTTATATATATATATATATATATATATATATATATATATATATATATATATATATATCAAATATGTGGTGCAGTTCAATTTATATTCCACTGAATCATTCATACAAAAAGTAGATTAGTAAAGTTAGTGATATAAAATGGCGAAATGCCTTCGCTAACAAAATTTTAAAGGTGCATTAACCTACAAATCACTCGATGAATGTTATGATCCTTGTTTTAAAAAATTATAAGCTATATAAGGTCTTTCTTTAATACGCAAGTACTTTCGACTGTACATTCAGTCATCTTCAGGCATGGAAATTATTTTGTTTTTGGTAAAAATTCAGGTAGCAACCGAGACGGAAAAATATCATGCGAATCGAAATATGTTTTTTTTTTCGAAATGTGTTATTGTTAACGGATACAAACTTTTGGAGCGTGCAGTCGCAACGCTAAGGTTGATTTTTTTTTTTTTTTAAATTTAAGAGAGTGCGTTTTTTACTAATATATATCATTAGCTTTACTAATCTACTTTTTTTTATGAATGATTCATTGTAATATATATATATATATATACATACATACATACATACATACATACATATATATATATATATATATATATATATATATATATATATATATATATATAGCTGCTATTGTTATTATTATTATTGTTGTTGTTATTATTTTTCAGTGAGAAAATCAACAGAAAGTAAGATATCTTGTAAATATCTTTTTTTTTTTTAGTCGCCTCTGTAGTCGCTGAGTTGTTTTGCTTTGTTTGTTCCGACACTTTCTAGGCCGAAGCACAGGGTTGTAGAACCTAACTTCTACATTTCAGCGGATCACATCTAAGTTTCCTTAATTCACTCATTTAGAAACGTCCTGATTGGACAATAAATATTAAGATAGCATTTTGTCTATTTTCATGTTCAAAGTTCTAACATTTTTGCACAAACTAAACACCACAAGCCTTGAATAATTCTCAGACTTCTGATTGGTCCGTTAATACCAATATCATGTTCCTGCCTATGTCGGCACGGTTGACCTCAAGTCGACCTGTTCAAACTTAATTTTCTTCCCAAATCTGGTTATGTGTCCGCGAGCCTATCACGTGATTGACATTAATTAAAAATACTTGGACACATCTTCACCCTTCCTTGTGTTCTCAGTCTCTTAGTGTGAGATTCAGTCCTTTTTGGACGTCTCAGCTATTCGGTCGAACTCTCTGCCTCTGAGGCAGAGGGGAACTCTCTGCCTTTGGGCAGAGAGGAACTCGGACGAGGCTCCGCCGAAGGGCAGAGCCTCGTTCGGGGAGGTTGACCAACCCGATCCCGTTTATACGGGTTCTACGGGCAATTTTTGCCCGAGCCTACGGGCTCGGAAGCTCACATTAAACCGGCCTTGTGCCACATTTGACACACGTGTGTGAAACATCGTGTGTTCTCAGTCTCACAGCAATGTAGCTCTGTGGAGAGATCGCTTTTTTTTGTCCCTTAGGGGAAAACGCTATGAAACGTCATGACACACACGCACGCACAAACATCTACGAATATCTACGAACCAACATTCCTTCGACATCAAAGACACCGAAACTTATCAACTTCTAACAATGAGATTTTCATAATCTGAAAAAACAAACACTTTTCTTTGAAAGCCGTAAGCAAAACAATTCAACTAGCAGTTAAAGGTAAATAACTCTTGCTATAAACATTGAAATTTCAACTATAGTCATTCTGTTTAGTTTAATTCTCTTACAAGTAACAGTACATCTTACTAGAGTTCTCCAAACTCATACACGTTTTAATACACATTACAGTTTATGAACAGGAACATTTTCCTTACTGAAAATTCCAAGGACAAGGAAATTTCATCATTTCAAACACAACTGAATATTATTGCAATATAAATGTATTTCTTGTTGAATGTTATTCTTCTTGTTTGCTTAAATTTCTTGTAAAGTAAAAATAGTACGGGTTGAATCGAGGACGTTCAACCCACGGAAGGGTGATGATATTGTTTCTGTATTGGGCCATCGGTATTTAACTCCTTCTTGACAAAAATCTCACCGCTGAAACCGTAATGGTAGGGAGGATGCATACGTTTGCTCGGCATCGCATCTATACATAAGTCAGGATTCGTGGAAGACATTTTTTTTATTGACCAATGTATTAATACACCAGGGGAGGTAACCCTAGCTTATATAGGGTGGTGATGGGATTACCGAAATAGTCTCATTTACACAGGGTAAATTAGATATTTAATTTACTGCCTTGCCATGCAAGAAGTAGTGATTCACAAGCTAAAATCCCCAGAGCGTTTGATCCGCACTGAGTGCCCTATATTTATTGACCTGTACAGGACTAAGCTAATACTTTAAACATTAAATACTTACTGTGAGATTTTAACGATGGTCTTTTTAATGAAAAAGATTAGGTCTTACGTTCGTTCCCACCAAAAGCTGACGTCCATATTTTTAAAGTATGGAAGCCTAAAAAGAAAAAGAACGATTACATTGCATTTCTTTTTTTTTTTTTTAGTTGGTTTTAGTTCAGACAAGTTGTCAGATTTTTGCAGTTTTACCCAAGTCGTAGTGTTTTAAGACAAAAAAAAAACCCTTTAGGGAAAATTGATAATGTTATTGTTATTTTTATTTTTCTAGGCAGTTCCCCAAAGGTGAGGGATTAAGTATTTTCGCGGTAGCGGGGAACTCAACTAAAGAAACACAGCGTTTTAAATCTCTTGCGGCAAGAAAAAAAGAAAAGAAAATATAACATTTTTGTCTTTTTAGGCTTCCGTACTTTTATGACCGTTTCAACTTTCGGTGAGACGAATGAAAAAAATAAAGTAAAAACAACAATTTTATTGGCGTTTGCGAAAAGGTACAAGAGACAAAATATCTGATCTGTTTTTACACTGAATAAATTTGTGAATTGTATGGAAGGAAACGAGTTTTCTGCGCGTGTGTATCATTTAAATTTACTACAACAACAGTAACACTGACTACCCAGGTCCCAGCTCCACCCATAGAAGATTTCTACGTCTTTTTAGATTTGAAATTTGTCAAAAACAACACCTTCCAACAGACAAAAAATACTATGATTTTATTATTTTTTCAAATAGTTCAATTATTTTCTCTTTAAAGAAACTTTCATTAAACAGTAATTAATATTATTATAATTATTGAAAAAAACAATCGGCTCTATTTCAAAGTTGTATATTTTTTCTTAAACTTTGTCATGGATCAGGATAAACATAGGTAAGTTTTTATTTTTACGATGTTTTTTACACACATATTTTTAGTTGTGTAATTTTATAAGATAAATTAATATACTAAAATAGCTCTTGTTCTTGTAAAATATATTTATTTCCTTATTGCGTTAAAAAAAGAAAATTTTTTTAAACTAAAAACTTAAAAAAAAAGTTTCTAACGCATCTGTTTATTAAAAAACAAACAAAAATTCAACTCTCAAAGTTTTTTAAACTTTTTAATTTAAATCATTTTTTTTTTTTTTTTACTGGATTTTTAATTTTCAATATTTTTTTCTTACATGTTTAGAAACTTTAAAAGAAAATTTTTATTTTATTTTTTTTTAAAATATTCGGGTGAGAATTATTCATCAATTTTTTTGTTCTTGGTGGATGAAAGTCGATAAACAAAAAAAGGCCCAAAACTAGAATGTTATTTTTTCTGTGGGAGAGGAGGGTCACTTGATTTTTTTTCATTTTTTTTTTACGATTCAAACTTTTTTTTTTTTACAGGGTGGTCCGAAAGTCTTGTCACCTTAACCCTCTCTTCCTCAAACACTACGAGCTTTTGTCAAAACAGAAAATGATATTATGTAGGGGTGACAAGACTTTCGGACCACCCTTCACATATGAAATCTTCTTTTTTTCAATTTCGTTTTACTTTTGTTTAAGTTACATTTTTTTTATGCAGATTGGTCCATTTTTTATTTTTATTTTGTAAATTCTGAGGTCTTTTGCTCAATAATGTTGAATTTTGAAATTTAAAATTTTGCTTGCGAAAAAAAACAAAAACGTAATTGTTGAAATAAATTATTAATACCAAAAAAGGTTAGTAACTTAGTAATTTAATTTTGAATGCATTGGCTTTTCATAAACCACAAAAAGAGAGAGAGAGAAATCTGCGCACAATGCAAAGGTAATCAATTTCGTAAAAAAAAAAAAAAAAAATCGTTTGAAACGCTAAAATAAAATCGATTAAAAACCATAAAAACAAAATTTTATTATTTTAATTAGAAATAAATTGTCAAGAAAAACAAAATTTGATTTTTCTGCCACGGAAAAAGTGAAACTTGAAGTTATTTAACATTTAACAAAAACAAACTTTTTTTGGTAGTTTTTTTTTGTATGAATTTTGTCGACTTTCTTAAAGTGAGAAAAATTTAAGGTAAAGGGTCTTTTTGTTAATTTACCATAAATAATTTTATTAAAGTTACTTATCGCAAATATTAATTCACCCCATGAAATAATTTTAAAAACCGAAGTTAGTTGTTTGTTATTTATAATTTTTGACAATAAAATTTACCAAGAATCAGGAAGTTATTCACATTTCGTAAGTACGGATTCGAGGTACTTAATAAATTTTTCACAATTTAAAAAAAAAAAAAAAAGTTTTTGGCTTGTTTATCGGAGTGACCCACACATCACATCTTAAAAATAACGCACCCTGAATCGCCCACATTTGAGGCGATTGTAAAGGTTAAGCCGACCCGAGTGCAATGTAGGACGTCGCTCTGGGAGAATTTAGTGTAAATTTTAGGAAATATAAATTCTTTTAATTTTGGGGTTAATTAACAGAAAAGATACGAAATTAATTTTTGCCTCGCGTTGGGGGGTAAAACTCAAAGAAGCTTTAATCTCAACAAAGGTCATATTTTTCTACCTGGGTCTGTCATGTAGCTGTGATTTTCGCCAGTAGTGGCGTAAATTTCAAAGTTTAATTTTTCCTTTTTTCATAAGAAGAGAATGAGAAACAAAACGTTCTATGAATTTTGGTTTTGAGGCTTCAAAATTTTTAATTAAGAAATTAAAGTTTTTTTTTTTTTTTTTTTTTAAATAAAAGCCCGAAAGATGAGGGAAGGAAGAAAAAAAAAATACTTTTCATAAAAATTTTTTACACATTTTTTTAGTCATGGTTTTGCAATCAAAGTTTTGGGTAATTTGCTTTTTAAGCGCCGCACTGAATAAGCAATATAAATTTGCCAAAGTTATATTTAGGTGTACATGCTTAATTAAAAAATAACAAAGAACTAATTTGTGTCGCGCCAGGCATTACTGGTGTTGTTTGCAGATATTTGCTGCGGAATAGTCCTTTTTTTATTGTGCACGCAATGAGTCCTTAGTTGTGCAGTAATTCAGTCAAGTAAGAACCGTAAAAAAAGCCTTTAACAATATAATCTTCTGTGCAACTCTAATCAGCAAGAACGCGAATGAGTCCAAAATTTCATTGTTGATAACTGCTGAATGGTAGATTTTATCAAAATTTCTTTGTTATTTTCGAATTAAGCATGTAAATTTACACCTAAATATAACTATTTGGCAAATTTTTATTACGTATTTAGCACGGGGCTTAAAAAGCAAATTACCCAAAGTTTTTGTTAACAAAACAATAATTATGTGTAAAATTACATACTTTAAAAAAAAAAGGAATATTACTGTCGCAGGAAACTGTTTCTTCTGTAGCAGAGACAATGGAACAGCACTCGCAAAAGACTCTGGGTTAGCACACAATGCACTGACCTGACCTGCACTGAGTACAAAGCTTACTCACATCCCAACAAACACTCGCCTCCTTTTACATTATTCGGACTATCATCCTCATCTTTGTTGCCATATTTATCACAACGTTTCGGCCGTTGTACGCTTTAGCCTTCTTCAGGTGGTTGGAATGTCGAACTGAACCCTTTATTTCGCTCACTGGGGAAGACTGTTCTAGTTCCACGTGCCATGTTTAATGGATGTCAGTTATCTCCTGTTAATTCCCCTCCACTGCCTTAACCAGGTATTGAACTCACACTCTCTGGGTCCTGTCATTGGATCTAACTAATACCTTTATCTACTGTGCCATGTGTCCTTGAGGGGTTCAGTCCGACATTCCAATCAATTGAAGAAGGCCGCAGCATACAACAGCCAAAATGTTGTGATAAATATGGCAACAAAGATGAGGACAATAGTCCGAATAATGTAAATAGTGTACATAACACCTGATCTCAGAAATATAGACAGATACTCGCCTCCTTTATTCATTTTTGCTGCCAAGTCAGAAAATTTGCATCTTGCGCCTTCTGCTAGTCTCGGTCTGGCTCAGTGGCATATGCACCGTGTCATTCCAGTGCCTATGCTCCAATGGTTTGCCTTGCTCACAATTTACTCATCTTATGCGCACATGCCACTTTGGACCTCCGAGGTAATTCTCCTGCACAATTATGTCAGTCTTTTCAGTGGAGCCAGAGCTTTTTCTTTTTTTAAGTCAGTAGGTGGTTCCTACAGAAGGATGCTGAGAATACCATGGACTGAACATGTGAGCAATGAGGAAGTTTTTACAGAAATGGAAACAAAATCAACACTTAAAATCTAGGGCATATAATGAGGAAAGAGGGCTTGGAAAATTTTTTACTCACAGAACAGATAGCTGCGGAAGGGGTTAATACCGAAATATAGTGCAACTTAAAATTTATATATATATATATATATATATATATATATATATATATATTCAAGAATTAAATAACTTACCTCCAGAGCAAGCAAATATTTTTGGAACGTGCCTCAAGTGTAAAATGTCCAAAGGGAAAAGAAATGGTGCCTTCTTAGAGCATCGTCCAACCTTGGTCATTAGATTTTATTCTAGCATTACAAAAAATACATGCAACGATGGGCCTCTGCAGTAGTTTGCTACATCATATATAAATTTTATGTTTTCACCAGCAGTGCCTGAGTCAAATCTTTGACATCAATTGTGCACCAGACACAAAAGTCCTTCAGTCTGCAAACTTGGCCAGCATAGAGAAACTACTTCTTTGTAATCAAATGTGCTGAACAGGTCATCTGACGCATATGGAGGAGGGTAGATTGCTCAAAAGACTTTTTAATGGTGAGGTGGTCCAAGGTAGTCAACCTGCTCATACCTCCCCCCAAAAAAATGTTTCAAGGATGTAGTTAAATGTAACCTAAAACCTCTTGATGTTAATGTTGAAGACTGGGAAACTTGAATGGTCAAGTCCTCTGAAGATCACATGTGCATGAAACTTGAGTTCCACCTAGGGCCATCCTATTATACATACAAACACACACACATATATATATATATATATATATATATATATATCCTTTTATACATACATACCCAGAGTTATATTTTCTGATTTCTTTTTGAATTTGTAGGTCTAATGAATTGGATTGTGATTACGATTCCAATGTAATAAATTATAACCATGGAATATTAGTGTTTGAGCCTTTTATATTATATATATATATATATATACACACAATTAGAACACCAACCTTTCTGTTATCATGGTTTTTACTGCCTGATGATACGAGATTGGTAGAAACCATAGTAGCAGAAAGGTCAGTATTCTAATTATTTTAGGTCTTAAATTACTGTACATTTTTCGTTTTGAAAATTGTATGGAGCACATTTTCATTAATTTAAGCCATTCCTTGGCAAATCTAACATTTTGTCAAAAGTTGGATATTGTGAAATATATATATATATATATATATATATATATATAGTCATCCACAGGCAGAATGTTTCATTATATCACAGCTCATTCATCAGTGTGGCCAGACATCCGATTGCTTAAAGATGTGGTCAAAACTCAACTGATTTGACATCAGTTAGAGACTCTTACCCTTAGGCTATAGGCACTTGGCAGAGAAAGGGAATTCTTTTAACACATTATATACGTGATATATAAATGCTGTACCCGCTGCCATCATGCTCAATTTTTACAAAGAGCAATGCAATGAAAGCAGCAGCAGCTGTCAAAAATTCTGTTTTTTTCCATAGTGCTCAATTGGCAAATGAGAGCATGTGTGTGTGTGTGTCTGCTTATATCTCTTACTTACTGATGTGCCAAAAGTTATGGGAGATCCATATGTAATGGTTGATGCAGCCACCGTGTCTTGGCCTCATGGAAATCCTAAGGCCAATTTCAGTTATGATCTCATATCTGGTAAGTCAGTGTTGAAACTAGCTCAGCTAGTAATGACAAAAAAGAGTTCAAATGGGTATAAAAGGTAGTTATTTCCAAAGTGTTTGAAACTATGAGGATATTTGATGACACTCAATGATGTCCAGATAGAAATACTGTGGATAATGCAATAGCTGATTGCAGGTCTTTAAAAATTGTGTCTTACTAGAATTGTCTCTGATTTGAGACAAGCAGCTTTCTCATGAATCACATCCGCAATCATTGCAGGAGTTACTAGATACATAGACTCTTATCCCTAGGCTATCAGCACTTGGCAGAGAAAGGGAATTTTTTTAACACATTATATACATGATATATAAATGCTGCACCAGCTGCCATAGTGCTCAATTCTTACAAAGCGCGATGTATTAAAGCAGCAGTGATCGGGCGAATTCATTATTCTTTAGCTTCCAAGAGATATGAGATTAAAAGACCCACCTTATCTTCACCAGAGAGTGTGCTTCACTTGTGATGTTGCTGAGTGCAACCTGGAAGACTGACTGCATTTGATGTGGGGTCTAATGCAGTGCGACCTAAAGTGTGGTATGCTTACCAGTGCTAGTATGCAAGCTATTGGAAACAAAAAATCAGTAGTCACATTCCATGTCGTGGGAGACTGCCAGGTTATCTGACTCAAGGATTATTTTTTTGTAACATTTTCATTTTGTTGTTATATTTATTATAGTTACATTTTTTAATTAGTCACTCATGTTAAAAGTCATTGCTATATGACTAACGAATGCAATATAAAACAGCAAAACCATGAACTGAAATATGTGTGACAATGCCATTATGACGATATGGCATGTTATTCTGTCGGAATCACACTTAGGAAGATCAAAAGGCCATTTTCATTGACATACGTTTCTAACTTTGCATTTAAAAATTCACATGACTGTGGAAAAAAGCAGTAGTCCTGTACATTTTGCCGAATATGACAATGTTCAAATAATATTTTCTCAGAATTCGATGGCACAAATATGGTACCGGTTCCTGGCACACTGGGAAGACTTGTTACGTCAATGATGACTGGCCTTACGGTGAATAAAACATTATATCCTCATATTTAGTACAGATAGTCTCAAAAGAACCCTGAAATAGGAAATATACCTCCAAATATTAGTGGGGAGGTGCACAGCAAGTCACCGGTGGCTTCTAAAACTTTGCAAGCAAGTCCCTCGCACACTAAAGAAAAGCGACATCTGCCAATACTCCACATCAGAAGGAAGTACTCGTTTAATGAGTCAAAATTTTTTTTGGAGGTGGGGTTCATACAGATGATAGGGTTTGCAGATCCCATGTGGGCATGAACTTCAATTGTCTACAAGGCATGATGCAGGGTGGTGGTCATGTCGGTGGTGGTGGTGTTGGTCCTGAATGGTATGGGGTGTGTTTCTGCAACTTATTGGTTTGTAACCATCTGCAACCCTTCATGGACTTTACATAGCGTAACAATATGGCTTATTCTAGAAGGATAATGCAGTGTGTCATTGGTTTCCTAAGTCTCACAGAATTGGTGTGAAACACATTGCAAAGACTTTCAACAAATAGTGTGTCTACTTTGTTTGCCTGATATGAGACCAATCAAAAATTTGTAGGAGAGGATCTGTTCACATGTAAGATAAAGCACCCGCAAATACCAGAAAGCTGTTGAGAGCTGTCAAAACAGCATCACTCATCATCTTCCCAGAGGACATCTCACCACTTGCGTAGAGTTGTTGCATTTCACCAAGCTAGCTGGGGGTCTACCTGCACAAAGCACACATTTCAAGACATTGTTATGTCAGAGTATATAAATTTTGTGCACTGAATTATTAATTAAAGCAATAAACAAGGGGTATTACTAAATGATACAAAAAAAAGAAGAACTACAGTAGTTAGTAATATGAAATTAGAAGCATTAGAGAAGAAAGAGTAAAAGATATGAGTTAACCAGTTATTGCCCACAACTCGGTAGACTTTGATTGAAGAATGTAAAATATTTGAAGCAAAAATGACAATAAATGAAATAAAATAAGAGAATGAGCAAACCGGTTATCACTCCTCACTCGTCAGGCCTTGATCAAAGAAAGTAATATATTTGTGCACATTCGACAAAAAAGGAAATTAGAAGCAATAAAGACAATAAATGAAATAAAATAAGAGAATGAGCAAACAGGTTATCACTCCTCACTCGTCAGGCCTTGATCAAAGAAAGTAATATCTTTGTGCACATTCGACAAAAAAGGAAATTAGAAGCAATAAAGACAATAAATGAAATAAAATAAGAGAATGAGCAAACAGGTTATCACTCCTCACTCGTCAGGCCTTGATCAAAGAAAGTAATATATTTGTGCACATTCGACTAAAAAGGAAATTACAAGCAATAAAGACAATGAATGAAATAAAATAAGAGAATGAGCAAACGGGTTATCACTCCTCACTCGTCAGGCCTTGATCAAAGAAAGTAATATATTTGTGCACATTCGACTAAAAACGAAATTAGAAGCAATAAAGACAATAAATAAAATAAAATAAGAGAATGAGCAAACCGGTTATCACTCCTCACTCGTCAGGCCTTGATCAAAGAAAGTAATATGTTTGTGCACATTCGACAAAAAAGGAAATTAGAAGCAATAAAGACAATAAATGAAATAAAATAAGAGCATGAGCAAACTGGTTATCACTCCTCACTCGTCAGGCCTTGATCTAAGAAAGTAATATGTTTGTGCACATTCGACAAAAAAGGAAATTAGAAGCAATAAAGACAATAAATGAAATAAAATAAGAGCATGAGCAAACAGGTTATCACTCCTCACTCGTCAGGCCTTGATCAAAGAAAGTAATATATTTGTGAACATTCGACTAAAAAGGAAATTACAAGCAATAAAGACAATGAATGAAATAAAATAAGAGAATGAGCAAACCGGTTATCACTCCTCACTCGTCAGGCCTTGATCAAAGAAAGTAATATGATTGTGCACATTCGACTAAAAAGGAAATTACAAGCAATAAAGACAATGAATGAAAGAAAATAAGAGAATGAGCAAACGGGTTATCACTCCTCACTCGTCAGGCCTTGATCAAAGAAAGTAATATATTTGTGCACATTCGACTAAAAACGAAATTAGAAGCAATAAAGACAATAAATAAAATAAAATAAGAGAATGAGCAAACCGGTTATCACTCCTCACTCGTCAGGCCTTGATCAAAGAAAGTAATATGTTTGTGCACATTCGACAAAAAAGGAAATTAGAAGCAATAAAGACAATAAATGAAATAAAATAAGAGAATGAGCAAACTGGTTATCACTCCTCACTCGTCAGGCCTTGATCAAAGAAAGTAATATGTTTGTGCACATTCGACAAAAAAGGAAATTAGAAGCAATAAAGACAATAAATGAAATAAAATAAGAGCATGAGCAAACAGGTTATCACTCCTCACTCGTCAGGCCTTGATCAAAGAAAGTAATATATTTGTGAACATTCGACTAAAAAGGAAATTACAAGCAATAAAGACAATGAATGAAATAAAATAAGAGAATGAGCAAACCGGTTATCACTCCTCACTCGTCAGGCCTTGATCAAAGAAAGTAATATATTTGTGCACATTCGACTAAAAACGAAATTAGAAGCAATAAAGACAATGAATGAAATAAAATAAGAGCATGAGCAAACAGGTTATCACTCCTCACTCGTCAGGCCTTGATCAAAGAAAGTAATATCTTTGTGCACATTCGACAAAAAAGGAAATTAGAAGCAATAAAGACAATAAATGAAATAAAATAAGAGCATGAGCAAACTGGTTATCACTCCTCACTCGTCAGGCCTTGATCAAAGGAAGTAATATGTTTGTGCACATTCGACAAAAAAGGAAATTAGAAGCAATAAAGACAATAAATGAAATAAAATAAGAGAATGAGCAAACTGGTTATCACTCCTCACTCGTCAGGCCTTGATCAAAGAAAGTAATATCTTTGTGCACATTCGACAAAAAAGGAAATTAGAAGCAATAAAGACAATGAATGAAATAAAATAAGAGCATGAGCAAACTGGTTATCACTCCTCACTCGTCAGGCCTTGATCAAAGAAAGTAATATCTTTGTGCACATTCGACAAAAAAGGAAATTAGAAGCAATAAAGACAATAAATGAAATAAAATAAGAGAATGAGCAAACTGGTTATCACTCCTCACTCGTCAGGCCTTGATCAAAGAAAGTAATATCTTTGTGCACATTCGACAAAAAAGGAAATTAGAAGCAATAAAGACAATAAATGAAATAAAATAAGAGAATGAGCAAACTGGTTATCACTCCTCACTCGTCAGGCCTTGATCAAAGAAAGTAATATCTTTGTGCACATTCGACAAAAAAGGAAATTAGAAGCAATAAAGACAATGAATGAAATAAAATAAGAGCATGAGCAAACTGGTTATCACTCCTCACTCGTCAGGCCTTGATCAAAGAAAGTAATATCTTTGTGCACATTCGACAAAAAAGGAAATTAGAAGCAATAAAGACAATGAATGAAATAAAATAAGAGCATGAGCAAACTGGTTATCACTCCTCACTCGTCAGGCCTTGATCAAAGAAAGTAATATCTTTGTGCACATTCGACAAAAAAGGAAATTAGAAGCAATAAAGACAATAAATGAAATAAAATAAGAGAATGAGCAAACTGGTTATCACTCCTCACTCGTCAGGCCTTGATCAAAGAAAGTAATATCTTTGTGCACATTCGACAAAAAAGGAAATTAGAAGCAATAAAGACAATGAATGAAATAAAATAACAGCATGAGCAAACTGGTTATCACTCCTCACTCGTCAGGCCTTGATCAAAGAAAGTAATATGTTTGTGCACATTCGACAAAAAAGGAAATTAGAAGCAATAAAGACAATAAATGAAATAAAATAAGAGAATGAGCAAACTGGTTATCACTCCTCACTCGTCAGGCCTTGATCAAAGAAAGTAATATCTTTGTGCACATTCGACAAAAAAGGAAATTAGAAGCAATAAAGACAATGAATGAAATAAAATAAGAGAATGAGCAAACTGGTTATCACTCCTCACTCGTCAGGCCTTGATCAAAGAAAGTAATATCTTTGTGCACATTCGACAAAAAAGGAAATTAGAAGCAATAAAGACAATAAATGAAATAAAATAAGAGCATGAGCAAACAGGTTATCACTCCTCACTCGTCAGGCCTTGATCAAAGAAAGTAATATCTTTGTGCACATTCGACAAAAAAGGAAATTAGAAGCAATAAAGACTATAAATGAAATAAAATAAGAGCATGAGCAAACTGGTTATCACTCCTCACTCGTCAGGCCTTGATCAAAGAAAGTAATATGTTTGTGCACATTCGACAAAAAAGGAAATTAGAAGCAATAAAGACAATAAATGAAATAAAATAAGAGCATGAGCAAACTGGTTATCACTCCTCACTCGTCAGGCCTTGATCAAAGAAAGTAATATCTTTGTGCACATTCGACAAAAAAGGAAATTAGAAGCAATAAAGACAATGAATGAAATAAAATAAGAGAATGAGCAAACTGGTTATCACTCCTCACTCGTCAGGCCTTGATCAAAGAAAGTAATATCTTTGTGCACATTCGACAAAAAAGGAAATTAGAAGCAATAAAGACAATAAATGAAATAAAATAAGAGCATGAGCAAACAGGTTATCACTCCTCACTCGTCAGGCCTTGATCAAAGAAAGTAATATCTTTGTGCACATTCGACAAAAAAGGAAATTAGAAGCAATAAAGACAATAAATGAAATAAAATAAGAGAATGAGCAAACAGGTTATCACTCCTCACTCGTCAGGCCTTGATCAAAGAAAGTAATATGTTTGTGCACATTCGACAAAAAAGGAAATTAGAAGCAATAAAGACAATAAATGAAATAAAATAAGAGAATGAGCAAACTGGTTATCACTCCTCACTCGTCAGGCCTTGATCAAAGAAAGTAATATCTTTGTGCACATTCGACAAAAAAGAAAATTAGAAGCAATAAAGACAATAAATGAAATAAAATAAGAGTATGAGCAAACTGGTTATCACTCCTCACTCGTCAGGCCTTGATCAAAGAAAGTAATATCTTTGTGCACATTCGACAAAAAAGGAAATTAGAAGCAATAAAGACAATAAATGAAATAAAATAAGAGCATGAGCAAACAGGTTATCACTCCTCACTCGTCAGGCCTTGATCAAAGAAAGTAATATCTTTGTGCACATTCGACAAAAAAGGAAATTAGAAGCAATAAAGACAATAAATGAAATAAAATAAGAGAATGAGCAAACAGGTTATCACTCCTCACTCGTCAGGCCTTGATCAAAGAAAGTAATATGTTTGTGCACATTCGACAAAAAAGGAAATTAGAAGCAATAAAGACAATAAATGAAATAAAATAAGAGAATGAGCAAACTGGTTATCACTCCTCACTCGTCAGGCCTTGATCAAAGAAAGTAATATCTTTGTGCACATTCGACAAAAAAGGAAATTAGAAGCAATAAAGACAATGAATGAAATAAAATAAGAGCATGAGCAAACTGGTTATCACTCCTCACTCGTCAGGCCTTGATCAAAGAAAGTAATATCTTTGTGCACATTCGACAAAAAAGGAAATTAGAAGCAATAAAGACAATAAATGAAATAAAATAAGAGAATGAGCAAACTGGTTATCACTCCTCACTCGTCAGGCCTTGATCAAAGAAAGTAATATCTTTGTGCACATTTGACAAAAAAGGAAATTAGAAGCAATAAAGACAATGAATGAAATAAAATAAGAGCATGAGCAAACTGGTTATCACTCCTCACTCGTCAGGCCTTGATCAAAGAAAGTAATATCTTTGTGCACATTCGACAAAAAAGGAAATTAGAAGCAATAAAGACAATGAATGAAATAAAATAAGAGAATGAGCAAACCGGTTATCACTCCTCACTCGTCAGGCCTTGATCAAAGAAAGTAATATCTTTGTGCACATTCGACAAAAAAGGAAATTAGAAGCAATAAAGACAATAAATGAAATAAAATAAGAGAATGAGCAAACTGGTTATCACTCCTCACTCGTCAGGCCTTGATCAAAGAAAGTAATATCTTTGTGCACATTCGACAAAAAAGGAAATTAGAAGCAATAAAGACAATGAATGAAATAAAATAAGAGCATGAGCAAACTGGTTATCACTCCTCACTCGTCAGGCCTTGATCAAAGAAAGTAATATCTTTGTGCACATTCGACAAAAAAGGAAATTAGAAGCAATAAAGACAATAAATGAAATAAAATAAGAGAATGAGCAAACTGGTTATCACTCCTCACTCGTCAGGCCTTGATCAAAGAAAGTAATATCTTTGTGCACATTTGACAAAAAAGGAAATTAGAAGCAATAAAGACAATGAATGAAATAAAATAAGAGCATGAGCAAACTGGTTATCACTCCTCACTCGTCAGGCCTTGATCAAAGAAAGTAATATCTTTGTGCACATTCGACAAAAAAGGAAATTAGAAGCAATAAAGACAATGAATGAAATAAAATAAGAGAATGAGCAAACCGGTTATCACTCCTCACTCGTCAGGCCTTGATCAAAGAAAGTAATATCTTTGTGCACATTCGACAAAAAAGGAAATTAGAAGCAATAAAGACAATGAATGAAATAAAATAAGAGAATGAGCAAACCGGTTATCACTCCTCACTAAGTCAGGCCTTGATCAAAGAAAGTAATATCTTTGTGCACATTCGACAAAAAAGAAAATTAGAAGCAATAAAGACAATAAATGAAATAAAATAAGAGCATGAGCAAACTGGTTATCACTCCTCACACGTCAGGCCTTGATCAAAGAAAGTAATATGTTTGTGCACATTCGACAAAAAAGGAAATTAGAAGCAATAAAGACAATAAATGAAATAAAATAAGAGAATGAGCAAACTGGTTATCACTCCTCACTCGTCAGGCCTTGATCAAAGAAAGTAATATCTTTGTGCACATTCGACAAAAAAGGAAATTAGAAGCAATAAAGACAATGAATGAAATAAAATAAGAGCATGAGCAAACTGGTTATCACTCCTCACTCGTCAGGCCTTGATCAAAGAAAGTAATATCTTTGTGCACATTCGACAAAAAAGGAAATTAGAAGCAATAAAGACAATAAATGAAATAAAATAAGAGAATGAGCAAACTGGTTATCACTCCTCACTCGTCAGGCCTTGATCAAAGAAAGTAATATCTTTGTGCACATTCGACAAAAAAGGAAATTAGAAGCAATAAAGACAATGAATGAAATAAAATAAGAGCATGAGCAAACTGGTTATCACTCCTCACTCGTCAGGCCTTGATCAAAGAAAGTAATATCTTTGTGCACATTCGAGAAAAAAGGAAATTAGAAGCAATAAAGACAATAAATGAAATAAAATAAGAGCATGAGCAAACTGGTTATCACTGCTCACTCGTCAGGCCTTGATCAAAGAAAGTAATATCTTTGTGCACATTCGACAAAAAAGGAAATTAGAAGCAATAAAGACAATAAATGAAATAAAATAAGAGCATGAGCAAACAGGTTATCACTCCTCACTCGTCAGGCCTTGATCAAAGAAAGTAATATCTTTGTGCACATTCGACAAAAAAGGAAATTAGAAGCAATAAAGACAATAAATGAAATAAAATAAGAGAATGAGCAAACAGGTTATCACTCCTCACTCGTCAGGCCTTGATCAAAGAAAGTAATATGTTTGTGCACATTCGACAAAAAAGGAAATTAGAAGCAATAAAGACAATAAATGAAATAAAATAAGAGAATGAGCAAACTGGTTATCACTCCTCACTCGTCAGGCCTTGATCAAAGAAAGTAATATCTTTGTGCACATTCGACAAAAAAGAAAATTAGAAGCAATAAAGACAATAAATGAAATAAAATAAGAGCATGAGCAAACTGGTTATCACTCCTCACTCGTCAGGCCTTGATCAAAGAAAGTAATATGTTTGTGCACATTCGACAAAAAAGGAAATTAGAAGCAATAAAGACAATAAATGAAATAAAATAAGAGAATGAGCAAACAGGTTATCACTCCTCACTCGTCAGGCCTTGATCAAAGAAAGTAATATCTTTGTGCACATTCGACAAAAAAGGAAATTAGAATCAATAAAGACAATAAATGAAATAAAATAAGAGCATGAGCAAACAGGTTATCACTCCTCACTCGTCAGGCCTTGATCAAAGAAAGTAATATCTTTGTGCACATTCGACAAAAAAGGAAATTAGAAGCAATAAAGACAATAAATGAAATAAAATAAGAGCATGAGCAAACAGGTTATCACTCCTCACTCGTCAGGCCTTGATCAAAGAAAGTAATATGTTTGTGCACATTCGACAAAAAAGGAAATTAGAAGCAATAAAGACAATAAATGAAATAAAATAAGAGCATGAGCAAACTGGTTATCACTCCTCACACGTCAGGCCTTGATCAAAGAAAGTAATATGTTTGTGCACATTCGACAAAAAAGGAAATTAGAAGCAATAAAGACAATAAATGAAATAAAATAAGAGAATGAGCAAACTGGTTATCACTCCTCACTCGTCAGGCCTTGATCAAAGAAAGTAATATCTTTGTGCACATTCGACAAAAAAGGAAATTAGAAGCAATAAAGACAATGAATGAAATAAAATAAGAGCATGAGCAAACTGGTTATCACTCCTCACTCGTCAGGCCTTGATCAAAGAAAGTAATATCTTTGTGCACATTCGACAAAAAAGGAAATTAGAAGCAATAAAGACAATAAATGAAATAAAATAAGAGAATGAGCAAACTGGTTATCACTCCTCACTCGTCAGGCCTTGATCAAAGAAAGTAATATCTTTGTGCACATTCGACAAAAAAGGAAATTAGAAGCAATAAAGACAATGAATGAAATAAAATAAGAGCATGAGCAAACTGGTTATCACTCCTCACTCGTCAGGCCTTGATCAAAGAAAGTAATATCTTTGTGCACATTCGAGAAAAAAGGAAATTAGAAGCAATAAAGACAATAAATGAAATAAAATAAGAGCATGAGCAAACTGGTTATCACTGCTCACTCGTCAGGCCTTGATCAAAGAAAGTAATATCTTTGTGCACATTCGACAAAAAAGGAAATTAGAAGCAATAAAGACAATGAATGAAATAAAATAAGAGCATGAGCAAACTGGTTATCACTCCTCACTCGTCAGGCCTTGATCAAAGAAAGTAATATCTTTGTGCACATTCGACAAAAAAGGAAATTAGAAGCAATAAAGACAATAAATGAAATAAAATAAGAGAATGAGCAAACTGGTTATCACTCCTCACTCGTCAGGCCTTGATCAAAGAAAGTAATATCTTTGTGCACATTCGACAAAAAAGGAAATTAGAAGCAATAAAGACAATGAATGAAATAAAATAAGAGCATGAGCAAACTGGTTATCACTCCTCACTCGTCAGGCCTTGATCAAAGAAAGTAATATCTTTGTGCACATTCGACAAAAAAGGAAATTAGAAGCAATAAAGACAATAAATGAAATAAAATAAGAGAATGAGCAAACTGGTTATCACTCCTCACTCGTCAGGCCTTGATCAAAGAAAGTAATATCTTTGTGCACATTCGACAAAAAAGGAAATTAGAAGCAATAAAGACAATGAATGAAATAAAATAAGAGCATGAGCAAACTGGTTATCACTCCTCACTCGTCAGGCCTTGATCAAAGAAAGTAATATCTTTGTGCACATTCGAGAAAAAAGGAAATTAGAAGCAATAAAGACAATAAATGAAATAAAATAAGAGCATGAGCAAACTGGTTATCACTGCTCACTCGTCAGGCCTTGATCAAAGAAAGTAATATCTTTGTGCACATTCGACAAAAAAGGAAATTAGAAGCAATAAAGACAATAAATGAAATAAAATAAGAGCATGAGCAAACAGGTTATCACTCCTCACTCGTCAGGCCTTGATCAAAGAAAGTAATATCTTTGTGCACATTCGACAAAAAAGGAAATTAGAAGCAATAAAGACAATAAATGAAATAAAATAAGAGAATGAGCAAACAGGTTATCACTCCTCACTCGTCAGGCCTTGATCAAAGAAAGTAATATGTTTGTGCACATTCGACAAAAAAGGAAATTAGAAGCAATAAAGACAATAAATGAAATAAAATAAGAGAATGAGCAAACTGGTTATCACTCCTCACTCGTCAGGCCTTGATCAAAGAAAGTAATATCTTTGTGCACATTCGACAAAAAAGAAAATTAGAAGCAATAAAGACAATAAATGAAATAAAATAAGAGTATGAGCAAACTGGTTATCACTCCTCACTCGTCAGGCCTTGATCAAAGAAAGTAATATCTTTGTGCACATTCGACAAAAAAGGAAATTAGAAGCAATAAAGACTATAAATGAAATAAAATAAGAGCATGAGCAAACTGGTTATCACTCCTCACTCGTCAGGCCTTGATCAAAGAAAGTAATATGTTTGTGCACATTCGACAAAAAAGGAAATTAGAAGCAATAAAGACAATAAATGAAATAAAATAAGAGCATGAGCAAACTGGTTATCACTCCTCACTCGTCAGGCCTTGATCTAAGAAAGTAATATCTTTGTGCACATTCGACAAAAAAGAAAATTAGAAGCAATAAAGACAATAAATGAAATAAAATAAGAGCATGAGCAAACTGGTTATCACTCCTCACTCGTCAGGCCTTGATCAAAGAAAGTAATATGTTTGTGCACATTCGACAAAAAAGGAAATTAGAAGCAATAAAGACAATAAATGAAATAAAATAAGAGCATGAGCAAACTGGTTATCACTCCTCACTCGTCAGGCCTTGATCTAAGAAAGTAATATCTTTGTGCACATTCGACAAAAAAGAAAATTAGAAGCAATAAAGACAATAAATGAAATAAAATAAGAGCATGAGCAAACTGGTTATCACTCCTCACTCGTCAGGCCTTGATCAAAGAAAGTAATATGTTTGTGCACATTCGACAAAAAAGGAAATTAGAAGCAATAAAGACAATAAATGAAATAAAATAAGAGCATGAGCAAACTGGTTATCACTCCTCACTCGTCAGGCCTTGATCTAAGAAAGTAATATCTTTGTGCACATTCGACAAAAAAGAAAATTAGAAGCAATAAAGACAATAAATGAAATAAAATAAGAGTATGAGCAAACTGGTTATCACTCCTCACTCGTCAGGCCTTGATCAAAGAAAATAATATCTTTGTGCACATTCGACAAAAAAGGAAATTAGAAGCAATAAAGACTATAAATGAAATAAAATAAGAGCATGAGCAAACTGGTTATCACTCCTCACTCGTCAGGCCTTGATCAAAGAAAGTAATATGTTTGTGCACATTCGACAAAAAAGGAAATTAGAAGCAATAGAGACAATAAATGAAATAAAATAAGAGCATGAGCAAACTGGTTATCACTCCTCACTCGTCAGGCCTTGATCAAAGAAAGTAATATCTTTGTGCACATTCGACAAAAAAGAAAATTAGAAGCAATAAAGACAATAAATGAAATAAAATAAGAGTATGAGCAAACTGGTTATCACTCCTCACTCGTCAGGCCTTGATCAAAGAAAGTAATATCTTTGTGCACATTCGACAAAAAAGGAAATTAGAAGCAATAAAGACAATAAATGAAATAAAATAAGAGCATGAGCAAACTGGTTATCACTCCTCACTCGTCAGGCCTTGATCTAAGAAAGTAATATCTTTGTGCACATTCGACAAAAAAGGAAATTAGAAGCAATAAAGACAATAAATGAAATAAAATAAGAGTATGAGCAAACTGGTTATCACTCCTCACTCGTCAGGCCTTGATCAAAGAAAGTAATATGTTTGTGCACATTCGACAAAAAAGGAAATTAGAAGCAATAAAGACAATAAATGAAATAAAATAAGAGCATGAGCAAACTGGTTATCACTCCTCACTCGTCAGGCCTTGATCAAAGAAAGTAATATGTTTGTGCATATTCGACAAAAAAGGAAATTAGAAGCAATAAAGACAATAAATGAAATAAAATAAGAGTATGAGCAAACTGGTTATCACTCCTCACTCGTCAGGCCTTGATCAAAGAAAGTAATATGTTTGTGCACATTCGACAAAAAAGGAAATTAGAAGCAATAAAGACAATAAATGAAATAAAATAAGAGCATGAGCAAACTGGTTATCACTCCTCACTCGTCAGGCCTTGATCAAAGAAAGTAATATGTTTGTGCACATTCGACAAAAAAGGAAATTAGAAGCAATAAAGACAATAAATGAAATAAAATAAGAGCATGAGCAAACTGGTTATCACTCCTCACTCGTCAGGCCTTGATCAAAGAAAGTAATATGTTTGTGCACATTCGACAAAAAAGGAAATTAGAAGCAATAAAGACAATAAATGAAATAAAATAAGAGCATGAGCAAACTGGTTATCACTCCTCACTCGTCAGGCCTTGATCAAAGAAAGTAATATGTTTGTGCATATTCGACAAAAAAGGAAATTAGAAGCAATAAAGACAATAAATGAAATAAAATAAGAGTATGAGCAAACTGGTTATCACTCCTCACTCGTCAGGCCTTGATCAAAGAAAGTAATATCTTTGTGCACATTCGACAAAAAAGGAAATTAGAAGCAATAAAGACAATAAATGAAATAAAATAAGAGCATGAGCAAACTGGTTATCACTCCTCACTCGTCAGGCCTTGATCAAAGAAAGTAATATGTTTGTGCACATTCGACAAAAAAGGAAATTAGAAGCAATAAAGACAATAAATGAAATAAAATAAGAGCATGAGCAAACTGGTTATCACTCCTCACTCGTCAGGCCTTTATCTAAGAAAGTAATATCTTTGTGCACATTCGACAAAAAAGAAAATTAGAAGCAATAAAGACAATAAATGAAATAAAATAAGAGTATGAGCAAACTGGTTATCACTCCTCACTCGTCAGGCCTTGATCAAAGAAAGTAATATGTTTGTGCACATTCGACAAAAAAGGAAATTAGAAGCAATAAAGACAATAAATGAAATAAAATAAGAGCATGAGCAAACTGGTTATCACTCCTCACTCGTCAGGCCTTGATCAAAGAAAGTAATATGTTTGTGCATATTCGACAAAAAAGGAAATTAGAAGCAATAAAGACAATAAATGAAATAAAATAAGAGCATGAGCAAACTGGTTATCACTCCTCACTCGTCAGGCCTTGATCAAAGAAAGTAATATGTTTGTGCACATTCGACAAAAAAGGAAATTAGAAGCAATAAAGACAATAAATGAAATAAAATAAGAGCATGAGCAAACTGGTTATCACTCCTCACTCGTCAGGCCTTGATCAAAGAAAGTAATATGTTTGTGCACATTCGACAAAAAAGGAAATTAGAAGCAATAGAGACAATAAATGAAATAAAATAAGAGCATGAGCAAATTGGTTATCACTCCTCACTCGTCAGGCCTTGATCTAAGAAAGTAATATCTTTGTGCACATTCGACAAAAAAGAAAATTAGAAGCAATAAAGACAATAAATGAAATAATATAAGAGCATGAGCAAACTGGTTATCACTCCTCACTCGTCAGGCCTTGATCAAAGAAAGTAATATGTTTGTACACATTCGACAAAAAAGGAAATTAGAAGCAATAAAGACAATAAATGAAATAAAATAAGAGCATGAGCAAACTGGTTATCACTCCTCACTCGTCAGGCCTTGATCAAAGAAAGTAATATGTTTGTGCACATTCGAAAAAAAAAGGAAATTAGAAGCAATAAAGACAATAAATGAAATAAAATAAGAGCATGAGCAAACTGGTTATCACTCCTCACTCGTCAGGCCTTGATCAAAGAAAGTAATATGTTTGTGCACATTCGACAAAAAAGGAAATTAGAAGCAATAAAGACAATAAATGAAATAAAATAAGAGCATGAGCAAACTGGTTATCACTCCTCACTCGTCAGGCCTTGATCAAAGAAAGTAATATGTTTGTGCACATTCGACAAAAAAGGAAATTAGAAGCAATAAAGACAATAAATGAAATAAAATAAGAGCATGAGCAAACTGGTTATCACTCCTCACTCGTCAGGCCTTGATCAAAGAAAGTAATATGTTTGTGCATATTCGACAAAAAAGGAAATTAGAAGCAATAAAGACAATAAATGAAATAAAATAAGAGTATGAGCAAACTGGTTATCACTCCTCACTCGTCAGGCCTTGATCAAAGAAAGTAATATCTTTGTGCACATTCGACAAAAAAGGAAATTAGAAGCAATAAAGACAATAAATGAAATAAAATAAGAGCATGAGCAAACTGGTTATCACTCCTCACTCGTCAGGCCTTGATCAAAGAAAGTAATATGTTTGTGCACATTCGACAAAAAAGGAAATTAGAAGCAATAAAGACAATAAATGAAATAAAATAAGAGCATGAGCAAACTGGTTATCACTCCTCACTCGTCAGGCCTTTATCTAAGAAAGTAATATCTTTGTGCACATTCGACAAAAAAGAAAATTAGAAGCAATAAAGACAATAAATGAAATAAAATAAGAGTATGAGCAAACTGGTTATCACTCCTCACTCGTCAGGCCTTGATCAAAGAAAGTAATATGTTTGTGCACATTCGACAAAAAAGGAAATTAGAAGCAATAAAGACAATAAATGAAATAAAATAAGAGCATGAGCAAACTGGTTATCACTCCTCACTCGTCAGGCCTTGATCAAAGAAAGTAATATGTTTGTGCATATTCGACAAAAAAGGAAATTAGAAGCAATAAAGACAATAAATGAAATAAAATAAGAGCATGAGCAAACTGGTTATCACTCCTCACTCGTCAGGCCTTGATCAAAGAAAGTAATATGTTTGTGCACATTCGACAAAAAAGGAAATTAGAAGCAATAAAGACAATAAATGAAATAAAATAAGAGCATGAGCAAACTGGTTATCACTCCTCACTCGTCAGGCCTTGATCAAAGAAAGTAATATGTTTGTGCACATTCGACAAAAAAGGAAATTAGAAGCAATAGAGACAATAAATGAAATAAAATAAGAGCATGAGCAAATTGGTTATCACTCCTCACTCGTCAGGCCTTGATCTAAGAAAGTAATATCTTTGTGCACATTCGACAAAAAAGAAAATTAGAAGCAATAAAGACAATAAATGAAATAATATAAGAGCATGAGCAAACTGGTTATCACTCCTCACTCGTCAGGCCTTGATCAAAGAAAGTAATATGTTTGTGCACATTCGACAAAAAAGGAAATTAGAAGCAATAAAGACAATAAATGAAATAAAATAAGAGCATGAGCAAACTGGTTATCACTCCTCACTCGTCAGGCCTTGATCAAAGAAAGTAATATGTTTGTGCACATTCGAAAAAAAAAGGAAATTAGAAGCAATAAAGACAATAAATGAAATAAAATAAGAGCATGAGCAAACTGGTTATCACTCCTCACTCGTCAGGCCTTGATCAAAGAAAGTAATATGTTTGTGCACATTCGACAAAAAAGGAAATTAGAAGCAATAAAGACAATAAATGAAATAAAATAAGAGCATGAGCAAACTGGTTATCACTCCTCACTCGTCAGGCCTTGATCAAAGAAAGTAATATGTTTGTGCACATTCGACAAAAAAGGAAATTAGAAGCAATAAAGACAATAAATGAAATAAAATAAGAGCATGAGCAAACTGGTTATCACTCCTCACTCGTCAGGCCTTGATCAAAGAAAGTAATATGTTTGTGCACATTCGAAAAAAAAAGGAAATTAGAAGCAATAAAGACAATAAATGAAATAAAATAAGAGCATGAGCAAACTGGTTATCACTCCTCACTCGTCAGGCCTTGATCAAAGAAAGTAATATGTTTGTGCACATTCGACAAAAAAGGAAATTAGAAGCAATAAAGACAATAAATGAAATAAAATAAGAGCATGAGCAAACTGGTTATCACTCCTCACTCGTCAGGCCTTGATCAAAGAAAGTAATATGTTTGTGCACATTCGACAAAAAAGGAAATTAGAAGCAATAAAGACAATAAATGAAATAAAATAAGAGCATGAGCAAACTGGTTATCACTCCTCACTCGTCAGGCCTTGATCAAAGAAAGTAATATGTTTGTGCACATTCGAAAAAAAAAGGAAATTAGAAGCAATAAAGACAATAAATGAAATAAAGTAAGAGCATGAGCAAACCGGTTATCACTCCTCACTCGTCAGGCCTTGATCAAAGAAAGTAATATGTTTGTGCACAATCGACAAAAAAGGAAATTAGAAGCAATAAAGACAATAAATGAAATAAAATAAGAGCATGAGCAAACTGGTTATCACTCCTCACTCGTCAGGCCTTGATCAAAGAAAGTAATATGTTTGTGCACATTCGACAAAAAAGGAAATTAGAAGCAATAAAGACAATAAATGAAATAAAATAAGAGCATGAGCAAACTGGTTATCACTCCTCACTCGTCAGGCCTTGATCAAAGAAAGTAATATGTTTGTGCACATTCGACAAAAAAGGAAATTAGAAGCAATAAAGACAATAAATGAAATAAAATAAGAGCATGAGCAAACTGGTTATCACTCCTCACTCGTCAGGCCTTGATCAAAGAAAGTAATATGTTTGTGCACATTCGACAAAAAAGAAAATTAGAAGCAATAAAGACAATAAATGAAATAAAATAAGAGCATGAGCAAACTGGTTATCACTCCTCACTCGTCAGGCCTTGATCTAAGAAAGTAATATCTTTGTGCACATTCGACAAAAAAGAAAATTAGAAGCAATAAAGACAATAAATGAAATAATATAAGAGCATGAGCAAACTGGTTATCACTCCTCACTCGTCAGGCCTTGATCAAAGAAAGTAATATGTTTGTGCACATTCGAAAAAAAAAGGAAATTAGAAGCAATAAAGACAATAAATGAAATAAAATAAGAGCATGAGCAAACCGGTTATCACTCCTCACTCGTCAGGCCTTGATCAAAGAAAGTAATATGTTTGTGCACAATCGACAAAAAAGGAAATTAGAAGCAATAAAGACAATAAATGAAATAAAATAAGAGCATGAGCAAACTGGTTATCACTCCTCACTCGTCAGGCCTTGATCAAAGAAAGTAATATGTTTGTGCACATTCGACAAAAAAGGAAATTAGAAGCAATAAAGACAATAAATGAAATAAAATAAGAGCATGAGCAAACTGGTTATCACTCCTCACTCGTCAGGCCTTGATCAAAGAAAGTAATATGTTTGTGCACATTCGACAAAAAAGGAAATTAGAAGCAATAAAGACAATAAATGAAATAAAATAAGAGCATGAGCAAACTGGTTATCACTCCTCACTCGTCAGGCCTTGATCAAAGAAAGTAATATGTTTGTGCACATTCGACAAAAAAGAAAATTAGAAGCAATAAAGACAATAAATGAAATAAAATAAGAGCATGAGCAAACTGGTTATCACTCCTCACTCGTCAGGCCTTGATCTAAGAAAGTAATATCTTTGTGCACATTCGACAAAAAAGAAAATTAGAAGCAATAAAGACAATAAATGAAATAATATAAGAGCATGAGCAAACTGGTTATCACTCCTCACTCGTCAGGCCTTGATCAAAGAAAGTAATATGTTTGTGCACATTCGACAAAAAAGGAAATTAGAAGCAATAAAGACAATAAATGAAATAAAATAAGAGCATGAGCAAACTGGTTATCACTCCTCACTCGTCAGGCCTTGATCAAAGAAAGTAATATGTTTGTGCACATTCGACAAAAAAGGAAATTAGAAGCAATAAAGACAATAAATGAAATAAAATAAGAGCATGAGCAAACTGGTTATCACTCCTCACTCGTCAGGCCTTGATCAAAGAAAGTAATATGTTTGTGCACATTCGACAAAAAAGGAAATTAGAAGCAATAAAGACAATAAATGAAATAAAATAAGAGCATGAGCAAACTGGTTATCACTCCTCACTCGTCAGGCCTTGATCTAAGAAAGTAATATGTTTGTGCACATTCGACAAAAAAGGAAATTAGAAGCAATAAAGACAATAAATGAAATAAAATAAGAGCATGAGCAAACTGGTTATCACTCCTCACTCGTCAGGCCTTGATCTAAGAAAGTAATATCTTTGTGCACATTCGACAAAAAAGAAAATTAGAAGCAATAAAGACAATAAATGAAATAATATAAGAGCATGAGCAAACTGGTTATCACTCCTCACTCGTCAGGCCTTGATCAAAGAAAGTAATATGTTTGTGCACATTCGACAAAAAAGGAAATTAGAAGCAATAAAGACAATAAATGAAATAAAATAAGAGCATGAGCAAACTGGTTATCACTCCTCACTCGTCAGGCCTTGATCAAAGAAAGTAATATGTTTGTGCACATTCGAAAAAAAAAGGAAATTAGTAGCAATAAAGAAAATAAATGAAATAAAATAAGAGCATGAGCAAACTGGTTATCACTCCTCACTCGTCAGGCCTTGATCAAAGAAAGTAATATGTTTGTGCACATTCGACAAAAAAGGAAATTAGAAGCAATAAAGACAATAAATGAAATAAAATAAGAGCATGAGCAAACTGGTTATCACTCCTCACTCGTCAGGCCTTGATCAAAGAAAGTAATATGTTTGTGCACATTCGACAAAAAAGAAAATTAGAAGCAATAAAGACAATAAATGAAATAAAATAAGAGCATGAGCAAACTGGTTATCACTCCTCACTCGTCAGGCCTTGATCAAAGAAAGTAATATGTTTGTGCACATTCGACAAAAAAGGAAATTAGAAGCAATAAAGACAATAAATGAAATAAAATAAGAGCATGAGCAAACTGGTTATCACTCCTCACTCGTCAGGCCTTGATCAAAGAAAGTAATATGTTTGTGCACATTCGACAAAAAAGAAAATTAGAAGCAATAAAGACAATAAATGAAATAAAATAAGAGCATGAGCAAACTGGTTATCACTCCTCACTCGTCAGGCCTTGATCTAAGAAAGTAATATCTTTGTGCACATTCGACAAAAAAGAAAATTAGAAGCAATAAAGACAATAAATGAAATAATATAAGAGCATGAGCAAACTGGTTATCACTCCTCACTCGTCAGGCCTTGATCAAAGAAAGTAATATGTTTGTGCACATTCGACAAAAAAGGAAATTAGAAGCAATAAAGACAATAAATGAAATAAAATAAGAGCATGAGCAAACTGGTTATCACTCCTCACTCGTCAGGCCTTGATCAAAGAAAGTAATATGTTTGTGCACATTCGACAAAAAAGAAAATTAGAAGCAATAAAGACAATAAATGAAATAAAATAAGAGCATGAGCAAACTGGTTATCACTCCTCACTCGTCAGGCCTTGATCTAAGAAAGTAATATCTTTGTGCACATTCGACAAAAAAGAAAATTAGAAGCAATAAAGACAATAAATGAAATAATATAAGAGCATGAGCAAACTGGTTATCACTCCTCACTCGTCAGGCCTTGATCAAAGAAAGTAATATGTTTGTGCACATTCGACAAAAAAGGAAATTAGAAGCAATAAAGACAATAAATGAAATAAAATAAGAGCATGAGCAAACTGGTTATCACTCCTCACTCGTCAGGCCTTGATCAAAGAAAGTAATATGTTTGTGCACATTCGACAAAAAAGAAAATTAGAAGCAATAAAGACAATAAATGAAATAAAATAAGAGCATGAGCAAACTGGTTATCACTCCTCACTCGTCAGGCCTTGATCTAAGAAAGTAATATCTTTGTGCACATTCGACAAAAAAGAAAATTCGAAGCAATAAAGACAATAAATGAAATAATATAAGAGCATGAGCAAACTGGTTATCACTCCTCACTCGTCAGGCCTTGATCAAAGAAAGTAATATGTTTGTGCACATTCGACAAAAAAGGAAATTAGAAGCAATAAAGACAATAAATGAAATAAAATAAGAGCATGAGCAAACTGGTTATCACTCCTCACCCGTCAGGCCTTGATCAAAGAAAGTAATATGTTTGTGCACATTCGACAAAAAAGAAAATTAGAAGCAATAAAGACAATAAATGAAATAAAATAAGAGCATGAGCAAACTGGTTATCACTCCTCACTCGTCAGGCCTTGATCTAAGAAAGTAATATCTTTGTGCACATTCGACAAAAAAGAAAATTAGAAGCAATAAAGACAATAAATGAAATAATATAAGAGCATGAGCAAACTGGTTATCACTCCTCACTCGTCAGGCCTTGATCAAAGAAAGTAATATGTTTGTGCACATTCGACAAAAAAGGAAATTAGAAGCAATAAAGACAATAAATGAAATAAAATAAGAGCATGAGCAAACTGGTTATCACTCCTCACTCGTCAGGCCTTGATCAAAGAAAGTAATATGTTTGTGCACATTCGACAAAAAAGAAAATTAGAAGCAATAAAGACAATAAATGAAATAAAATAAGAGCATGAGCAAACTGGTTATCACTCCTCACTCGTCAGGCCTTGATCTAAGAAAGTAATATCTTTGTGCACATTCGACAAAAAAGAAAATTAGAAGCAATAAAGACAATAAATGAAATAATATAAGAGCATGAGCAAACTGGTTATCACTCCTCACTCGTCAGGCCTTGATCAAAGAAAGTAATATGTTTGTGCACATTCGACAAAAAAGGAAATTAGAAGCAATAAAGACAATAAATGAAATAAAATAAGAGCATGAGCAAACTGGTTATCACTCCTCACTCGTCAGGCCTTGATCAAAGAAAGTAATATGTTTGTGCACATTCGAAAAAAAAAGGAAATTAGAAGCAATAAAGACAATAAATGGAATAAAATAAGAGCATGAGCAAACTGGTTATCACTCCTCACTCGTCAGGCCTTGATCAAAGAAAGTAATATGTTTGTGCACATTCGACAAAAAAGGAAATTAGAAGCAATAAAGACAATAAATGAAATAAAATAAGAGCATGAGCAAACTGGTTATCACTCCTCACTCGTCAGGCCTTGATCAAAGAAAGTAATATGTTTGTGCACATTCGACAAAAAAGAAAATTAGAAGCAATAAAGACAATAAATGAAATAAAATAAGAGCATGAGCAAACTGGTTATCACTCCTCACTCGTCAGGCCTTGATCTAAGAAAGTAATATCTTTGTGCACATTCGACAAAAAAGAAAATTAGAAGCAATAAAGACAATAAATGAAATAATATAAGAGCATGAGCAAACTGGTTATCACTCCTCACTCGTCAGGCCTTGATCAAAGAAAGTAATATGTTTGTGCACATTCGACAAAAAAGGAAATTAGAAGCAATAAAGACAATAAATGAAATAAAATAAGAGCATGAGCAAACTGGTTATCACTCCTCACTCGTCAGGCCTTGATCAAAGAAAGTAATATGTTTGTGCACATTCGAAAAAAAAAGGAAATTAGAAGCAATAAAGACAATAAATGGAATAAAATAAGAGCATGAGCAAACTGGTTATCACTCCTCACTCGTCAGGCCTTGATCAAAGAAAGTAATATGTTTGTGCACATTCGACAAAAAAGGAAATTAGAAGCAATAAAGACAATAAATGAAATAAAATAAGAGCATGAGCAAACTGGTTATCACTCCTCACTCGTCAGGCCTTGATCAAAGAAAGTAATATGTTTGTGCACATTCGACAAAAAAGGAAATTAGAAGCAATAGAGACAATAAATGAAATAAAATAAGAGCATGAGCAAACTGGTTATCACTCCTCACTCGTCAGGCCTTAATCAAAGAAAGTAATATGTTTCTGCACATTCGACAAAAAAGGAAATTGGAAGCAATAAAGACAATAAATGAAATAAAATAAGAGCATGAGCAAACAGGTTATCACTCCTCACTCGTCAGACCTTGATCAAAGAAGGTAATATGTTTGTGCACATTCGACAAAAAAGGAAATTAGAAGCAATAAAGACAATAAATGAAATAAAATAAGAGCATGAGCAAACTGGTTATCACTCCTCACTCGTCAGGCCTTGATCAAAGAAAGTAATAGTTTTGTGCACATTCGACAAAAAAGGAAATTAGAAGCAATAGAGACAATAAATGAAATAAAATAAGAGCATGAGCAAACTGGTTATCACTCCTCACTCGTCAGGCCTTGATCTAAGAAAGTAATATCTTTGTGCACATTCGACAAAAAAGAAAATTAGAAGCAATAAAGACAATAAATGAAATAAAATAAGAGTATGAGCAAACTGGTTATCACTCTCCACTCGTCAGGCCTTGATCAAAGAAAGTAATATGTTTGTGCACATTCGACAAAAAAGGAAATTAGAAGCAATAAAGACAATAAATGAAATAAAATAAGAGCATGAGCAAACTGGTTATCACTCCTCACTCGTCATGCCTTGATCAAAGAAAGTAATATGTTTGTGCACATTCGACAAAAAAGGAAATTAGAAGCAATAAAGACAATAAATGAAAATAAAATAAGAGCATGAGCAAACTGGTTATCACTCCTCACTCGTCAGGCCTTGATCTAAGAAAGTAATATCTTTGTGCACATTCGACAAAAAAGAAAATTAGAAGCAATAAAGACAATAAATGAAATAAAATAAGAGTATGAGCAAACTGGTTATCACTCCTCACTCGTCAGGCCTTGATCAAAGAAAGTAATATGTTTGTGCACATTCGACAAAAAAGTAAATTAGAAGCAATAAAGACAATAAATGAAATAAAATAAGAGCATGAGCAAACTGGTTATCACTCCTCACTCGTCAGGCCTTGATCAAAGAAAGTAATATGTTTCTGCACATTCGACAAAAAAGGAAATTGGAAGCAATAAAGACAATAAATGAAATAAAATAAGAGCATGAGCAAACTGGTTATCACTCCTCACTCGTCAGGCCTTGATCAAAGAAAGTAATATGTTTGTGCACATTCGACAAAAAAGGAAATTAGAAGCAATAAAGACAATAAATGAAATAAATTAAGAGCATGAGCAAACTGGTTATCACTCCTCACTCGTCAGGCGTTGATCAAAGAAAGTAATATGTTTGTGCACATCCGACTAGAAAGGAAATTAGAAGCAATAAAGACAATAAATGAAATAAAATAAGAGCATGAGCAAACTGGTTATCACTCCTCACTCGTCAGGCCTTGATCAAAGAAAGTAATATCTTTGTGCACATTCGACAAAAAAGGAAATTAGAAGCAATAAAGACAATAAATGAAATAAAATAAGAGCATGAGCAAACCGGTTATCACTCCTCACTCGTCAGGCCTTGATCAAAGAAAGTAATATGTTTGTGCACATTCGACAAAAAAGGAAATTGGAAGCAATAAAGACAATAAATGAAATAAAATAAGAGCATGAGCAAACTGGTTATCACTCCTCACTCGTCAGGCCTTGATCAAAGGAAGTAATATGTTTGTGCACATTCGACAAAAAAGGAAATTAGAAGCAATAGAGACAATAAATGAAATAAAATAAGAGCATGAGCAAACTGGTTATCACTCCTCACTCGTCAGGCCTTGATCAAAGAAAGTAATATGTTTCTGCACATTCGACAAAAAAGGAAATTGGAAGCAATAAAGACAATAAATGAAATAAAATAAGAGCATGAGCAAACAGGTTATCACTCCTCACTCGTCAGGCCTTGATCAAAGAAGGTAATATGTTTGTGCACATTCGACAAAAAAGGAAATTAGAAGCAATAAAGACAATAAATGAAATAAAATAAGAGCATGAGCAAACTGGTTATCACTCCTCACTCGTCAGGCCTTGATCAAAGGAAGTAATATGTTTGTGCACATTCGACAAAAAAGGAAATTAGAAGCAATAAAGACAATAAATGAAATAAAATAAGAGCATGAGCAAACAGGTTTTCACTCCTCACTCGTCAGACCTTGATCAAAGAAAGTAATATGTTTGTGCACATTCGACAAAAAAGGAAATTAGAAGCAATAAAGACAATAAATGAAATAAAATAAGAGCATGAGCAAACTGGTTATCACTCCTCACTCGTCAGGCCTTGATCAAAGAAAGTAATATGTTTGTGCACATTCGACAAAAAAGGAAATTAGAAGCAATAAAGACAATAAATGAAATAAAATAAGAGCATGAGCAAACTGGTTATCACTCCTCACTCGTCAGGCCTTGATCAAAGGAAGTAATATGTTTGTGCACATTCGACAAAAAAGGAAATTAGAAGCAATAAAGACAATAAATGAAATAAAATAAGAGCATGAGTAAACAGGTTTTCACTCCTCACTCGTCAGACCTTGATCAAAGAAAGTAATATGTTTGTGCACATTCGACAAAAAAGGAAATTAGAAGCAATAAAGACAATAAATGAAATAAAATAAGAGCATGAGCAAACTGGTTATCACTCCTCACTCGTCAGGCCTTGATCAAAGAAAGTAATATGTTTGTGCACATTCGACAAAAAAGGAAATTAGAAGCAATAAAGACAATAAATGAAATAAAATAAGAGCATGAGCAAACTGGTTATCACTCCTCACTCGTCAGGCCTTGATCAAAGGAAGTTATATGTTTGTGCACATTCGACAAAAAAGGAAATTAGAAGCAATAAAGACAATAAATGAAATAAAATAAGAGCATGAGCAAACAGGTTATCACTCCTCACTCGTCAGACCTTGATCAAAGGAAGTAATATGTTTGTGCACATTCGACAAAAAAGGAAATTAGAAGCAATAAAGACAATAAATGAAATAAAATAAGAGCATGAGCAAACTGGTTATCACTCCTCACTCGTCAGGCCTTGATCAAAGAAAGTAATATGTTTGTGCACATTCGACAAAAAAGGAAATTGGAAGCAATAAAGACAATAAATGAAATAAAATAAGAGCATGAGCAAACTGGTTATCACTCCTCACTCGTCAGGCCTTGATCAAAGGAAGTAATATGTTTGTGCACATTCGACAAAAAAGGAAATTAGAAGCAATAGAGACAATAAATGAAATAAAATAAGAGCATGAGCAAACTGGTTATCACTCCTCACTCGTCAGGGCTTGATGAAAGAAAGTAATATCTTTTTGCACATTCGACAAAAAAGGAAATTAGAAGCAATAAAGACAATAAATGAAATAAAATAAGAGCATGAGCAAACTGGTTATCACTCCTCACTCGTCAGGCCTTGATCAAAGAAAGTAATATCTTTGTGCACATTCGACAAAAAAGGAAATTAGAAGCAATAAAGACAATAAATGAAATAAAATAAGAGCATGAGCAAACTGGTTATCACTCCTCACTCGTCAGGCCTTGATCAAAGAAAGTAATATCTTTGTGCACATTCGACAAAAAAGGAAATTAGAAGCAATAAAGACAATAAATGAAATAAAATAAGAGCATGAGCAAACCGGTTATCACTCCTCACTCGTCAGGCCTTGATCAAAGAAAGTAATGTCTTTGTGCACATTCGACGAAAAAGGAAATTAGAAGCAATAAAGACAATAAATGAAATAAAATAAGAGCATGAGCAAACTGGTTATCACTCCTCACTCGTCAGGCCTTGATCAAAGAAAGTAATATGTTTGTGCACATTCGACAAAAAAGGAAATTAGAAGAAATAAAGACAATAAATGAAATAAAATAAGAGCATGAGCAAACTGGTTATCACTCCTCACTCGTCAGGCCTTGATCAAAGAAAGTAATATCTTTGTGCACATTCGACAAAAAAGGAAATTAGATGCAATAAAGACAATAAATGAAATAAAATAAGAGCATGAGCAAACTGGTTATCACTCCTCACTCGTCAGGCCTTGATCAAAGAAAGTAATATCTTTGTGCACATTCGACAAAAAAGGAAATTAGATGCAATAAAGACAATAAATGGAATAAAATAAGAGCATGAGCAAACCGGTTATCACTCCTCACTCGTCAGGCCTTGATCTAAGAAAGTAATATCTTTGTGCACATTCGACAAAAAAGAAAATTAGAAGCAATAAAGACAATAAATGAAATAAAATAAGAGTATGAGCAAACTGGTTATCACTCCTCACTCGTCAGGCCTTGATCAAAGAAAGTAATATGTTTGTGCACATTCGACAAAAAAGTAAATTAGAAGCAATAAAGACAATAAATGAAATAAAATAAGAGCATGAGCAAACTGGTTATCACTCCTCACTCGTCAGGCCTTGATCAAAGAAAGTAATATGTTTCTGCACATTCGACAAAAAAGGAAATTGGAAGCAATAAAGACAATAAATGAAATAAAATAAGAGCATGAGCAAACTGGTTATCACTCCTCACTCGTCAGGCCTTGATCAAAGAAAGTAATATGTTTGTGCACATTCGACAAAAAAGGAAATTAGAAGCAATAAAGACAATAAATGAAATAAATTAAGAGCATGAGCAAACTGGTTATCACTCCTCACTCGTCAGGCGTTGATCAAAGAAAGTAATATGTTTGTGCACATCCGACTAGAAAGGAAATTAGAAGCAATAAAGACAATAAATGAAATAAAATAAGAGCATGAGCAAACTGGTTATCACTCCTCACTCGTCAGGCCTTGATCAAAGAAAGTAATATCTTTGTGCACATTCGACAAAAAAGGAAATTAGAAGCAATAAAGACAATAAATGAAATAAAATAAGAGCATGAGCAAACCGGTTATCACTCCTCACTCGTCAGGCCTTGATCAAAGAAAGTAATATGTTTGTGCACATTCGACAAAAAAGGAAATTGGAAGCAATAAAGACAATAAATGAAATAAAATAAGAGCATGAGCAAACTGGTTATCACTCCTCACTCGTCAGGCCTTGATCAAAGGAAGTAATATGTTTGTGCACATTCGACAAAAAAGGAAATTAGAAGCAATAGAGACAATAAATGAAATAAAATAAGAGCATGAGCAAACTGGTTATCACTCCTCACTCGTCAGGCCTTGATCAAAGAAAGTAATATGTTTCTGCACATTCGACAAAAAAGGAAATTGGAAGCAATAAAGACAATAAATGAAATAAAATAAGAGCATGAGCAAACAGGTTATCACTCCTCACTCGTCAGGCCTTGATCAAAGAAGGTAATATGTTTGTGCACATTCGACAAAAAAGGAAATTAGAAGCAATAAAGACAATAAATGAAATAAAATAAGAGCATGAGCAAACTGGTTATCACTCCTCACTCGTCAGGCCTTGATCAAAGGAAGTAATATGTTTGTGCACATTCGACAAAAAAGGAAATTAGAAGCAATAAAGACAATAAATGAAATAAAATAAGAGCATGAGCAAACAGGTTTTCACTCCTCACTCGTCAGACCTTGATCAAAGAAAGTAATATGTTTGTGCACATTCGACAAAAAAGGAAATTAGAAGCAATAAAGACAATAAATGAAATAAAATAAGAGCATGAGCAAACTGGTTATCACTCCTCACTCGTCAGGCCTTGATCAAAGAAAGTAATATGTTTGTGCACATTCGACAAAAAAGGAAATTAGAAGCAATAAAGACAATAAATGAAATAAAATAAGAGCATGAGCAAACTGGTTATCACTCCTCACTCGTCAGGCCTTGATCAAAGGAAGTAATATGTTTGTGCACATTCGACAAAAAAGGAAATTAGAAGCAATAAAGACAATAAATGAAATAAAATAAGAGCATGAGCAAACAGGTTTTCACTCCTCACTCGTCAGACCTTGATCAAAGAAAGTAATATGTTTGTGCACATTCGACAAAAAAGGAAATTAGAAGCAATAAAGACAATAAATGAAATAAAATAAGAGCATGAGCAAACTGGTTATCACTCCTCACTCGTCAGGCCTTGATCAAAGAAAGTAATATGTTTGTGCACATTCGACAAAAAAGGAAATTACAAGCAATAAAGACAATAAATGAAATAAAATAAGAGCATGAGCAAACTGGTTATCACTCCTCACTCGTCAGGCCTTGATCAAAGGAAGTAATATGTTTGTGCACATTCGACAAAAAAGGAAATTAGAAGCAATAAAGACAATAAATGAAATAAAATAAGAGCATGAGCAAACAGGTTATCACTCCTCACTCGTCAGACCTTGATCAAAGGAAGTAATATGTTTGTGCACATTCGACAAAAAAGGAAATTAGAAGCAATAAAGACAATAAATGAAATAAAATAAGAGCATGAGCAAACTGGTTATCACTCCTCACTCGTCAGGCCTTGATCAAAGAAAGTAATATGTTTGTGCACATTCGACAAAAAAGGAAATTGGAAGCAATAAAGACAATAAATGAAATAAAATAAGAGCATGAGCAAACTGGTTATCACTCCTCACTCGTCAGGCCTTGATCAAAGGAAGTAATATGTTTGTGCACATTCGACAAAAAAGGAAATTAGAAGCAATAGAGACAATAAATGAAATAAAATAAGAGCATGAGCAAACTGGTTATCACTCCTCACTCGTCAGGGCTTGATGAAAGAAAGTAATATCTTTTTGCACATTCGACAAAAAAGGAAATTAGAAGCAATAAAGACAATAAATGAAATAAAATAAGAGCATGAGCAAACTGGTTATCACTCCTCACTCGTCAGGCCTTGATCAAAGAAAGTAATATCTTTGTGCACATTCGACAAAAAAGGAAATTAGAAGCAATAAAGACAATAAATGAAATAAAATAAGAGCATGAGCAAACTGGTTATCACTCCTCACTCGTCAGGCCTTGATCAAAGAAAGTAATATCTTTGTGCACATTCGACAAAAAAGGAAATTAGAAGCAATAAAGACAATAAATGAAATAAAATAAGAGCATGAGCAAACCGGTTATCACTCCTCACTCGTCAGGCCTTGATCAAAGAAAGTAATGTCTTTGTGCACATTCGACGAAAAAGGAAATTAGAAGCAATAAAGACAATAAATGAAATAAAATAAGAGCATGAGCAAACTGGTTATCACTCCTCACTCGTCAGGCCTTGATCAAAGAAAGTAATATGTTTGTGCACATTCGACAAAAAAGGAAATTAGAAGAAATAAAGACAATAAATGAAATAAAATAAGAGCATGAGCAAACTGGTTATCACTCCTCACTCGTCAGGCCTTGATCAAAGAAAGTAATATCTTTGTGCACATTCGACAAAAAAGGAAATTAGATGCAATAAAGACAATAAATGAAATAAAATAAGAGCATGAGCAAACTGGTTATCACTCCTCACTCGTCAGGCCTTGATCAAAGAAAGTAATATCTTTGTGCACATTCGACAAAAAAGGAAATTAGATGCAATAAAGACAATAAATGGAATAAAATAAGAGCATGAGCAAACCGGTTATCACTCCTCACTCGTCAGGCCTTGATCAAAGAAAGTAATATGTTTGTGCACATTCGACAAAAAAGGAAATTAGATGCAATAAAGACAATAAATGGAATAAAATAAGAGCATGAGCAAACTGGTTATCACTCCTCACTCGTCAGGCCTTGATCAAAGAAAGTAATATCTTTGTGCACATTCGACAAAAAAGGAAATTAGAAGCAATAAAGACAATAAATGAAATAAAATAAGAGCATGAGCAAACTGGTTATCACTCCTCACTCGTCAGGCCTTGATCAAAGAAAGTAATGTCTTTGTGCACATTCGACAAAAAAGGAAATTAGATGCAATAAAGACAATAAATGAAATAAAATAAGAGCATGAGCAAACTGGTTATCACTCCTCACTCGTCAGGCCTTGATCAAAGAAAGTAATATCTTTGTGCACATTCGACAAAAAAGGAAATTAGATGCAATAAAGACAATAAATGGAATAAAATAAGAGCATGAGCAAACCGGTTATCACTCCTCACTCGTCAGGCCTTGATCAAAGAAAGTAATATGTTTGTGCACATTCGACAAAAAAGGAAATTAGATGCAATAAAGACAATAAATGGAATAAAATAAGAGCATGAGCAAACTGGTTATCACTCCTCACTCGTCAGGCCTTGATCAAAGAAAGTAATATCTTTGTGCACATTCGACAAAAAAGGAAATTAGAAGCAATAAAGACAATAAATGAAATAAAATAAGAGCATGAGCAAACTGGTTATCACTCCTCACTCGTCAGGCCTTGATCAAAGAAAGTAATATGTTTGTGCACATTCGAGAAAAAAGGAAATTAGAAGAAATAAAGACAATAAATGAAATAAAATAAGAGCATGAGCAAACTGGTTATCACTGCTCACTCGTCAGGCCTTGATCAAAGAAAGTAATATCTTTTTGCACATTCGACAAAAAAGGAAATTAGATGCAATAAAGACAATAAATGAAATAAAATAAGAGCATGAGCAAACTGGTTATCACTCCTCACTCGTCAGGCCTTGATCAAAGAAAGTAATATCTTTGTGCACATTCGACAAAAAAGGAAATTAGAAGCAATAAAGACAATAAATGAAATAAAATAAGAGCATGAGCAAACTGGTTATCACTCCTCACTCGTCAGGCCTTGATCAAAGAAACTAATATCTTTGTGCACATTCGACAAAAAAGGAAATTAGAAGCAATAAAGACAATAAATGAAATAAAATAAGAGCATGAGCAAACCGGTTATCACTCCTCACTCGTCAGGCCTTGATCAAAGAAAGTAATGTCTTTGTGCACATTCGACGAAAAAGGAAATTAGAAGCAATAAAGACAATAAATGAAATAAAATAAGAGCATGAGCAAACTGGTTATCACTCCTCACTCGTCAGGCCTTGATCAAAGAAAGTAATATGTTTGTGCACATTCGACAAAAAAGGAAATTAGAAGAAATAAAGACAATAAATGAAATAAAATAAGAGCATGAGCAAACTGGTTATCACTGCTCACTCGTCAGGCCTTGATCAAAGAAAGTAATATCTTTGTGCACATTCGACAAAAAAGGAAATTAGATGCAATAAAGACAATAAATGAAATAAAATAAGAGCATGAGCAAACTGGTTATCACTCCTCACTCGTCAGGCCTTGATCAAAGAAAGTAATATCTTTGTGCACATTCGACAAAAAAGGAAATTAGATGCAATAAAGACAATAAATGGAATAAAATAAGAGCATGAGCAAACCGGTTATCACTCCTCACTCGTCAGGCCTTGATCAAAGAAAGTAATATGTTTGTGCACATTCGACGAAAAAGGAAATTAGATGCAATAAAGACAATAAATGGAATAAAATAAGAGCATGAGCAAACTGGTTATCACTCCTCACTCGTCAGGCCTTGATCAAAGAAAGTAATATCTTTGTGCACATTCGACAAAAAAGGAAATTAGAAGCAATAAAGACAATAAATGAAATAAAATAAGAGCATGAGCAAACTGGTTATCACTCCTCACTCGTCAGGCCTTGATCAAAGAAAGTAATATCTTTGTGCACATTCGACAAAAAAGGAAATTAGAAGCAATAAAGACAATAAATGAAATAAAATAAGAGCATGAGCAAACCGGTTATCACTCCTCACTCGTCAGGCCTTGATCAAAGAAAGTAATATGTTTGTGCACATTCGACAAAAAAGGAAATTAGAAGCAATAAAGACAATAAATGAAATAAAATAAGAGCATGAGCAAACCGGTTATCACTCCTCACTCGTCAGGCCTTGATCAAAGAAAGTAATATGTTTGTGCACATTCGACAAAAAAGGAAATTAGAAGCAATAAAGACAATAAATGAAATAAAATAAGAGCATGAGCAAACTGGTTATCACTCCTCACTCGTCAGGACATGATCAAAGAAAGTAATATCTTTGTGCACATTCGACAAAAAAGGAAATTAGAAGCAATAAAGACAATAAATGAAATAAAATCAGAGCATGAGCAAACTGGTTATCACTCCTCACTCGTCAGGCCTTGATCAAAGAAAGTAATATGTTTGTGCACATTCGAGAAAAAAGGAAATTAGAAGAAATAAAGACAATAAATGAAATAAAATAAGAGCATGAGCAAACTGGTTATCACTGCTCACTCGTCAGGCCTTGATCAAAGAAAGTAATATCTTTTTGCACATTCGACAAAAAAGGAAATTAGATGCAATAAAGACAATAAATGAAATAAAATAAGAGCATGAGCAAACTGGTTATCACTCCTCACTCGTCAGGCCTTGATCAAAGAAAGTAATATCTTTGTGCACATTCGACAAAAAAGGAAATTAGAAGCAATAAAGACAATAAATGAAATAAAATAAGAGCATGAGCAAACTGGTTATCACTCCTCACTCGTCAGGCCTTGATCAAAGAAAGTAATATCTTTGTGCACATTCGACAAAAAAGGAAATTAGAAGCAATAAAGACAATAAATGAAATAAAATAAGAGCATGAGCAAACCGGTTATCACTCCTCACTCGTCAGGCCTTGATCAAAGAAAGTAATGTCTTTGTGCACATTCGACGAAAAAGGAAATTAGAAGCAATAAAGACAATAAATGAAATAAAATAAGAGCATGAGCAAACTGGTTATCACTCCTCACTCGTCAGGCCTTGATCAAAGAAAGTAATATGTTTGTGCACATTCGACAAAAAAGGAAATTAGAAGCAATAAAGACAATAAATGAAATAAAATAAGAGCATGAGCAAACAGGTTATCACTCCTCACTCGTCAGGCCTTGATCAAAGAAAGTAATATCTTTGTGCACATTCGACAAAAAGGAAATTAGAAGCAATAAAGACAATAAATGAAATAAAATAAGAGCATGAGCAAACCGGTTATCACTCCTCACTCGTCAGGCCTTGATCAAAGAAAGTAATATGTTTGTGCACATTCGACAAAAAAGGAAATTAGATGCAATAAAGACAATAAATGAAATAAAATAAGAGCATGAGCAAACAGGTTATCACTCCTCACTCGTCAGGCCTTGATCAAAGAAAGTAATACATTTGTGTTTGAAATTTTTCTGAAGAGTAGGGAAATGGAAATAGATTCAGGGATATGTATCACAGTACACGGGACTCTTGCACCAACCCTGATTGTACACATGCAAACATTATTATTACGTTAGAATAAAATTCGTATTTTATATGAATTCTACCTTATGGAAATGGAGATGTAGTAGAGTAGGGTGGGGGGAATTATCATAGATTCAGGGATATGTATCACAGTACACGGGACTCTTGCACCAACCCTGATTGTACACATGCAAACATTATTATTAGGTTAGAATAAAATTTGTATTTTATATGAATTCTACCTTATAGAGATGTAGTAGAGTAGGGTGGGGGGAATTATCATAGATTCAGGGATATGTATCACAGTACACGGGACTCTTGCACCAACCCTGATTGTAGACATGCAAAAATCATTATTAGGTTAGAATAAAATTTGTATTTTATATGAATTCTACCTTATGGAAATGGAGATGTAGTAGAGTAGGGTGGGGGGAATTATCATAGATTCAGGGATATGTATCACAGTACACGGGACTCTTGCACTAACCCTGATTGTACACATGCAAACATTATTATTAGGTTAAAATAAAATTTGTATTTTGTATGAATTCTACCTTATGAAAATGGAGATGTAGTAGAGTAGGGTGGGGGAAATTATCATAGATTCAGGGATATGTATCACAGTACACGGGACTCTTGCACCAACCCTGATTGTACACATGCAAAAATTATTATTAGGTTAAAATAAAATTTGTATTTTGTATGAATTCTACCTTATGAAAATGGAGATGTAGTAGAGTAGGGTGGGGGAAATTATCATAGATTCAGGGATATGTATCACAGTACACGGGACTCTTGCACCAACCCTGATTGTACACATGCAAAAATTATTATTAGGTTAAAATAGAATTTGTATTTTATATGAATTCTACCTTATGAAAATGGAGATGTAGTAGAGTAGGGTGGGGGCAATTATCATAGATTCAGGGATATGTATCACAGTACACGGGACTCTTGCACCAACCCTGATTGTACACATGCAAAAATCATTATTAGGTTAGAATAAAATTTATATTTTATATGAATTCTACCTTATGAAAATGGAGATGTAGTAGAGTAGGGTGGGGGGAATTATCATAGATTCAGGGATATGTATCACAGTACACGGGACTCTTGCACCAACCCTGATTGTACACATGCAAACATTATTATTAGGTTAAAATAAAATTTGTATTTTATATGAATTCTACCTTATGAAAATGGAGATGTAGTAGAGTAGGGTGGGGGCAATTATCATAGATTCAGGGATATGTATCACAGTACACGGGACTCTTGCACCAACCCTGATTGTACACATGCAAAAATCATTATTAGGTTAGAATAAAATTATATTTTATATGAATTCTACCTTATGAAAATGGAGATGTAGTAGAGTAGGGTGGGGGGAATTATCATAGATTCAGGGATATGTATCACAGTACACGGCACTCTTGCACCAAGCCTGATTGTACACATGCAAAAATCATTATTAGGTTAGAATAAAATTTGTATTTTATATGAATTCTACCTTATGGAAATGGAGATGTAGTAGAGTAGGGTGGGGGGAATTATCATAGATTCAGGGATATGTATCACAGTACACGGGACTCTTGCACCAACCCTGATTGTACACATGCAAACATTATTATTAGGTTAAAATAAAATTTGTATTTTATATGAATTCTACCTTATGAAAATCGAGATGTAGTAGAGTAGGGTGGGGGCAATTATCATAGATTCAGGGATATGTATCACAGTACACGGGACTCTTGCACCAACCCTGATTGTACACATGCAAAAATCATTATTAGGTTAGAATAAAATTTGTATTTTATATGAATTCTACCTTATGGAAATGGAGATGTAGTAGAGTAGGGTGGGGGGAATTATCATAGATTCAGGGGTATGTATCACAGTACATGGGACTCTTGCACCAACCCTGATTGTACACATGCAAAAATTATTATTACGTTAAAATAAAATTTGTATTTTATATGAATTCTACCTTATGGAAATGGAGATGTAGTAGAGTAGGGTGGGGGGAATTATCATAGATTCAGGGATATGTATCACAGTACACGGGACTCTTGCACCAACCCTGATTGTAGACATGCAAAAATCATTATTAGGTTGAAATAAAATTTGTATTTTATATGAATTCTACCTTATGGAAATGGAGATGTAGTAGAGTAGGGTGGGGGCAATTATCATAGATTCAGGGATATGTATCACAGTACACGGGACTCTTGCACCACCCCTGATTGTAGACATGCAAAAATCATTATTAGGTTAGAATAAAATTTGTATTTTATATGAATTGTACCTTATGGAAATGTAGTAGAGAAGGGTGGGGGGAATTATCATAGATTCAGGGATATGTATCACAGTACACGGGACTCTTGCACCAACCCTGATTGTACACATGCAAAAATCATTATTAGGTTGAAATAAAATTTGTATTTTATATGAATTCTACCTTATGGAAATGGAGATGTAGTAGAGTAGGGTGGGGGCAATTATCATAGATTCAGGGATATGTATCACAGTACACGGGACTCTTGCACCAACCCTGATTGTACACATGCAAACATTATTATTAGGTTAGAATAAAATTTGTATTTTATATGAATTCTACCTTATGGAGATGTAGTAGAGTAGGGTGGGGGGAATTATCATAGATTCAGGGATATGTATCACAGTACACGGGACTCTTGCACCAACCCTGATTGTACACATGCAAACATAATTATTAGGTTAGAATAAAATTTGTATTTTATATGAATTCTACCTTATAGAGATGTAGTAGAGTAGGGTGGGGGGAATTATCATAGATTCAGGGATATGTATCACAGTACACGGGACTCTTGCACCAACCCTGATTGTAGACATGCAAAAATCATTATTAGGTTAGAATAAAATTTGTATTTTATATGAATTCTACCTTATGGAAATGGAGATGTAGTAGAGTAGGGTGGGGGGAATTATCATAGATTCAGGGATATGTATCACAGTACACGGGACTCTTGCACTAACCCTGATTGTACACATGCAAACATTATTATTAGGTTAAAATAAAATTTGTATTTTGTATGAATTCTACCTTATGAAAATGGAGATGTAGTAGAGTAGGGTGGGGGAAATTATCATAGATTCAGGGATATGTATCACAGTACACGGGACTCTTGCACCAACCCTGATTGTACACATGCAAAAATTATTATTAGGTTAAAATAAAATTTGTATTTTGTATGAATTCTACCGTATGAAAATGGAGATGTAGTAGAGTAGGGTGGGGGAAATTATCATAGATTCAGGGATATGTATCACAGTATACGGGACTCTTGCACCAACCCTGATTGTACACATGCAAAAATTATTATTAGGTTAAAATAGAATTTGTATTTTATATGAATTCTACCTTATGAAAATGGAGATGTAGTAGAGTAGGGTGGGGGCAATTATCATAGATTCAGGGATATGTATCACAGTACACGGGACTCTTGCACCAACCCTGATTGTACACATGCAAAAATCATTATTAGGTTAGAATAAAATTTATATTTTATATGAATTCTACCTTATGAAAATGGAGATGTAGTAGAGTAGGGTGGGGGGAATTATCATAGATTCAGGGATATGTATCACAGTACACGGGACTCTTGCACCAACCCTGATTGTACACATGCAAAAATCATTATTAGGTTAGAATAAAATTTGTATTTTATATGAATTCTACCTTATGGAAATGGAGATGTAGTAGAGTAGGGTGGGGGGAATTATCATAGACTCAGGGATATGTATCACAGTACACGGGACTCTTGCACCAACCCTCATTGTACACATGCAAACATTATTATTAGGTTAAAATAAAATTTGTATTTTATATGAATTCTACCTTATGAAAATGGAGATGTAGTAGAGTAGGGTGGGGGCAATTATCATAGATTCAGGGATATGTATCACAGTACACGGGACTCTTGCACCAACCCTGATTGTACACATGCAAAAATTATTATTAGGTTAAAATAAAATTTGTATTTTGTATGAATTCTACCTTATGAAAATGGAGATGTAGTAGAGTAGGGTGGGGGAAATTATCATAGATTCAGGGATATGTATCACAGTACACGGGACTCTTGCACCAACCCTGATTGTACACATGCAAAAATTATTATTAGGTTAAAATAGAATTTGTATTTTATATGAATTCTACCTTATGAAAATGGAGATGTAGTAGAGTAGGGTGGGGGCAATTATCATAGATTCAGGGATATGTATCACAGTACACGGGACTCTTGCACCAACCCTGATTGTACACATGCAAAAATCATTATTAGGTTAGAATAAAATTTATATTTTATATGAATTCTACCTTATGAAAATGGAGATGTAGTAGAGTAGGGTGGGGGGAATTATCATAGATTCAGGGATATGTATCACAGTACACGGGACTCTTGCACCAAGCCTGATTGTACACATGCAAAAATCATTATTAGGTTAGAATAAAATTTGTATTTTATATGAATTCTACCTTATGGAAATGGAGATGTAGTAGAGTAGGGTGGGGGGAATTATCATAGATTCAGGGATATGTATCACAGTACACGGGACTCTTGCACCAACCCTGATTGTACACATGCAAACATTATTATTAGGTTAAAATAAAATTTGTATTTTATATGAATTCTACCTTATGAAAATCGAGATGTAGTAGAGTAGGGTGGGGGCAATTATCATAGATTCAGGGATATGTATCACAGTACACGGGACTCTTGCACCAACCCTGATTGTACACATGCAAAAATCATTATTAGGTTAGAATAAAATTATATTTTATATGAATTCTACCTTATGAAAATGGAGATGTAGTAGAGTAGGGTGGGGGGAATTATCATAGATTCAGGGATATGTATCACAGTACACGGCACTCTTGCACCAAGCCTGATTGTACACATGCAAAAATCATTATTAGGTTAGAATAAAATTTGTATTTTATATGAATTCTACCTTATGGAAATGGAGATGTAGTAGAGTAGGGTGGGGGGAATTATCATAGATTCAGGGATATGTATCACAGTACACGGGACTCTTGCACCAACCCTGATTGTACACATGCAAACATTATTATTAGGTTAAAATAAAATTTGTATTTTATATGAATTCTACCTTATGAAAATCGAGATGTAGTAGAGTAGGGTGGGGGCAATTATCATAGATTCAGGGATATGTATCACAGTACACGGGACTCTTGCACCAACCCTGATTGTACACATGCAAAAATCATTATTAGGTTAGAATAAAATTTGTATTTTATATGAATTCTACCTTATGGAAATGGAGATGTAGTAGAGTAGGGTGGGGGGAATTATCATAGATTCAGGGGTATGTATCACAGTACATGGGACTCTTGCACCAACCCTGATTGTACACATGCAAAAATTATTATTACGTTAAAATAAAATTTGTATTTTATATGAATTCTACCTTATGGAAATGGAGATGTAGTAGAGTAGGGTGGGGGGAATTATCATAGATTCAGGGATATGTATCACAGTACACGGGACTCTTGCACCAACCCTGATTGTAGACATGCAAAAATCATTATTAGGTTGAAATAAAATTTGTATTTTATATGAATTCTACCTTATGGAAATGGAGATGTAGTAGAGTAGGGTGGGGGCAATTATCATAGATTCAGGGATATGTATCACAGTACACGGGACTCTTGCACCACCCCTGATTGTAGACATGCAAAAATCATTATTAGGTTAGAATAAAATTTGTATTTTATATGAATTGTACCTTATGGAAATGTAGTAGAGAAGGGTGGGGGGAATTATCATAGATTCAGGGATATGTATCACAGTACACGGGACTCTTGCACCAACCCTGATTGTACACATGCAAAAATCATTATTAGGTTGAAATAAAATTTGTATTTTATATGAATTCTACCTTATGGAAATGGAGATGTAGTAGAGTAGGGTGGGGGCAATTATCATAGATTCAGGGATATGTATCACAGTACACGGGACTCTTGCACCAACCCTGATTGTACACATGCAAACATTATTATTAGGTTAGAATAAAATTTGTATTTTATATGAATTCTACCTTATGGAGATGTAGTAGAGTAGGGTGGGGGGAATTATCATAGATTCAGGGATATGTATCACAGTACACGGGACTCTTGCACCAACCCTGATTGTACACATGCAAACATAATTATTAGGTTAGAATAAAATTTGTATTTTATATGAATTCTACCTTATAGAGATGTAGTAGAGTAGGGTGGGGGGAATTATCATAGATTCAGGGATATGTATCACAGTACACGGGACTCTTGCACCAACCCTGATTGTAGACATGCAAAAATCATTATTAGGTTAGAATAAAATTTGTATTTTATATGAATTCTACCTTATGGAAATGGAGATGTAGTAGAGTAGGGTGGGGGGAATTATCATAGATTCAGGGATATGTATCACAGTACACGGGACTCTTGCACTAACCCTGATTGTACACATGCAAACATTATTATTAGGTTAAAATAAAATTTGTATTTTGTATGAATTCTACCTTATGAAAATGGAGATGTAGTAGAGTAGGGTGGGGGAAATTATCATAGATTCAGGGATATGTATCACAGTACACGGGACTCTTGCACCAACCCTGATTGTACACATGCAAAAATTATTATTAGGTTAAAATAAAATTTGTATTTTGTATGAATTCTACCTTATGAAAATGGAGATGTAGTAGAGTAGGGTGGGGGAAATTATCATAGATTCAGGGATATGTATCACAGTATACGGGACTCTTGCACCAACCCTGATTGTACACATGCAAAAATTATTATTAGGTTAAAATAGAATTTGTATTTTATATGAATTCTACCTTATGAAAATGGAGATGTAGTAGAGTAGGGTGGGGGCAATTATCATAGATTCAGGGATATGTATCACAGTACACGGGACTCTTGCACCAACCCTGATTGTACACATGCAAAAATCATTATTAGGTTAGAATAAAATTTATATTTTATATGAATTCTACCTTATGAAAATGGAGATGTAGTAGAGTAGGGTGGGGGGAATTATCATAGATTCAGGGATATGTATCACAGTACACGGGACTCTTGCACCAACCCTGATTGTACACATGCAAAAATCATTATTAGGTTAGAATAAAATTTGTATTTTATATGAATTCTACCTTATGGAAATGGAGATGTAGTAGAGTAGGGTGGGGGGAATTATCATAGATTCAGGGATATGTATCACAGTACACGGGACTCTTGCACCAACCCTCATTGTACACATGCAAACATTATTATTAGGTTAAAATAAAATTTGTATTTTATATGAATTCTACCTTATGAAAATGGAGATGTAGTAGAGTAGGGTGGGGGCAATTATCATAGATTCAGGGATATGTATCACAGTACCCGGGACTCTTGCACCAAACCTGATTGTACACATGCAAAAATCATTATTAGGTTAGAATAAAATTATATTTTATATGAATTCTACCTTATGAAAATGGAGATGTAGTAGAGTAGGGTGGGGGGAATTATCATAGATTCAGGGATATGTATCACAGTACACGGCACTCTTGCACCAAGCCTGATTGTACACATGCAAAAATCATTATTAGGTTAGAATAAAATTTGTATTTTATATGAATTCTACCTTATGGAAATGGAGATGTAGTAGAGTAGGGTGGGGGGAATTATCATAGATTCAGGGATATGTATCACAGTACACGGGACTCTTGCACCAACCCTGATTGTACACATGCAAACATTATTATTAGGTTAAAATAAAATTTGTATTTTATATGAATTCTACCTTATGAAAATCGAGATGTAGTAGAGTAGGGTGGGGGCAATTATCATAGATTCAGGGATATGTATCACAGTACACGGGACTCTTGCACCAACCCTGATTGTACACATGCAAAAATCATTATTAGGTTAGAATAAAATTTGTATTTTATATGAATTCTACCTTATGGAAATGGAGATGTAGTAGAGTAGGGTGGGGGGAATTATCATAGATTCAGGGATATGTATCACAGTACATGGGACTCTTGCACCAACCCTGATTGTACACATGCAAAAATTATTATTACGTTAAAATAAAATTTGTATTTTATATGAATTCTACCTTATGGAAATGGAGATGTAGTAGAGTAGGGTGGGGGGAATTATCATAGATTCAGGGATATGTATCACAGTACACGGGACTCTTGCACCAACCCTGATTGTAGACATGCAAAAATCATTATTAGGTTGAAATAAAATTTGTATTTTATATGAATTCTACCTTATGGAAATGGAGATGTAGTAGAGTAGGGTGGGGGCAATTATCATAGATTCAGGGATATGTATCACAGTACACGGGACTCTTGCACCACCCCTGATTGTAGACATGCAAAAATCATTATTAGGTTAGAATAAAATTTGTATTTTATATGAATTGTACCTTATGGAAATGTAGTAGAGTAGGGTGGGGGGAATTATCATAGATTCAGGGATATGTATCACAGTACACGGGACTCTTGCACCAACCCTGATTGTACACATGCAAAAATCATTATTAGGTTGAAATAAAATTTGTATTTTATATGAATTCTACCTTATGGAAATGGAGATGTAGTAGAGTAGGGTGGGGGCAATTATCATAGATTCAGGGATATGTATCACAGTACACAGGACTCTTGCACCAACCCTGATTGTAGACATGCAAAAATCATTATTAGGTTAGAATAAAATTTGTATTTTATATGAATTCTACCTTATGAAAATGGAGATGTAGTAGAGTAGGGTGGGGGGAATTATCATAGATTCAGGGATATGTATCACAGTACACGGGACTCTTGCACCAACCCTGATTGTACACATGCAAAAATCATTATTAGGTTGAAATAAAACTTGTATTTTATATGAATTCTACCTTATGGAAATGGAGATGTAGTAGAGTAGGGTGGGGGCAATTATCATAGATTCAGGGATATGTATCACAGTACACGGGACTCTTGCACCAACCCTTATTGTAGACATGCAAAAATCATTATTAGGTTGAAATAAAATTTGTATTTTATATGAATTCTACCTTATGGAAATGGAGATGTAGTAGAGTAGGGTGGGGGGAATTATCATAGATTCAGGGATATGTATCACAGTACACGGGACTCTTGCACCAACCCTGATTGTACACATGCAAAAATCATTATTAGGTTGAAATAAAATTTGTATTTTATATGAATTCTACCTTATGGAAATGGAGATGTAGTAGAGTAGGGTGGGGGCAATTATCATAGATTCAGGGATATGTATCACAGTACACGGGACTCTTGCACCAACCCTGATTGTAGACATGCAAAAATCATTATTAGGTTAAAATAAAATTTGTATTTTATATGAATTCTACCTTATGGAAATGGAGATGTAGTAGAGTAGGGTGGGGGGAATTATCATAGATTCAGGGATATGTATCACAGTACACGGGACTCTTGCACCAACCCTGATTGTACACATGCAAAAATCATTATTAGGTTGAAATAAAATTTGTATTTTATATGAATTCTACCTTATGGAAATGGAGATGTAGTAGAGTAGGGTGGGGGGAATTATCATAGATTCAGGGATATGTATCACAGTACACGGGACTCTTGCACCAACCCTGATTGTAGACATGCAAAAATCATTATTAGGTTAGAATAAAATTTGTATTTTATATGAATTCTACCTTATGGAAATGGAGATGTAGTAGAGTAGGGTGGGGGGAATTATCATAGATTCAGGGATATGTATCACAGTACACGGGACTCTTGCACCAACCCTTATTGTAGACATGCAAAAATCATTATTAGGTTGAAATAAAATTTGTATTTTATATGAATTCTACCTTATGGAAATGGAGATGTAGTAGAGTAGGGTGGGGGGAATTATCATAGATTCAGGGATATGTATCACAGTACACGGGACTCTTGCACCAACCCTGATTGTACACATGCAAAAATCATTATTAGGTTGAAATAAAACTTGTATTTTATATGAATTCTACCTTATGGAAATGGAGATGTAGTAGAGTAGGGTGGGGGCAATTATCATAGATTCAGGGATATGTATCACAGTACACGGGACTCTTGCACCAACCCTGATTGTACACATGCAAAAATTATTATTAGGTTAAAATGAAATTTGTATTTTATATGAATTCTACCTTATGAAAATGGAGATGTAGTAGAGTAGGGTGGGGGCAATTATCATAGATTCAGGGATATGTATCACAGTACACGGGACTCTTGCACCAACCCTGATTGTACACATGCAAAAATCATTATTAGGTTGAAATAAAATTTGTATTTTATATGAATTCTGCCTTATGGAAATGGAGATGTAGTAGAGTAGGGTGGGGGCAATTATCATAGATTCAGGGATATGTATCACAGTACACGGGACTCTTGCACCAACCCTGATTGTACACATGCAAAAATCATTATTAGGTTGAAATAAAACTTGTATTTTATATGAATTCTACCTTATGGAAATGGAGATGTAGTAGAGTAGGGAGGGGGCAATTATCATAGATTCAGGGATATGTATCACAGTACACGGGACTCTTGCACCAACCCTGATTGTAGACATGCAAAAATCATTATTAGGTTAAAATAAAATTTGTATTTTATATGAATTCTACCTTATGGAAATGGAGATGTAGTAGAGTAGGGTGGGGGGAATTATCATAGATTCAGGGATATGTATCACAGTACACGGGACTCTTGCACCAACCCTGATTGTACACATGCAAAAATTATTATTAGGTTAAAATGAAATTTGTATTTTATATGAATTCTACCTTATGAAAATGGAGATGTAGTAGAGTAGGGTGGGGGCAATTATCATAGATTCAGGGATATGTATCACAGTACACGGGACTCTTGCACCAACCCTGATTGTACACATGCAAAATCATTATTAGGTTGAAATAAAATTTGTATTTTATATGAATTCTGCCTTATGGAAATGGAGATGTATTAGAGTAGGGTGGGGGCAATTATCATAGATTCAGGGATATGTATCACAGTACACGGGACTCTTGCACCAACCCTGATTGTACACATGCAAAAATCATTATTAGGTTGAAATAAAATTTGTATTTTATATGAATTCTACCTTATGGAAATGGAGATGTAGTAGAGTAGGGTGGGGGCAATTATCATAGATTCAGGGATATGTATCACAGTACACGGGACTCTTGCACCAACCCTGATTGTACACATGCAAAAATCATTATTAGGTTGAAATAAAATTTGTATTTTATATGAATTCTACCTTATGGAAATGGAGATGTAGTAGAGTAGGGTGGGGGCAATTATCATAGATTCAGGGATATGTATCACAGTACACGGGACTCTTGCACCAACCCTGATTGTACACATGCAAAAATCATTATTAGGTTGAAATAAAATTTGTATTTTATATGAATTCTACCTTATGGAAATGGAGATGTAGTAGAGTAGGGTGGGGGCAATTATCATAGATTCAGGGATATGTATCACAGTACACGGGACTCTTGCACCAACCCTGATTGTAGACATGCAAAAATCATTATTAGGTTAGAATAAAATTTGTATTTTATATGAATTCTACCTTATGGAAATGGAGATGTAGTAGAGTAGGGTGGGGGGAATTATCATAGATTCAGGGATATGTATCACAGTACACGGGACTCTTGCACCAACCCTCATTGTACACATGCAAACATTATTATTAGGTTAAAATAAAATTTGTATTTTATATGAATTCTACCTTATGAAAATGGAGATGTAGTAGAGTAGGGTGGGGGCAATTATCATAGATTCAGGGATATGTATCACAGTACACGGGACTCTTGCACCAACCCTGATTGTACACATGCAAAAATCATTATTAGGTTAGAATAAAATTATATTTTATATGAATTCTACCTTATGAAAATGGAGATGTAGTAGAGTAGGGTGGGGGGAATTATCATAGATTCAGGGATATGTATCACAGTACACGGCACTCTTGCACCAAGCCTGATTGTACACATGCAAAAATCATTATTAGGTTAGAATAAAATTTGTATTTTATATGAATTCTACCTTATGGAAATGGAGATGTAGTAGAGTAGGGTGGGGGGAATTATCATAGATTCAGGGATATGTATCACAGTACACGGGACTCTTGCACCAACCCTGATTGTACACATGCAAACATTATTATTAGGTTAAAATAAAATTTGTATTTTATATGAATTCTACCTTATGAAAATCGAGATGTAGTAGAGTAGGGTGGGGGCAATTATCATAGATTCAGGGATATGTATCACAGTACACGGGACTCTTGCACCAACCCTGATTGTACACATGCAAAAATCATTATTAGGTTAGAATAAAATTTGTATTTTATATGAATTCTACCTTATGGAAATGGAGATGTAGTAGAGTAGGGTGGGGGGAATTATCATAGATTCAGGGATATGTATCACAGTACATGGGACTCTTGCACCAACCCTGATTGTACACATGCAAAAATTATTATTACATTAAAATAAAATTTGTATTTTATATGAATTCTACCTTATGGAAATGGAGATGTAGTAGAGTAGGGTGGGGGGAATTATCATAGATTCAGGGATATGTATCACAGTACACGGGACTCTTGCACCAACCCTGATTGTAGACATGCAAAAATCATTATTAGGTTGAAATAAAATTTGTATTTTATATGAATTCTACCTTATGGAAATGGAGATGTAGTAGAGTAGGGTGGGGGCAATTATCATAGATTCAGGGATATGTATCACAGTACACGGGACTCTTGCACCACCCCTGATTGTAGACATGCAAAAATCATTATTAGGTTAGAATAAAATTTGTATTTTATATGAATTGTACCTTATGGAAATGTAGTAGAGTAGGGTGGGGGGAATTATCATAGATTCAGGGATATGTATCACAGTACACGGGACTCTTGCACCAACCCTGATTGTACACATGCAAAAATCATTATTAGGTTGAAATAAAATTTGTATTTTATATGAATTCTACCTTATGGAAATGGAGATGTAGTAGAGTAGGGTGGGGGCAATTATCATAGATTCAGGGATATGTATCACAGTACACAGGACTCTTGCACCAACCCTGATTGTAGACATGCAAAAATCATTATTAGGTTAGAATAAAATTTGTATTTTATATGAATTCTACCTTATGAAAATGGAGATGTAGTAGAGTAGGGTGGGGGGAATTATCATAGATTCAGGGATATGTATCACAGTACACGGGACTCTTGCACCAACCCTGATTGTACACATGCAAAAATCATTATTAGGTTGAAATAAAACTTGTATTTTATATGAATTCTACCTTATGGAAATGGAGATGTAGTAGAGTAGGGTGGGGGCAATTATCATAGATTCAGGGATATGTATCACAGTACACGGGACTCTTGCACCAACCCTGATTGTAGACATGCAAAAATCATTATTAGGTTGAAATAAAATTTGTATTTTATATGAATTCTACCTTATGGAAATGGAGATGTAGTAGAGTAGGGTGGGGGGAATTATCATAGATTCAGGGATATGTATCACAGTACACGGGACTCTTGCACCAACCCTGATTGTACACATGCAAAAATCATTATTAGGTTGAAATAAAACTTGTATTTTATATGAATTCTACCTTATGGAAATGGAGATGTAGTAGAGTAGGGTGGGGGCAATTATCATAGATTCAGGGATATGTATCACAGTACACGGGACTCTTGCACCAACCCTGATTGTACACATGCAAAAATCATTATTAGGTTAAAATAAAATTTGTATTTTATATGAATTCTACCTTATGGAAATGGAGATGTAGTAGAGTAGGGTGGGGGGAATTATCATAGATTCAGGGATATGTATCACAGTACACGGGACTCTTGCACCAACCCTGATTGTACACATGCAAAAATCATTATTAGGTTGAAATAAAATTTGTATTTTATATGAATTCTACCTTATGGAAATGGAGATGTAGTAGAGTAGGGTGGGGGGAATTATCATAGATTCAGGGATATGTATCACAGTACACGGGACTCTTGCACCAACCCTGATTGTAGACATGCAAAAATCATTATTAGGTTAGAATAAAATTTGTATTTTATATGAATTCTACCTTATGGAAATGGAGATGTAGTAGAGTAGGGTGGGGGGAATTATCATAGATTCAGGGATATGTATCACAGTACACGGGACTCTTGCACCAACCCTGATTGTAGACATGCAAAAATCATTATTAGGTTAGAATAAAATTTGTATTTTATATGAATTCTACCTTATGGAAATGGAGATGTAGTAGAGTAGGGTGGGGGGAATTATCATAGATTCAGGGATATGTATCACAGTACACGGGACTCTTGCACTAACCCTGATTGTACACATGCAAACATTATTATTAGGTTAAAATAAAATTTGTATTTTGTATGAATTCTACCTTATGAAAATGGAGATGTAGTAGAGTAGGGTGGGGGAAATTATCATAGATTCAGGGATATGTATCACAGTACACGGGACTCTTGCACCAACCCTGATTGTACACATGCAAAAATTATTATTAGGTTAAAATAAAATTTGTATTTTGTATGAATTCTACCTTATGAAAATGGAGATGTAGTAGAGTAGGGTGGGGGAAATTATCATAGATTCAGGGATATGTATCACAGTATACGGGACTCTTGCACCAACCCTGATTGTACACATGCAAAAATTATTATTAGGTTAAAATAGAATTTGTATTTTATATGAATTCTACCTTATGAAAATGGAGATGTAGTAGAGTAGGGTGGGGGCAATTATCATAGATTCAGGGATATGTATCACAGTACACGGGACTCTTGCACCAACCCTGATTGTACACATGCAAAAATCATTATTAGGTTAGAATAAAATTTATATTTTATATGAATTCTACCTTATGAAAATGGAGATGTAGTAGAGTAGGGTGGGGGGAATTATCATAGATTCAGGGATATGTATCACAGTACACGGGACTCTTGCACCAACCCTGATTGTACACATGCAAAAATCATTATTAGGTTAGAATAAAATTTGTATTTTATATGAATTCTACCTTATGGAAATGGAGATGTAGTAGAGTAGGGTGGGGGGAATTATCATAGATTCAGGGATATGTATCACAGTACACGGGACTCTTGCACCAACCCTCATTGTACACATGCAAACATTATTATTAGGTTAAAATAAAATTTGTATTTTATATGAATTCTACCTTATGAAAATGGAGATGTAGTAGAGTAGGGTGGGGGCAATTATCATAGATTCAGGGATATGTATCACAGTACACGGGACTCTTGCACCAACCCTGATTGTACACATGCAAAAATCATTATTAGGTTAGAATAAAATTATATTTTATATGAATTCTACCTTATGAAAATGGAGATGTAGTAGAGTAGGGTGGGGGGAATTATCATAGATTCAGGGATATGTATCACAGTACACGGCACTCTTGCACCAAGCCTGATTGTACACATGCAAAAATCATTATTAGGTTAGAATAAAATTTGTATTTTATATGAATTCTACCTTATGGAAATGGAGATGTAGTAGAGTAGGGTGGGGGGAATTATCATAGATTCAGGGATATGTATCACAGTACACGGGACTCTTGCACCAACCCTGATTGTACACATGCAAACATTATTATTAGGTTAAAATAAAATTTGTATTTTATATGAATTCTACCTTATGAAAATCGAGATGTAGTAGAGTAGGGTGGGGGCAATTATCATAGATTCAGGGATATGTATCACAGTACACGGGACTCTTGCACCAACCCTGATTGTACACATGCAAAAATCATTATTAGGTTAGAATAAAATTTGTATTTTATATGAATTCTACCTTATGGAAATGGAGATGTAGTAGAGTAGGGTGGGGGGAATTATCATAGATTCAGGGATATGTATCACAGTACATGGGACTCTTGCACCAACCCTGATTGTACACATGCAAAAATTATTATTACGTTAAAATAAAATTTGTATTTTATATGAATTCTACCTTATGGAAATGGAGATGTAGTAGAGTAGGGTGGGGGGAATTATCATAGATTCAGGGATATGTATCACAGTACACGGGACTCTTGCACCAACCCTGATTGTAGACATGCAAAAATCATTATTAGGTTGAAATAAAATTTGTATTTTATATGAATTCTACCTTATGGAAATGGAGATGTAGTAGAGTAGGGTGGGGGCAATTATCATAGATTCAGGGATATGTATCACAGTACACGGGACTCTTGCACCACCCCTGATTGTAGACATGCAAAAATCATTATTAGGTTAGAATAAAATTTGTATTTTATATGAATTGTACCTTATGGAAATGTAGTAGAGTAGGGTGGGGGGAATTATCATAGATTCAGGGATATGTATCACAGTACACGGGACTCTTGCACCAACCCTGATTGTACACATGCAAAAATCATTATTAGGTTGAAATAAAATTTGTATTTTATATGAATTCTACCTTATGGAAATGGAGATGTAGTAGAGTAGGGTGGGGGCAATTATCATAGATTCAGGGATATGTATCACAGTACACAGGACTCTTGCACCAACCCTGATTGTAGACATGCAAAAATCATTATTAGGTTAGAATAAAATTTGTATTTTATATGAATTCTACCTTATGAAAATGGAGATGTAGTAGAGTAGGGTGGGGGGAATTATCATAGATTCAGGGATATGTATCACAGTACACGGGACTCTTGCACCAACCCTGATTGTACACATGCAAAAATCATTATTAGGTTGAAATAAAACTTGTATTTTATATGAATTCTACCTTATGGAAATGGAGATGTAGTAGAGTAGGGTGGGGGCAATTATCATAGATTCAGGGATATGTATCACAGTACACGGGACTCTTGCACCAACCCTTATTGTAGACATGCAAAAATCATTATTAGGTTGAAATAAAATTTGTATTTTATATGTATTCTACCTTATGGAAATGGAGATGTAGTAGAGTAGGGTGGGGGGAATTATCATAGATTCAGGGATATGTATCACAGTACACGGGACTCTTGCACCAACCCTGATTGTACACATGCAAAAATCATTATTAGGTTGAAATAAAACTTGTATTTTATATGAATTCTACCTTATGGAAATGGAGATGTAGTAGAGTAGGGTGGGGGCAATTATCATAGATTCAGGGATATGTATCACAGTACACGGGACTCTTGCACCAACCCTGATTGTAGACATGCAAAAATCATTATTAGGTTAAAATAAAATTTGTATTTTATATGAATTCTACCTTATGGAAATGGAGATGTAGTAGAGTAGGGTGGGGGGAATTATCATAGATTCAGGGATATGTATCACAGTACACGGGACTCTTGCACCAACCCTGATTGTACACATGCAAAAATCATTATTAGGTTGAAATAAAATTTGTATTTTATATGAATTCTACCTTATGGAAATGGAGATGTAGTAGAGTAGGGTGGGGGGAATTATCATAGATTCAGGGATATGTATCACAGTACACGGGACTCTTGCACCAACCCTGATTGTACACATGCAAAAATCATTATTAGGTTAGAATAAAATTTGTATTTTATATGAATTCTACCTTATGGAAATGGAGATGTAGTAGAGTAGGGTGGGGGGAATTATCATAGATTCAGGGATATGTATCACAGTACACGGGACTCTTGCACCAACCCTTATTGTAGACATGCAAAAATCATTATTAGGTTGAAATAAAATTTGTATTTTATATGAATTCTACCTTATGGAAATGGAGATGTAGTAGAGTAGGGTGGGGGGAATTATCATAGATTCAGGGATATGTATCACAGTACACGGGACTCTTGCACCAACCCTGATTGTACACATGCAAAAATCATTATTAGGTTGAAATAAAACTTGTATTTTATATGAATTCTACCTTATGGAAATGGAGATGTAGTAGAGTAGGGTGGGGGCAATTATCATAGATTCAGGGATATGTATCACAGTACACGGGACTCTTGCACCAACCCTGATTGTACACATGCAAAAATTATTATTAGGTTAAAATGAAATTTGTATTTTATATGAATTCTACCTTATGAAAATGGAGATGTAGTAGAGTAGGGTGGGGGCAATTATCATAGATTCAGGGATATGTATCACAGTACACGGGACTCTTGCACCAACCCTGATTGTACACATGCAAAATCATTATTAGGTTGAAATAAAATTTGTATTTTATATGAATTCTGCCTTATGGAAATGGAGATGTATTAGAGTAGGGTGGGGGCAATTATCATAGATTCAGGGATATGTATCACAGTACACGGGACTCTTGCACCAACCCTGATTGTACACATGCAAAAATCATTATTAGGTTGAAATAAAATTTGTATTTTATATGAATTCTACCTTATGGAAATGGAGATGTAGTAGAGTAGGGTGGGGGCAATTATCATAGATTCAGGGATATGTATCACAGTACACGGGACTCTTGCACCAACCCTGATTGTACACATGCAAAAATCATTATTAGGTTGAAATAAAATTTGTATTTTATATGAATTCTACCTTATGGAAATGGAGATGTAGTAGAGTAGGGTGGGGGCAATTATCATAGATTCAGGGATATGTATCACAGTACACGGGACTCTTGCACCAACCCTGATTGTACACATGCAAAAATCATTATTAGGTTGAAATAAAATTTGTATTTTATATGAATTCTACCTTATGGAAATGTAGTAGAGAAGGGTGGGGGGAATTATCATAGATTCAGGGATATGTATCACAGTACACGGGACTCTTGCACCAACCCTGATTGTACACATGCAAAAATCATTATTAGGTTGAAATAAAATTTGTATTTTATATGAATTCTACCTTATGGAAATGGAGATGTAGTAGAGTAGGGTGGGGGCAATTATCATAGATTCAGGGATATGTATCACAGTACACAGGACTCTTGCACCAACCCTGATTGTAGACATGCAAAAATCATTATTAGGTTAGAATAAAATTTGTATTTTATATGAATTCTACCTTATGAAAATGGAGATGTAGTAGAGTAGGGTGGGGGGAATTATCATAGATTCAGGGATATGTATCACAGTACACGGGACTCTTGCACCAACCCTGATTGTACACATGCAAAAATCATTATTAGGTTGAAATAAAACTTGTATTTTATATGAATTCTACCTTATGGAAATGGAGATGTAGTAGAGTAGGGTGGGGGCAATTATCATAGATTCAGGGATATGTATCACAGTACACGGGACTCTTGCACCAACCCTTATTGTAGACATGCAAAAATCATTATTAGGTTGAAATAAAATTTGTATTTTATATGTATTCTACCTTATGGAAATGGAGATGTAGTAGAGTAGGGTGGGGGCAATTATCATAGATTCAGGGATATGTATCACAGTACACGGGACTCTTGCACCAACCCTGATTGTAGACATGCAAAAATCATTATTAGGTTAAAATAAAATTTGTATTTTATATGAATTCTACCTTATGGAAATGGAGATGTAGTAGAGTAGGGTGGGGGGAATTATCATAGATTCAGGGATATGTATCACAGTACACGGGACTCTTGCACCAACCCTGATTGTACACATGCAAAAATCATTATTAGGTTGAAATAAAATTTGTATTTTATATGAATTCTACCTTATGGAAATGGAGATGTAGTAGAGTAGGGTGGGGGGAATTATCATAGATTCAGGGATATGTATCACAGTACACGGGACTCTTGCACCAACCCTGATTGTACACATGCAAAAATCATTATTAGGTTAGAATAAAATTTGTATTTTATATGAATTCTACCTTATGGAAATGGAGATGTAGTAGAGTAGGGTGGGGGGAATTATCATAGATTCAGGGATATGTATCACAGTACACGGGACTCTTGCACCAACCCTTATTGTAGACATGCAAAAATCATTATTAGGTTGAAATAAAATTTGTATTTTATATGAATTCTACCTTATGGAAATGGAGATGTAGTAGAGTAGGGTGGGGGGAATTATCATAGATTCAGGGATATGTATCACAGTACACGGGACTCTTGCACCAACCCTGATTGTACACATGCAAAAATCATTATTAGGTTGAAATAAAACTTGTATTTTATATGAATTCTACCTTATGGAAATGGAGATGTAGTAGAGTAGGGTGGGGGCAATTATCATAGATTCAGGGATATGTATCACAGTACACGGGACTCTTGCACCAACCCTGATTGTACACATGCAAAAATTATTATTAGGTTAAAATGAAATTTGTATTTTATATGAATTCTACCTTATGAAAATGGAGATGTAGTAGAGTAGGGTGGGGGCAATTATCATAGATTCAGGGATATGTATCACAGTACACGGGACTCTTGCACCAACCCTGATTGTACACATGCAAAATCATTATTAGGTTGAAATAAAATTTGTATTTTATATGAATTCTGCCTTATGGAAATGGAGATGTATTAGAGTAGGGTGGGGGCAATAATCATAGATTCAGGGATATGTATCACAGTACACGGGACTCTTGCACCAACCCTGATTGTACACATGCAAAAATCATTATTAGGTTGAAATAAAATTTGTATTTTATATGAATTCTACCTTATGGAAATGGAGATGTAGTAGAGTAGGGTGGGGGCAATTATCATAGATTCAGGGATATGTATCACAGTACACGGGACTCTTGCACCAACCCTGATTGTACACATGCAAAAATCATTATTAGGTTGAAATAAAATTTGTATTTTATATGAATTCTACCTTATGGAAATGGAGATGTAGTAGAGTAGGGTGGGGGCAATTATCATAGATTCAGGGATATGTATCACAGTACACGGGACTCTTGCACCAACCCTGATTGTACACATGCAAAAATCATTATTAGGTTGAAATAAAATTTGTATTTTATATGAATTCTACCTTATGGAAATGGAGATGTAGTAGAGTAGGGTGGGGGCAATTATCATAGATTCAGGGATATGTATCACAGTACACGGGACTCTTGCACCAACCCTGATTGTAGACATGCAAAAATCATTATTAGGTTAGAATAAAATTTGTATTTTATATGAATTCTACCTTATGGAAATGGAGATGTAGTAGAGTAGGGTGGGGGGAATTATCATAGATTCAGGGATATGTATCACAGTACACGGGACTCTTGCACCAACCCTCATTGTACACATGCAAACATTATTATTAGGTTAAAATAAAATTTGTATTTTATATGAATTCTACCTTATGAAAATGGAGATGTAGTAGAGTAGGGTGGGGGCAATTATCATAGATTCAGGGATATGTATCACAGTACACGGGACTCTTGCACCAACCCTGATTGTACACATGCAAAAATCATTATTAGGTTAGAATAAAATTATATTTTATATGAATTCTACCTTATGAAAATGGAGATGTAGTAGAGTAGGGTGGGGGGAATTATCATAGATTCAGGGATATGTATCACAGTACACGGCACTCTTGCACCAAGCCTGATTGTACACATGCAAAAATCATTATTAGGTTAGAATAAAATTTGTATTTTATATGAATTCTACCTTATGGAAATGGAGATGTAGTAGAGTAGGGTGGGGGGAATTATCATAGATTCAGGGATATGTATCACAGTACACGGGACTCTTGCACCAACCCTGATTGTACACATGCAAACATTATTATTAGGTTAAAATAAAATTTGTATTTTATATGAATTCTACCTTATGAAAATCGAGATGTAGTAGAGTAGGGTGGGGGCAATTATCATAGATTCAGGGATATGTATCACAGTACACGGGACTCTTGCACCAACCCTGATTGTACACATGCAAAAATCATTATTAGGTTAGAATAAAATTTGTATTTTATATGAATTCTACCTTATGGAAATGGAGATGTAGTAGAGTAGGGTGGGGGGAATTATCATAGATTCAGGGATATGTATCACAGTACATGGGACTCTTGCACCAACCCTGATTGTACACATGCAAAAATTATTATTACGTTAAAATAAAATTTGTATTTTATATGAATTCTACCTTATGGAAATGGAGATGTAGTAGAGTAGGGTGGGGGGAATTATCATAGATTCAGGGATATGTATCACAGTACACGGGACTCTTGCACCAACCCTGATTGTAGACATGCAAAAATCATTATTAGGTTGAAATAAAATTTGTATTTTATATGAATTCTACCTTATGGAAATGGAGATGTAGTAGAGTAGGGTGGGGGCAATTATCATAGATTCAGGGATATGTATCACAGTACACGGGACTCTTGCACCACCCCTGATTGTAGACATGCAAAAATCATTATTAGGTTAGAATAAAATTTGTATTTTATATGAATTGTACCTTATGGAAATGTAGTAGAGTAGGGTGGGGGGAATTATCATAGATTCAGGGATATGTATCACAGTACACGGGACTCTTGCACCAACCCTGATTGTACACATGCAAAAATCATTATTAGGTTGAAATAAAATTTGTATTTTATATGAATTCTACCTTATGGAAATGGAGATGTAGTAGAGTAGGGTGGGGGCAATTATCATAGATTCAGGGATATGTATCACAGTACACAGGACTCTTGCACCAACCCTGATTGTAGACATGCAAAAATCATTATTAGGTTAGAATAAAATTTGTATTTTATATGAATTCTACCTTATGAAAATGGAGATGTAGTAGAGTAGGGTGGGGGGAATTATCATAGATTCAGTGATATGTATCACAGTACACGGGACTCTTGCACCAACCCTGATTGTACACATGCAAAAATCATTATTAGGTTGAAATAAAACTTGTATTTTATATGAATTCTACCTTATGGAAATGGAGATGTAGTAGAGTAGGGTGGGGGCAATTATCATAGATTCAGGGATATGTATCACAGTACACGGGACTCTTGCACCAACCCTGATTGTAGACATGCAAAAATCATTATTAGGTTGAAATAAAATTTGTATTTTATATGAATTCTACCTTATGGAAATGGAGATGTAGTAGAGTAGGGTGGGGGGAATTATCATAGATTCAGGGATATGTATCACAGTACACGGGACTCTTGCACCAACCCTGATTGTACACATGCAAAAATCATTATTAGGTTGAAATAAAACTTGTATTTTATATGAATTCTACCTTATGGAAATGGAGATGTAGTAGAGTAGGGTGGGGGCAATTATCATAGATTCAGGGATATGTATCACAGTACACGGGACTCTTGCACCAACCCTGATTGTAGACATGCAAAAATCATTATTAGGTTAAAATAAAATTTGTATTTTATATGAATTCTACCTTATGGAAATGGAGATGTAGTAGAGTAGGGTGGGGGGAATTATCATAGATTCAGGGATATGTATCACAGTACACGGGACTCTTGCACCAACCCTGATTGTACACATGCAAAAATCATTATTAGGTTGAAATAAAATTTGTATTTTATATGAATTCTACCTTATGGAAATGGAGATGTAGTAGAGTAGGGTGGGGGGAATTATCATAGATTCAGGGATATGTATCACAGTACACGGGACTCTTGCACCAACCCTGATTGTAGACATGCAAAAATCATTATTAGGTTAGAATAAAATTTGTATTTTATATGAATTCTACCTTATGGAAATGGAGATGTAGTAGAGTAGGGTGGGGGGAATTATCATAGATTCAGGGATATGTATCACAGTACACGGGACTCTTGCACCAACCCTTATTGTAGACATGCAAAAATCATTATTAGGTTGAAATAAAATTTGTATTTTATATGAATTCTACCTTATGGAAATGGAGATGTAGTAGAGTAGGGTGGGGGGAATTATCATAGATTCAGGGATATGTATCACAGTACACGGGACTCTTGCACCAACCCTGATTGTACACATGCAAAAATCATTATTAGGTTGAAATAAAACTTGTATTTTATATGAATTCTACCTTATGGAAATGGAGATGTAGTAGAGTAGGGTGGGGGCAATTATCATAGATTCAGGGATATGTATCACAGTACACGGGACTCTTGCACCAACCCTGATTGTACACATGCAAAAATTATTATTAGGTTAAAATGAAATTTGTATTTTATATGAATTCTACCTTATGAAAATGGAGATGTAGTAGAGTAGGGTGGGGGCAATTATCATAGATTCAGGGATATGTATCACAGTACACGGGACTCTTGCACCAACCCTGATTGTACACATGCAAAAATCATTATTAGGTTGAAATAAAATTTGTATTTTATATGAATTCTGCCTTATGGAAATGGAGATGTAGTGGAGTAGGGTGGGGGCAATTATCATAGATTCAGGGATATGTATCACAGTACACGGGACTCTTGCACCAACCCTGATTGTACACATGCAAAAATCATTATTAGGTTGAAATAAAACTTGTATTTTATATGAATTCTACCTTATGGAAATGGAGATGTAGTAGAGTAGGGTGGGGGCAATTATCATAGATTCAGGGATATGTATCACAGTACACGGGACTCTTGCACCAACCCTGATTGTAGACATGCAAAAATCATTATTAGGTTAAAATAAAATTTGTATTTTATATGAATTCTACCTTATGGAAATGGAGATGTAGTAGAGTAGGGTGGGGGGAATTATCATAGATTCAGGGATATGTATCACAGTACACGGGACTCTTGCACCAACCCTGATTGTACACATGCAAAAATTATTATTAGGTTAAAATGAAATTTGTATTTTATATGAATTCTACCTTATGAAAATGGAGATGTAGTAGAGTAGGGTGGGGGCAATTATCATAGATTCAGGGATATGTATCACAGTACACGGGACTCTTGCACCAACCCTGATTGTACACATGCAAAATCATTATTAGGTTGAAATAAAATTTGTATTTTATATGAATTCTGCCTTATGGAAATGGAGATGTATTAGAATAGGGTGGGGGCAATTATCATAGATTCAGGGATATGTATCACAGTACACGGGACTCTTGCACCAACCCTGATTGTACACATGTAAAAATCATTATTAGGTTGAAATAAAATTTGTATTTTATATGAATTCTACCTTATGGAAATGGAGATGTAGTAGAGTAGGGTGGGGGGAATTATCATAGATTCAGGGATATGTATCACAGTACACGGGACTCTTGCACCAACCCTGATTGTACACATGCAAAAATCATTATTAGGTTGAAATAAAATTTGTATTTTATATGAATTCTACCTTATGGAAATGGAGATGTAGTAGAGTAGGGTGGGGGCAATTATCATAGATTCAGGGATATGTATCACAGTACACGGGACTCTTGCACCAACCCTGATTGTACACATGCAAAAATCATTATTAGGTTGAAATAAAATTTGTATTTTATATGAATTCTACCTTATGGAAATGGAGATGTAGTAGAGTAGGGTGGGGGCAATTATCATAGATTCAGGGATATGTATCACAGTACACGGGACTCTTGCACCAACCCTGATTGTACACATGCAAAAATCATTATTAGGTTGAAATAAAATTTGTATTTTATATGAATTCTACCTTATGGAAATGGAGATGTAGTAGAGTAGGGTGGGGGCAATTATCATAGATTCAGGGATATGTATCACAGTACACGGGACTCTTGCACCAACCCTGATTGTAGACATGCAAAAATCATTATTAGGTTAGAATAAAATTTGTATTTTATATGAATTCTACCTTATGGAAATGGAGATGTAGTATAGTAGGGTGGGGGGAATTATCATAGATTCAGGGTTATGTATCACAGTACATGGGACTCTTGCACCAACCCTGATTGTACACATGCAAAAATTATTATTAGGTTAAAATGAAATTTGTATTTTATATGAATTCTACCTTATGAAAATGGAGATGTAGTAGAGTAGGGTGGGGGCAATTATCATAGATTCAGGGATATGTATCACAGTACACGGGACTCTTGCACCAACCCTGATTGTACACATGCAAAAATCATTATTAGGTTGAAATAAAATTTGTATTTTATATGAATTCTACCTTATGGAAATGGAGATGTAGTAGAGTAGGGTGGGGGCAATTATCATAGATTCAGGGATATGTATCACAGTACACGGGACTCTTGCACCAACCCTGATTGTAGACATGCAAAAATCATTATTAGGTTAGAATAAAATTTGTATTTTATATGAATTCTACCTTATGAAAATGGAGATGTAGTAGAGTAGGGTGGGGGGAATTATCATAGATTCAGGGATATGTATCACAGTACACGGGACTCTTGCACCAACCCTGATTGTACACATGCAAAAATCATTATTAGGTTGAAATAAAATTTGTATTTTATATGAATTCTACCTTATGGAAATGGAGATGTAGTAGAGTAGGGTGGGGGCAATTATCATAGATTCAGGGATATGTATCACAGTACACGGGACTCTTGCACCAACCCTGATTGTAGACATGCAAAAATCATTATTAGGTTAGAATAAAATTTGTATTTTATATGAATTCTACCTTATGGAAATGGAGATGTAGTATAGTAGGGTGGGGGGAATTATCATAGATTCAGGGTTATGTATCACAGTACACGGGACTCTTGCACCAACCCTGATTGTACACATGCAAAAATTATTATTAGGTTAAAATGAAATTTGTATTTTATATGAATTCTACCTTATGAAAATGGAGATGTAGTAGAGTAGGGTGGGGGCAATTATCATAGATTCAGGGATATGTATCACAGTACACGGGACTCTTGCACCAACCCTGATTGTACACATGCAAAAATCATTATTAGGTTGAAATAAAATTTGTATTTTATATGGATTCTACCTTATGGAAATGGAGATGTAGTAGAGTAGGGTGGGGGCAATTATCATAGATTCAGGGATATGTATCACAGTACACGGGACTCTTGCACCAACCCTGATTGTACACATGCAAAAATCATTATTAGGTTGAAATAAAATTTGTATTTTATATGAATTCTACCTTATGGAAATGGAGATGTAGTAGAGTAGGGTGGGGGTAATTATCATAGATTCAGGGATATGTATCACAGTACACGGGACTCTTGCACCAACCCTGATTGTACACATGCAAAAATCATTATTAGGTTGAAATAAAATTTGTATTTTATATGAATTCTACCTTATGGAAATGGAGATGTAGTAGATTATGGTGGGGGCAATTATCATAGATTCAGGGATATGTATCACAGTACACGGGACTCTTGCACCAACCCTGATTGTAGACATGCAAAAATCATTATTAGGTTAGAATAAAATTTGTATTTTATATGAATTCTACCTTATGGAAATGGAGATGTAGTAGAGTAGGGTGGGGGCAATTATCATAGATTCAGGGATATGTATCACAGTACACGGGACTCTTGCACCAACCCTGATTGTACACATGCAAAAATCATTATTAGGTTGAAATAAAATTTGTATTTTATATGAATTCTACCTTATGGAAATGGAGATGTATTAGAGTAGGGTGGGGGCAATTATCATAGATTCAGGGATATGTATCACAGTACACGGGACTCTTGCACCAACCCTGATTGTAGACATGCAAAAATCATTATTAGGTTAGAATAAAATTTGTATTTTATATGAATTCTACCTTATGAAAATGGAGATGTAGTAGAGTAGGGTGGGGGGAATTATCATAGATTCAGGGATATGTATCACAGTACACGGGACTCTTGCACTAACCCTGATTGTACACATGCAAAAATCATTATTAGGTTGAAATAAAATTTGTATTTTATATGAATTCTACCTTATGGAAATGGAGATGTAGTAGAGTAGGGTGGGGGCAATTATCATAGATTCAGGGATATGTATCACAGTACACGGGACTCTTGCACCAACCCTGATTGTACACATGCAAAAATTATTATTAGGTTCAAATGAAATTTCTATTTTATATGAATTCTACCTTATGAAAATGGAGATGTAGTAGAGTAGGGTGGGGGCAATTATCATAGATTCAGGGATATGTATCACAGTACACGGGACTCTTGCACCAACCCTGATTGTACACATGCAAAAATCATTATTAGGTTGAAATAAAATTTGTATTTTATATGAATTCTACCTTATGGAAATGGAGATGTAGTAGATTATGGTGGGGGCAATTATCATAGATTCAGGGATATGTATCACAGTACACGGGACTCTTGCACCAACCCTGATTGTAGACATGCAAAAATCATTATTAGGTTAGAATAAAATTTGTATTTTATATGAATTCTACCTTATGGAAATGGAGATGTAGTAGAGTAGGGTGGGGGCAATTATCATAGATTCAGGGATATGTATCACAGTACACGGGACTCTTGCACCAACCCTGATTGTACACATGCAAAAATCATTATTAGGTTGAAATAAAATTTGTATTTTATATGAATTCTACCTTATGGAAATGGAGATGTAGTAGAGTAGGGTGGGGGCAATTATCATAGATTCAGGGATATGTATCACAGTACACGGGACTCTTGCACCAACCCTGATTGTAGACATGCAAAAATCATTATTAGGTTAGAATAAAATTTGTATTTTATATGAATTCTACCTTATGAAAATGGAGATGTAGTAGAGTAGGGTGGGGGGAATTATCATAGATTCAGGGATATGTATCACAGTACACGGGACTCTTGCACTAACCCTGATTGTACACATGCAAAAATCATTATTAGGTTGAAATAAAATTTGTATTTTATATGAATTCTACCTTATGGAAATGGAGATGTAGTAGAGTAGGGTGGGGGCAATTATCATAGATTCAGGGATATGTATCACAGTACACGGGACTCTTGCACCAACCCTGATTGTAGACATGCAAAAATCATTATTAGGTTAGAATAAAATTTATATTTTATATGAATTCTACCTTATGGAAATGGAGATGTAGTAGAGTAGGGTGGGGGGAATTATCATAGATTCAGGGATATGTATCACAGTACACGGGACTCTTGCACCAACCCTGATTGTACACATGCAAAAATTATTATTAGGTTCAAATGAAATTTCTATTTTATATGAATTCTACCTTATGAAAATGGAGATGTAGTAGAGTAGGGTGGGGGCAATTATCATAGATTCAGGGATATGTATCACAGTACACGGGACTCTTGCACCAACCCTGATTGTACACATGCAAAAATTATTATTAGGTTAGAATTAAATTTGTATTTTATATGAATTCTGCCTCATGAAAATGGAGATGTAGTAGAGTAGGGTGGGGGGAATTATCATAGATTCAGGGAGATGTATCACAGTACACGGGACTCTTGCACCAACCCTGATTGTACACGTGCAAAAATTATTATTAGGTTAGAATAAAATTTGTATTTTATATGAATTCTACCTTATGGAAATGGAGATGTAGTAGAGTAGGGTGGGGGGAATTATCATAGATTCAGGGATATGTATCACCGTACACGGGACTCTTGCACCAACCCTGATTGTACACGTGCAAAAATTATTATTAGGTTAGAATAAAATTTGTATTTTATATGAATTCTACCTTATGGAAATGGAGATGTAGTAGAGTAGGGTGGGGGTAATTATCATAGATTCAGGGATATGTATCACAGTACACGGGACTCTTGCACCAACCCTGATTGTACACATGCAAAAATCATTATTAGGTTAGAATAAAATTTGTATTTTATATGAATTCTACCTTATGGAAATGGAGATGTAGTAGAGTAGGGTGGGGGCAATTATCATAGATTCAGGGATATGTATCACAGTACACGGGACTCTTGCACCAACCCTGATTGTACACATGCAAAAATTATTATTAGGTTAAAATAAAATTTGTATTTTATATGAATTCTACCTTATGGAAATGGAGATGTAGTAGAGTAGGGTGGGGGCAATTATCATAGATTCAGGGATATGTATCACAGTACACGGGACTCTTGCACCAACCCTGATTGTACACGTGCAAAAATTATTATTAGGTTAGAATAAAATTTGTATTTTATATGAATTCTACCTTATGGAAATGGAGATGTAGTAGAGTAGGGTGGGGGCAATTATCATAGATTCAGGGATATGTATCACAGTACACGGGACTCTTGCACCAACCCTGATTGTACACATGCAAAAATTATTATTAGGTTAAAATAAAATTTGTATTTGATATGAATTCTACCTTATGGAAATGGAGATGTAGTAGAGTAGGGTGGGGGGAATTATCATAGATTCAGGGATATGTATCCTAGTACACGGGACTCTTGCACCAACCCTGATTGTGCACATGCAAACATTATTATTATGTTAAAATAAAATTTGTATTTTATATGAATTCTACCTTATGAAAATGGAGATGTAGTAGAGTAGGGTGGGGGGAATTATCATAGATTCAGGGATATGTATCACAGTACACGGGACTCTTGCACCCACCCTGATTGTACACATGCAAACATTATTATTAGGTTAAAATAAAATTTGTATTTGATATGAATTCTACCTTATGCAAATGGAGATGTAGTAGAGTAGGGTGGGGGCAATTATCATAGATTCAGGGATATGTATCACAGTACACGGGACTCTTGCACCAACCCTGATTGTGCACATGCAAACATTATTATTAAGTTAAAATAAAATTTGTATTTGATATGAATTCTACCTTATGGAAATGGAGATGTAGTAGAGTAGGGTGGGGGCAATTATCATAGATTCAGGGATATGTATCACAGTACACGGGACTCTTGCACCAACCCTGATTGTACACATGCAAAAATCATTATTAGGTTAGAATAAAATTTGTATTTTATATGAATTCTACCTTATGAAAATGGAGATGTAGTAGAGTAGGGTGGGGGGAATTATCATAGATTCAGGGATATGTATCACAGTACACTAGACTCTTGCAGCAACCCTGATTGTACACATGCACAAATTATTATTTGGTTAAAATAAAATTTGTATTTTATATGAATTCTACCTTATGAAAATGGAGATGTAGTAGAGTAGGGTGGGGGCAATTATCATAGATTCAGGGATATGTATCACAGTACACGGGACTCTTGCACCAACCCTGATTGTACACATGCAAAAATTATTATTAGGTTAAAATAAAATTTGTATTTTATACGAATTCTACCTTATGAAAATAGAGATGTAGTAGAGTAGGGTGGGGGCAATTATCATAGATTCAGGGATATGTATCACAGTACACGGGACTCTTGCACCAACCCTGATTGTACACATGCAAAAATTATTATTAGGTTAAAATAAAATTTGTATTTTATATGAATTCTACCTTATGAAAATGGAGATGTAGTAGAGTAGGGTGGGGGCAATTATCATAGATTCAGGGATATGTATCACAGTACACGGGACTCTTGCACCAACCCTGATTGTACACATGGAAAAATTATTATTAGGTTAAAATAAAATTTGTATTTTATATGAATTCTACCTTATGAAAATGGAGATGTAGTAGAGTAGGGTGGGGGCAATTATCATAGATTCAGGGATATGTATCACAGTACACGGGACTCTTGCACCCACCCTGATTGTTCACATGCAAACATTATTATTAGGTTAAAATAAAATTTGTATTTGATATGAATTCTACCTTATGGAAATGGAGATGTAGTAGAGTAGGGTGGGGGCAATTATCATAGATTCGGGATATGTATCACAGTACACGGGACTCTTGCACCAACCCTGATTGTGCACATGCAAACATTATTATTATGTTAAAATAAAATTTGTATTTGATATGAATTCTACCTTATGGAAATGGAGATGTAGTAGAGTAGGGTGGGGGCAATTATCATAGATTCAGGGATATGTATCACAGTACACGGGACTCTTGCACCAACCCTGATTGTACACATGCAAACATTATTATTAGGTTAAAATAAAATTTGTATTTTATATGAATTCTACCTTATGGAAATGGAGATGTAGTAGAGTAGGGTGGGGGGAATTATCATAGATTCAGGGATATGTATCACAGTACACGGGACTCTTGCACCAACCCTGATTGTGCCCATGCAAAAATTATTATTAGGTTAAAATAAAATTTGTATTTTATATGAATTCTAAATTATGAAAATGGAGATGTAGTAGAGTAGGGTGGGGGCAATTATCATAGATTCAGGGATATGTATCACAGTACACGGGACTCTTGCACCAACCCTGATTGTAGACATGCAAACATTATTATTAGGTTAAAATAAAATTTGTATTTTATATGAATTCTACCTTATGAAAATGGAGATGTAGTAGAGTAGGGTGGGGGCAATTATCATAGATTCAGGGATATGTATCACAGTACACGGGACTCTTGCACCAACCCTGATTGTACACATGCAAACATTATTATTAGGTTAAAATAAAATTTGTATTTTATATGAATTCTACCTTATGAAAATTGAGATGTAGTAGAGTAGGGTGGGGGCAATTATCATAGATTCTGGGATATGTATCACAGTACACGGGACTCTTGCTCCAACCCTGATTGTACACATGCAAACATTATTATTAGGTTAAAATAAAATTTGTATTTTATATGAATTCTACCTTATGAAAATGGAGATGTAGTAGAGTAGGGTGGGGGCAATTATCATAGATTCAGGGATATGTATCACAGTACACGGGACTCTTGCACCAACCCTGATTGTACACATGCAAACATTATTATTAGGTTAAAATAAAATTTGTATTTTATATGAATTCTACCTTATGGAAATGGAGATGTAGTAGAGTAGGGTGGGGGGAATTATCATAGATTCAGGGATATGTATCACAGTACACGGGACTCTTGCACCAACCCAGATTGTACACATGCAAAAATTATTATTAGGTTAAAATAAAATTTGTATTTTATATGAATTCTACCTTATGAAAATGGAGATGTAGTAGAGTAGGGTGGGGGCAATTATCATAGATTCAGGGATATGTATCACAGTACACGGGACTCTTGCACCAACCCTGATTGTACACATGCAAAAATTATTATTAGGTTAAAATAAAATTTGTATTTTATATGAATTCTACCTTATGAAAATGGAGATGTAGTAGAGTAGTGTGGGGGCAATTATCATAGATTCAGGGATATGTATCACAGTACACGGGACTCTTGCACCAACCCTGATTGTACAGATGCAAAAATTATTATTAGGTTAAAATAAAATTTGTATTTTATATGAATTCTACCTTATGAAAATGGAGATGTAGTAGAGTAGGGTGGGGGCAATTATCATAGATTCAGGGATATGTATCACAGTACACGGGACTCTTGCACCAACCCTGATTGTACACATGCAAAAATTATTATTAGCTTAAAATAAAATTTGTATTTTATATGAATTCTACCTTATGAAAATGGAGATGTAGTAGAGTAGGGTGGGGGCAATTATCATAGATTCAGGGATATGTATCACAGTACACGGGACTCTTGCACCAACCCTGATTGTACAGATGCAAAAATTATTATTAGGTTAAAATAAAATTTGTATTTTATCCGAATTCTACCTTATGAAAATAGAGATGTAGTAGAGTAGGGTGGGGGCAATTATCATAGATTCAGGGATATGTATCACAGTACACGGGACTCTTGCACCAACCCTGATTGTACACATGCAAACATTATTATTAGGTTAAAATAAAATTTGTATTTTATATGAATTCTACCTTATGAAAATGGAGATGTAGTAGAGTAGGGTGGGGGCAATTATCATAGATTCAGGGATATGTATCACAGTACACGGGACTCTTGCACCAACCCTGATTGTACACATGCAAACATTATTATTAGGTTAAAATAAAATTTGTATTTTATATGAATTCTACCTTATGAAAATGGAGATGTAGTAGAGTAGGGTGGGGGCAATTATCATAGATTCTGGGATATGTATCACAGTACACGGGACTCTTGCTCCAACCCTGATTGTACACATGCAAACATTATTATTAGGTTAAAATAAAATTTGTATTTTATATGAATTCTACCTTATGAAAATGGAGATGTAGTAGAGTAGGGTGGGGGCAATTATCATAGATTCAGGGATATGTATCACAGTACACGGGACTCTTGCACCAACCCTGATTGTACACATGCAAACATTATTATTAGGTTAAAATAAAATTTGTATTTTATATGAATTCTACCTTATGGAAATGGAGATGTAGTAGAGTAGGGTGGGGGGAATTATCATAGATTCAGGGATATGTATCACAGTACACGGGACTCTTGCACCAACCCAGATTGTACACATGCAAAAATTATTATTAGGTTAAAATAAAATTTGTATTTTATATGAATTCTACCTTATGAAAATGGAGATGTAGTAGAGTAGGGTGGGGGCAATTATCATAGATTCAGGGATATTTATCACAGTACACGGGACTCTTGCACCAACCCTGATTGTACACATGCAAAAATTATTATTAGGTTAAAATAAAATTTGTATTTTATATGAATTCTACCTTATGAAAATGGAGATGTAGTAGAGTAGGGTGGGGGCAATTATCATAGATTCAGGGATATGTATCACAGTACACGGGACTCTTGCACCAACCCTGATTGTACACATGCAAACATTATTATTAGGTTAAAATAAAATTTCTATTTTATATGAATTCTACCTTATGAAAATGGAGATGTAGTAGAGTAGGGTGGGGGCAATTATCATAGATTCAGGGATATGTATCACAGTACACGGGACTCTTGCACCAACCCTGATTGTACACATGCAAACATTATTATTAGGTTAAAATAAAATTTGTATTTTATATGAATTCTGCCTTATGAAAATGGAGATGTAGTAGAGTAGGGTGGGGGCAATTATCATAGATTCAGTCATATGTATCACAGTACACGGGACTCTTGCACCAACCCTGATTGTACACATGCAAACATTATTATTAGGTTAAAATAAAATTCGTATTTTATATGAATTCTACCTTATGGAAATGGAGATGTAGTAGAGTAGGGTGGGGGCAATTATCATAGATTCAGGGATATGTATCACAGTACACGGGACTCTTGCACCCACGCTGATTGTACACATGCAAACATTATTATTAGGTTAAAATAAAATTTGTATTTTATATGAATTCTACCTTATGAAAATGGAGATGTAGTAGAGTAGGGTGGGGGCAATTATCATAGATTCTGGGATATGTATCACAGTACACGGGACTCTTGCTCCAACCCTGATTGTACACATGCAAACATTATTATTAGGTTAAAATAAAATTTGTATTTTATATGAATTCTACCTTATGAAAATGGAGATGTAGTAGAGTAGGGTGGGGGCAATTATCATAGATTCAGGGATATGTATCACAGTACACGGGACTCTTGCACCAACCCTGATTGTACACATGCAAAAATTATTATTAGGTTAAAATAAAATTTGTATTTTATATGAATTCTACCTTATGGAAATGGAGATGTAGTAGAGTAGGGTGGGGGCAATTATCATAGATTCAGGGATATGTATCACAGTACACGGGACTCTTGCACCAACCCTGATTGTACACATGCAAACATTATTATTAGGTTAAAATAAAATTTGTATTTTATATGAATTCTACCTTATGAAAATGGAGATGTAGGAGAGTAGGGTGGGGGCAATTATCATAGATTCAGGGATATGTATCACAGTACACGGTACTCTGGCACCAACCCTGATTGTACACATGCAAACATTATTATTAGGTTAAAATAAAATTTGTATTTTATATGAATTCTACCTTATGAAAATGGAGATGTAGTAGAGTAGGGTGGGGGGAATTATCATAGATTCAGGGATATTTATCGCAGTACACGGGACTCTTGCACCAACCCTGATTGTACACATGCAAACATTATTATTAGGTTAAAATAAAATTTGTATTTTATATGAATTCTACCTTATGAAAATGGAGATGTAGTAGAGTAGGGTGGGGGCAATTATCATAGATTCAGGGATATGTATCACAGTACACGGGACTCTTGCACCCACCCTGATTGTACACATGCAAAAATTATTATTAGGTTAAAATAAAATTTATATTTTATATGAATTCTACCTTATGAAAATGGAGATGTAGTAGAGTAGGGTGGGGGCAATTATCATAGATTCAGGGATATGTATCACAGTACACGGGACTCTTGCACCAACCCTGATTGTACACATGCAAAAATTATTATTAGGTTAAAATAAAATTTGTATTTTATATGAATTCCACCTTATGAAAATGGAGATGTAGTAGAGTAGGGTGGGGGCAATTATCATAGATTCAGGGATATGTATCACAGTACACGGGACTCTTGCACCAACCCTGATTGTACACATGCAAACATTATTATTAAGTTAAAATAAAATTTGTATTTTATATGAATTCTACCTTATGAAAATGGAGATATAGTAGAGTAGGTTGGGGGCAATTATCATAGATTCAGGGATATGTATCACAGTACACGGGACTCTTGCACCAACCCTGATTGTACACATGCAAAAATTATTATTAGGTTAAAATAAAATTTGTATTTTATATGAATTCTACCTTATGAAAATGGAGATCTAGTAGAGTACGGTGGGGGCAATTATCATAGATTCAGGGATATGTATCACAGTACACGGGACTCTTGCACCAACCCTGATTGTACACATGCAAAAATTATTATTAGGTTAAAATAAAATTTGTATTTTATATGAATTCTACCTTATGAAAATGGAGATGTAGTAGTGTACGCTGGGGGCAATTCTCATAGATTCAGGGATATGTATCACAGTACACGGGACTCTTGCACCAACCCTGATTGTACACATGCAAACATTATTATTAGGTTAAAATAAAATTTGTATTTTATATGAATTCTACCTTATGAAAATGGAGATGTAGTAGAGTAGGGTGGGGGCAATTATCATAGATTCAGGGATATGTATCACAGTACACGGGACTCTTGCACCAACCCTTATTGTACACATGCAAAAATTATTATTAGGTTAAAATAAAATTTGTATTTTATATGAATTCTACCTTATGAAAATGGAGATCTAGTAGAGTACGGTGGGGGCAATTATCATAGATTCAGGGATATGTATCACAGTACACGGGACTCTTGCACCAACCCTGATTGTACACATGCAAACATTATTATTAGGTTAAAATAAAATTTGTATTTTATATGAATTCTACCTTATGAAAATGGAGATGTAGTAGAGTACGGTGGGGGCAATTATCATAGATTCAGGGATATGTATCGCAGTACACGGGACTCTTGCACCAACCCTGATTGTACACATGCAAAAATTATTATTAGGTTAAAATAAAATTTGTATTTTATATGAATTCTACCTTATGAAAATGGAGATGTAGTAGAGTACGGTGGGGGCAATTATCATAGATTCAGGGATATGTATCACAGTACACGGGACTCTTGCACCAACCCCGATTGTACACATGCAAACATTATTATTAGGTTAAAATAAAATTTGTATTTTATATGAATTCTACCTTATGAAAATGGAGATGTAGTAGAGTAGGGTCGGGGGAATTATCATAGATTCAGGGATATGTATCACAGTACACGGGACTCTTGCACCAAACCTGATTGTACACATGCAAACATTATTATTAGGTTAAAATAAAATTTGTATTTTATATGAATTCTACCTTATGAAAATGGAGATGTAGTAGAGTAGGGTGGGGGGAATTATCATAGATTCAGGGATATGTATCACAGTACACGGGACTCTTGCTGCAACCCTGATTGTACACATGCAAACATTATTATTAGGTGAAAATAAAATTTGTATTTTATATGAATTCTACTTTATGAAAGTGGAGATGTAGTAGAGTACGGTGGGGGCAATTATCATAGATTCAGGGATATGTATCACAGTACACGGGACTCTTGCAGCAACCCTGATTGTACACATGCAAAAATCATTATTAGGTTGAAATAAAATTTGTATTTTATATGAATTCTACCTTATGGAAATGGAGATGTAGTAGAGTAGGGTGGGGGGAATTATCATAGATTCAGGGATATGTATCACAGTACACGGGACTCTTGCACCAACCCTGATTGTACACATGCAAACATTATTATTAGGTTAAAATAAAATTTGTATTTTATATGAATTCTACCTTATGAAAGTGGAGATGTAGTAGAGTAGGGTGGGGGGAATTATCATAGATTCAGGGATATGTATCACAGTACACGGGACTCTTGCACCAACCCTGATTGTAGACATGCAAAAATTATTATTAGGTTAGAATAAAATTTGTATTTTATATGAATTCTACCTTATGAAAATGGAGATGTAGTAGAGTAGGGTTGGGGCAATTATCATAGATTCAGGGATATGTATCACAGTACACGGGACTCTTGCACCAACCCTGATTGTAGACATGCAAAAATTATTATTAGGTTAAAATAAAATTTGTATTTTATATGAATTTTACCTTATGGAGATGTAGTAGAGTAGGGTGGGGGGGAATTATCATAGATTCAGGGATATGTATCACAGTACACGGGACTCTTGCACCAACCCTGATTGTACACATGCAAAAATTATTATTAGGTTAGAATAAAATTTGTATTTTATATGAATTCTACCTTATGAAAATGGAGATGTAGTAGAGTAGGGTTGGGGCAATTATCATAGATTCAGGGATATATATCACAGTACACGGGACTCTTGCACCAACCCTGATTGTAGACATGCAAAAATTATTATTAGGTTATAATAAAATTTCTATTTTATATGAATTTTACCTTATGGAGATGTAGTAGAGTAGGGTGGGGGGGAATTATCATAGATTCCGGGATATGTATCACAGTACACGGGACTCTTGCACCAACCCTGATTGTACACATGCAAAAATTATTATTAGGTTAGAATAAAATTTGAATTTTATATGAATTCTACCTTATGAAAATGGAGATGTAGTAGAGTAGGGTTGGGGCAATTATCATAGATTCAGGGATATGTATCACAGTACACGGGACTCTTGCACCAACCCTGATTGTAGACATGCAAAAATTATTATTAGGTTAAAATAAAATTTGTATTTTATATGAATTTTACCTTATGGAAATGTAGTAGAGTAGGGTGGGGGGGAATTATCATAGATTCAGGGATATGTATCACAGTACACGGGACTCTTGCACCAACCCTGATTGTACACATGCAAAAATTATTATTAGGTTAAAATAAAATTTGTATTTTATATGAATTCTACCTTATGAAAATGGAGATGTAAGAGTAGGGTGGGGGCAATTATCATAGATTCAGGGATATGTATCACAGTACACGGGACTCTTGCACCAACCCTGATTGTACACATGTAAAAATTATTATTAGGTTAAAATAAAATTTGTATTTTATATGAATTCTACCTTATGAAAATGGAGATCTAGTAGAGTACGGTGGGGGCAATTATCATAGATTCAGGGATATGTATCACAGTACACGGGACTCTTGCACCAACCCTGATTGTACACATGCAAAAATTATTATTAGGTTAAAATAAAATTTGTATTTTATATGAATTCTACCTTATGAAAATGGAGATGTAGTAGAGTAGGGTGGGGGCAATTATCATAGATTCAGGGATATGTATCACAGTACACGGGACTCTTGCACCAACCCTGATTGTACACATGCAAAAATTATTATTAGGTTAAAATAAAATTTGTATTTTATATGAATTCTACCTTATGAAAATGGACATCTAGTAGAGTACGGTGGGGGCAATTATCATAGATTCAGGGATATGTATCACAGTACATGGGACTCTTGCACCAACCCTGATTGTACACATGCAAAAATTATTATTAGGTTAAAATAAAATTTGTATTTTATATGAATTCTACCTTATGAAAATGGAGATCTAGTAGAGTACGGTGGGGGCAATTATCATAGATTCAGGGATATGTATCACAGTACACGGGACTCTTGCACCAACCCTGATTGTACACATGCAAAAATTATTATTAGGTTAAAATAAAATTTGCATTTTATATGAATTCTACCTTATGAAAATGGAGATGTAGTAGTGTACGCTGGGGGCAATTCTCATAGATTCAGGGATATGTATCACAGTACACGGGACTCTTGCACCAACCCTGATTGTACACATGCAAACATTATTATTAGGTTAAAATAAAATTTGTATTTTATATGAATTCTACCTTATGAAAATGGAGATGTAGTAGAGTAGGGTGGGGGCAATTATCATAGATTCAGGGATATGTATCACAGTACACGGGACTCTTGCACCAACCCTTATTGTACACATGCAAAAATTATTATTAGGTTAAAATAAAATTTGTATTTTATATGAATTCTACCTTATGAAAATGGAGATCTAGTAGAGTACGGTGGGGGCAATTATCATAGATTCAGGGATATGTATCACAGTACACGGGACTCTTGCACCAACCCTGATTGTACACATGCAAACATTATTATTAGGTTAAAATAAAATTTGTATTTTATATGAATTCTACCTTATGAAAATGGAGATGTAGTAGAGTACGGTGGGGGCAATTATCATAGATTCAGGGATATGTATCACAGTACACGGGACTCTTGCACCAACCCTGATTGTACACATGCAAAAATTATTATTAGGTTAAAATAAAATTTGTATTTTATATGAATTCTACCTTATGAAAATGGAGATGTAAGAGTAGGGTGGGGGCAATTATCATAGATTCAGGGATATGTATCACAGTACACGGGACTCTTGCACCAACCCTGATTGTACACATGTAAAAATTATTATTAGGTTAAAATAAAATTTGTATTTTATATGAATTCTACCTTATGAAAATGGAGATCTAGTAGAGTACGGTGGGGGCAATTATCATAGATTCAGGGATATGTATCACAGTACACGGGACTCTTGCACCAACCCTGATTGTACACATGCAAAAATTATTATTAGGTTAAAATAAAATTTGTATTTTATATGAATTCTACCTTATGAAAATGGAGATGTAGTAGAGTAGGGTGGGGGCAATTATCATAGATTCAGGGATATGTATCACAGTACACGGGACTCTTGCACCAACCCTGATTGTACACATGCAAAAATTATTATTAGGTTAAAATAAAATTTGTATTTTATATGAATTCTACCTTATGAAAATGGACATCTAGTAGAGTACGGTGGGGGCAATTATCATAGATTCAGGGATATGTATCACAGTACATGGGACTCTTGCACCAACCCTGATTGTACACATGCAAAAATTATTATTAGGTTAAAATAAAATTTGTATTTTATATGAATTCTACCTTATGAAAATGGAGATCTAGTAGAGTACGGTGGGGGCAATTATCATAGATTCAGGGATATGTATCACAGTACACGGGACTCTTGCACCAACCCTGATTGTACACATGCAAAAATTATTATTAGGTTAAAATAAAATTTGCATTTTATATGAATTCTACCTTATGAAAATGGAGATGTAGTAGTGTACGCTGGGGGCAATTCTCATAGATTCAGGGATATGTATCACAGTACACGGGACTCTTGCACCAACCCTGATTGTACACATGCAAACATTATTATTAGGTTAAAATAAAATTTGTATTTTATATGAATTCTACCTTATGAAAATGGAGATGTAGTAGAGTAGGGTGGGGGCAATTATCATAGATTCAGGGATATGTATCACAGTACACGGGACTCTTGCACCAACCCTTATTGTACACATGCAAAAATTATTATTAGGTTAAAATAAAATTTGTATTTTATATGAATTCTACCTTATGAAAATGGAGATCTAGTAGAGTACGGTGGGGGCAATTATCATAGATTCAGGGATATGTATCACAGTACACGGGACTCTTGCACCAACCCTGATTGTACACATGCAAACATTATTATTAGGTTAAAATAAAATTTGTATTTTATATGAATTCTACCTTATGAAAATGGAGATGTAGTAGAGTACGGTGGGGGCAATTATCATAGATTCAGGGATATGTATCACAGTACACGGGACTCTTGCACCAACCCTGATTGTACACATGCAAAAATTATTATTAGGTTAAAATAAAATTTGTATTTTATATGAATTCTACCTTATGAAAATGGAGATGTAGTAGAGTACGGTGGGGGCAATTATCATAGATTCAGGGATATGTATCACAGTACACGGGACTCTTGCACCAACCCTGATTGTACACATGCAAACATTATTATTAGGTTAAAATAAAATTTGTATTTTATATGAATTCTACCTTATGAAAATGGAGATGTAGTAGAGTAGGGTGGGGGCAATTATCATAGATTCAGGGATATGTATCACAGTACACGGGACTCTTGCACCAACCCTTATTGTACACATGCAAAAATTATTATTAGGTTAAAATAAAATTTGTATTTTATATGAATTCTACCTTATGAAAATGGAGATCTAGTAGAGTACGGTGGGGGCAATTATCATAGATTCAGGGATATGTATCACAGTACACGGGACTCTTGCACCAACCCTGATTGTACACATGCAAACATTATTATTAGGTTAAAATAAAATTTGTATTTTATATGAATTCTACCTTATGAAAATAGAGATGTAGTAGAGTACGGTGGGGGCAATTATCATAGATTCAGGGATATGTATCACAGTACACGGGACTCTTGCACCAACCCTGATTGTACACATGCAAAAATTATTATTAGGTTAAAATAAAATTTGTATTTTATATGAATTCTACCTTATGAAAATGGAGATGTAGTAGAGTACGGTGGGGGCAATTATCATAGATTCAGGGATATGTATCACAGTACACGGGACTCTTGCACCAACCCTGATTGTACACATGCAAAAATTATTATTAGGTTAAAATAAAATTTGCATTTTATATGAATTCTACCTTATGAAAATGGAGATGTAGTAGTGTACGCTGGGGGCAATTCTCATAGATTCAGGGATATGTATCACAGTACACGGGACTCTTGCACCAACCCTGATTGTACACATGCAAACATTATTATTAGGTTAAAATAAAATTTGTATTTTATATGAATTCTACCTTATGAAAATGGAGATGTAGTAGAGTAGGGTGGGGGCAATTATCATAGATTCAGGGATATGTATCACAGTACACGGGACTCTTGCACCAACCCTTATTGTACACATGCAAAAATTATTATTAGGTTAAAATAAAATTTGTATTTTATATGAATTCTACCTTATGAAAATGGAGATCTAGTAGAGTACGGTGGGGGCAATTATCATAGATTCAGGGATATGTATCACAGTACACGGGACTCTTGCACCAACCCTGATTGTACACATGCAAACATTATTATTAGGTTAAAATAAAATTTGTATTTTATATGAATTCTACCTTATGAAAATGGAGATGTAGTAGAGTACGGTGGGGGCAATTATCATAGATTCAGGGATATGTATCACAGTACACGGGACTCTTGCACCAACCCTGATTGTACACATGCAAAAATTATTATTAGGTTAAAATAAAATTTGTATTTTATATGAATTCTACCTTATGAAAATGGAGATGTAGTAGAGTACGGTGGGGGCAATTATCATAGATTCAGGGATATGTATCACAGTACACGGGACTCTTGCACCAACCCTGATTGTACACATGCAAACATTATTATTAGGTTAAAATAAAATTTGTATTTTATATGAATTCTACCTTATGAAAATGGAGATGTAGTAGAGTAGGGTGGGGGCAATTATCATAGATTCAGGGATATGTATCACAGTACACGGGACTCTTGCACCAACCCTTATTGTACACATGCAAAAATTATTATTAGGTTAAAATAAAATTTGTATTTTATATGAATTCTACCTTATGAAAATGGAGATCTAGTAGAGTACGGTGGGGGCAATTATCATAGATTCAGGGATATGTATCACAGTACACGGGACTCTTGCACCAACCCTGATTGTACACATGCAAACATTATTATTAGGTTAAAATAAAATTTGTATTTTATATGAATTCTACCTTATGAAAATAGAGATGTAGTAGAGTACGGTGGGGGCAATTATCATAGATTCAGGGATATGTATCACAGTACACGGGACTCTTGCACCAACCCTGATTGTACACATGCAAAAATTATTATTAGGTTAAAATAAAATTTGTATTTTATATGAATTCTACCTTATGAAAATGGAGATGTAGTAGAGTACGGTGGGGGCAATTATCATAGATTCAGGGATATGTATCACAGTACACGGGACTCTTGCACCAACCCTGATTGTACACATGCAAACATTATTATTAGGTTAAAATAAAATTTGTATTTTATATGAATTCTACCTTATGAAAATGGAGATGTAGTAGAGTAGGGTCGGGGGAATTATCATAGATTCAGGGATATGTATCACAGTACACGGGACTCTTGCACCAACCCTGATTGTACACATGCAAACATTATTATTAGGTTAAAATAAAATTTGTATTTTATATGAATTCTACCTTATGGAAATGGAGATGTAGTAGAGTAGGGTGGGGGGAATTATCATAGATTCAGGGATATGTATCGCAGTACACGGGACTCTTGCACCAACCCTGATTGTACACATGCAAAAATTATTATTAGGTTAAAATAAAATTTGTATTTTATATGAATTCTACCTTATGAAAATGGAGATGTAGTAGTGTACGGTGGGGGCAATTATCATAGATTCAGGGATATGTATCACAGTACACGGGACTCTTGCACCAACCCTGATTGTACACATGCAAACATTATTATTAGGTTAAAATAAAATTTGTATTTTATATGAATTCTACCTTATGAAAATGGAGATGTAGTAGAGTACGGTGGGGGCAATTATCATAGATTCAGGGATATGTATCACAGTACACGGGACTCTTGCACCAACCCTGATTGTACACATGCAAAAATTATTATTAGGTTAGAATAAAATTTGTATTTTATATGAATTCTACCTCATGGAAATGGAGATGTAGTAGAGTAGGGTGGGGGGAATTATCATAGATTCAGGGATATGTATCACAGTACACGGGACTCTTGCACCAACCCTGATTGTACACATGCAAACATTATTATTAGGTTAAAATAAAATTTGTATTTTATATGAATTCTACCTTATGAAAATGGAGATGTAGTAGAGTAGGGTGGGGGGAATTATCATAGATTCAGGGATATGTATCGCAGTACACGGGACTCTTGCACCAACCCTGATTGTACACATGCAAAAATTATTATTCGGTTAAAATAAAATTTGTATTTTATATGAATTCTACCTTATGAAAATGGAGATGTAGTAGAGTACGGTGGGGGCAATTATCATAGATTCAGGGATATGTATCACAGTACACGGGACTCTTGCACCAACCCTGATTGTACACATGCAAACATTATTATTAGGTTAAAATAAAATTTGTATTTTATATGAATTCTACCTTATGAAAATGGAGATGTAGTAGAGTAGGGTCGGGGGAATTATCATAGATTCAGGGATATGTATCACAGTACACGGGACTCTTGCACCAACCCTGATTGTACACATGCAAACATTATTATTAGGTTAAAATAAAATTTGTATTTTATATGAATTCTACCTTATGAAAATGGAGATGTAGTAGAGTAGGGTGGGGGGAATTATCATAGATTCAGGGATATGTATCGCAGTACACGGGACTCTTGCACCAACCCTGATTGTACACATGCAAAAATTATTATTAGGTTAAAATAAAATTTGTATTTTATATGAATTCTACCTTATGAAAATGGAGATGTAGTAGAGTAGGGTGGGGGCAATTATCATAGATTCAGGGATATGTATCACAGTACACGGGACTCTTGCACCAACCCTGATTGTACACATGCAAACATTATTATTAGGTTAAAATAAAATTTGTATTTTATATGAATTCTACCTTATGAAAATGGAGATGTAGTAGAGTAGGGTGGGGGCAATTATCATAGATTCAGGGATATGTATCACAGTACACGGGACTCTTGCACCAACCCTGATTGTACACATGCAAAAATTATTATTAGGTTAGAATAAAATTTGTATTTTATATGAATTCTACCTCATGGAAATGGAGATGTAGTAGAGTAGGGTGGGGGGAATTATCATAGATTCAGGGATATGTATCACAGTACACGGGACTCTTGCACCAACCCTGATTGTACACATGCAAAAATTATTATTCGGTTAAAATAAAATTTGTATTTTATATGAATTCTACCTTATGAAAATGGAGATGTAGTAGAGTACGGTGGGGGCAATTATCATAGATTCAGGGATATGTATCACAGTACACGGGACTCTTGCAGCAACCCTGATTGTACACATGCAAAAATCATTATTAGGTTGAAATAAAATTTGTATTTTATATGAATTCTACCTTATGGAGATGTAGTAGAGTAGGGTGGGGGGGAATTATCATAGATTCAGGGATATGTATCACAGTACACGGGACTCTTGCACCAACCCTGATTGTACACATGCAAACATTATTATTAGGTTAAAATAAAATTTGTATTTTATATGAATTCTACCTTATGGAAATGGAGATGTAGTAGAGTAGGGTGGGGGGAATTATCATAGATTCAGGGATATGTATCACAGTACACGGGACTCTTGCACCAACCCTGATTGTACACATGCAAACATTATTATTAGGTTAAAATAAAATTTGTATTTTATATGAATTCTACTTTATGAAAGTGGAGATGTAGTAGAGTAGGGTGGGGGGAATTATCATAGATTCAGGGATATGTATCACAGTACACGGGACTCTTGCACCAACCCTGATTGTAGACATGCAAAAATTATTATTAGGTTAGAATAAAATTTGTATTTTATATGAATTCTACCTTATGAAAATGGAGATGTAGTAGAGTAGGGTTGGGGCAATTATCATAGATTCAGGGATATGTATCACAGTACACGGGACTCTTGCACCAACCCTGATTGTAGACATGCAAAAATTATTATTAGGTTAAAATAAAATTTGTATTTTATATGAATTTTACCTTATGGAGATGTAGTAGAGTAGGGTGGGGGGGAATTATCATAGATTCAGGGATATGTATCACAGTACACGGGACTCTTGCACCAACCCTGATTGTACACATGCAAAAATTATTATTAGGTTAGAATAAAATTTGTATTTTATATGAATTCTACCTTATGAAAATGGAGATGTAGTAGAGTAGGGTTGGGGCAATTATCATAGATTCAGGGATATGTATCACAGTACACGGGACTCTTGCACCAACCCTGATTGTAGACATGCAAAAATTATTATTAGGTTATAATAAAATTTGTATTTTATATGAATTTTACCTTATGGAGATGTAGTAGAGTAGGGTGGGGGGGAATTATCATAGATTCCGGGATATGTATCACAGTACACAGGACTCTTGCACCAACCCTGATTGTACACATGCAAAAATTATTATTAGGTTAGAATAAAATTTGAATTTTATATGAATTCTACCTTATGAAAATGGAGATGTAGTAGAGTAGGGTTGGGGCAATTATCATAGATTCAGGGATATGTATCACAGTACACGGGACTCTTGCACCAACCCTGATTGTAGACATGCAAAAATTATTTTTAGGTTAAAATAAAATTTGTATTTTATATGAATTTTACCTTATGGAGATGTAGTAGAGTAGGGTGGGGGGGAATTATCATAGATTCAGGGATATGTATCACAGTACACGGGACTCTTGCACCAACCCTGATTGTACACATGCAAAAATTATTATTAGGTTAGAATAAAATTTGTATTTTATATGAATTCTACCTTATGAAAATGGAGATGTAGTAGACTAGGGTTGGGGCAATTATCATAGATTCAGGGATATTTATCACAGTACACGGGACTCTTGCACCAACCCTGATTGTAGACATGCAAAAATTATTATTAGGTTAAAATAAAATTTGTATTTTATATGAATTTTACCTTATGGAGATGTAGTAGAGTAGGGTGGGGGAGCAATTATCATAGATTCAGGGATATGTATCACAGTGCACGGGACTCTTGCACCAACCCTGATTGTACACATGCAAAAATTATTATTAGGTTAGAATAAAATTTGTATTTTATATGAATTCTACCTTATGAAAATGGAGATGTAGTAGAGTAGGGTGGGGGCAATTATCATAGATTCAGGGATATGTATCACAGTACACGGGACTCTTGCACCAACCCTGATTGTAGACATGCAAAAATTATTATTAGGTTAAAATAAAATTTGTATTTTATATGAATTTTACCTTATGGAAATGGAGATGTAGTAGAGTAGGGTGGGGGGGAATTATCATAGATTCAGGGATATGTATCACAGTACACGGGACTCTTGCACCAACCCTGATTGTACACATGCAAAAATTATTATTAGGTTAGAATAAAATTTGTATTTTATATGAATTCTACCTTATGGAAATGGAGATGTAGTAGAGTAGGGTGGGGGCAATTATCATAGATTCAGGGATATGTATCACAGTACACAGGACTCTTGCACCAACCCTGATTGTAGACATGCAAAAATTATTATTAGGTTAAAATAAAATTTGTATTTTATATGAATTTTACCTTATGGAAATGGAGATGTAGTAGAGTAGGGTGGGGGGAATTATCATAGATTCAGGGATATGTATCACAGTACACGGGACTCTTGCACCAACCCTGATTGTACACATGCAAAAATTATTATTAGGTTAGAATAAAATTTGTATTTTATATGAATTCTACCTTATGAAAATGGAGATGTAGTAGAGTAGGGTGGGGGCAATTATCATAGATTCAGGGTTATGTATCACAGTACACGTGACTCTTGCACCAACCCTGATTGTACACATGCAAAAATTATTATTAGGTTAGAATAAAATTTGTATTTTATATGAATTCTACCTTATGAAAATGGAGATGTAGTAGAGTAGGGTGGGGGCAATTATCATAGATTCAGGGATATGTATCACAGTACACGGGACTCTTGCACCAACCCTGATTGTGCACATGCATAAAAAACATTATAGAGATCTAAACGAAATAGTTTGGCGAAGTCTTGTTCAACGAAACAGTTATTAGTAAAATGCATTATATATTTGTAATAAATATATGAATTTAATGAGTTACCTGTAGTAGGGTGGGGGGGCACGATATTATAGATTTGGGAGGGGGTCATATTGTTGATTTATTTAAGATGGAATGATCTGTTTATGACATGTCTCTAATTTGTATTTAGATACATCGGATTTATTTTCAATTTTTCTAGTTGAATTCTTCACCTCTATTGCATATGATTCATTATTGTACATAATTAGGTTAGGATAAAATTTGTATTTTATCTGAATACTACCTCATGAAAATTGAGATTTAGTAGAATGGAGAACCTCATATCATTGCACAGGCCCTATATATATATATATATATATATATATATATATATATAATCATTTATTTGAATATTATAACATAAATATGTTATGTAAAATCACTACAAAAATAGCCATTTTGTTCAACACTTCTGGTGTCTTATCAAGTGATGAGGTTTTATTCAATATTCTACATCATCATTTGATAAGACACCAGAAGTGTTGAAACAAAATGGCTATTTTTGTAGTGATTTTATAACATATTTATGTTGTAATATTCAAATAAATGATTATATCTGCTCTACTCTGTATTGAGCACTCTTTAAAGAATAATAATTGTTGGTTATTGGAATTTACTCCATATATACCAATCCCACACTTGGATACATATATATATATATATATATATGTATATGTATATATATATATATATATATGTAGTTGAATTGTTCACCTATATTGCATATGATCCATTATTGTACATCATTATGTTACGATAAAATTTGTATTTTATATGAATACTACCTTATGAAAATTAAGATGTATAATAATTGGTGGGCCGTGTATCATAGATGGGCGCAGTCACAAGACCCTTGCACTGGCCTTGCAACTACCGTACTTCCATTCACTCTTCGTCTCTTTTAATTACCTACATTGTTGCTCTAATTAATAAGATTTTGTTATTATGTATTTAAAGTATTTTATAATAATTTCTACTTTTATTGCAGATTGAATGAAGTATTCTTTACCTTTCCTGCTTCGTCAAAAGAAATCGCCATCGACTAGAATCAAATCAACATGGATATACTGAAAATTTTTCATGAGAAGCCATGGCACATCTTGTTGATCAGCTCGTTAGTGTTTACCTCCACCCTTACATACCTGATCACATCAGACATATTTCGTACTGATGCTCGTGCGAAACTCGATGTCTGTCTTTTCCATCTCCGACAGAAACAAGCAACTGCATCTCACCGACATTTGACAGTTTCTCACAACCAAACATGCTTTAGCAGCAACTATTTAAACAGGTTACGACTCCGTCAAAAACTACCGTCTGTGCTGTCACGTTTCAATGCCAGCTTGAAATGTCCTCATGGAAATGCCAGCATCTTAATTTTGAGCCCTTTCGAAGAATTTCCTGGTTATTTCAGCCGTTTCCTTGGTAACATCATGTCTTTGACCTACCCGCACTGTCTTATTCGCATTGCGATTGGAATTGACCAGTCTTTGGATGGTTTGGCACCAGTTTTCCAGCAACATGTCAAAAAATTGGTGCACAAATTCCGAGCTTTAGAAGTTCATCCTCTCTCAGTCAGTGATGCAGATGAAGACAAACTTCCCAAGTTTGCTGATCGACATCGCAAAGATATCCAACTTGTCCGGCGGCGGAAACTTGCTAAAGTTCGCAATGCACTGCTTTTTAGTGCATTGCGAGATGAGAAATATGTTTTTTGGCTTGATAGTGATGTAAGAGAGGTTCCAGCAGACATTTTACAGACTCTGATCGCCGCCCATGTACCAGTTGTTGTGCCATCCTGTCTCTACCGAAAATCTCTTTCTGAATTTGATGTTTATGATCGGAATTCTTGGAGAGAGACTGAAGAATCCCGCAAATTTCTTAACAGCAAAGATAGAAACTTTCTAATGCTTGAAGGTTATGAAAACAAAACTCTTCGACGTTATCTTCCACATTTAGCCAGTGAGGGATCCCTAGTGAGGCTTGATGGGGTGGGAGCCTGCTGTCTCCTTGTTGATGCCAATATTCACAGACAGGGAGCAATTTTTCCTTTCTATCTTGTTAATAACCATATAGAAACTGAGGGTTTTGCACAGGTGGTAAAACTCCTCGGATATCAATCTTATGGAATGCCTAATGTCAGTGTAATCCATTGATAATGTGACACAATTCATACGAAGATAAATCAAAAAGTAAAGCCAGTTTTCATACAACACCCTTTATTTCCCCTGATGATGGTTTGGTTTATTCAGTGGTTATAGGTCATTTAAACCCCACCCCACCAATTATTTTCAGACAATTTTTTATTTTTTTATTTTCAATATGGTAACTAAGAATCTGAGACACTTTGAGGTACCCAAATGTTGGCTAACCCCTCTACCAGACATATGAGTTGACATTTGAACTTGTTTCCAACCCAGAAGGGCATAAAAAAGAATGAAGATCATGTAGCTGGTTTTTGAATGTTTTGGATGTGTTTATTCGTCCATGTCCGTTGGAGAAAGGGTTAATGCCAAAATTTTATTTTCTTTTGACAATTTTTTTATTCTTTCTTTTTTATTTTTAAAAACATATTGTTGGTAATTTTTTTTTCCTTTCCAATAATATATTGCTAGTAATATTTTTACTATGAAAACACATCAATGGCATCTCTACTACAAACATGTACCTCAATATTCTCGTGTTTTTACCCCAATATGGGGTTTCATTATTTGCCCATTACTTGAACCCTAACTGGTGCTACCACCCGGGGTCAGGGTGAATTCAGGGACAACAGCAATTAAGAGGGGTTCGATGCTCCTAAAATCCTCCTGATCAGGGGCTTTGTTATCAGTTCTAGTTTATCGTCATAACCAAGATGGACAACTGATGAAGAACAGATATATATATCACTTTTCAATGTAGCTCCTTTGCATGTGAGCGCATTTCTGGTATTGTCCAACAGGTTTCTTTTTCTCTTCCGTTGGTTGCTCATGAAGCCATACATTTGCACGATGTGCTTGTTTGGGCACCCGATGCATACAAACGTTCTGGTGCGTCAAGTCATCCTGCACTATGGCTCGTGCAGATCCATTTCTGATGTCCACAATTGCCACGACTTGCACCAACATGATTCGTCAAGCCTTTCCTGATCAAGGCATCGACCCTCTGGGTGTGTTCTCCTCTATGCAATGTGGGAGACCACGTTGGTTTTCATCCGTTACATTTGTTCTTTCCATTTTAAAGTGCCCTACCCAATTATACACCTTTTATTAATTAATGCTATGTCCTCCATACTGCACCGGCATCTGGAGATGGATTTCTGCAGGCTTGTCTTTTCTCTGCCCATAGGAAATGCACTACAGCACATGGTTCCTCAATGACGAAATCGAAGAGTGAAGTGTCCATATGTCTGACCTCGTTGCTCCCTGCCACTCAATTGAAAGATGGAATGCTGCATGCAGTTAATTGGCCGTCACCCCATGCGCACAGGTTATGTCACATGTCAGACGGCTCCTCCTTCTTTTGACAGTGTAATTTTAAAATTGTCTTTACTTTCTGATATACCCATGTATATATATATACATATATATATATATATATATATATATATATATATATATATTTTAAACATATCAGATTTTGGCAAGAACCCTTCATTTAAACATGTTCTATTAAATTGTGTAAACGGGGGGGAAAAAGACTTTCAAGCCTTTTGGTGAATTTCTCCTTGTGTTGAATAAGTTCTTCCTTGTCAGATTGTAAAGAAACTTGGCAAAATTTGCAAATGATCACCGTAACATAAATAAAAACCCTGATTTATATCAAAACAAAAATGGTTTGAACTGATTTTATACCATAAGTATATGCACGCGAATTACATAACAAGTGAAAGGCAATGAAAATAAATATGATCCATAGCTATATGACAACTTCAGATTGTAAACATTGCTTAGAATTCATCATACACATGAAACAGGAGAAATAACTTCCACATAATGGTCAGACATTATCTAGATGAAGACACCATAGCCATCAATGTTTTACCATTATGTGGGAGATACTCCTAAGATGTTCTGCCACACAAAGTACAATAAACTAATTTAAAATTGCTAATAACACTTATCCAAAAATAATTTGTTGTTAATGTTGTATACAACTATTTTTTTAGTTTTGTTTGTTTTTATCATGTCACTCAAAGCAAGGTGATAAAGCCAGAAAGACACAAGGGTTCCTGGGAGCAAAGTAAATGCAGAAAATACTATTGATGAAAGAAGGCAATAAAAGAACAAGGAGGCAGGCATGTTGGACAATGAAAGGTTCAAGGACTTTGGGGATAAATTGTTTGACTGGTTTAAGTTTATTCTTTATCATGGGGACAGTCGTTGAAGGTTAAAGAATATATTTGAATAAGTATTTCCTTTCTTTTCAATTAACCTACAAAGAAAATTGTTCTTATTTTCATACAATATGTACAAACAAAAATAAATGGAAAAATCTACAATTCAGTGTCTGATTTGATTGGTAAAAACAAGTACCAATAATAAGATGGAATGAAACTAGTAATAAAATAATAGGAATAATGAAGAGTGGATCTGGCCAGGGGGTTGGGATAAAAAGCATCAATAATAAGATGGAATGAAACTAGTAATAAAATAATAGGAATAATGAAGAGTGGATCTGGCCAGAGGGTTGGGATAAAAAGCATCAATAATAAGATGGAATGAAACTAGTAATAAAATAATAGGAATAATTAAGAGTGGATCTGGCCAGAGGGTTGGGATAAAAAGCATCAATAATAAGATGGAATGAAACTAGTAATAAAATAATAGGAATAATGAAGAGTGGATCTGTCCAGGGGGTTGGGATAAAAAGCATCAATAATAAGATGGAATGAAACTAGTAATAAAATAATAGGAATAATGAAGAGTGGATCTGTCCAGGGGGTTGGGATAAAAAGCATCAATAATAAGATGGAATCAAACTAGTAATAAAATAATAGGAATAATGAAGAGTGGATCTGGCCAGAGGGTTGGGATAAAAAGCATCAATAATAAGATGGAATGAAACTAGTAATAAAATAATAGGAATAATGAAGAGTGGATCTGTCCAGGGGGTTGGGATAAAAAGCATCAATAATAAGATGGAATGAAATTAGTAATAAAATAATAGGAATAATGAAGAGTGGATCTGGCCAGAGGGTTGGGATAAAAAGCATCAATAATAAGATGGAATGAAACTAGTAATAAAATAATAGGAATAATTAAGAGTGGATCTGGCCAGAGGGTTGGGATAAAAAGCATCAATAATAAGATGGAATGAAACTAGTAATAAAATAATAGGAATAATGAAGAGTGGATCTGGCCAGAGGGTTGGGATAAAAAGCATCAATAATAAGATGGAATGAAACTAGTAATAAAATAATAGGAATAATGAAGAGTGGATCTGTCCAGGGGGTTGGGATAAAAAGCATCAATAATAAGATGGAATGAAACTAGTAATAAAATAATAGGAATAATTAAGAGTGGATCTGGCCAGAGGGTTGGGATAAAAAGCATCAATAATAAGATGGAATGAAACTAGTAATAAAATAATAGGAATAATGAAGAGTGGATCTGGCCAGAGGGTTGGGATAAAAAGCATCAATAATAAGATGGAATGAAACTAGTAATAAAATAATAGGAATAATGAAGAGTGGATCTGTCCAGGGGGTTGGGATAAAAAGCATCAATAATAAGATGGAATGAAACTAGTAATAAAATAATAGGAATAATGAAGAGTGGATCTGGCCAGAGGGTTGGGATAAAAAGCATCAATAATAAGATGGAATGAAACTAGTAATAAAATAATAGGAATAATGAAGAGTGGATCTGTCCAGGGGGTTGGGATAAAAAGCATCAATAATAAGATGGAATGAAACTAGTAATAAAATAATAGGAATAATGAAGAGTGGATCTGGCCAGAGGGTTGGGATAAAAAGCATCAATAATAAGATGGAATGAAACTAGTAATAAAATAATAGGAATAATGAAGAGTGGATCTGTCCAGGGGGTTGGGATAAAAAGCATCAATAATAAGATGGAATGAAACTAGTAATAAAATAATAGGAATAATGAAGAGTGGATCTGGCCAGAGGGTTGGGATAAAAAGCATCAATAATAAGATGGAATGAAACTAGTAATAAAATAATAGGAATAATGAAGAGTGGATCTGGCCAGAGGGTTGGGATAAAAAGCATCAATAATAAGATGGAATGAAACTAGTAATAAAATAATAGGAATAATGAAGAGTGGATCTGGCCAGGGGGTTGGGATAAAAAGCATCAATAATAAGATGGAATGAAACTAGTAATAAAATAATAGGAATAATGAAGAGTGGATCTGGCCAGGGGGTTGGGATAAAAAGCATCAATAATAAGATGGAATGAAATTAGTAATAAAATAATAGGAATAATGAAGAGTGGATCTGGCCAGGGGGTTGGGATAAAAAGCATCAATAATAAGATGGAATGAAATTAGTAATAAAATAATAGGAATAATGAAAAGTGGATCTGGCCAGGGGGTTGGGATAAAAAGCATCAGTAATAAGATGGAATGAAACTAGTAATAAAATAATAGGAATAATGAAGAGTGGATCTGGCCAGGGGGTTGGGATAAAAAGCATCAGTAATAAGATGGAATGAAACTAGTAATAAAATAATAGGAATAATGAAGAGTGGATCTGGCCAGGGGGTTGGGATAAAAAGCATCAATAATAAGATGGAATGAAATTAGTAATAAAATAATAGGAATAATGAAGAGTGGATCTGGCCAGGGGGTTGGGATAAAAAGCATCAATAATAAGATGGAATGAAATTAGTAATAAAATAATAGGAATAATGAAGAGTGGATCTGGCCAGGGGGTTGGGATAAAAAGCATCAATAATAAGATGGAATGAAACTAGTAATAAAATAATAGGAATAATGAAAAGTGGATCTGGCCAGGGGGTTGGGATAAAAAGCATCAATAATAAGATGGAATGAAACTAGTAATAAAATAATAGGAATAATGAAGAGTGGATCTGGCCAGGGGGTTGGGATAAAAAGCATCAATAATAAGATGGAATGAAATTAGTAATAAAATAATAGGAATAATGAAGAGTGGATCTGGCCAGAGGGTTGGGATAAAAAGCATCAATAATAAGATGGAATGAAATTAGTAATAAAATAATAGGAATAATGAAAAGTGGATCTGGCCAGGGGGTTGGGATAAAAACCATCAATAATAAGATGGAATGAAACTAGTAATAAAATAATAGGAATAATGAAGAGTGGATCTGGCCAGGGGGTTGGGATAAAAAGCATCAATAATAAGATGGAATGAAACTAGTAATAAAATAATAGGAATAATGAAGAGTGGATCTGGCCAGGGGGTTGGGATAAAAAGCATCAATAATAAGATGGAATGAAACTAGTAATAAAATAATAGGAATAATGAAGAGTGGATCTGGCCAGAGGGTTGGGATAAAAAGCATCAATAATAAGATGGAATGAAACTAGTAATAAAATAATAGGAATAATTAAGAGTGGATCTGGCCAGAGGGTTGGGATAAAAAGCATCAATAATAAGATGGAATGAAACTAGTAATAAAATAATAGGAATAATGAAGAGTGGATCTGTCCAGGGGGTTGGGATAAAAAGCATCAATAATAAGATGGAATGAAACTAGTAATAAAATAATAGGAATAATGAAGAGTGGATCTGTCCAGGGGGTTGGGATAAAAAGCATCAATAATAAGATGGAATCAAACTAGTAATAAAATAATAGGAATAATGAAGAGTGGATCTGGCCAGAGGGTTGGGATAAAAAGCATCAATAATAAGATGGAATGAAACTAGTAATAAAATAATAGGAATAATGAAGAGTGGATCTGTCCAGGGGGTTGGGATAAAAAGCATCAATAATAAGATGGAATGAAATTAGTAATAAAATAATAGGAATAATGAAGAGTGGATCTGGCCAGAGGGTTGGGATAAAAAGCATCAATAATAAGATGGAATGAAACTAGTAATAAAATAATAGGAATAATTAAGAGTGGATCTGGCCAGAGGGTTGGGATAAAAAGCATCAATAATAAGATGGAATGAAACTAGTAATAAAATAATAGGAATAATGAAGAGTGGATCTGGCCAGAGGGTTGGGATAAAAAGCATCAATAATAAGATGGAATGAAACTAGTAATAAAATAATAGGAATAATGAAGAGTGGATCTGTCCAGGGGGTTGGGATAAAAAGCATCAATAATAAGATGGAATGAAACTAGTAATAAAATAATAGGAATAATTAAGAGTGGATCTGGCCAGAGGGTTGGGATAAAAAGCATCAATAATAAGATGGAATGAAACTAGTAATAAAATAATAGGAATAATGAAGAGTGGATCTGGCCAGAGGGTTGGGATAAAAAGCATCAATAATAAGATGGAATGAAACTAGTAATAAAATAATAGGAATAATGAAGAGTGGATCTGTCCAGGGGGTTGGGATAAAAAGCATCAATAATAAGATGGAATGAAACTAGTAATAAAATAATAGGAATAATGAAGAGTGGATCTGGCCAGAGGGTTGGGATAAAAAGCATCAATAATAAGATGGAATGAAACTAGTAATAAAATAATAGGAATAATGAAGAGTGGATCTGTCCAGGGGGTTGGGATAAAAAGCATCAATAATAAGATGGAATGAAACTAGTAATAAAATAATAGGAATAATGAAGAGTGGATCTGGCCAGAGGGTTGGGATAAAAAGCATCAATAATAAGATGGAATGAAACTAGTAATAAAATAATAGGAATAATGAAGAGTGGATCTGGCCAGAGGGTTGGGATAAAAAGCATCAATAATAAGATGGAATGAAACTAGTAATAAAATAATAGGAATAATGAAGAGTGGATCTGGCCAGGGGGTTGGGATAAAAAGCATCAATAATAAGATGGAATGAAACTAGTAATAAAATAATAGGAATAATGAAGAGTGGATCTGGCCAGGGGGTTGGGATAAAAAGCATCAATAATAAGATGGAATGAAATTAGTAATAAAATAATAGGAATAATGAAGAGTGGATCTGGCCAGGGGGTTGGGATAAAAAGCATCAATAATAAGATGGAATGAAATTAGTAATAAAATAATAGGAATAATGAAAAGTGGATCTGGCCAGGGGGTTGGGATAAAAAGCATCAGTAATAAGATGGAATGAAACTAGTAATAAAATAATAGGAATAATGAAGAGTGGATCTGGCCAGGGGGTTGGGATAAAAAGCATCAGTAATAAGATGGAATGAAACTAGTAATAAAATAATAGGAATAATGAAGAGTGGATCTGGCCAGGGGGTTGGGATAAAAAGCATCAATAATAAGATGGAATGAAATTAGTAATAAAATAATAGGAATAATGAAGAGTGGATCTGGCCAGGGGGTTGGGATAAAAAGCATCAATAATAAGATGGAATGAAATTAGTAATAAAATAATAGGAATAATGAAGAGTGGATCTGGCCAGGGGGTTGGGATAAAAAGCATCAATAATAAGATGGAATGAAACTAGTAATAAAATAATAGGAATAATGAAAAGTGGATCTGGCCAGGGGGTTGGGATAAAAAGCATCAATAATAAGATGGAATGAAACTAGTAATAAAATAATAGGAATAATGAAGAGTGGATCTGGCCAGGGGGTTGGGATAAAAAGCATCAATAATAAGATGGAATGAAATTAGTAATAAAATAATAGGAATAATGAAGAGTGGATCTGGCCAGAGGGTTGGGATAAAAAGCATCAATAATAAGATGGAATGAAATTAGTAATAAAATAATAGGAATAATGAAAAGTGGATCTGGCCAGGGGGTTGGGATAAAAACCATCAATAATAAGATGGAATGAAACTAGTAATAAAATAATAGGAATAATGAAGAGTGGATCTGGCCAGGGGGTTGGGATAAAAAGCATCAATAATAAGATGGAATGAAACTAGTAATAAAATAATAGGAATGATGAAGAGTGGATCTGGCCAGGGGGTTGGGATAAAAAGCATCAATAATAAGATGGAATGAAACTAGTAATAAAATAATAGGAATAATGAAGAGTGGATCTGGCCAGAGGGTTGGGATAAAAAGCATCAATAATAAGATGGAATGAAACTAGTAATAAAATAATAGGAATAATTAAGAGTGGATCTGGCCAGAGGGTTGGGATAAAAAGCATCAATAATAAGATGGAATGAAACTAGTAATAAAATAATAGGAATAATGAAGAGTGGATCTGTCCAGGGGGTTGGGATAAAAAGCATCAATAATAAGATGGAATGAAACTAGTAATAAAATAATAGGAATAATGAAGAGTGGATCTGTCCAGGGGGTTGGGATAAAAAGCATCAATAATAAGATGGAATCAAACTAGTAATAAAATAATAGGAATAATGAAGAGTGGATCTGGCCAGAGGGTTGGGATAAAAAGCATCAATAATAAGATGGAATGAAACTAGTAATAAAATAATAGGAATAATGAAGAGTGGATCTGTCCAGGGGGTTGGGATAAAAAGCATCAATAATAAGATGGAATGAAATTAGTAATAAAATAATAGGAATAATGAAGAGTGGATCTGGCCAGAGGGTTGGGATAAAAAGCATCAATAATAAGATGGAATGAAACTAGTAATAAAATAATAGGAATAATTAAGAGTGGATCTGGCCAGAGGGTTGGGATAAAAAGCATCAATAATAAGATGGAATGAAACTAGTAATAAAATAATAGGAATAATGAAGAGTGGATCTGGCCAGAGGGTTGGGATAAAAAGCATCAATAATAAGATGGAATGAAACTAGTAATAAAATAATAGGAATAATGAAGAGTGGATCTGTCCAGGGGGTTGGGATAAAAAGCATCAATAATAAGATGGAATGAAACTAGTAATAAAATAATAGGAATAATTAAGAGTGGATCTGGCCAGAGGGTTGGGATAAAAAGCATCAATAATAAGATGGAATGAAACTAGTAATAAAATAATAGGAATAATGAAGAGTGGATCTGGCCAGAGGGTTGGGATAAAAAGCATCAATAATAAGATGGAATGAAACTAGTAATAAAATAATAGGAATAATGAAGAGTGGATCTGTCCAGGGGGTTGGGATAAAAAGCATCAATAATAAGATGGAATGAAACTAGTAATAAAATAATAGGAATAATGAAGAGTGGATCTGGCCAGAGGGTTGGGATAAAAAGCATCAATAATAAGATGGAATGAAACTAGTAATAAAATAATAGGAATAATGAAGAGTGGATCTGTCCAGGGGGTTGGGATAAAAAGCATCAATAATAAGATGGAATGAAACTAGTAATAAAATAATAGGAATAATGAAGAGTGGATCTGGCCAGAGGGTTGGGATAAAAAGCATCAATAATAAGATGGAATGAAACTAGTAATAAAATAATAGGAATAATGAAGAGTGGATCTGTCCAGGGGGTTGGGATAAAAAGCATCAATAATAAGATGGAATGAAACTAGTAATAAAATAATAGGAATAATGAAGAGTGGATCTGGCCAGAGGGTTGGGATAAAAAGCATCAATAATAAGATGGAATGAAACTAGTAATAAAATAATAGGAATAATGAAGAGTGGATCTGGCCAGAGGGTTGGGATAAAAAGCATCAATAATAAGATGGAATGAAACTAGTAATAAAATAATAGGAATAATGAAGAGTGGATCTGGCCAGGGGGTTGGGATAAAAAGCATCAATAATAAGATGGAATGAAACTAGTAATAAAATAATAGGAATAATGAAGAGTGGATCTGGCCAGGGGGTTGGGATAAAAAGCATCAATAATAAGATGGAATGAAATTAGTAATAAAATAATAGGAATAATGAAGAGTGGATCTGGCCAGGGGGTTGGGATAAAAAGCATCAATAATAAGATGGAATGAAATTAGTAATAAAATAATAGGAATAATGAAAAGTGGATCTGGCCAGGGGGTTGGGATAAAAAGCATCAGTAATAAGATGGAATGAAACTAGTAATAAAATAATAGGAATAATGAAGAGTGGATCTGGCCAGGGGGTTGGGATAAAAAGCATCAGTAATAAGATGGAATGAAACTAGTAATAAAATAATAGGAATAATGAAGAGTGGATCTGGCCAGGGGGTTGGGATAAAAAGCATCAATAATAAGATGGAATGAAATTAGTAATAAAATAATAGGAATAATGAAGAGTGGATCTGGCCAGGGGGTTGGGATAAAAAGCATCAATAATAAGATGGAATGAAATTAGTAATAAAATAATAGGAATAATGAAGAGTGGATCTGGCCAGGGGGTTGGGATAAAAAGCATCAATAATAAGATGGAATGAAACTAGTAATAAAATAATAGGAATAATGAAAAGTGGATCTGGCCAGGGGGTTGGGATAAAAAGCATCAATAATAAGATGGAATGAAACTAGTAATAAAATAATAGGAATAATGAAGAGTGGATCTGGCCAGGGGGTTGGGATAAAAAGCATCAATAATAAGATGGAATGAAATTAGTAATAAAATAATAGGAATAATGAAGAGTGGATCTGGCCAGAGGGTTGGGATAAAAAGCATCAATAATAAGATGGAATGAAATTAGTAATAAAATAATAGGAATAATGAAAAGTGGATCTGGCCAGGGGGTTGGGATAAAAACCATCAATAATAAGATGGAATGAAACTAGTAATAAAATAATAGGAATAATGAAGAGTGGATCTGGCCAGGGGGTTGGGATAAAAAGCATCAATAATAAGATGGAATGAAACTAGTAATAAAATAATAGGAATAATGAAGAGTGGATCTGGCCAGGGGGTTGGGATAAAAAGCATCAATAATAAGATGGAATGAATTTAGTAATAAAATAATAGGAATAATGAAGAGTGGATCTGGCCAGAGGGTTGGGATAAAAAGCATCAATAATAAGATGGAATAAAACTAGTAATAAAATAATAGGAATAATGAAGAGTTGATCTGTCCAGGGGGTTGGGATAAAAAGCATCAATAATAAGATGGAATGAAACTAGTAATAAAATAATAGGAATAATGAAGAGTGGATCTGTCCAGGGGGTTGGGATAAAAAGCATCAATAATAAGATGGAATGAAACTAGTAATAAAATAATAGGAATAATGAAGAGTGGATCTGGCCAGGGGGTTGGGATAAAAAGTATCAATAATAAGATGGAATGAAACTAGTAATAAAATAATAGGAATAATGAAGAGTGGATCTGTCCAGGGGGTTGGGATAAAAAGCATCAATAATAAGTTGGAATGAAACTAGTAATAAAATAATAGGAATAATGAAGAGTGGATCTGGCCAGAGGGTTGGGATAAAAAGCATCAATAATAAGATGGAATGAAATTAGTAATAAAATAATAGGAATAATGAAGAGTGGATCTGGCCAGGGGGTTGGGATAAAAAGCATCAATAATAAGTTGGAATGAAACTAGTAATAAAATAATAGGAATAATGAAGAGTGGATCTGGCCAGGGGGTTGGGATAAAAAGCATCAATAATAAGTTGGAATGAAACTAGTAATAAAATAATAGGAATAATGAAGAGTGGATCTGTCCAGGGGGTTGGGATAAAAAGCATCAATAATAAGTTGGAATGAAACTAGTAATAAAATAATAGGAATAATGAAGAGTGGATCTGGCCAGAGGGTTGGGATAAAAAGCATCAATAATAAGTTGGAATGAAACTAGTAATAAAATAATAGGAATAATGAAGAGTGGATCTGGCCAGGGGGTTGGGATAAAAAGCATCAATAATAAGATGGAATGAAATTAGTAATAAAATAATAGGAATAATGAAGAGTGGATCTGGCCAGGGGGTTGGGATAAAAAGCATCAATAATAAGTTGGAATGAAACTAGTAATAAAATAATAGGAATAATGAAGAGTGGATCTGGCCAGGGGGTTGGGATAAAAAGCATCAATAATAAGTTGGAATGAAACTAGTAATAAAATAATAGGAATAATGAAGAGTGGATCTGTCCAGGGGGTTGGGATAAAAAGCATCAATAATAAGTTGGAATGAAACTAGTAATAAAATAATAGGAATAATGAAGAGTGGATCTGGCCAGAGGGTTGGGATAAAAAGCATCAATAATAAGATGGAATGAAACTAGTAATAAAATAATAGGAATAATGAAGAGTGGATCTGTCCAGGGGGTTGGGATAAAAAGCATCAATAATAAGATGGAATGAAACTAGTAATAAAATAATAGGAATAATGAAGAGTGGATCTGGCCAGGGGGTTGGGATAAAAAGCATCAATAATAAGTTGGAATGAAACTAGTAATAAAATAATAGGAATAATGAAGAGTGGATCTGGCCAGAGGGTTGGGATAAAAAGCATCAATAATAAGATGGAATGAAACTAGTAATAAAATAATAGGAATAATGAAGAGTGGATCTGGCCAGAGGGTTGGGATAAAAAGCATCAATAATAAGATGGAATGAAACTAGTAATAAAATAATAGGAATAATGAAGAGTGGATCTGGCCAGAGGGTTGGGATAAAAAGCATCAATAATAAGATGGAATGAAACTAGTAATAAAATAATAGGAATAATGAAGAGTGGATCTGGCCAGGGGGTTGGGATAAAAAGCATCAATAATAAGATGGAATGAAACTAGTAATAAAATAATAGGAATAATGAAGAGTGGATCTGGCCAGAGGGTTGGGATAAAAAGCATCAATAATAAGATGGAATGAAATTAGTAATAAAATAATAGGAATAATGAAGAGTGGATCTGGCCAGGGGGTTGGGATAAAAAGCATCAATAATAAGATGGAATGAAACTAGTAATAAAATAATAGGAATAATGAAGAGTGGATTTGGCCAGAGGGTTGGGATAAAAAGCATCAATAATAAGATGGAATGAAATTAGTAATAAAATAATAGGAATAATGAAGAGTGGATCTGGCCAGGGGGTTGGGATAAAAAGCATCAATAATAAGATGGAATGAAACTAGTAATAAAATAATAGGAATAATGAAGAGTGGATCTGGCCAGAGGGTTGGAATAAAAAGCATCAATAATAAGATGGAATGAAATTAGTAATAAAATAATAGGAATAATGAAGAGTGGATCTGGCCAGGGGGTTGGGATAAAAAGCATCAATAATAAGATGGAATGAAACTAGTAATAAAATAATAGGAATAATGAAGAGTGGATCTGGCCAGAGGGTTGGGATAAAAAGCATCAATAATAAGATGGAATGAAACTAGTAATAAAATAATAGGAATAATGAAGAGTGGATCTGGCCAGAGGGTTGGGATAAAAAGCATCAATAATAAGATGGAATGAAACTAGTAATAAAATAATAGGAATAATGAAGAGTGGATCTGGCCAGAGGGTTGGGATAAAAAGCATCAATAATAAGATGGAATGAAACTAGTAATAAAATAATAGGAATAATGAAGAGTGGATCTGGCCAGAGGGTTGGGATAAAAAGCATCAATAATAAGATGGAATCAAACTAGTAATAAAATGATAGGAATAATGAAGAGTGGATCTGGCCAGGGGGTTGGGATAAAAAGCATCAATAATAAGATGGAATGAAATTAGTAATAAAATAATAGGAATAATGAAGAGTGGATCTGGCCAGAGGGTTGGGATAAAAAGCATCAATAATAAGATGGAATGAAACTAGTAATAAAATAATAGGAATAATGAAGAGTGGATCTGGCCAGGGGGTTGGGATAAAAAGCATCAATAATAAGATGGAATGAAATTAGTAATAAAATAATAGGAATAATGAAGAGTGGATCTGGCCAGGGGGTTGGGATAAAAAGCATCAATAATAAGATGGAATCAAACTAGTAATAAAATAATAGGAATAATGAAGAGTGGATCTGGCCAGAGGGTTGGGATAAAAAGCATCAATAATAAGATGGAATGAAACTAGTAATAAAATAATAGGAATAATGAAGAGTGGATCTGGCCAGGGGGTTGGGATAAAAAGTATCAATAATAAGATGGAATGAAACTAGTAATAAAATAATAGGAATAATGAAGAGTGGATCTGTCCAGGGGGTTGGGATAAAAAGCATCAATAATAAGTTGGAATGAAACTAGTAATAAAATAATAGGAATAATGAAGAGTGGATCTGGCCAGAGGGTTGGGATAAAAAGCATCAATAATAAGATGGAATGAAATTAGTAATAAAATAATAGGAATAATGAAGAGTGGATCTGGCCAGGGGGTTGGGATAAAAAGCATCAATAATAAGTTGGAATGAAACTAGTAATAAAATAATAGGAATAATGAAGAGTGGATCTGGCCAGGGGGTTGGGATAAAAAGCATCAATAATAAGTTGGAATGAAACTAGTAATAAAATGATAGGAATAATGAAGAGTGGATCTGGCCAGGGGGTTGGGATAAAAAGCATCAATAATAAGATGGAATGAAACTAGTAATAAAATAATAGGAATAATGAAGAGTGGATCTGGCCAGAGGGTTGGAATAAAAAGCATCAATAATAAGATGGAATGAAATTAGTAATAAAATAATAGGAATAATGAAGAGTGGATCTGGCCAGGGGGTTGGGATAAAAAGCATCAATAATAAGATGGAATGAAACTAGTAATAAAATAATAGGAATAATGAAGAGTGGATCTGGCCAGAGGGTTGGGATAAAAAGCATCAATAATAAGATGGAATGAAACTAGTAATAAAATAATAGGAATAATGAAGAGTGGATCTGGCCAGAGGGTTGGGATAAAAAGCATCAATAATAAAATGGAATGAAACTAGTAATAAAATAATAGGAATAATGAAGAGTGGATCTGGCCAGAGGGTTGGGATAAAAAGCATCAATAATAAGATGGAATGAAACTAGTAATAAAATAATAGGAATAATGAAGAGTGGATCTGGCCAGAGGGTTGGGATAAAAAGCATCAATAATAAGATGGAATCAAACTAGTAATAAAATGATAGGAATAATGAAGAGTGGATCTGGCCAGGGGGTTGGGATAAAAAGCATCAATAATAAGATGGAATGAAATTAGTAATAAAATAATAGGAATAATGAAGAGTGGATCTGGCCAGAGGGTTGGGATAAAAAGCATCAATAATAAGATGGAATGAAACTAGTAATAAAATAATAGGAATAATGAAGAGTGGATCTGGCCAGGGGGTTGGGATAAAAAGCATCAATAATAAGATGGAATGAAATTAGTAATAAAATAATAGGAATAATGAAGAGTGGATCTGGCCAGGGGGTTGGGATAAAAAGCATCAATAATAAGATGGAATGAAACTAGTAATAAAATAATAGGAATAATGAAGAGTGGATCTGGCCAGAGGGTTGGGATAAAAAGCATCAATAATAAGATGGAATGAAACTAGTAATAAAATAATAGGAATAATGAAGAGTGGATCTGGCCAGGGGGTTGGGATAAAAAGCATCAATAATAAGTTGGAATGAAACTAGTAATAAAATAATAGGAATAATGAAGAGTGGATCTGGCCAGAGGGTTGGGATAAAAAGCATCAATAATAAGATGGAATGAAATTAGTAATAAAATAATAGGAATAATGAAGAGTGGATCTGGCCAGGGGGTTGGGATAAAAAGCATCAATAATAAGTTGGAATGAAACTAGTAATAAAATAATAGGAATAATGAAGAGTGGATCTGGCCAGGGGGTTGGGATAAAAAGCATCAATAATAAGTTGGAATGAAACTAGTAATAAAATAATAGGAATAATGAAGAGTGGATCTGTCCAGGGGGTTGGGATAAAAAGCATCAATAATAAGTTGGAATGAAACAAGTAATAAAATAATAGGAATAATGAAGAGTGGATCTGGCCAGAGGGTTGGGATAAAAAGCATCAATAATAAGATGGAATGAAACTAGTAATAAAATAATAGGAATAATGAAGAGTGGATCTGTCCAGGGGGTTGGGATAAAAAGCATCAATAATAAGATGGAATGAAACTAGTAATAAAATAATAGGAATAATGAAGAGTGGATCTGGCCAGGGGGTTGGGATAAAAAGCATCAATAATAAGTTGGAATGAAACTAGTAATAAAATAATAGGAATAATGAAGAGTGGATCTGGCCAGAGGGTTGGGATAAAAAGCATCAATAATAAGATGGAATGAAACTAGTAATAAAATAATAGGAATAATGAAGAGTGGATCTGGCCAGAGGGTTGGGATAAAAAGCATCAATAATAAGATGGAATGAAACTAGTAATAAAATAATAGGAATAATGAAGAGTGGATCTGGCCAGAGGGTTGGGATAAAAAGCATCAATAATAAGATGGAATGAAACTAGTAATAAAATAATAGGAATAATGAAGAGTGGATCTGGCCAGGGGGTTGGGATAAAAAGCATCAATAATAAGATGGAATGAAACTAGTAATAAAATAATAGGAATAATGAAGAGTGGATCTGGCCAGAGGGTTGGGATAAAAAGCATCAATAATAAGATGGAATGAAATTAGTAATAAAATAATAGGAATAATGAAGAGTGGATCTGGCCAGGGGGTTGGGATAAAAAGCATCAATAATAAGATGGAATGAAACTAGTAATAAAATAATAGGAATAATGAAGAGTGGATTTGGCCAGAGGGTTGGGATAAAAAGCATCAATAATAAGATGGAATGAAATTAGTAATAAAATAATAGGAATAATGAAGAGTGGATCTGGCCAGGGGGTTGGGATAAAAAGCATCAATAATAAGATGGAATGAAACTAGTAATAAAATAATAGGAATAATGAAGAGTGGATCTGGCCAGAGGGTTGGAATAAAAAGCATCAATAATAAGATGGAATGAAATTAGTAATAAAATAATAGGAATAATGAAGAGTGGATCTGGCCAGGGGGTTGGGATAAAAAGCATCAATAATAAGATGGAATGAAACTAGTAATAAAATAATAGGAATAATGAAGAGTGGATCTGGCCAGAGGGTTGGGATAAAAAGCATCAATAATAAGATGGAATGAAACTAGTAATAAAATAATAGGAATAATGAAGAGTGGATCTGGCCAGAGGGTTGGGATAAAAAGCATCAATAATAAGATGGAATGAAACTAGTAATAAAATAATAGGAATAATGAAGAGTGGATCTGGCCAGAGGGTTGGGATAAAAAGCATCAATAATAAGATGGAATGAAACTAGTAATAAAATAATAGGAATAATGAAGAGTGGATCTGGCCAGAGGGTTGGGATAAAAAGCATCAATAATAAGATGGAATCAAACTAGTAATAAAATGATAGGAATAATGAAGAGTGGATCTGGCCAGGGGGTTGGGATAAAAAGCATCAATAATAAGATGGAATGAAATTAGTAATAAAATAATAGGAATAATGAAGAGTGGATCTGGCCAGAGGGTTGGGATAAAAAGCATCAATAATAAGATGGAATGAAACTAGTAATAAAATAATAGGAATAATGAAGAGTGGATCTGGCCAGGGGGTTGGGATAAAAAGCATCAATAATAAGATGGAATGAAATTAGTAATAAAATAATAGGAATAATGAAGAGTGGATCTGGCCAGGGGGTTGGGATAAAAAGCATCAATAATAAGATGGAATGAAACTAGTAATAAAATAATAGGAATAATGAAGAGTGGATCTGGCCAGAGGGTTGGGATAAAAAGCATCAATAATAAGATGGAATCAAACTAGTAATAAAATAATAGGAATAATGAAGAGTGGATCTGGCCAGAGGGTTGGGATAAAAAGCATCAATAATAAGATGGAATGAAATTAGTAATAAAATAATAGGAATAATGAAGAGTGGATCTGGCCAGAGGGTTGGGATAAAAAGCATCAATAATAAGATGGAATGAAACTAGTAATAAAATAATAGGAATAATGAAGAGTGGATCTGGCCAGGGGGTTGGGATAAAAAGCATCAATAATAAGATGGAATGAAATTAGTAATAAAATAATAGGAATAATGAAGAGTGGATCTGGCCAGAGGGTTGGGATAAAAAGCATCAATAATAAGATGGAATGAAAGTAGTAATAAAATAATAGGAATAATGAAGAGTGGATCTGGCCAGAGGGTTGGGATAAAAAGCATCAATAATAAGATGGAATGAAATTAGTAATAAAATAATAGGAATAATGAAGAGTGGATCTGGCCAGAGGGTTGGGATAAAAAGCATCAATAATAAGAAGGAATGAAACTAGTAATAAAATAATAGGAATAATGAAGAGTGGATCTGGCCAGGGGGTTGGGATAAAAAGCATCAATAATAAGATGGAATGAAATTAGTAATAAAATAATAGGAATAATGAAGAGTGGATCTGGCCAGAGGGTTGGGATAAAAAGCATCAATAATAAGATGGAATGAAAGTAGTAATAAAATAATAGGAATAATGAAGAGTGGATCTGGCCAGAGGGTTGGGATAAAAAGCATCAATAATAAGATGGAATCAAACTAGTAATAAAATGATAGGAATAATGAAGAGTGGATCTGGCCAGGGGGTTGGGATAAAAAGCATCAATAATAAGATGGAATGAAATTAGTAATAAAATAATAGGAATAATCAAGAGTGGATCTGGCCAGGGGGTTGGGATAAAAAGCATCAATAATAAGATGGAATGAAATTAGTAATAAAATAATAGGAATAATGAAGAGTGGATCTGGCCAGGGGGTTGGGATAAAAAGCATCAATAATAAGATGGAATGAAATTAGTAATAAAATAATAGGAATAATGAAGAGTGGATCTGGCCAGAGGGATGGGATAAAAAGCATCAATAATAAGATGGAATGAAATTAGTAATAAAATGATAGGAATAATGAAGAGTGGATCTGGCCAGGGGGTTGGGATAAAAAGCATCAATAATAAGATGGAATCAAACTAGTAATAAAATAATAGGAATAATGAAGAGTGGATCTGGCCAGGGGGTTGGGATAAAAAGCATCAATAATAAGATGGAATCAAACTAGTAATAAAATGATAGGAATAATGAAGAGTGGATCTGGCCAGGGGGTTGGGATAAAAAGCATCAATAATAAGATGGAATCAAACTAGTAATAAAATGATAGGAATAATGAAGAGTGGATCTGGCCAGGGGGTTGGGATAAAAAGCATCAATAATAAGATGGAATGAAATTAGTAATAAAATAATAGGAATAATGAAGAGTGGATCTGGCCAGGGGGTTGGGATAAAAAGCATCAATAATAAGATGGAATCAAACTAGTAATAAAATGATAGGAATAATGAAGAGTGGATCTGGCCAGGGGGTTGGGATAAAAAGCATCAATAATAAGATGGAATCAAACTAGTAATAAAATGATAGGAATAATGAAGAGTGGATCTGGCCAGGGGGTTGGGATAAAAAGCATCAATAATAAGATGGAATGAAATTAGTAATAAAATAATAGGAATAATGAAGAGTGGATCTGGCCAGGGGGTTGGGATAAAAAGCATCAATAATAAGATGGAATGAAATTAGTAATAAAATAATAGGAATAATGAAGAGTGGATCTGGCCAGAGGGTTGGGATAAAAAGCATCAATAATAAGATGGAATGAAATTAGTAATAAAATGATAGGAATAATGAAGAGTGGATCTGGCCAGGGGGTTGGGATAAAAAGCATCAATAATAAGATGGAATCAAACTAGTAATAAAATAATAGGAATAATGAAGAGTGGATCTGGCCAGGGGGTTGGGATAAAAAGCATCAATAATAAGATGGAATCAAACTAGTAATAAAATGATAGGAATAATGAAGAGTGGATCTGGCCAGGGGGTTGGGATAAAAAGCATCAATAATAAGATGGAATCAAACTAGTAATAAAATGATAGGAATAATGAAGAGTGGATCTGGCCAGGGGGTTGGGATAAAAAGCATCAATAATAAGATGGAATGAAATTAGTAATAAAATAATAGGAATAATGAAGAGTGGATCTGGCCAGGGGGTTGGGATAAAAAGCATCAATAATAAGATGGAATCAAACTAGTAATAAAATAATAGGAATAATGAAGAGTGGATCTGGCCAGGGGGTTGGGATAAAAAGCATCAATAATAAGATGGAATGAAATTAGTAATAAAATGATAGGAATAATGAAGAGTGGATCTGGCCAGGGGGTTGGGATAAAAAGCATCAATAATAAGATGGAATGAAATTAGTAATAAAATGATAGGAATAATGAAGAGTGGATCTGGCCAGAGGGTTGGGATAAAAAGCATCAATAATAAGATGGAATGAAATTAGTAATAAAATGATAGGAATAATGAAGAGTGGATCTGGCCAGGGGGTTGGGATAAAAAGCATCAATAATAAGATGGAATGAAATTAGTAATAAAATGATAGGAATAATGAAGAGTGGATCTGGCCAGAGGGTTGGGATAAAAAGCATCAATAATAAGATGGAATGAAATTAGTAATAAAATGATAGGAATAATGAAGAGTGGATCTGGCCAGGGGGTTGGGATAAAAAGCATCAATAATAAGATGGAATGAAATTAGTAATAAAATGATAGGAATAATGAAGAGTGGATCTGGCCAGGGGGTTGGGATAAAAAGCATCAATAATAAGATGGAATGAAATTAGTAATAAAATGATAGGAATAATGAAGAGTGGATCTGGCCAGGGGGTTGGGATAAAAAGCATCAATAATAAGATGGAATGAAATTAGTAATAAAATGATAGGAATAATGAAGAGTGGATCTGGCCAGAGGGTTGGGATAAAAAGCATCAATAATAAGATGGAATGAAATTAGTAATAAAATGATAGGAATAATGAAGAGTGGATCTGGCCAGGGGGTTGGGATAAAAAGCATCAATAATAAGATGGAATGAAATTAGTAATAAAATGATAGGAATAATGAAGAGTGGATCTGGCCAGGGGGTTGGGATAAAAAGCATCAATAATAAGATGGAATGAAATTAGTAATAAAATGATAGGAATAATGAAGAGTGGATCTGGCCAGGGGGTTGGGATAAAAAGCATCAATAATAAGATGGAATGAAATTAGTAATAAAATGATAGGAATAATGAAGAGTGGATCTGGCCAGAGGGTTGGGATAAAAAGCATCAATAATAAGATGGAATGAAATTAGTAATAAAATGATAGGAATAATGAAGAGTGGATCTGGCCAGAGGGTTGGGATAAAAAGCATCAATAATAAGATGGAATCAAACTAGTAATAAAATGATAGGAATAATGAAGAGTGGATCTGGCCAGGGGGTTGGGATAAAAAGCATCAATAATAAGATGGAATCAAACTAGTAATAAAATGATAGGAATAATGAAGAGTGGATCTGGCCAGAGGGTTGGGATAAAAAGCATCAATAATAAGATGGAATGAAATTAGTAATAAAATGATAGGAATAATGAAGAGTGGATCTGGCCAGGGGGTTGGGATAAAAAGCATCAATAATAAGATGGAATGAAATTAGTAATAAAATGATAGGAATAATGAAGAGTGGATCTGGCCAGAGGGTTGGGATAAAAAGTATCAATAATAAGATGGAATCAAACTAGTAATAAAATGATAGGAATAATGAAGAGTGGATCTGGCCAGGGGGTTGGGATAAAAAGCATCAATAATAAGATGGAATGAAATTAGTAATAAAATAATAGGAATAATGAAGAGTGGATCTGGCCAGGGGGTTGGGATAAAAAGCATCAATAATAAGATGGAATCAAACTAGTAATAAAATGATAGGAATAATGAAGAGTGGATCTGGCCAGGGGGTTGGGATAAAAAGCATCAATAATAAGATGGAATGAAATTAGTAATAAAATGATAGGAATAATGAAGAGTGGATCTGGCCAGAGGGTTGGGATAAAAAGTATCAATAATAAGATGGAATCAAACTAGTAATAAAATGATAGGAATAATGAAGAGTGGATCTGGCCAGAGGGTTGGGATAAAAAGCATCAATAATAAGATGGAATGAAATTAGTAATAAAATGATAGGAATAATGAAGAGTGGATCTGGCCAGAGGGTTGGGATAAAAAGTATCAATAATAAGATGGAATCAAACAAGTAATAAAATGATAGGAATAATGAAGAGTGGATCTGGCCAGAGGGTTGGGATAAAAAGTATCAATAATAAGATGGAATCAAACTAGTAATAAAATGATAGGAATAATGAAGAGTGGATCTGGCCAGGGGGTTGGGATAAAAAGCATCAATAATAAGATGGAATCAAACTAGTAATAAAATGATAGGAATAATGAAGAGTGGATCTGGCCAGGGGGTTGGGATAAAAAGTATCAATAATAAGATGGAATCAAACTAGTAATAAAATGATAGGAATAATGAAGAGTGGATCTGGCCAGGGGGTTGGGATAAAAAGCATCAATAATAAGATGGAATCAAACTAGTAATAAAATGATAGGAATAATGAAGAGTGGATCTGGCCAGGGGGTTGGGATAAAAAGCATCAATAATAAGATGGAATCAAACTAGTAATAAAATGATAGGAATAATGAAGAGTGGATCTGGCCAGGGGGTTGGGATAAAAAGCATCAATAATAAGATGGAATCAAACTAGTAATAAAATGATAGGAATAATGAAGAGTGGATCTGGCCAGGGGGTTGGGATAAAAAGTATCAATAATAAGATGGAATCAAACTAGTAATAAAATGATAGGAATAATGAAGAGTGGATCTGGCCAGGGGGTTGGGATAAAAAGCATCAATAATAAGATGGAATCAAACTAGTAATAAAATGATAGGAATAATGAAGAGTGGATCTGGCCAGGGGGTTGGGATAAAAAGTATCAATAATAAGATGGAATCAAACTAGTAATAAAATGATAGGAATAATGAAGAGTGGATCTGGCCAGGGGGTTGGGATAAAAAGCATCAATAATAAGATGGAATGAAATTAGTAATAAAATGATAGGAATAATGAAGAGTGGATCTGGCCAGAGGGTTGGGATAAAAAGTATCAATAATAAGATGGAATCAAACTAGTAATAAAATGATAGGAATAATGAAGAGTGGATCTGGCCAGAGGGTTGGGATAAAAAGCATCAATAATAAGATGGAATGAAATTAGTAATAAAATGATAGGAATAATGAAGAGTGGATCTGGCCAGAGGGTTGGGATAAAAAGCATCAATAATAAGATGGAATGAAATTAGTAATAAAATGATAGGAATAATGAAGAGTGGATCTGGCCAGGGGGTTGGGATAAAAAGCATCAATAATAAGATGGAATGAAATTAGTAATAAAATGATAGGAATAATGAAGAGTGGATCTGGCCAGAGGGTTGGGATAAAAAGTATCAATAATAAGATGGAATGAAATTAGTAATAAAATGATAGGAATAATGAAGAGTGGATCTGGCCAGGGGGTTGGGATAAAAAGCATCAATAATAAGATGGAATGAAATTAGTAATAAAATGATAGGAATAATGAAGAGTGGATCTGGCCAGAGGGTTGGGATAAAAAGCATCAATAATAAGATGGAATGAAATTAGTAATAAAATGATAGGAATAATGAAGAGTGGATCTGGCCAGGGGGTTGGGATAAAAAGCATCAATAATAAGATGGAATGAAATTAGTAATAAAATGATAGGAATAATGAAGAGTGGATCTGGCCAGAGGGTTGGGATAAAAAGTATCAATAATAAGATGGAATCAAACTAGTAATAAAATGATAGGAATAATGAAGAGTGGATCTGGCCAGAGGGTTGGGATAAAAATCATCAATAATAAGATGGAATGAAATTAGTAATAAAATGATAGGAATAATGAAGAGTGGATCTGGCCAGAGGGTTGGGATAAAAAGCATCAATAATAAGATGGAATGAAATTAGTAATAAAATGATAGGAATAATGAAGAGTGGATCTGGCCAGAGGGTTGGGATAAAAAGTATCAATAATAAGATGGAATGAAATTAGTAATAAAATGATAGGAATAATGAAGAGTGGATCTGGCCAGAGGGTTGGGATAAAAAGCATCAATAATAAGATGGAATGAAATTAGTAATAAAATGATAGGAATAATGAAGAGTGGATCTGGCCAGAGGGTTGGGATAAAAAGCATCAATAATAAGATGGAATGAAATTAGTAATAAAATAATAGGAATAAAGAAGAGTGGAGCTGGCCAGAGGGTTGGGATAAAAAGTATCAATAATAAGATGGAATGAAATTAGTAATAAAATGATAGGAATAATGAAGAGTGGATCTGGCCAGAGGGTTGGGATAAAAAGCATCAATAATAAGATGGAATGAAATTAGTAATAAAATGATAGGAATAATGAAGAGTGGATCTGGCCAGAGGGTTGGGATAAAAAGTATCAATAATAAGATAGAATGAAATTAGTAATAAAATGATAGGAATAATGAAGAGTGGATCTGGCCAGAGGGTTGGGATAAAAAGCATCAATAATAAGATGGAATGAAATTAGTAATAAAATGATAGGAATAAAGAAGAGTGGAGCTGGCCAGAAGGTTGGGATAAAAAGCATCAATAATAAGATGGAATGAAATTAGTAATAAAATGATAGGAATAAAGAAGAGTGGATCTGGCCAGAGGGTTGGGATAAAAAGTATCAATAATAAGATGGAATGAAATTAGTAATAAAATAATAGGAATAAAGAAGAGTGGATCTGGCCAGAGGGTTGGGATAAAAAGTATCAATAATAAGATGGAATGAAATTAGTAATAAAATGATAGGAATAATGAAGAGTGGATCTGGCCAGAGGGTTGGGATAAAAAGTATCAATAATAAGATGGAATGAAATTAGTAATAAAATAATAGGAATAAAGAAGAGTGGAGCTGGCCAGAGGGTTGGGATAAAAAGCATCAATAATAAGATGGAATGAAATTAGTAATAAAATGATAGGAATAATGAAGAGTGGATCTGGCCAGAGGGTTGGGATAAAAAGCATCAATAATAAGATGGAATGAAATTAGTAATAAAATGATAGGAATAAAGAAGAGTGGATCTGGCCAGAGGGTTGGGATAAAAAGTATCAATAATAAGATGGAATGAAATTAGTAATAAAATAATAGGAATAAAGAAGAGTGGATCTGGCCAGAGGGTTGGGATAAAAAGTATCAATAATAAGATGGAATGAAATTAGTAATAAAATGATAGGAATAATGAAGAGTGGATCTGGCCAGAGGGTTGGGATAAAAAGTATCAATAATAAGATGGAATGAAATTAGTAATAAAATAATAGGAATAAAGAAGAGTGGAGCTGGCCAGAGGGTTGGGATAAAAAGCATCAATAATAAGATGGAATAAAATTAGTAATAAAATGATAGGAATAATGAAGAGTGGATCTGGCCAGAGGGTTGGGATAAAAAGCATCAATAATAAGATGGAATAAAACTAGTAATAAAATGATAGGAATAATGAAGAGTGGATCTGGCCAGAGGGTTGGGATAAAAAGTATCAATAATAAGATGGAATGAAATTAGTAATAAAATAATAGGAATAAAGAAGAGTGGAGCTGGCCAGAGGGTTGGGATAAAAAGTATCAATAATAAGATGGAATGAAATTAGTAATAAAATGATAGGAATAATGAAGAGTGGATCTGGCCAGAGGGTTGGGATAAAAAGTATCAATAATAAGATGGAATCAAACTAGTAATAAAATGATAGGAATAATGAAGAGTGGATCTGGCCAGAGGGTTGGGATAAAAAGCATCAATAATAAGAGGGAATGAAATTAGTAATAAAATGATAGGAATAATGAAGAGTGGATCTGGCCAGAGGGTTGGGATAAAAAGTATCAATAATAAGATGGAATGAAATTAGTAATAAAATAATAGGAATAAAGAAGAGTGGAGCTGGCCAGAGGGTTGGGATAAAAAGTATCAATAATAAGATGGAATGAAATTAGTAATAAAATGATAGGAATAATGAAGAGTGGATCTGGCCAGAGGGTTGGGATAAAAAGCATCAATAATAAGATGGAATGAAATTAGTAATAAAATAATAGGAATAAAGAAGAGTGGATCTGGCCAGAGGGTTGGGATAAAAAGCATCAATAATAAGATGGAATGAAATTAGTAATAAAATGATAGGAATAATGAAGAGTGGATCTGGCCAGAGGTTTGGGATAAAAAGCATCAATAATAAGATGGAATGAAATTAGTAATAAAATGATAGGAATAATGAAGAGTGGATCTGGCCAGAGGGTTGGGATAAAAAGTATCAATAATAAGATGGAATCAAACTAGTAATAAAATGATAGGAATAATGAAGAGTGGATCTGGCCAGAGGGTTGGGATAAAAAGCATCAATAATAAGATGGAATGAAATTAGTAATAAAATGATAGGAATAATGAAGAGTGGATCTGGCCAGAGGGTTGGGATAAAAAGCATCAATAATAAGATGGAATGAAATTAGTAATAAAATAATAGGAATAATGAAGAGTGGATCTGGCCAGAGGGTTGGGATAAAAAGCATCAATAATAAGATGGAATGAAATTAGTAATAAAATGATAGGAATAATGAAGAGTGGATCTGGCCAGAGGGTTGGGATAAAAAGCATCAATAATAAGATGGAATGAAATTAGTAATAAAATAATAGGAATAAAGAAGAGTGGATCTGGCCAGAGGGTTGGGATAAAAAGTATCAATAATAAGATGGAATCAAACTAGTAATAAAATGATAGGAATAATGAAGAGTGGATCTGGCCAGAGGGTTGGGATAAAAAGCATCAATAATAAGATGGAATGAAATTAGTAATAAAATGATAGGAATAATGAAGAGTGGATCTGGCCAGAGGGTTGGGATAAAAAGTATCAATAATAAGATGGAATCAAACTAGTAATAAAATGATAGGAATAAAGAAGAGTGGAGCTGGCCAGAGGGTTGGGATAAAAAGCATCAATAATAAGATGGAATGAAATTAGTAATAAAATGATAGGAATAATGAAGAGTGGATCTGGCCAGAGGGTTGGGATAAAAAGCATCAATAATAAGATGGAATGAAACTAGTAATAAAATAATAGGAATAATGAAGAGTGGATCTGGCCAGGGGGTTGGGATAAAAAGCATCAATAATAAGATGGAATCAAACTAGTAATAAAATGATAGGAATAATGAAGAGTGGATCTGGCCAGAGGGTTGGGATAAAAAGTATCAATAATAAGATGGAATCAAACTAGTAATAAAATGATAGGAATAATGAAGAGTGGATCTGGCCAGAGGGTTGGGATAAAAAGTATCAATAATAAGATGGAATCAAACTAGTAATAAAATGATAGGAATAATGAAGAGTGGATCTGGCCAGAGGGTTGGGATAAAAAGCATCAATAATAAGATGGAATGAAATTAGTAATAAAATGATAGGAATAATGAAGAGTGGATCTGGCCAGAGGGTTGGGATAAAAAGCATCAATAATAAGATGGAATCAAACTAGTAATAAAATGATAGGAATAATGAAGAGTGGATCTGGCCAGAGGGTTGGGATAAAAAGTATCAATAATAAGATGGAATCAAACTAGTAATAAAATGATAGGAATAATGAAGAGTGGATCTGGCCAGAGGGTTGGGATAAAAAGCATCAATAATAAGATGGAATGAAATTAGTAATAAAATGATAGGAATAATGAAGAGTGGATCTGGCCAGAGGGTTGGGATAAAAAGTATCAATAATAAGATGGAATCAAACTAGTAATAAAATGATAGGAATAAAGAAGAGTGGAGCTGGCCAGAGGGTTGGGATAAAAAGCATCAATAATAAGATGGAATGAAATTAGTAATAAAATGATAGGAATAATGAAGAGTGGATCTGGCCAGAGGGTTGGGATAAAAAGCATCAATAATAAGATGGAATGAAATTAGTAATAAAATGATAGGAATAATGAAGAGTGGATCTGGCCAGAGGGTTGGGATAAAAAGCATCAATAATAAGATGGAATGAAATTAGTAATAAAATGATAGGAATAATGAAGAGTGGATCTGGCCAGAGGGTTGGGATAAAAAGCATCAATAATAAGATGGAATGAAATTAGTAATAAAATGATAGGAATAATGAAGAGTGGATCTGGCCAGGGGGTTGGGATAAAAAGCATCAATAATAAGATGGAATGAAACTAGTAATAAAATGATAGGAATAAAGAAGAGTGGAGCTGGCCAGAGGGTTGGGATAAAAAGCATCAATAATAAGATGGAATGAAATTAGTAATAAAATGATAGGAATAAAGAAGAGTGGAGCTGGCCAGAGGGTTGGGATAAAAAGCATCAATAATAAGATGGAATGAAATTAGTAATAAAATGATAGGAATAATGAAGAGTGGAGCTGGCCAGAGGGTTGGGATAAAAAGCATCAATAATAAGATGGAATGAAATTAGTAATAAAATAATAGGAATAATGAAGAGTGGATCTGGCCAGAGGGTTGGGATAAAAAGCATCAATAATAAGATGGAATGAAATTAGTAATAAAATGATAGGAATAATGAAGAGTGGATCTGGCCAGAGGGTTGGGATAAAAAGCATCAATAATAAGATGGAATGAAATTAGTAATAAAATGATAGGAATAATGAAGAGTGGATCTGGCCAGAGGGTTGGGATAAAAAGTATCAATAATAAGATGGAATGAAATTAGTAATAAAATGATAGGAATAATGAAGAGTGGATCTGGCCAGAGGGTTGGGATAAAAAGCATCAATAATAAGATGGAATGAAATTAGTAATAAAATAATAGGAATAATGAAGAGTGGATCTGGCCAGAGGGTTGGGATAAAAAGCATCAATAATAAGATGGAATGAAATTAGTAATAAAATAATAGGAATAATGAAGAGTGGATCTGGCCAGAGGGTTGGGATAAAAAGCATCAATAATAAGATGGAATGAAATTAGTAATAAAATGATAGGAATAATGAAGAGTGGATCTGGCCAGAGGGTTGGGATAAAAAGCATCAATAATAAGATGGAATGAAATTAGTAATAAAATGATAGGAATAATGAAGAGTGGATCTGGCCAGGGGGTTGGGATAAAAAGCATCAATAATAAGATGGAATGAAACTAGTAATAAAATGATAGGAATAAAGAAGAGTGGAGCTGGCCAGAGGGTTGGGATAAAAAGCATCAATAATAAGATGGAATGAAATTAGTAATAAAATGATAGGAATAATGAAGAGTGGATCTGGCCAGGGGGTTGGGATAAAAAGCATCAATAATAAGATGGAATGAAATTAGTAATAAAATAATAGGAATAATGAAGAGTGGATCTGGCCAGGGGGTTGGGATAAAAAGCATCAATAATAAGATGGAATGAAATTAGTAATAAAATGATAGGAATAAAGAAGAGTGGAGCTGGCCAGAGGGTTGGGATAAAAAGCATCAATAATAAGATGGAATGAAATTAGTAATAAAATGATAGGAATAATGAAGAGTGGATCTGGCCAGAGGGTTGGGATAAAAAGCATCAATAATAAGATGGAATGAAATTAGTAATAAAATAATAGGAATAATGAAGAGTGGATCTGGCCAGAGGGTTGGGATAAAAAGCATCAATAATAAGATGGAATGAAATTAGTAATAAAATGATAGGAATAATGAAGAGTGGATCTGGCCAGAGGGTTGGGATAAAAAGCATCAATAATAAGATGGAATGAAATTAGTAATAAAATGATAGGAATAATGAAGAGTGGATCTGGCCAGAGGGTTGGGATAAAAAGTATCAATAATAAGATGGAATCAAACTAGTAATAAAATGATAGGAATAATGAAGAGTGGATCTGGCCAGAGGGTTGGGATAAAAAGCATCAATAATAAGATGGAATGAAATTAGTAATAAAATGATAGGAATAAAGAAGAGTGGAGCTGGCCAGAGGGTTGGGATAAAAAGCATCAATAATAAGATGGAATGAAATTAGTAATAAAATGATAGGAATAATGAAGAGTGGAGCTGGCCAGAGGGTTGGGATAAAAAGCATCAATAATAAGATGGAATGAAATTAGTAATAAAATAATAGGAATAATGAAGAGTGGATCTGGCCAGAGGGTTGGGATAAAAAGCATCAATAATAAGATGGAATGAAATTAGTAATAAAATGATAGGAATAATGAAGAGTGGATCTGGCCAGAGGGTTGGGATAAAAAGCATCAATAATAAGATGGAATGAAATTAGTAATAAAATGATAGGAATAATGAAGAGTGGATCTGGCCAGAGGGTTGGGATAAAAAGTATCAATAATAAGATGGAATGAAATTAGTAATAAAATGATAGGAATAATGAAGAGTGGATCTGGCCAGAGGGTTGGGATAAAAAGCATCAATAATAAGATGGAATGAAATTAGTAATAAAATAATAGGAATAATGAAGAGTGGATCTGGCCAGAGGGTTGGGATAAAAAGCATCAATAATAAGATGGAATGAAATTAGTAATAAAATAATAGGAATAATGAAGAGTGGATCTGGCCAGAGGGTTGGGATAAAAAGCATCAATAATAAGATGGAATGAAATTAGTAATAAAATGATAGGAATAATGAAGAGTGGATCTGGCCAGAGGGTTGGGATAAAAAGCATCAATAATAAGATGGAATGAAATTAGTAATAAAATGATAGGAATAATGAAGAGTGGATCTGGCCAGGGGGTTGGGATAAAAAGCATCAATAATAAGATGGAATGAAACTAGTAATAAAATGATAGGAATAAAGAAGAGTGGAGCTGGCCAGAGGGTTGGGATAAAAAGCATCAATAATAAGATGGAATGAAATTAGTAATAAAATGATAGGAATAATGAAGAGTGGATCTGGCCAGGGGGTTGGGATAAAAAGCATCAATAATAAGATGGAATGAAATTAGTAATAAAATAATAGGAATAATGAAGAGTGGATCTGGCCAGGGGGTTGGGATAAAAAGCATCAATAATAAGATGGAATGAAATTAGTAATAAAATGATAGGAATAAAGAAGAGTGGAGCTGGCCAGAGGGTTGGGATAAAAAGCATCAATAATAAGATGGAATGAAATTAGTAATAAAATGATAGGAATAATGAAGAGTGGATCTGGCCAGAGGGTTGGGATAAAAAGCATCAATAATAAGATGGAATGAAATTAGTAATAAAATAATAGGAATAATGAAGAGTGGATCTGGCCAGAGGGTTGGGATAAAAAGCATCAATAATAAGATGGAATGAAATTAGTAATAAAATGATAGGAATAATGAAGAGTGGATCTGGCCAGAGGGTTGGGATAAAAAGCATCAATAATAAGATGGAATGAAATTAGTAATAAAATGATAGGAATAATGAAGAGTGGATCTGGCCAGAGGGTTGGGATAAAAAGTATCAATAATAAGATGGAATCAAACTAGTAATAAAATGATAGGAATAATGAAGAGTGGATCTGGCCAGAGGGTTGGGATAAAAAGCATCAATAATAAGATGGAATGAAATTAGTAATAAAATGATAGGAATAATGAAGAGTGGATCTGACCAGAGGGTTGGGATAAAAAGCATCAATAATAAGATGGAATGAAATTAGTAATAAAATAATAGGAATAATGAAGAGTGGATCTGGCCAGAGGGTTGGGATAAAAAGCATCAATAATAAGATGGAATGAAATTAGTAATAAAATGATAGGAATAATGAAGAGTGGATCTGGCCAGAGGGTTGGGATAAAAAGCATCAATAATAAGATGGAATGAAATTAGTAATAAAATAATAGGAATAAAGAAGAGTGGATCTGGCCAGAGGGTTGGGATAAAAAGCATCAATAATAAGATGGAATGAAATTAGTAATAAAATAATAGGAATAATGAAGAGTGGATCTGGCCAGAGGGTTGGGATAAAAAGCATCAATAATAAGATGGAATGAAATTAGTAATAAAATAATAGGAATAATGAAGAGTGGATCTGGCCAGAGGGTTGGGATAAAAAGCATCAATAATAAGATGGAATGAAATTAGTAATAAAATGATAGGAATAATGAAGAGTGGATCTGGCCAGAGGGTTGGGATAAAAAGCATCAATAATAAGATGGAATGAAATTAGTAATAAAATGATAGGAATAATGAAGAGTGGATCTGGCCAGAGGGTTGGGATAAAAAGCATCAATAATAAGATGGAATGAAATTAGTAATAAAATAATAGGAATAATGAAGAGTGGATCTGGCCAGAGGGTTGGGATAAAAAGCATCAATAATAAGATGGAATGAAATTAGTAATAAAATAATAGGAATAATGAAGAGTGGATCTGGCCAGAGGGTTGGGATAAAAAGCATCAATAATAAGATGGAATGAAATTAGTAATAAAATGATAGGAATAATGAAGAGTGGATCTGGCCAGAGGGTTGGGATAAAAAGTATCAATAATAAGATGGAATCAAACTAGTAATAAAATGATAGGAATAATGAAGAGTGGATCTGGCCAGAGGGTTGGGATAAAAAGCATCAATAATAAGATGGAATGAAATTAGTAATAAAATGATAGGAATAATGAAGAGTGGATCTGGCCAGAGGGTTGGGATAAAAAGCATCAATAATAAGATGGAATGAAATTAGTAATAAAATGATAGGAATAATGAAGAGTGGATCTGGCCAGAGGGTTGGGATAAAAAGCATCAATAATAAGATGGAATGAAATTAGTAATAAAATGTTAGGAATAATGAAGAGTGGATCTGGCCAGGGGGTTGGGATAAAAAGCATCAATAATAAGATGGAATGAAATTAGTAATAAAATGATAGGAATAATTAAGAGTGGATCTGGCCAGAGGGTTGAGATCAAATGCATCAATAATAAGATGGAATGAAATTAGTAATAAAATGATAGGAATAATGAAGAGTGGATCTGGCCAGGGGGTTGGGATAAAAAGCATCAATAATAAGATGGAATGAAATTAGTAATAAAATGATAGGAATAATGAAGAGTGGATCTGGCCAGGGGGTTGGGATAAAAAGCATCAATAATAAGATGGAATGAAATTAGTAATAAAATGATAGGAATAATGAAGAGTGGATCTGGCCAGAGGGTTGGGATAAAAAGTATCAATAATAAGATGGAATCAAACTAGTAATAAAATGATAGGAATAATGAAGAGTGGATCTGGCCAGAGGGTTGGGATAAAAAGCATCAATAATAAGATGGAATGAAATTAGTAATAAAATGATAGGAATAATGAAGAGTGGATCTGGCCAGAGGGTTGGGATAAAAAGTATCAATAATAAGATGGAATCAAACTAGTAATAAAATGATAGGAATAATGAAAAGTGGATCTGGCCAGAGGGTTGGGATAAAAAGCATCAATAATAAGATGGAATGAAATTAGTAATAAAATGATAGGAATAATGAAGAGTGGATCTGGCCAGAGGGTTGGGATAAAAAGCATCAATAATAAGATGGAATGAAATTAGTAATAAAATGATAGGAATAATGAAGAGTGGATCTGGCCAGAGGGTTGGGATAAAAAGTATCAATAATAAGATGGAATCAAACTAGTAATAAAATGATAGGAATAATGAAGAGTGGATCTGGCCAGAGGGTTGGGATAAAAAGCATCAATAATAAGATGGAATGAAATTAGTAATAAAATAATAGGAATAATGAAGAGTGGATCTGGCCAGAGGGTTGGGATAAAAAGCATCAATAATAAGATGGAATGAAATTAGTAATAAAATGATAGGAATAATGAAGAGTGGATCTGGCCAGAGGGTTGGGATAAAAAGCATCAATAATAAGATGGAATGAAATTAGTAATAAAATAATAGGAATAATGAAGAGTGGATCTGGCCAGGGGGTTGGGATAAAAAGCATCAATAATAAGATGGAATCAAACTAGTAATAAAATGATAGGAATAATGAAGAGTGGATCTGGCCAGGGGGTTGGGATAAAAAGCATCAATAATAAGATGGAATCAAACTAGTAATAAAATGATAGGAATAATGAAGAGTGGATCTGGCCAGAGGGTTGGGATAAAAAGCATCAATAATAAGATGGAATGAAATTAGTAATAAAATGATAGGAATAATGAAGAGTGGATCTGGCCAGAGGGTTGGGATAAAAAGCATCAATAATAAGATGGAATCAAATTAGTAATAAAATGATAGGAATAATGAAGAGTGGATCTGGCCAGAGGGTTGGGATAAAAAGTATCAATAATAAGATGGAATCAAACTAGTAATAAAATGATAGGAATAATGAAGAGTGGATCTGGCCAGAGGGTTGGGATAAAAAGCATCAATAATAAGATGGAATGAAATTAGTAATAAAATGATAGGAATAATGTAGAGTGGATCTGGCCAGAGGGTTGGGATAAAAAGTATCAATAATAAGATGGAATCAAACTAGTAATAAAATGATAGGAATAATGAAGAGTGGATCTGGCCAGAGGGTTGGGATAAAAAGTATCAATAATAAGATGGAATCAAACTAGTAATAAAATGATAGGAATAATGAAGAGTGGATCTGGCCAGGGGGTTGGGATAAAAAGCATCAATAATAAGATGGAATCAAACTAGTAATAAAATGATAGGAATAATGAAGAGTGGATCTGGCCAGAGGGTTGGGATAAAAAGCATCAATAATAAGATGGAATGAAATTAGTAATAAAATGATAGGAATAATGAAGAGTGGATCTGGCCAGGGGGTTGGGATAAAAAGCATCAATAATAAGATGGAATGAAATTAGTAATAAAATGATAGGAATAATGAAGAGTGGATCTGGCCAGGGGGTTGGGATAAAAAGCATCAATAATAAGATGGAATGAAATTAGTAATAAAATGATAGGAATAATGAAGAGTGGATCTGGCCAGAGGGTTGGGATAAAAAGTATCAATAATAAGATGGAATCAAACTAGTAATAAAATGATAGGAATAATGAAGAGTGGATCTGGCCAGGGGGTTGGGATAAAAAGCATCAATAATAAGATGGAATGAAATTAGTAATAAAATAATAGGAATAATGAAGAGTGGATCTGGCCAGGGGGTTGGGATAAAAAGCATCAATAATAAGATGGAATCAAACTAGTAATAAAATAATAGGAATAATGAAGAGTGGATCTGGCCAGAGGGTTGGGATAAAAAGCATCAATAATAAGATGGAATCAAACTAGTAATAAAATGATAGGAATAATGAAGAGTGGATCTGGCCAGGGGGTTGGGATAAAAAGCATCAATAATAAGATGGAATGAAATTAGTAATAAAATGATAGGAATAATGAAGAGTGGATCTGGCCAGAGGGTTGGGATAAAAAGCATCAATAATAAGATGGAATGAAATTAGTAATAAAATGATAGGAATAATGAAGAGTGGATCTGGCCAGAGGGTTGGGATAAAAAGTATCAATAATAAGATGGAATCAAACTAGTAATAAAATGATAGGAATAATGAAGAGTGGATCTGGCCAGAGGGTTGGGATAAAAAGCATCAATAATAAGATGGAATGAAATTAGTAATAAAATGATAGGAATAATGAAGAGTGGATCTGGCCAGAGGGTTGGGATAAAAAGTATCAATAATAAGATGGAATCAAACTAGTAATAAAATGATAGGAATAATGAAGAGTGGATCTGGCCAGAGGGTTGGGATAAAAAGTATCAATAATAAGATGGAATCAAACTAGTAATAAAATGATAGGAATAATGAAGAGTGGATCTGGCCAGGGGGTTGGGATAAAAAGCATCAATAATAAGATGGAATCAAACTAGTAATAAAATGATAGGAATAATGAAGAGTGGATCTGGCCAGAGGGTTGGGATAAAAAGCATCAATAATAAGATGGAATGAAATTAGTAATAAAATGATAGGAATAATGAAGAGTGGATCTGGCCAGGGGGTTGGGATAAAAAGCATCAATAATAAGATGGAATGAAATTAGTAATAAAATGATAGGAATAATGAAGAGTGGATCTGGCCAGAGGGTTGGGATAAAAAGTATCAATAATAAGATGGAATCAAACTAGTAATAAAATGATAGGAATAATGAAGAGTGGATCTGGCCAGGGGGTTGGGATAAAAAGCATCAATAATAAGATGGAATGAAATTAGTAATAAAATAATAGGAATAATGAAGAGTGGATCTGGCCAGGGGGTTGGGATAAAAAGCATCAATAATAAGATGGAATCAAACTAGTAATAAAATAATAGGAATAATGAAGAGTGGATCTGGCCAGAGGGTTGGGATAAAAAGCATCAATAATAAGATGGAATCAAACTAGTAATAAAATGATAGGAATAATGAAGAGTGGATCTGGCCAGGGGGTTGGGATAAAAAGCATCAATAATAAGATGGAATGAAATTAGTAATAAAATGATAGGAATAATGAAGAGTGGATCTGGCCAGAGGGTTGGGATAAAAAGCATCAATAATAAGATGGAATGAAATTAGTAATAAAATGATAGGAATAATGAAGAGTGGATCTGGCCAGAGGGTTGGGATAAAAAGTATCAATAATAAGATGGAATCAAACTAGTAATAAAATGATAGGAATAATGAAGAGTGGATCTGGCCAGAGGGTTGGGATAAAAAGCATCAATAATAAGATGGAATGAAATTAGTAATAAAATGATAGGAATAATGAAGAGTGGATCTGGCCAGAGGGTTGGGATAAAAAGTATCAATAATAAGATGGAATCAAACTAGTAATAAAATGATAGGAATAATGAAGAGTGGATCTGGCCAGAGGGTTGGGATAAAAAGTATCAATAATAAGATGGAAGCAAACTAGTAATAAAATGATAGGAATAATGAAGAGTGGATCTGGCCAGGGGGTTGGGATAAAAAGCATCAATAATAAGATGGAATCAAACTAGTAATAAAATGATAGGAATAATGAAGAGTGGATCTGGCCAGAGGGTTGGGATAAAAAGCATCAATAATAAGATGGAATGAAATTAGTAATAAAATGATAGGAATAATGAAGAGTGGATCTGGCCAGGGGGTTGGGATAAAAAGCATCAATAATAAGATGGAATGAAATTAGTAATAAAATGATAGGAATAATGAAGAGTGGATCTGGCCAGAGGGTTGGGATAAAAAGTATCAATAATAAGATGGAATCAAACTAGTAATAAAATGATAGGAATAATGAAGAGTGGATCTGGCCAGGGGGTTGGGATAAAAAGCATCAATAATAAGATGGAATGAAATTAGTAATAAAATAATAGGAATAATGAAGAGTGGATCTGGCCAGGGGGTTGGGATAAAAAGCATCAATAATAAGATGGAATCAAACTAGTAATAAAATGATAGGAATAATGAAGAGTGGATCTGGCCAGGGGGTTGGGATAAAAAGCATCAATAATAAGATGGAATGAAATTAGTAATAAAATGATAGGAATAATGAAGAGTGGATCTGGCCAGAGGGTTGGGATAAAAAGCATCAATAATAAGATGGAATGAAATTAGTAATAAAATGATAGGAATAATGAAGAGTGGATCTGGCCAGAGGGTTGGGATAAAAAGTATCAATAATAAGATGGAATCAAACTAGTAATAAAATGATAGGAATAATGAAGAGTGGATCTGGCCAGGGGGTTGGGATAAAAAGCATCAATAATAAGATGGAATGAAATTAGTAATAAAATAATAGGAATAATGAAGAGTGGATCTGGCCAGGGGGTTGGGATAAAAAGCATCAATAATAAGATGGAATCAAACTAGTAATAAAATGATAGGAATAATGAAGAGTGGATCTGGCCAGGGGGTTGGGATAAAAAGCATCAATAATAAGATGGAATGAAATTAGTAATAAAATGATAGGAATAATGAAGAGTGGATCTGGCCAGGGGGTTGGGATAAAAAGCATCAATAATAAGATGGAATGAAATTAGTAATAAAATAATAGGAATAATGAAGAGTGGATCTGGCCAGGGGATTGGGATAAAAAGCATCAATAATAAGATGGAATCAAACTAGTAATAAAATGATAGGAATAATGAAGAGTGGATCTGGCCAGGGGGTTGGGATAAAAAGCATCAATAATAAGATGGAATGAAATTAGTAATAAAATAATAGGAATAATGAAGAGTGGATCTGGCCAGGGGGTTGGGATAAAAAGCATCAATAATAAGATGGAATCAAACTAGTAATAAAATGATAGGAATAATGAAGAGTGGATCTGGCCAGGGGGTTGGGATAAAAAGCATCAATAATAAGATGGAATGAAATTAGTAATAAAATGATAGGAATAATGAAGAGTGGATCTGGCCAGAGGGTTGGGATAAAAAGCATCATTAATAAGATGGAATGAAATTAGTAATAAAATAATAGGAATAATGAAGAGTGGATCTGGCCAGGGGGTTGGGATAAAAAGCATCAATAATAAGATGGAATCAAACTAGTAATAAAATGATAGGAATAATGAAGAGTGGATCTGGCCAGAGGGTTGGGATAAAAAGCATCATTAATAAGATGGAATGAAATTAGTAATAAAATAATAGGAATAATGAAGAGTGGATCTGGCCAGGGGGTTGGGATAAAAAGCATCAATAATAAGATGGAATCAAACTAGTAATAAAATGATAGGAATAATGAAGAGTGGATCTGGCCAGGGGGTTGGGATAAAAAGCATCAATAATAAGATGGAATGAAATTAGTAATAAAATGATAGGAATAATGAAGAGTGGATCTGGCCAGAGGGTTGGGATAAAAAGCATCAATAATAAGATGGAATGAAATTAGTAATAAAATGATAGGAATAATGAAGAGTGGATCTGGCCAGAGGGTTGGGATAAAAAGCATCAATAATAAGATGGAATGAAATTAGTAATAAAATAATAGGAATAATGAAGAGTGGATCTGGCCAGGGGGTTGGGATAAAAAGCATCAATAATAAGATGGAATGAAATTAGTAATAAAATAATAGGAATAATGAAGAGTGGATCTGGCCAGAGGGTTGGGATAAAAAGCATCAATAATAAGATGGAATGAAATTAGTAATAAAATAATAGGAATAATGAAGAGTTGATCTGGCCAGAGGGTTGGGATAAAAAGCATCAATAATAAGATGGAATCAAACTAGTAATAAAATGATAGGAATAATGAAGAGTGGATCTGGCCAGGGGGTTGGGATAAAAAGCATCAATAATAAGATGGAATCAAACTAGTAATAAAATGATAGGAATAATGAAGAGTGGATCTGGCCAGAGGGTTGGGATAAAAAGCATCAATAATAAGATGGAATGAAATTAGTAATAAAATAATAGGAATAATGAAGAGTGGATCTGGCCAGGGGGTTGGGATAAAAAGCATCAATAATAAGATGGAATCAAACTAGTAATAAAATGATAGGAATAATGAAGAGTGGATCTGGCCAGAGGGTTGGGATAAAAAGCATCAATAATAAGATGGAATGAAATTAGTAATAAAATAATAGGAATAATGAAGAGTGGATCTGGCCAGGGGGTTGGGATAAAAAGCATCAATAATAAGATGGAATCAAACTAGTAATAAAATGATAGGAATAATGAAGAGTGGATCTGGCCAGAGGGTTGGGATAAAAAGCATCAATAATAAGATGGAATGAAATTAGTAATAAAATAATAGGAATAATGAAGAGTGGATCTGGCCAGGGGGTTGGGATAAAAAGCATCAATAATAAGATGGAATGAAATTAGTAATAAAATGATAGGAATAATGAAGAGTGGATCTGGCCAGGGGGTTGGGATAAAAAGCATCAATAATAAGATGGAATGAAATTAGTAATAAAATGATAGGAATAATGAAGAGTGGATCTGGCCAGGGGGTTGGGATAAAAAGCATCAATAATAAGATGGAATGAAATTAGTAATAAAATGATAGGAATAATGAAGAGTGGATCTGGCCAGGGGGTTGGGATAAAAAGCATCAATAATAAGATGGAATCAAACTAGTAATAAAATGATAGGAATAATGAAGAGTGGATCTGTCCAGGGGGTTGGGATAAAAAGCATCAATAATAAGATGGAATGAAATTAGTAATAAAATAATAGGAATAATGAAGAGTGGATCTGGCCAGGGGGTTGGGATAAAAAGCATCAATAATAAGATGGAATCAAACTAGTAATAAAATGATAGGAATAATGAAGAGTGGATCTGGCCAGGGGGTTGGGATAAAAAGCATCAATAATAAGATGGAATGAAATTAGTAATAAAATGATAGGAATAATGAAGAGTGGATCTGGCCAGGGGGTTGGGATAAAAAGCATCAATAATAAGATGGAATGAAATTAGTAATAAAATGATAGGAATAATGAAGAGTGGATCTGGCCAGGGGGTTGGGATAAAAAGCATCAATAATAAGATGGAATGAAATTAGTAATAAAATGATAGGAATAATGAAGAGTGGATCTGGCCAGGGGGTTGGGATAAAAAGCATCAATAATAAGATGGAATGAAATTAGTAATAAAATGATAGGAATAATGAAGAGTGGATCTGGCCAGGGGGTTGGGATAAAAAGCATCAATAATAAGATGGAATGAAATTAGTAATAAAATGATAGGAATAATGAAGAGTGGATCTGGCCAGGGGGTTGGGATAAAAAGCATCAATAATAAGATGGAATGAAATTAGTAATAAAATGATAGGAATAATGAAGAGTGGATCTGGCCAGGGGGTTGGGATAAAAAGCATCAATAATAAGATGGAATGAAATTAGTAATAAAATGATAGGAATAATGAAGAGTGGATCTGGCCAGGGGGTTGGGATAAAAAGCATCAATAATAAGATGGAATGAAATTAGTAATAAAATGATAGGAATAATGAAGAGTGGATCTGGCCAGGGGGTTGGGATAAAAAGCATCAATAATAAGATGGAATGAAATTAGTAATAAAATGATAGGAATAATGAAGAGTGGATCTGGCCAGGGGGTTGGGATAAAAAGCATCAATAATAAGATGGAATGAAATTAGTAATAAAATGATAGGAATAATGAAGAGTGGATCTGGCCAGGGGGTGGGATAAAAAGCATCAATAATAAGATGGAATGAAATTAGTAATAAAATGATAGGAATAATGAAGAGTGGATCTGGCCAGGGGGTTGGGATAAAAAGCATCAATAATAAGATGGAATGAAATTAGTAATAAAATGATAGGAATAATGAAGAGTGGATCTGGCCAGGGGGTTGGGATAAAAAGCATCAATAATAAGATGGAATGAAATTAGTAATAAAATGATAGGAATAATGAAGAGTGGATCTGGCCAGGGGGTTGGGATAAAAAGCATCAATAATAAGATGGAATGAAATTAGTAATAAAATGATAGGAATAATGAAGAGTGGATCTGGCCAGAGGGTTGGGATATAAAGCATCAATAATAAGATGGAATGAAATTAGTAATAAAATGATAGGAATAATGAAGAGTGGATCTGGCCAGGGGGTTGGGATAAAAAGCATCAATAATAAGATGGAATGAAATTAGTAATAAAATGATAGGAATAATGAAGAGTGGATCTGGCCAGGGGGTTGGGATAAAAAGCATCAATAATAAGATGGAATGAAATTAGTAATAAAATGATAGGAATAATGAAGAGTGGATCTGGCCAGGGGGTTGGGATAAAAAGCATCAATAATAAGATGGAATGAAATTAGTAATAAAATGATAGGAATAATGAAGAGTGGATCTGGCCAGAGGGTTGGGATAAAAAGCATCAATAATAAGATGGAATGAAATTAGTAATAAAATGATAGGAATAATGAAGAGTGGATCTGGCCAGAGGGTTGGGATAAAAAGCATCAATAATAAGATGGAATGAAATTAGTAATAAAATGATAGGAATAATGAAGAGTGGATCTGGCCAGGGGGTTGGGATAAAAAGCATCAATAATAAGATGGAATGAAATTAGTAATAAAATGATAGGAATAATGAAGAGTGGATCTGGCCAGGGGGTTGGGATAAAAAGCATCAATAATAAGATGGAATGAAATTAGTAATAAAATGATAGGAATAATGAAGAGTGGATCTGGCCAGGGGGTTGGGATAAAAAGCATCAATAATAAGATGGAATGAAATTAGTAATAAAATGATAGGAATAATGAAGAGTGGATCTGGCCAGGGGGTTGGGATAAAAAGCATCAATAATAAGATGGAATGAAATTAGTAATAAAATGATAGGAATAATGAAGAGTGGATCTGGCCAGGGGGTTGGGATAAAAAGCATCAATAATAAGATGGAATGAAATTAGTAATAAAATGATAGGAATAATGAAGAGTGGATCTGGCCAGGGGGTTGGGATAAAAAGCATCAATAATAAGATGGAATGAAATTAGTAATAAAATGATAGGAATAATGAAGAGTGGATCTGGCCAGGGGGTTGGGATAAAAAGCATCAATAATAAGATGGAATGAAATTAGTAATAAAATGATAGGAATAATGAAGAGTGGATCTGGCCAGAGGGTTGGGATAAAAAGCATCAATAATAAGATGGAATGAAATTAGTAATAAAATGATAGGAATAATGAAGAGTGGATCTGGCCAGAGGGTTGGGATAAAAAGCATCAATAATAAGATGGAATGAAATTAGTAATAAAATGATAGGAATAATGAAGAGTGGATCTGGCCAGGGGGTTGGGATAAAAAGCATCAATAATAAGATGGAATGAAATTAGTAATAAAATGATAGGAATAATGAAGAGTGGATCTGGCCAGAGGGTTGGGATAAAAAGCATCAATAATAAGATGGAATGAAATTAGTAATAAAATGATAGGAATAATGAAGAGTGGATCTGGCCAGAGGGTTGGGATAAAAAGCATCAATAATAAGATGGAATGAAATTAGTAATAAAATGATAGGAATAATGAAGAGTGGATCTGGCCAGAGGGTTGGGATAAAAAGCATCAATAATAAGATGGAATGAAATTAGTAATAAAATGATAGGAATAATGAAGAGTGGATCTGGCCAGGGGGTTGGGATAAAAAGCATCAATAATAAGATGGAATGAAATTAGTAATAAAATGATAGGAATAATGAAGAGTGGATCTGGCCAGAGGGTTGGGATAAAAAGCATCAATAATAAGATGGAATGAAATTAGTAATAAAATGATAGGAATAATGAAGAGTGGATCTGGCCAGGGGGTTGGGATAAAAAGCATCAATAATAAGATGGAATGAAATTAGTAATAAAATGATAGGAATAATGAAGAGTGGATCTGGCCAGGGGGTTGGGATAAAAAGCATCAATAATAAGATGGAATGAAATTAGTAATAAAATGATAGGAATAATGAAGAGTGGATCTGGCCAGAGGGTTGGGATAAAAAGCATCAATAATAAGATGGAATGAAATTAGTAATAAAATGATAGGAATAATGAAGAGTGGATCTGGCCAGAGGGTTGGGATAAAAAGCATCAATAATAAGATGGAATGAAATTAGTAATAAAATGATAGGAATAATGAAGAGTGGATCTGGCCAGGGGGTTGGGATAAAAAGCATCAATAATAAGATGGAAAGAAATTAGTAATAAAATGATAGGAATAATGAAGAGTGGATCTGGCCAGGGGGTTGGGATAAAAAGCATCAATAATAAGATGGAATGAAATTAGTAATAAAATGATAGGAATAATGAAGAGTGGATCTGGCCAGGGGGTTGGGATAAAAAGCATCAATAATAAGATGGAATCAAACTAGTAATAAAATGATAGGAATAATGAAGAGTGGATCTGGCCAGGGGGTTGGGATAAAAAGCATCAATAATAAGATGGAATGAAATTAGTAATAAAATAATAGGAATAATGAAGAGTGGATCTGGCCAGAGGGTTGGGATAAAAAGTATCAATAATAAGATGGAATCAAACTAGTAATAAAATGATAGGAATAATGAAGAGTGGATCTGGCCAGGGGGTTGGGATAAAAAGCATCAATAATAAGATGGAATCAAACTAGTAATAAAATGATAGGAATAATGAAGAGTGGATCTGGCCAGGGGGTTGGGATAAAAAGCATCAATAATAAGATGGAATGAAACTAGTAATAAAATGATAGGAATAATGAAGAGTGGATCTGGCCAGAGGGTTGGGATAAAAAGCATCAATAATAAGATGGAATGAAACTAGTAATAAAATAATAGGAATAATGAAGAGTTGATCTGGCCAGAGGGTTGGGATAAAAAGCATCAATAATAAGATGGAATCAAACTAGTAATAAAATGATAGGAATAATGAAGAGTGGATCTGGCCAGGGGGTTGGGATAAAAAGCATCAATAATAAGATGGAATCAAACTAGTAATAAAATGATAGGAATAATGAAGAGTGGATCTGGCCAGGGGGTTGGGATAAAAAGCATCAATAATAAGATGGAATGAAATTAGTAATAAAATGATAGGAATAATGAAGAGTGGATCTGGCCAGAGGGTTGGGATAAAAAGCATCAATAATAAGATGGAATGAAACTAGTAATAAAATAATAGGAATAATGAAGAGTTGATCTGGCCAGAGGGTTGGGATAAAAAGCATCAATAATAAGATGGAATCAAACTAGTAATAAAATGATAGGAATAATGAAGAGTGGATCTGGCCAGGGGGTTGGGATAAAAAGCATCAATAATAAGATGGAATCAAACTAGTAATAAAATAATAGGAATAATGAAGAGTTGATCTGGCCAGAGGGTTGGGATAAAAAGCATCAATAATAAGATGGAATCAAACTAGTAATAAAATAATAGGAATAATGAAGAGTGGATCTGGCCAGGGGGTTGGGATAAAAAGCATCAATAATAAGATGGAATCAAACTAGTAATAAAATAATAGGAATAATGAAGAGTTGATCTGGCCAGAGGGTTGGGATAAAAAGCATCAATAATAAGATGGAATCAAACTAGTAATAAAATAATAGGAATAATGAAGAGTGGATCTGGCCAGGGGGTTGGGATAAAAAGCATCAATAATAAGATGGAATCAAACTAGTAATAAAATAATAGGAATAATGAAGAGTTGATCTGGCCAGAGGGTTGGGATAAAAAGCATCAATAATAAGATGGAATCAAACTAGTAATAAAATAATAGGAATAATGAAGAGTGGATCTGGCCAGGGGGTTGGGATAAAAAGCATCAATAATAAGATGGAATCAAACTAGTAATAAAATAATAGGAATAATGAAGAGTTGATCTGGCCAGAGGTTTGGGATAAAAAGCATCAATAATAAGATGGAATCAAACTAGTAATAAAATAATAGGAATAATGAAGAGTGGATCTGGCCAGGGGGTTGGGATAAAAAGCATCAATAATAAGATGGAATCAAACTAGTAATAAAATAATAGGAATAATGAAGAGTTGATCTGGCCAGAGGGTTGGGATAAAAAGCATCAATAATAAGATGGAATCAAACTAGTAATAAAATAATAGGAATAATGAAGAGTGGATCTGGCCAGGGGGTTGGGATAAAAAGCATCAATAATAAGATGGAATGAAATTAGTAATAAAATAATAGGAATAATGAAGAGTGGATCTGGCCAGAGGGTTGGGATAAAAAGTATCTATAATAAGATGGAATGAAATTAGTAATAAAATGATAGGAATAATGAAGAGTGGATCTGGCCAGGGGGTTGGGATAAAAAGCATCAATAATAAGATGGAATCAAACTAGTAATAAAATGATAGGAATAATGAAGAGTGGATCTGGCCAGGGGGTTGGGATAAAAAGCATCAATAATAAGATGGAATGAAATTAGTAATAAAATGATAGGAATAATGAAGAGTGGATCTGGCCAGAGGGTTGGGATAAAAAGTATCAATAATAAGATGGAATCAAACTAGTAATAAAATAATAGGAATAATGAAGAGTGGATCTGGCCAGGGGGTTGGGATAAAAAGCATCAATAATAAGATGGAATGAAATTAGTAATAAAATAATAGGAATAATGAAGAGTGGATCTGGCCAGGGGGTTGGGATAAAAAGCATCAATAATAAGATGGAATCAAACTAGTAATAAAATGATAGGAATAATGAAGAGTGGATCTGGCCAGGGGGTTGGGATAAAAAGCATCAATAATAAGATGGAATCAAACTAGTAATAAAATAATAGGAATAATGAAGAGTGGATCTGGCCAGAGGGTTGGGATAAAAAGCATCAATAATAAGATGGAATCAAACTAGTAATAAAATAATAGGAATAATGAAGAGTTGATCTGGCCAGAGGGTTGGGATAAAAAGCATCAATAATAAGATGGAATCAAACTAGTAATAAAATAATAGGAATAATGAAGAGTGGATCTGGCCAGAGGGTTGGGATAAAAAGCATCAATAATAAGATGGAATCAAACTAGTAATAAAATGATAGGAATAATGAAGAGTGGATCTGGCCAGGGGGTTGGGATAAAAAGCATCAATAATAAGATGGAATGAAATTAGTAATAAAATAATAGGAATAATGAAGAGTGGATCTGGCCAGGGGGTTGGGATAAAAAGCATCAATAATAAGATGGAATCAAACTAGTAATAAAATGATAGGAATAATGAAGAGTGGATCTGGCCAGGGGGTTGGGATAAAAAGCATCAATAATAAGATGGAATGAAATTAGTAATAAAATGATAGGAATAATGAAGAGTGGATCTGGCCAGAGGGTTGGGATAAAAAGCATCAATAATAAGATGGAATGAAACTAGTAATAAAATAATAGGAATAATGAAGAGTTGATCTGGCCAGAGGGTTGGGATAAAAAGCATCAATAATAAGATGGAATCAAACTAGTAATAAAATGATAGGAATAATGAAGAGTGGATCTGGCCAGGGGGTTGGGATAAAAAGCATCAATAATAAGATGGAATGAAATTAGTAATAAAATGATAGGAATAATGAAGAGTGGATCTGGCCAGGGGGTTGGGATAAAAAGCATCAATAATAAGATGGAATGAAATTAGTAATAAAATGATAGGAATAATGAAGAGTGGATCTGGCCAGGGGGTTGGGATAAAAAGCATCAATAATAAGATGGAATGAAATTAGTAATAAAATGATAGGAATAATGAAGAGTGGATCTGGCCAGGGGGTTGGGATAAAAAGCATCAATAATAAGATGGAATGAAATTAGTAATAAAATGATAGGAATAATGAAGAGTGGATCTGGCCAGAGGGTTGGGATAAAAAGTATCAATAATAAGATGGAATGAAATTAGTAATAAAATAATAGGAATAATGAAGAGTGGATCTGGCCAGGGGGTTGGGATAAAAAGCATCAATAATAAGATGGAATCAAACTAGTAATAAAATGATAGGAATAATGAAGAGTGGATCTGGCCAGGGGGTTGGGATAAAAAGCATCAATAATAAGATGGAATGAAATTAGTAATAAAATGATAGGAATAATGAAGAGTGGATCTGGCCAGGGGGTTGGGATAAAAAGCATCAATAATAAGATGGAATGAAATTAGTAATAAAATAATAGGAATAATGAAGAGTGGATCTGGCCAGGGGGTTGGGATAAAAAGCATCAATAATAAGATGGAATCAAACTAGTAATAAAATGATAGGAATAATGAAGAGTGGATCTGGCCAGGGGGTTGGGATAAAAAGCATCAATAATAAGATGGAATGAAATTAGTAATAAAATGATAGGAATAATGAAGAGTGGATCTGGCCAGAGGGTTGGGATAAAAAGTATCAATAATAAGATGGAATGAAATTAGTAATAAAATAATAGGAATAATGAAGAGTGGATCTGGCCAGGGGGTTGGGATAAAAAGCATCAATAATAAGATGGAATCAAACTAGTAATAAAATGATAGGAATAATGAAGAGTGGATCTGGCCAGGGGGTTGGGATAAAAAGCATCAATAATAAGATGGAATGAAATTAGTAATAAAATAATAGGAATAATGAAGAGTGGATCTGGCCAGGGGGTTGGGATAAAAAGCATCAATAATAAGATGGAATGAAATTAGTAATAAAATAATAGGAATAATGAAGAGTGGATCTGGCCAGGGGGTTGGGATAAAAAGCATCAATAATAAGATGGAATCAAACTAGTAATAAAATGATAGGAATAATGAAGAGTGGATCTGGCCAGGGGGTTGGGATAAAAAGCATCAATAATAAGATGGAATGAAATTAGTAATAAAATGATAGGAATAATGAAGAGTGGATCTGGCCAGAGGGTTGGGATAAAAAGCATCAATAATAAGATGGAATGAAATTAGTAATAAAATAATAGGAATAATGAAGAGTGGATCTGGCCAGGGGGTTGGGATAAAAAGCATCAATAATAAGATGGAATCAAACTAGTAATAAAATGATAGGAATAATGAAGAGTGGATCTGGCCAGGGGGTTGGGATAAAAAGCATCAATAATAAGATGGAATGAAATTAGTAATAAAATGATAGGAATAATGAAGAGTGGATCTGGCCAGGGGGTTGGGATAAAAAGCATCAATAATAAGATGGAATGAAATTAGTAATAAAATGATAGGAATAATGAAGAGTGGATCTGGCCAGAGGGTTGGGATAAAAAGCATCAATAATAAGATGGAATGAAATTAGTAATAAAATGATAGGAATAATGAAGAGTGGATCTGGCCAGAGGGTTGGGATAAAAAGCATCAATAATAAGATGGAATGAAATTAGTAATAAAATGATAGGAATAATGAAGAGTGGATCTGGCCAGGGGGTTGGGATAAAAAGCATCAATAATAAGATGGAATGAAATTAGTAATAAAATAATAGGAATAATGAAGAGTGGATCTGGCCAGGGGGTTGGGATAAAAAGCATCAATAATAAGATGGAATCAAACTAGTAATAAAATGATAGGAATAATGAAGAGTGGATCTGGCCAGGGGGTTGGGATAAAAAGCATCAATAATAAGATGGAATGAAATTAGTAATAAAATAATAGGAATAATGAAGAGTGGATCTGGCCAGAGGGTTGGGATAAAAAGCATCAATAATAAGATGGAATCAAACTAGTAATAAAATAATAGGAATAATGAAGAGTGGATCTGGCCAGGGGGTTGGGATAAAAAGCATCAATAATAAGATGGAATGAAATTAGTAATAAAATGATAGGAATAATGAAGAGTGGATCTGGCCAGGGGGTTGGGATAAAAAGCATCAATAATAAGAGTGAATCAAACTAGTAATAAAATAATAGGAATAATGAAGAGTGGATCTGGCCAGAGGGTTGGGATAAAAAGCATCAATAATAAGATGGAATGAAATTAGTAATAAAATGATAGGAATAATGAAGAGTGGATCTGGCCAGAGGGTTGGGATAAAAAGCATCAATAATAAGATGGAATGAAATTAGTAATAAAATGATAGGAATAATGAAGAGTGGATCTGGCCAGAGGGTTGGGATAAAAAGCATCAATAATAAGATGGAATGAAACTAGTAATAAAATAATAGGAATAATGAAGAGTGGAGCTGGCCAGAGGGTTGGGATAAAAAGCATCAATAATAAGATGGAATGAAATTAGTAATAAAATGATAGGAATAATGAAGAGTGGATCTGGCCAGAGGGTTGGGATAAAAAGCATCAATAATAAGATGGAATGAAACTAGTAATAAAATAATAGGAATAATGAAGAGTGGAGCTGGCCAGAGGGTTGGGATAAAAAGCATCAATAATAAGATGGAATGAAATTAGTAATAAAATGATAGGAATAATGAAGAGTGGATCTGGCCAGAGGGTTGGGATAAAAAGCATCAATAATAAGATGGAATGAAACTAGTAATAAAATAATAGGAATAATGAAGAGTGGATCTGGCCAGGGGGTTGGGATAAAAAGCATCAATAATAAGATGGAATGAAATTAGTAATAAAATAATAGGAATAATGAAGAGTGGATCTGGCCAGAGGGTTGGGATAAAAAGCATCAATAATAAGATGGAATCAAACTAGTAATAAAATGATAGGAATAATGAAGAGTGGATCTGGCCAGGGGGTTGGGATAAAAAGCATCAATAATAAGATGGAATGAAATTAGTAATAAAATAATAGGAATAATGAAGAGTGGATCTGGCCAGGGGGTTGGGATAAAAAGCATCAATAATAAGATGGAATGAAATTAGTAATAAAATAATAGGAATAATGAAGAGTGGATCTGGCCAGGGGGTTGGGATAAAAAGCATCAATAATAAGATGGAATGAAATTAGTAATAAAATAATAGGAATAATGAAGAGTGGATCTGGCCAGGGGGTTGGGATAAAAAGCATCAATAATAAGATGGAATGAAATTAGTAATAAAATAATAGGAATAATGAAGAGTGGATCTGGCCAGGGGGTTGGGATAAAAAGCATCAATAATAAGATGGAATCAAACTAGTAATAAAATGATAGGAATAATGAAGAGTGGATCTGGCCAGGGGGTTGGGATAAAAAGCATCAATAATAAGATGGAATGAAATTAGTAATAAAATAATAGGAATAATGAAGAGTGGATCTGGCCAGGGGGTTGGGATAAAAAGCATCAATAATAAGATGGAATCAAACTAGTAATAAAATGATAGGAATAATGAAGAGTGGATCTGGCCAGGGGGTTGGGATAAAAAGCATCAATAATAAGATGGAATGAAATTAGTAATAAAATAATAGGAATAATGAAGAGTGGATCTGGCCAGGGGGTTGGGATAAAAAGCATCAATAATAAGATGGAATGAAATTAGTAATAAAATAATAGGAATAATGAAGAGTGGATCTGGCCAGGGGGTTGGGATAAAAAGCATCAATAATAAGATGGAATGAAATTAGTAATAAAATAATAGGAATAATGAAGAGTGGATCTGGCCAGGGGGTTGGGATAAAAAGCATCAATAATAAGATGGAATGAAATTAGTAATAAAATAATAGGAATAATGAAGAGTGGATCTGGCCAGAGGGTTGGGATAAAAAGCATCAATAATAAGATGGAATCAAACTAGTAATAAAATGATAGGAATAATGAAGAGTGGATCTGGCCAGGGGGTTGGGATAAAAAGCATCAATAATAAGATGGAATGAAATTAGTAATAAAATAATAGGAATAATGAAGAGTGGATCTGGCCAGGGGGTTGGATAAAAAGCATCAATAATAAGATGGAATGAAATTAGTAATAAAATAATAGGAATAATGAAGAGTGGATCTGGCCAGGGGGTTGGGATAAAAAGCATCAATAATAAGATGGAATGAAATTAGTAATAAAATAATAGGAATAATGAAGAGTGGATCTGGCCAGGGGGTTGGGATAAAAAGCATCAATAATAAGATGGAATGAAATTAGTAATAAAATAATAGGAATAATGAAGAGTGGATCTGGCCAGGGGGTTGGGATAAAAAGCATCAATAATAAGATGGAATCAAACTAGTAATAAAATAATAGGAATAATGAAGAGTGGATTTGGCCAGGGGGTTGGGATAAAAAGCATCAATAATAAGATGGAATCAAACTAGTAATAAAATAATAGGAATAATGAAGAGTTGATCTGGCCAGAGGGTTGGGATAAAAAGCATCAATAATAAGATGGAATCAAACTAGTAATAAAATAATAGGAATAATGAAGAGTGGATCTGGCCAGGGGGTTGGGATAAAAAGCATCAATAATAAGATGGAATGAAATTAGTAATAAAATAATAGGAATAATGAAGAGTGGATCTGGCCAGAGGGTTGGGATAAAAAGTATCAATAATAAGATGGAATGAAATTAGTAATAAAATGATAGGAATAATGAAGAGTGGATCTGGCCAGGGGGTTGGGATAAAAAGCATCAATAATAAGATGGAATCAAACTAGTAATAAAATGATAGGAATAATGAAGAGTGGATCTGGCCAGGGGGTTGGGATAAAAAGCATCAATAATAAGATGGAATGAAATTAGTAATAAAATGATAGGAATAATGAAGAGTGGATCTGGCCAGAGGGTTGGGATAAAAAGTATCAATAATAAGATGGAATCAAACTAGTAATAAAATAATAGGAATAATGAAGAGTGGATCTGGCCAGGGGGTTGGGATAAAAAGCATCAATAATAAGATGGAATGAAATTAGTAATAAAATAATAGGAATAATGAAGAGTGGATCTGGCCAGGGGGTTGGGATAAAAAGCATCAATAATAAGATGGAATCAAACTAGTAATAAAATGAGAGGAATAATGAAGAGTGGATCTGGCCAGGGGGTTGGGATAAAAAGCATCAATAATAAGATGGAATCAAACTAGTAATAAAATAATAGGAATAATGAAGAGTGGATCTGGCCAGAGGGTTGGGATAAAAAGCATCAATAATAAGATGGAATCAAACTAGTAATAAAATAATAGGAATAATGAAGAGTTGATCTGGCCAGAGGGTTGGGATAAAAAGCATCAATAATAAGATGGAATCAAACTAGTAATAAAATAATAGGAATAATGAAGAGTGGATCTGGCCAGAGGGTTGGGATAAAAAGCATCAATAATAAGATGGAATCAAACTAGTAATAAAATGATAGGAATAATGAAGAGTGGATCTGGCCAGGGGGTTGGGATAAAAAGCATCAATAATAAGATGGAATGAAATTAGTAATAAAATAATAGGAATAATGAAGAGTGGATCTGGCCAGGGGGTTGGGATAAAAAGCATCAATAATAAGATGGAATCAAACTAGTAATAAAATGATAGGAATAATGAAGAGTGGATCTGGCCAGGGGGTTGGGATAAAAAGCATCAATAATAAGATGGAATGAAATTAGTAATAAAATGATAGGAATAATGAAGAGTGGATCTGGCCAGAGGGTTGGGATAAAAAGCATCAATAATAAGATGGAATGAAACTAGTAATAAAATAATAGGAATAATGAAGAGTTGATCTGGCCAGAGGGTTGGGATAAAAAGCATCAATAATAAGATGGAATCAAACTAGTAATAAAATGATAGGAATAATGAAGAGTGGATCTGGCCAGGGGGTTGGGATAAAAAGCATCAATAATAAGATGGAATGAAATTAGTAATAAAATGATAGGAATAATGAAGAGTGGATCTGGCCAGGGGGTTGGGATAAAAAGCATCAATAATAAGATGGAATGAAATTAGTAATAAAATGATAGGAATAATGAAGAGTGGATCTGGCCAGGGGGTTGGGATAAAAAGCATCAATAATAAGATGGAATGAAATTAGTAATAAAATGATAGGAATAATGAAGAGTGGATCTGGCCAGGGGGTTGGGATAAAAAGCATCAATAATAAGATGGAATGAAATTAGTAATAAAATGATAGGAATAATGAAGAGTGGATCTGGCCAGGGGGTTGGGATAAAAAGCATCAATAATAAGATGGAATCAAACTAGTAATAAAATGATAGGAATAATGAAGAGTGGATCTGGCCAGGGGGTTGGGATAAAAAGCATCAATAATAAGATGGAATGAAATTAGTAATAAAATGATAGGAATAATGAAGAGTGGATCTGGCCAGAGGGTTGGGATAAAAAGTATCAATAATAAGATGGAATGAAATTAGTAATAAAATAATAGGAATAATGAAGAGTGGATCTGGCCAGGGGGTTGGGATAAAAAGCATCAATAATAAGATGGAATCAAACTAGTAATAAAATGATAGGAATAATGAAGAGTGGATCTGGCCAGGGGGTTGGGATAAAAAGCATCAATAATAAGATGGAATGAAATTAGTAATAAAATGATAGGAATAATGAAGAGTGGATCTGGCCAGGGGGTTGGGATAAAAAGCATCAATAATAAGATGGAATGAAATTAGTAATAAAATAATAGGAATAATGAAGAGTGGATCTGGCCAGGGGGTTGGGATAAAAAGCATCAATAATAAGATGGAATCAAACTAGTAATAAAATGATAGGAATAATGAAGAGTGGATCTGGCCAGGGGGTTGGGATAAAAAGCATCAATAATAAGATGGAATGAAATTAGTAATAAAATGATAGGAATAATGAAGAGTGGATCTGGCCAGAGGGTTGGGATAAAAAGTATCAATAATAAGATGGAATGAAATTAGTAATAAAATAATAGGAATAATGAAGAGTGGATCTGGCCAGGGGGTTGGGATAAAAAGCATCAATAATAAGATGGAATCAAACTAGTAATAAAATGATAGGAATAATGAAGAGTGGATCTGGCCAGGGGGTTGGGATAAAAAGCATCAATAATAAGATGGAATGAAATTAGTAATAAAATGATAGGAATAATGAAGAGTGGATCTGGCCAGGGGGTTGGGATAAAAAGCATCAATAATAAGATGGAATGAAATTAGTAATAAAATGATAGGAATAATGAAGAGTGGATCTGGCCAGAGGGTTGGGATAAAAAGCATCAATAATAAGATGGAATGAAATTAGTAATAAAATGATAGGAATAATGAAGAGTGGATCTGGCCAGAGGGTTGGGATAAAAAGCATCAATAATAAGATGGAATGAAATTAGTAATAAAATGATAGGAATAATGAAGAGTGGATCTGGCCAGGGGGTTGGGATAAAAAGCATCAATAATAAGATGGAATGAAATTAGTAATAAAATAATAGGAATAATGAAGAGTGGATCTGGCCAGGGGGTTGGGATAAAAAGCATCAATAATAAGATGGAATCAAACTAGTAATAAAATGATAGGAATAATGAAGAGTGGATCTGGCCAGGGGGTTGGGATAAAAAGCATCAATAATAAGATGGAATGAAATTAGTAATAAAATAATAGGAATAATGAAGAGTGGATCTGGCCAGAGGGTTGGGATAAAAAGCATCAATAATAAGATGGAATCAAACTAGTAATAAAATAATAGGAATAATGAAGAGTGGATCTGGCCAGGGGGTTGGGATAAAAAGCATCAATAATAAGATGGAATGAAATTAGTAATAAAATGATAGGAATAATGAAGAGTGGATCTGGCCAGGGGGTTGGGATAAAAAGCATCAATAATAAGAGTGAATCAAACTAGTAATAAAATAATAGGAATAATGAAGAGTGGATCTGGCCAGAGGGTTGGGATAAAAAGCATCAATAATAAGATGGAATGAAATTAGTAATAAAATGATAGGAATAATGAAGAGTGGATCTGGCCAGAGGGTTGGGATAAAAAGCATCAATAATAAGATGGAATGAAATTAGTAATAAAATGATAGGAATAATGAAGAGTGGATCTGGCCAGAGGGTTGGGATAAAAAGCATCAATAATAAGATGGAATGAAACTAGTAATAAAATAATAGGAATAATGAAGAGTGGAGCTGGCCAGAGGGTTGGGATAAAAAGCATCAATAATAAGATGGAATGAAATTAGTAATAAAATGATAGGAATAATGAAGAGTGGATCTGGCCAGAGGGTTGGGATAAAAAGCATCAATAATAAGATGGAATGAAACTAGTAATAAAATAATAGGAATAATGAAGAGTGGAGCTGGCCAGAGGGTTGGGATAAAAAGCATCAATAATAAGATGGAATGAAATTAGTAATAAAATGATAGGAATAATGAAGAGTGGATCTGGCCAGAGGGTTGGGATAAAAAGCATCAATAATAAGATGGAATGAAACTAGTAATAAAATAATAGGAATAATGAAGAGTGGATCTGGCCAGGGGGTTGGGATAAAAAGCATCAATAATAAGATGGAATGAAATTAGTAATAAAATAATAGGAATAATGAAGAGTGGATCTGGCCAGAGGGTTGGGATAAAAAGCATCAATAATAAGATGGAATCAAACTAGTAATAAAATGATAGGAATAATGAAGAGTGGATCTGGCCAGGGGGTTGGGATAAAAAGCATCAATAATAAGATGGAATGAAATTAGTAATAAAATAATAGGAATAATGAAGAGTGGATCTGGCCAGGGGGTTGGGATAAAAAGCATCAATAATAAGATGGAATGAAATTAGTAATAAAATAATAGGAATAATGAAGAGTGGATCTGGCCAGGGGGTTGGGATAAAAAGCATCAATAATAAGATGGAATGAAATTAGTAATAAAATAATAGGAATAATGAAGAGTGGATCTGGCCAGGGGGTTGGGATAAAAAGCATCAATAATAAGATGGAATGAAATTAGTAATAAAATAATAGGAATAATGAAGAGTGGATCTGGCCAGGGGGTTGGGATAAAAAGCATCAATAATAAGATGGAATGAAATTAGTAATAAAATAATAGGAATAATGAAGAGTGGATCTGGCCAGGGGGTTGGGATAAAAAGCATCAATAATAAGATGGAATCAAACTAGTAATAAAATGATAGGAATAATGAAGAGTGGATCTGGCCAGGGGGTTGGGATAAAAAGCATCAATAATAAGATGGAATGAAATTAGTAATAAAATAATAGGAATAATGAAGAGTGGATCTGGCCAGAGGGTTGGGATAAAAAGCATCAATAATAAGATGGAATCAATCTAGTAATAAAATAATAGGAATAATGAAGAGTGGATCTGGCCAGAGGGTTGGGATAAAAAGCATCAATAATAAGATGGAATGAAACTAGTAATAAAATAATAGGAATAATGAAGAGTGGATCTGGCCAGGGGGTTGGGATAAAAAGCATCAATAATAAGATGGAATCAAACTAGTAATAAAATGATAGGAATAATGAAGAGTGGATCTGGCCAGGGGGTTGGGATAAAAAGCAACAATAATAAGATGGAATGAAATTAGTAATAAAATGATAGGAATAATGAAGAGTGGATCTGTCCAGGGGGTTGGGATAAAAAGCATCAATAATAAGATGGAATGAAATTAGTAATAAAATAATAGGAATAATGAAGAGTGGATCTGGCCAGAGGGTTGGGATAAAAAGCATCAATAATAAGATGGAATGAAACTAGTAATAAAATAATAGGAATAATGAAGAGTGGATCTGGCCAGAGGGTTGGGATAAAAAGCATCAATAATAAGATGGAATCAAACTAGTAATAAAATAATAGGAATAATGAAGAGTGGATCTGGCCAGAGGGTTGGGATAAAAAGCATCAATAATAAGATGGAATCAAACTAGTAATAAAATAATAGGAATAATGAAGAGTGGATCTGGCCAGAGGGTTGGGATAAAAAGCATCAATAATAAGATGGAATCAAACTAGTAATAAAATAATAGGAATAATGAAGAGTGGATCTGGCCAGAGGGTTGGGATAAAAAGCATCAATAATAAGATGGAATCAAACTAGTAATAAAATAATAGGAATAATGAACAGTGGATCTGGCCAGAGGGTTGGGATAAAAAGCATCAATAATAAGATGGAATGAAACTAGTAATAAAATAATAGGAATAATGAAGAGTGGATCTGGCCAGGGGGTTGGGATAAAAAGCATCAATAATAAGATGGAATGAAATTAGTAATAAAATAATAGGAATAATGAAGAGTGGATCTGGCCAGAGGGTTGGGATAAAAAGCATCAATAATAAGATGGAATGAAACTAGTAATAAAATAATAGGAATAATGAAGAGTGGATCTGGCCAGGGGGTTGGGATAAAAAGCATCAATAATAAGATGGAATGAAATTAGTAATAAAATAATAGGAATAATGAAGAGTGGATCTGGCCAGAGGGTTGGGATAAAAAGCATCAATAATAAGATGGAATCAAACTAGTAATAAAATAATAGGAATAATGAACAGTGGATCTGGCCAGAGGGTTGGGATAAAAAGCATCAATAATAAGATGGAATGAAACTAGTAATAAAATAATAGGAATAATGAAGAGTGGATCTGGCCAGGGGGTTGGGATAAAAAGCATCAATAATAAGATGGAATGAAAGTAGTAATAAAATAATAGGAATAATGAAGAGTGGATCTGGCCAGAGGGTTGGGATAAAAAGCATCAATAATAAGATGGAATCAAACTAGTAATAAAATAATAGGAATAATGAAGAGTGGATCTGGCCAGAGGGTTGGGATAAAAAGCATCAATAATAAGATGGAATCAAACTAGTAATAAAATAATAGGAATAATGAAGAGTGGATCTGGCCAGAGGGTTGGGATAAAAAGCATCAATAATAAGATGGAATCAAACTAGTAATAAAATAATAGGAATAATGAAGAGTGGATCTGGCCAGGGGGTTGGGATAAAAAGCATCAATAATAAGATGGAATGAAATTAGTAATAAAATAATAGGAATAATGAAGAGTGGATCTGGCCAGAGGGTTGGGATAAAAAGCATCAATAATAAGATGGAATCAAACTAGTAATAAAATAATAGGAATAATGAAGAGTGGATCTGGCCAGAGGGTTGGGATAAAAAGCATCAATAATAAGATGGAATCAAACTAGTAATAAAATAATAGGAATAATGAAGAGTGGATCTGGCCAGAGGGTTGGGATAAAAAGCATCAATAATAAGATGGAATCAAACTAGTAATAAAATAATAGGAATAATGAAGAGTGGATCTGGCCAGAGGGTTGGGATAAAAAGCATCAATAATAAGATGGAATCAAACTAGTAATAAAATAATAGGAATAATGAAGAGTGGATCTGGCCAGAGGGTTGGGATAAAAAGCATCAATAATAAGATGGAATCAAACTAGTAATAAAATAATAGGAATAATGAAGAGTGGATCTGGCCAGAGGGTTGGGATAAAAAGCATCAATAATAAGATGGAATCAAACTAGTAATAAAATAATAGGAATAATGAACAGTGGATCTGGCCAGAGGGTTGGGATAAAAAGCATCAATAATAAGATGGAATGAAACTAGTAATAAAATAATAGGAATAATGAAGAGTGGATCTGGCCAGGGGGTTGGGATAAAAAGCATCAATAATAAGATGGAATGAAATTAGTAATAAAATAATAGGAATAATGAAGAGTGGATCTGGCCAGAGGGTTGGGATAAAAAGCATCAATAATAAGATGGAATGAAACTAGTAATAAAATAATAGGAATAATGAAGAGTGGATCTGGCCAGGGGGTTGGGATAAAAAGCATCAATAATAAGATGGAATGAAATTAGTAATAAAATAATAGGAATAATGAAGAGTGGATCTGGCCAGAGGGTTGGGATAAAAAGCATCAATAATAAGATGGAATGAAACTAGTAATAAAATGATATGAATAATGAAGAGTGGATCTGGCCAGGGGGTTGGGATAAAAAGCATCAATAATAAGATGGAATGAAATTAGTAATAAAATAATAGGAATAATGAAGAGTGGATCTGGCCAGAGGGTTGGGATAAAAAGCATCAATAATAAGATGGAATGAAACTAGTAATAAAATAATAGGAATAATGAAGAGTGGATCTGGCCAGAGGGTTGGGATAAAAAGCATCAATAATAAGATGGAATCAAACTAGTAATAAAATAATAGGAATAATGAACAGTGGATCTGGCCAGAGGGTTGGGATAAAAAGCATCAATAATAAGATGGAATCAAACTAGTAATAAAATAATAGGAATAATGAAGAGTGGATCTGGCCAGAGGGTTGGGATAAAAAGCATCAATAATAAGATGGAATCAAACTAGTAATAAAATAATAGGAATAATGAAGAGTGGATCTGGCCAGAGGGTTGGGATAAAGAGCATCAATAATAAGATGGAATCAAACTAGTAATAAAATAATAGGAATAATGAAGAGTGGATCTGGCCAGGGGGTTGGGATAAAAAGCATCAATAATAAGATGGAATGAAATTAGTAATAAAATAATAGGAATAATGAAGAGTGGATCTGGCCAGGGGGTTGGGATAAAAAGCATCAATAATAAGATGGAATGAAATTAGTAATAAAATAATAGGAATAATGAAGAGTGGATCTGGCCAGAGGGTTGGGATAAAAAGCATCAATAATAAGATGGAATCAAACTAGTAATAAAATAATAGGAATAATGAAGAGTGGATCTGGCCAGAGGGTTGGGATAAAAAGCATCAATAATAAGATGGAATGAAACTAGTAATAAAATAATAGGAATAATGAAGAGTGGATCTGTCCAGGGGGTTGGGATAAAAAGCATCAATAATAAGAATGAATGAAACTAGTAATAAAATAATAGGAATAATGAAGAGTGGATCTGGCCAGAGGGTTGGGATAAAAAGCATCAATAATAAGATGGAATGAAACTAGTAATAAAATAATAGGAATAATGAAGAGTGGATCTGTCCAGGGGGTTGGGATAAAAAGCATCAATAATAAGATGGAATGAAACTAGTAATAAAATAATAGGAATAATGAAGAGTGGATCTGTCCAGGGGCTTGGGATAAAAAGCATCAATAATAAGATGGAATGAAACTAGTAATAAAATAATAGGAATAATGAAGAGTGGATCTGGCCAGAGGGTTGGGATAAAAAGCATCAATAATAAGATGGAATGAAACTAGTAATAAAATAATAGGAATAATGAAGAGTGGATCTGGCCAGAGGGTTGGGATAAAAAGCATCAATAATAAGATGGAATGAAACTAGTAATAAAATAATAGGAATAATGAAGAGTGGATCTGGCCAGAGGGTTGGGATAAAAAGCATCAATAATAAGATGGAATGAAACTAGTAATAAAATAATAGGAATAATGAAGAGTGGATCTGGCCAGGGGGTTGGGATAAAAAGCATCAATAATAAGATGGAATGAAACTAGTAATAAAATAATAGGAATAATGAAGAGTGGATCTGTCCAGGGGGTTGGGATCAAAAGCATCAATAATAAGATGGAATGAAACTAGTAATAAAATAATAGGAATAATGAAGAGTGGATCTGGCCAGAGGGTTGGGATAAAAAGCATCAATAATAAGATGGAATGAAACTAGTAATAAAATAATAGGAATAATGAAGAGTGGATCTGGCCAGAGGGTCGGGATAAAAAGCATCAATAATAAGATGGAATGAAACTAGTAATAAAATAATAGGAATAATGAAGAGTGGATCTGGCCAGAGGGTTGCGATAAAAAGCATCAATAAAAAGATGGAATGAAACTAGTAATGAAATAATAGGAATAATGAAGAGTGGATCTGGCCAGGGGGTTGGGATAAAAAGCATCAATAAAAAAATGGAATGAAACTAGTAATAAAATAATAGGAATAATGAAGAGTGGATCTGGCCAGAGGGTTGGGATAAAAAGCATCAATAAAAAGATGGAATGAAACTAGTAATAAAATAATAGGAATAATGAAGAGTGGATCTGGCCAGGGGGTTGGGATAAAAAGCATCAATAATAAGATGGAATGAAAGTAGTAATGAAATAATAGGAATAATGAAGAGTGGATCTGGCCAGGCGGTTGGGATAAAAAGCATCAATAATAAGATGGAATGAAACTAGTAATGAAATAATAGGAATAATGAAGAGTGGATCTGTCCAGGGGGTTGGGATAAAAAGCATCAATAATAAGATGGAATGAAAGTAGTAATGAAATAATAGGAATAATGAAGAGTGGATCTGTCCAGGGGGTTGGGATCAAAAGCATCAATAATAAGATGGAATGAAAGTAGTAATGAAATAATAGGAATAATGAAGAGTGGATCTGTCCAGGGGGTTGGGATAAAAAGCATCAATAATAAGATGGAATGAAACTAGTAATAAAATAATAGGAATAATGAAGAGTGGATCTGGCCAGGGGGGTGGGATAAAAAGCATCAATAATAAGATGGAATGAAACTAGTAATAAAATAATAGGAATAATGAAGAGTGGATCTGGCCAGGGGGTTGGGATAAAAAGCATCAATAATAAGATGGAATGAAACTAGTAATAAAATAATAGGAATAATGAAGAGTGGATCTGGCCAGGCGGTTGGGATAAAAAGCATCAATAATAAGATGGAATGAAAGTAGTAATGAAATAATAGGAATAATGAAGAGTGGATCTGGCCAGAGGGTTGGGATAAAAAGCATCAATAATAAGATGGAATCAAACTAGTAATAAAATAATAGGAATAATGAAGAGTGGATCTGGCCAGAGGGTTGGGATAAAAAGCATCAATAATAAGATGGAATGAAAGTAGTAATGAAATAATAGGAATAATGAAGAGTGGATGTGGCCAGAGGGTTGGGATAAAAAGCATCAATAATAAGATGGAATGAAACTAGTAATAAAATAATAGGAATAATGAAGAGTGGATCTGTCCAGGGGGTTGGGATAAAAAGCATCAATAATAAGATGGAATGAAAGTAGTAATAAAATAATAGGAATAATGAAGAGTGGATCTGGCCAGAGGGTTGGGATAAAAAGCATCAATAATAAGATGGAATGAAACTAGTAATAAAATAATAGGAATAATGAAGAGTGGATCTGTCCAGGGGGTTGGGATAAAAAGCATCAATAATAAGATGGAATGAAAGTAGTAATGAAATAATAGGAATAATGAAGAGTGGATCTGGCCAGAGGGTTGGGATAAAAAGCATCAATAATAAGATGGAATGAAACTAGTAATAAAATAATAGGAATAATGAAGAGTGGATCTGGCCAGAGGGTTGGGATAAAAAGCATCAATAATAAGATGGAATGAAAGTAGTAATAAAATAATAGGAATAATGAAGAGTGGATCTGTCCAGGGGGTTGGGATAAAAAGCATCAATAATAAGATGGAACGAAACTAGTAATAAAATAATAGGAATAATGAAGAGTGGATCTGGCCAGAGGGTTGGGATAAAAAGCATCAATAATAAGATGGAATGAAACTAGTAATAAAATAATAGGAATAATGAAGAGTGGATCTGGCCAGAGGGTTGGGATAAAAAGCATCAATAATAAAATGGAATGAAACTAGTAATAAAATAATAGGAATAATGAAGAGTGGATCTGGCCAGGCGGTTGGGATAAAAAGCATCAATAATAAGATGGAATGAAACTAGTAATGAAATAATAGGAATAATGAAGAGTGGATCTGTCAAGGGGGTTGGGATAAAAAGCATCAATAATAAGATGGAATGAAAGTAGTAATGAAATAATAGGAATAATGAAGAGTGGATCTGTCCAGGGGGTTGGGATAAAAAGCATCAATAATAAGATGGAATGAAAGTAGTAATGAAATAATAGGAATAATGAAGAGTGGATCTGTCCAGGGGGTTGGGATAAAAAGCATCAATAATAAGATGGAATGAAACTAGTAATAAAATAATAGGAATAATGAAGAGTGGATCTGGCCAGAGGGTTGGGATAAAAAGCATCAATAATAAGATGGAATGAAACTAGTAATAAAATAATAGGAATAATGAAGAGTGGATCTGGCCAGAGGGTTGGGATAAAAAGCATCAATAATAAGATGGAATGAAACTAGTAATAAAATAATAGGAATAATGAAGAGTGGATCTGGCCAGGCGGTTGGGATAAAAAGCATCAATAATAAGATGGAATGAAACTAGTAATGAAATAATAGGAATAATGAAGAGTGGATCTGTCCAGGGGGTTGGGATAAAAAGCATCAATAATAAGATGGAATGAAAGTAGTAATGAAATAATAGGAATAATGAAGAGTGGATCTGTCCAGGGGGTTGGGATAAAAAGCATCAATAATAAGATGGAATGAAAGTAGTAATGAAATAATAGGAATAATGAAGAGTGGATCTGGCCAGGGGGTTGGGATAAAAAGCATCAATAATAAGATGGAATGAAACTAGTAATAAAATAATAGGAATAATGAAGAGTGGATCTGGCCAGAGGGTTGGGATAAAAAGCATCAATAATAAGATGGAATGAAACTAGTAATAAAATAATAGGAATAATGAAGAGTGGATCTGGCCAGAGGGTTGGGATAAAAAGCATCAATAATAAGATGGAATGAAACTAGTAATAAAATAATAGGAATAATGAAGAGTGGATCTGGCCAGAGGGTTGGGATAAAAAGCATCAATAATAAGATGGAATGAAACTAGTAATAAAATAATAGGAATAATGAAGAGTGGATCTGGCCAGGCGGTTGGGATAAAAAGCATCAATAATAAGATGGAATGAAACTAGTAATAAAATAATAGGAATAATGAAAAGTGGATCTGGCCAGAGGGTTGGGATAAAAAGCATCAATAATAAGATGGAATGAAAGTAGTAATGAAATAATAGGAATAATGAAGAGTGGATGTGGCCAGAGGGTTGGGATAAAAAGCATCAATAATAAGATGGAATGAAAGTAGTAATAAAATAATAGGAATAATGAAGAGTGGATCTGGCCAGAGGGTTGGGATAAAAAGCATCAATAATAAGATGGAATGAAACTAGTAATAAAATAATAGAAATAATGAAGAGTGGATCTGGCCAGGGGGTTGGGATAAAAAGCATCAATAATAAGATGGAATGAAAGTAGTAATGAAATAATAGGAATAATGAAGAGTGGATGTGGCCAGAGGGTTGGGATAAAAAGCATCAATAATAAGATGGAATGAAAGTAGTAATAAAATAATAGAAATAATGAAGAGTGGATCTGGCCAGGGGGTTGGGATAAAAAGCATCAATAATAAGATGGAATGAAAGTAGTAATAAAATAATAGAAATAATGAAGAGTGCATCTGGCCAGGGGGATGGGATAAAAAGCATCAATAATAAGATGGAATGAAACTAGTAATAAAATAATAGAAATAATGAAGAGTGGATCTGGCCAGGGGGTTGGGATAAAAAGCATCAATAATAAGATGGAATGAAAGTAGTAATGAAATAATAGGAATAATGAAGAGTGGGTGTGGCCAGAGGGTTGGGATAAAAAGCATCAATAATAAGATGGAATGAAAGTAGTAATAAAATAATAGAAATAATGAAGAGTGGATCTGGCCAGGGGGTTGGGATAAAAAGCCTCAATAATAAGATGGAATGAAAGTAGTAATGAAATAATAGGAATAATGAAGAGTGGATGTGGCCAGAGGGTTGGGATAAAAAGCATCAATAATAAGATGGAATGAAAGTAGTAATAAAATAATAGAAATAATGAAGAGTGGATCTGGCCAGGGGGTTGGGATAAAAAGCATCAATAATAAGATGGAATGAAAGTAGTAATGAAATAATAGGAATAATGAAGAGTGGATGTGGCCAGAGGGTTGGGATAAAAAGCATCAATAATAAGATGGAATGAAAGTAGTAATAAAATAATAGAAATAATGAAGAGTGGATCTGGCCAGGGGGTTGGGATAAAAAGCATCAATAATAAGATGGAATTAAAGTAGTAATGAAATAATAGGAATAATGAAGAGTGGATGTGGCCAGAGGGTTGGGATAAAAAGCATCAATAATAAGATGGAATGAAAGTAGTAATAAAATAATAGAAATAATGAAGAGTGGATCTGGCCAGGGGGTTGGGATAAAAAGCATCAATAATAAGATGGAATGAAAGTAGTAATAAAATAATAGGAATAATGAAGAGTGGATCTGGCCAGCGGGTTGGGATAAAAAGCATCAATAATAAGATGGAATGAAACTAGTAATAAAATAATAGGAATAATGAAGAGTGCATCTGGCCAGGGGGGTGGGATAAAAAGCATCAATAATAAGATGGAATGAAACTAGTAATAAAATAATAGGAATAATGAAGAGTGGATCTGGCCAGGCGGTTGGGATAAAAAGCATCAATAATAAGATGGAATGAAACTAGTAATAAAATAATAGGAATAATGAAGAGTGGATCTGGCCAGAGGGTTGGGATAAAAAGCATCAATAATAAGATGGAATGAAACTAGTAATAAAATAATAGGAATAATGAAGAGTGGATCTGGCCAGAGGGTTGGGATAAAAAGCATCAATAATAAGATGGAATGAAACTAGTAATAAAATAATAGGAATAATGAAGAGTTGATCTGGCCAGAGGGTTGGGATAAAAAGCATCAATAATAAGATGGAATGAAACTAGTAATAAAATAATAGGAATAATGAAGAGTGGATCTGGCCAGGCGGTTGGGATAAAAAGCATCAATAATAAGATGGAATGAAACTAGTAATAAAATAATAGGAATAATGAAGAGTGGATCTGGCCAGAGGGTTGGGATAAAAAGCATCAATAATAAGATGGAATGAAACTAGTAATAAAATAATAGGAATAATGAAGAGTGGATCTGGCCAGGCGGTTGGGATAAAAAGCATCAATAATAAGATGGAATGAAACTAGTAATAAAATAATAGGAATAATGAAGAGTGGATCTGGCCAGAGGGTTGGGATAAAAAGCATCAATAATAAGATGGAATGAAACTAGTAATAAAATAATAGGAATAATGAAGAGTGGATCTGGCCAGGTGGTTGGGATAAAAAGCATCAATAATAAGATGGAATGAAACTAGTAATAAAATAATAGGAATAATGGAGAGTGGATCTGGCCAGGGGGGTGGGATAAAAAGCATCAATAATAAGATGGAATGAAACTAGTAATAAAATAATAGGAATAATGAAGAGTGGATCTGGCCAGGGGGTTGGGATAAAAAGCATCAATAATAAGATGGAATGAAACTAGTAATAAAATAATAGGAATAATGAAGAGTGGATCTGTCCAGGGGGTTGGGATAAAAAGCATCAATAATAAGATGGAATGAAAGTAGTAATGAAATAATAGGAATAATGAAGAGTGGATCTGGCCAGAGGGTTGGGATAAAAAGCATCAATAATAAGATGGAATGAAACTAGTAATAAAATAATAGGAATAATGAAGAGTGGATCTGGCCAGAGGGTTGGGATAAAAAGCATCAATAATAAGATGGAATGAAACTAGTAATAAAATAATAGGAATAATGAAGAGTGGATCTGGCCAGAGGGTTGGGATAAAAAGCATCAATAATAAGATGGAATGAAACTAGTAATAAAATAATAGGAATAATGAAGAGTGGATCTGGCCAGAGGGTTGGGATAAAAAGCATCAATAATAAGATGGAATGAAACTAGTAATAAAATAATAGGAATAATGAAGAGTTGATCTGGCCAGAGGGTTGGGATAAAAAGCATCAATAATAAGATGGAATGAAACTAGTAATAAAATAATAGGAATAATGAAGAGTGGATCTGGCCAGGCGGTTGGGATAAAAAGCATCAATAATAAGATGGAATGAAACTAGTAATAAAATAATAGGAATAATGAAGAGTGGATCTGGCCAGGCGGTTGGGATGAAAAGCATCAATAATAAGATGGAATGAAACTAGTAATAAAATAATAGGAATAATGAAGAGTGGATCTGGCCAGAGGGTTGGGATAAAAAGCATCAATAATAAGATGGAATGAAACTAGTAATAAAATAATAGGAATAATGAAGAGTGGATCTGGCCAGGTGGTTGGGATAAAAAGCATCAATAATAAGATGGAATGAAACTAGTAATAAAATAATAGGAATAATGAAGAGTGGATCTGGCCAGGCGGTTGGGATAAAAAGCATCAATAATAAGATGGAATGAAACTAGTAATAAAATAATAGGAATAATGAAGAGTGGATCTGGCCAGGTGGTTGGGATAAAAAGCATCAATAATAAGATGGAATGAAACTAGTAATAAAATAATAGGAATAATGAAGAGTGGATCTGGCCAGGGGGGTGGGATAAAAAGCATCAATAATAAGATGGAATGAAACTAGTAATAAAATAATAGGAATAATGAAGAGTGGATCTGGCCAGGGGGTTGGGATAAAAAGCATCAATAATAAGATGGAATGAAACTAGTAATAAAATAATACGAATAATGAAGAGTGGATCTGTCCAGGGGGTTGGGATAAAAAGCATCAATAATAAGATGGAATGAAAGTAGTAATGAAATAATAGGAATAATGAAGAGTGGATCTGGCCAGAGGGTTGGGATAAAAAGCATCAATAATAAGATGGAATGAAACTAGTAATAAAATAATAGGAATAATGAAGAGTGGATCTGGCCAGGGGGGTGGGATAAAAAGCATCAATAATAAGATGGAATGAAACTAGTAATAAAATAATAGGAATAATGAAGAGTGGATCTGGCCAGAGGGTTGGGATAAAAAGCATCAATAAAAAGATGGAATGAAACTAGTAATGAAATAATAGGAATAATGAAGAGTGGATCTGGCCAGGGGGTTGGGATAAAAAGCATCAATAAAAAGATGGAATGAAACTAGTAATAAAATAATAGGAATAATGAAGAGTGGATCTGGCCAGAGGGTTGGGATAAAAAGCATCAATAAAAAGATGGAATGAAACTAGTAATAAAATAATAGGAATAATGAAGAGTGGATCTGGCCAGAGGGTTGGGATAAAAAGCATCAATAATAAGATGGAATGAAACTAGTAATAAAATAATAGGAATAATGAAGAGTGGATCTGGCCAGGCGGTTGGGATAAAAAGCATCAATAATAAGATGGAATGAAACTAGTAATAAAATAATAGGAATAATGAAGAGTGGATCTGTCCAGAGGGTTGGGATAAAAAGCATCAATAATAAGATGGAATGAAACTAGTAATAAAATAATAGGAATAATGAAGAGTGGATCTGGCCAGGGGGTTGGGATAAAAAGCATCAATAATAAGATGGAATGAAAGTAGTAATGAAATAATAGGAATAATGAAGAGTGGATCTGGCCAGGCGGTTGGGATAAAAAGCATCAATAATAAGATGGAATGAAACTAGTAATGAAATAATAGGAATAATGAAGAGTGGATCTGTCCAGGGGGTTGGGATAAAAAGCATCAATAATAAGATGGAATGAAAGTAGTAATAAAATAATAGGAATAATGAAGAGTGGATCTGTCCAGGGGGTTGGGATCAAAAGCATCAATAATAAGATGGAATGAAAGTAGTAATGAAATAATAGGAATAATGAAGAGTGGATCTGTCCAGGGGGTTGGGATAAAAAGCATCAATAATAAGATGGAATGAAACTAGTAATAAAATAATAGGAATAATGAAGAGTGGATCTGGCCAGGGGGGTGGGATAAAAAGCATCAATAATAAGATGGAATGAAACTAGTAATAAAATAATAGGAATAATGAAGAGTGGATCTGGCCAGGGGGTTGGGATAAAAAGCATCAATAATAAGATGGAATGAAACTAGTAATAAAATAATAGGAATAATGAAGAGTGGATCTGGCCAGGCGGTTGGGATAAAAAGCATCAATAATAAGATGGAATGAAAGTAGTAATGAAATAATAGGAATAATGAAGAGTGGATCTGGCCAGAGGGTTGGGATAAAAAGCATCAATAATAAGATGGAATGAAAGTAGTAATGAAATAATAGGAATAATGAAGAGTGGATGTGGCCAGAGGGTTGGGATAAAAAGCATCAATAATAAGATGGAATGAAAGTAGTAATAAAATAATAGGAATAATGAAGAGTGGATCTGGCCAGCGGGTTGGGATAAAAAGCATCAATAATAAGATGGAATGAAACTAGTAATAAAATAATAGGAATAATGAAGAGTGGATCTGGCCAGAGGGTTGGGATAAAAAGCATCAATAATAAGATGGAATGAAACTAGTAATAAAATAATAGGAATAATGAAGAGTGGATCTGGCCAGAGGGTTGGGATAAAAAGCATCAATAATAAAATGGAATGAAACTAGTAATAAAATAATAGGAATAATGAAGAGTGGATCTGGCCAGGCGGTTGGGATAAAAAGCATCAATAATAAGATGGAATGAAACTAGTAATGAAATAATAGGAATAATGAAGAGTGGATCTGTCAAGGGGGTTCGGATAAAAAGCATCAATAATAAGATGGAATGAAAGTAGTAATGAAATAATAGGAATAATGAAGAGTGGATCTGTCCAGGGGGTTGGGATAAAAAGCATCAATAATAAGATGGAATGAAAGTAGTAATGAAATAATAGGAATAATGAAGAGTGGATCTGTCCAGGGGGTTGGGATAAAAAGCATCAATAATAAGATGGAATGAAACTAGTAATAAAATAATAGGAATAATGAAGAGTGGATCTGGCCAGAGGGTTGGGATAAAAAGCATCAATAATAAGATGGAATGAAACTAGTAATAAAATAATAGGAATAATGAAGAGTGGATCTGGCCAGAGGGTTGGGATAAAAAGCATCAATAATAAGATGGAATGAAACTAGTAATAAAATAATAGGAATAATGAAGAGTGGATCTGGCCAGGCGGTTGGGATAAAAAGCATCAATAATAAGATGGAATGAAACTAGTAATGAAATAATAGGAATAATGAAGAGTGGATCTGTCCAGGGGGTTGGGATAAAAAGCATCAATAATAAGATGGAATGAAAGTAGTAATGAAATAATAGGAATAATGAAGAGTGGATCTGTCCAGGGGGTTGGGATAAAAAGCATCAATAATAAGATGGAATGAAACTAGTAATAAAATAATAGGAATAATGAAGAGTGGATCTGGCCAGAGGGTTGGGATAAAAAGCATCAATAATAAGATGGAATGAAACTAGTAATAAAATAATAGGAATAATGAAGAGTGGATCTGGCCAGAGGGTTGGGATAAAAAGCATCAATAATAAGATGGAATGAAACTAGTAATAAAATAATAGGAATAATGAAGAGTGGATCTGGCCAGGCGGTTGGGATAAAAAGCATCAATAATAAGATGGAATGAAACTAGTAATGAAATAATAGGAATAATGAAGAGTGGATCTGTCCAGGGGGTTGGGATAAAAAGCATCAATAATAAGATGGAATGAAAGTAGTAATGAAATAATAGGAATAATGAAGAGTGGATCTGGCCAGAGGGTTGGGATAAAAAGCATCAATAATAAGATGGAATGAAACTAGTAATAAAATAATAGGAATAATGAAGAGTGGATCTGGCCAGAGGGTTGGGATAAAAAGCATCAATAATAAGATGGAATGAAACTAGTAATAAAATAATAGGAATAATGAAGAGTGGATCTGGCCAGAGGGTTGGGATAAAAAGCATCAATAATAAGATGGAATGAAAGTAGTACTGAAATAATAGGAATAATGAAGAGTGGATCTGTCCAGGGGGTTGGGATAAAAAGCATCAATAATAAGATGGAATGAAAGTAGTAATGAAATAATAGGAATAATGAAGAGTGGATCTGGCCAGAGGGTTGGGATAAAAAGCATCAATAATAAGATGGAATGAAACTAGTAATAAAATAATAGGAATAATGAAGAGTGGATCTGGCCAGAGGGTTGGGATAAAAAGCATCAATAATAAGATGGAATGAAACTAGTAATAAAATAATAGGAATAATGAAGAGTGGATCTGGCCAGAGGGTTGGGATAAAAAGCATCAATAATAAGATGGAATGAAACTAGTAATAAAATAATAGGAATAATGAAGAGTGGATCTGGCCAGAGGGTTGGGATAAAAAGCATCAATAATAAGATGGAATGAAACTAGTAATAAAATAATAGGAATAATGAAGAGTGGATCTGGCCAGGCGGTTGGGATAAAAAGCATCAATAATAAGATGGAATGAAACTAGTAATAAAATAATAGGAATAATGAAGAGTGGATCTGGCCAGGCGGTTGGGATAAAAAGCATCAATAATAAGATGGAATGAAACTAGTAATAAAATAATAGGAATAATGAAGAGTGGATCTGGCCAGAGGGTTGGGATAAAAAGCATCAATAATAAGATGGAATGAAACTAGTAATAAAATAATAGGAATAATGAAGAGTGGATCTGGCCAGAGGGTTGGGATAAAAACCATCAATAATAAGATGGAATGAAACTAGTAATAAAATAATAGGAATAATGAAGAGTGGATCTGGCCAGGCGGTTGGGATAAAAAGCATCAATAATAAGATGGAATGAAACTAGTAATAAAATAATAGGAATAATGAAGAGTGGATCTGTCCAGAGGGTTGGGATAAAAAGCATCAATAATAAGATGGAATGAAACTAGTAATAAAATAATAGGAATAATGAAGAGTGGATCTGGCCAGAGGGTTGGGATAAAAAGCATCAATAATAAAATGGAATGAAACTAGTAATAAAATAATAGGAATAATGAAGAGTGGATCTGGCCAGGCGGTTGGGATAAAAAGCATCAATAATAAGATGGAATGAAAGTAGTAATAAAATAATAGGAATAATGAAGAGTGGATCTGGCCAGGGGGGTGGGATAAAAAGCATCAATAATAAGATGGAATGAAACTAGTAATAAAATAATAGGAATAATGAAGAGTGGATCTGGCCAGGGGGTTGGGATAAAAAGCATCAATAATAAGATGGAATGAAACTAGTAATAAAATAATAGGAATAATGAAGAGTGGATCTGGCCAGGCGGTTGGGATAAAAAGCATCAATAATAAGATGGAATGAAAGTAGTAATGAAATAATAGGAATAATGAAGAGTGGATCTGGCCAGAGGGTTGGGATAAAAAGCATCAATAATAAGATGGAATGAAAGTAGTAATGAAATAATAGGAATAATGAAGAGTGGATGTGGCCAGAGGGTTGGGATAAAAAGCATCAATAATAAGATGGAATGAAAGTAGTAATAAAATAATAGGAATAATGAAGAGTGGATCTGGCCAGAGGGTTGGGATAAAAAGCATCAATAATAAGATGGAATGAAACTAGTAATAAAATAATAGAAATAATGAAGAGTGGATCTGGCCAGGGGGTTGGGATAAAAAGCATCAATAATAAGATGGAATGAAAGTAGTAATGAAATAATAGGAATAATGAAGAGTGGATGTGGCCAGAGGGTTGGGATAAAAAGCATCAATAATAAGATGGAATGAAAGTAGTAATAAAATAATAGAAATAATGAAGAGTGGATCTGGCCAGGGGGTTGGGATAAAAAGCATCAATAATAAGATGGAATGAAAGTAGTAATGAAATAATAGGAATAATGAAGAGTGGATGTGGCCAGAGGGTTGGGATAAAAAGCATCAATAATAAGATGGAATCAAACTAGTAATAAAATAATAGAAATAATGAAGAGTGGATCTGGCCAGGGGGTTGGGATAAAAAGCATCAATAATAAGATGGAATGAAACTAGTAATAAAATAATAGGAATAATGAAGAGTGGATCTGGCCAGGCGGTTGGGATAAAAAGCATCAATAATAAGATGGAATGAAAGTAGTAATGAAATAATAGGAATAATGAAGAGTGGATCTGGCCAGAGGGTTGGGATAAAAAGCATCAATAATAAGATGGAATGAAAGTAGTAATGAAATAATAGGAATAATGAAGAGTGGATGTGGCCAGAGGGTTGGGATAAAAAGCATCAATAATAAGATGGAATGAAAGTAGTAATAAAATAATAGGAATAATGAAGAGTGGATCTGGCCAGCGGGTTGGGATAAAAAGCATCAATAATAAGATGGAATGAAACTAGTAATAAAATAATAGGAATAATGAAGAGTGGATCTGGCCAGAGGGTTGGGATAAAAAGCATCAATAATAAGATGGAATGAAACTAGTAATAAAATAATAGGAATAATGAAGAGTGGATCTGGCCAGAGGGTTGGGATAAAAAGCATCAATAATAAAATGGAATGAAACTAGTAATAAAATAATAGGAATAATGAAGAGTGGATCTGGCCAGGCGGTTGGGATAAAAAGCATCAATAATAAGATGGAATGAAACTAGTAATGAAATAATAGGAATAATGAAGAGTGGATCTGTCAAGGGGGTTCGGATAAAAAGCATCAATAATAAGATGGAATGAAAGTAGTAATGAAATAATAGGAATAATGAAGAGTGGATCTGTCCAGGGGGTTGGGATAAAAAGCATCAATAATAAGATGGAATGAAAGTAGTAATGAAATAATAGGAATAATGAAGAGTGGATCTGTCCAGGGGGTTGGGATAAAAAGCATCAATAATAAGATGGAATGAAACTAGTAATAAAATAATAGGAATAATGAAGAGTGGATCTGGCCAGAGGGTTGGGATAAAAAGCATCAATAATAAGATGGAATGAAACTAGTAATAAAATAATAGGAATAATGAAGAGTGGATCTGGCCAGAGGGTTGGGATAAAAAGCATCAATAATAAGATGGAATGAAACTAGTAATAAAATAATAGGAATAATGAAGAGTGGATCTGGCCAGGCGGTTGGGATAAAAAGCATCAATAATAAGATGGAATGAAACTAGTAATGAAATAATAGGAATAATGAAGAGTGGATCTGTCCAGGGGGTTGGGATAAAAAGCATCAATAATAAGATGGAATGAAAGTAGTAATGAAATAATAGGAATAATGAAGAGTGGATCTGTCCAGGGGGTTGGGATAAAAAGCATCAATAATAAGATGGAATGAAAGTAGTAATGAAATAATAGGAATAATGAAGAGTGGATCTGGCCAGAGGGTTGGGATAAAAAGCATCAATAATAAGATGGAATGAAACTAGTAATAAAATAATAGGAATAATGAAGAGTGGATCTGGCCAGAGGGTTGGGATAAAAAGCATCAATAATAAGATGGAATGAAACTAGTAATAAAATAATAGGAATAATGAAGAGTGGATCTGGCCAGAGGGTTGGGATAAAAAGCATCAATAATAAGATGGAATGAAACTAGTAATAAAATAATAGGAATAATGAAGAGTGGATCTGGCCAGAGGGTTGGGATAAAAAGCATCAATAATAAGATGGAATGAAACTAGTAATAAAATAATAGGAATAATGAAGAGTGGATCTGGCCAGGCGGTTGGGATAAAAAGCATCAATAATAAGATGGAATGAAACTAGTAATAAAATAATAGGAATAATGAAGAGTGGATCTGGCCAGAGGGTTGGGATAAAAAGCATCAATAATAAGATGGAATGAAAGTAGTAATGAAATAATAGGAATAATGAAGAGTGGATGTGGCCAGAAGGTTGGGATAAAAAGCATCAATAATAAGATGGAATGAAACTAGTAATAAAATAATAGGAATAATGAAGAGTGGATCTGGCCAGGGGGTTGGGATAAAAAGCATCAATAATAAGATGGAATGAAAGTAGTAATAAAATAATAGGAATAATGAAGAGTGGATCTGGCCAGAGGGTTGGGATAAAAAGCATCAATAATAAGATGGAATGAAAGTAGTAATAAAATAATAGGAATAATGAAGAGTGGATCTGGCCAGAGGGTTGGGATAAAAAGCATCAATAATAAGATGGAATGAAACTAGTAATAAAATAATAGAAATAATGAAGAGTGGATCTGGCCAGGGGGTTGGGATAAAAAGCATCAATAATAAGATGGAATGAAAGTAGTAATGAAATAATAGGAATAATGAAGAGTGGATGTGGCCAGAGGGTTGGGATAAAAAGCATCAATAATAAGATGGAATGAAAGTAGTAATAAAATAAAAGAAATAATGAAGAGTGGATCTGGCCAGGGGGTTGGGATAAAAAGCATCAATAATAAGATGGAATGAAAGTAGTAATGAAATAATAGGAATAATGAAGAGTGGATGTGGCCAGAGGGTTGGGATAAAAAGCATCAATAATAAGATGGAATCAAACTAGTAATAAAATAATAGAAATAATGAAGAGTGGATCTGGCCAGGGGGTTGGGATAAAAAGCATCAATAATAAGATGGAATGAAAGTAGTAATGAAATAATAGGAATAATGAAGAGTGGATGTGGCCAGAGGGTTGGGATAAAAAGCATCAATAATAAGATGGAATGAAAGTAGTAATAAAATAATAGAAATAATGAAGAGTGGATCTGGCCAGGGGGTTGGGATAAAAAGCATCAATAATAAGATGGAATGAAAGTAGTAATGAAATAATAGGAATAATGAAGAGTGGATCTGGCCAGAGGGTTGGGATAAAAAGCATCAATAATAAGATGGAATGAAACTAGTAATAAAATAATAGAAATAATGAAGAGTGGATCTGGCCAGGGGGGTGGGATAAAAAGCATCAATAATAAGATGGAATGAAACTAGTAATAAAATAATAGGAATAATGAAGAGTGGATCTGGCCAGGCGGTTGGGATAAAAAGCATCAATAATAAGATGGAATGAAAGTAGTAATAAAATAATAGGAATAATGAAGAGTGCATCTGGCCAGGGGGGTGGGATAAAAAGCATCAATAATAAGATGGAATGAAACTAGTAATAAAATAATAGAAATAATGAAGAGTGGATCTGGCCAGGGGGTTGGGATAAAAAGCATCAATAATAAGATGGAATGAAAGTAGTAATGAAATAATAGGAATAATGAAGAGTGGATGTGGCCAGAGGGTTGGGATAAAAAGCATCAATAATAAGATGGAATGAAAGTAGTAATAAAATAATACAAATAATGAAGAGTGGATCTGGCCAGGGGGTTGGGATAAAAAGCATCAATAATAAGATGGAATGAAAGTAGTAATGATATAATAGGAATAATGAAGAGTGGATGTGGCCAGAGGGTTGGGATAAAAAGCATCAATAATAAGATGGAATGAAAGTAGTAATAAAATAATAGAAATAATGAAGAGTGGATCTGGCCAGGGGGTTGGGATAAAAAGCATCAATAATAAGATGGAATGAAAGTAGTAATGAAATAATAGGAATAATGAAGAGTGGATGTGGCCAGAGGGTTGGGATAAAAAGCATCAATAATAAGATGGAATGAAAGTAGTAATAAAATAATAGAAATAATGAAGAGTGGATCTGGCCAGGGGGTTGGGATAAAAAGCATCAATAATAAGATGGAATGAAAGTAGTAATAAAATAATAGAAATAATGAAGAGTGCATCTGGCCAGGGGGATGGGATAAAAAGCATCAATAATAAGATGGAATGAAACTAGTAATAAAATAATAGAAATAATGAAGAGTGGATCTGGCCAGGGGGTTGGGATAAAAAGCATCAATAATAAGATGGAATGAAACTAGTAATAAAATAATAGAAATAATGAAGAGTGGATCTGGCCAGGGGGTTGGGATAAAAAGCATCAATAATAAGATGGAATGAAACTAGTAATAAAATAATAGAAATAATGAAGAGTGGATCTGGCCAGAGGGTTGGGATAAAAAGCATCAATAATAAGATGGAATGAAACTAGTAATAAAATAATAGAAATAATGAAGAGTGGATCTGGCCAGGGGGTTGGGATAAAAAGCATCAATAATAAGATGGAATGAAACTAGTAATAAAATAATAGGAATAATGAAGAGTGGATGTGGCCAGAGGGTTGGGATAAAAAGCATCAATAATAAGATGGAATGAAAGTAGTAATAAAATAATAGAAATAATGAAGAGTGGATCTGGCCAGGGGGTTGGGATAAAAAGCCTCAATAATAAGATGGAATGAAAGTAGTAATGAAATAATAGGAATAATGAAGAGTGGATGTGGCCAGAGGGTTGGGATAAAAAGCATCAATAATAAGATGGAATGAAAGTAGTAATAAAATAATAGAAATAATGAAGAGTGGATCTGGCCAGGGGGTTGGGATAAAAAGCATCAATAATAAGATGGAATGAAAGTAGTAATAAAATAATAGAAATAATGAAGAGTGCATCTGGCCAGGGGGATGGGATAAAAAGCATCAATAATAAGATGGAATGAAACTAGTAATAAAATAATAGAAATAATGAAGAGTGGATCTGGCCAGGGGGTTGGGATAAAAAGCATCAATAATAAGATGGAATGAAACTAGTAATAAAATAATAGAAATAATGAAGAGTGGATCTGGCCAGGGGGTTGGGATAAAAAGCATCAATAATAAGATGGAATGAAACTAGTAATAAAATAATAGAAATAATGAAGAGTGGATCTGGCCAGAGGGTTGGGATAAAAAGCATCAATAATAAGATGGAATGAAACTAGTAATAAAATAATAGAAATAATGAAGAGTGGATCTGGCCAGGGGGTTGGGATAAAAAGCATCAATAATAAGATGGAATGAAACTAGTAATAAAATAATAGGAATAATGAAGAGTGGATGTGGCCAGAGGGTTGGGATAAAAAGCATCAATAATAAGATGGAATGAAAGTAGTAATAAAATAATAGAAATAATGAAGAGTGGATCTGGCCAGGGGGTTGGGATAAAAAGCCTCAATAATAAGATGGAATGAAAGTAGTAATGAAATAATAGGAATAATGAAGAGTGGATGTGGCCAGAGGGTTGGGATAAAAAGCATCAATAATAAGATGGAATGAAAGTAGTAATAAAATAATAGAAATAATGAAGAGTGGATCTGGCCAGGGGGTTGGGATAAAAAGCATCAATAATAAGATGGAATGAAAGTAGTAATGAAATAATAGGAATAATGAAGAGTGGATGTGGCCAGAGGGTTGGGATAAAAAGCATCAATAATAAGATGGAATGAAAGTAGTAATAAAATAATAGAAATAATGAAGAGTGGATCTGGCCAGGGGGTTGGGATAAAAAGCATCAATAATAAGATGGAATTAAAGTAGTAATGAAATAATAGGAATAATGAAGAGTGGATGTGGCCAGAGGGTTGGTATAAAAAGCATCTATAATAAGATGGAATGAAAGTAGTAATAAAATAATAGAAATAATGAAGAGTGGATCTGGCCAGGGGGTTGGGATAAAAAGCATCAATAATAAGATGGAATGAAAGTAGTAATAAAATAATAGGAATAATGAAGAGTGGATGTGGCCAGAGGGTTGGTATAAAAAGCATCTATAATAAGATGGAATGAAAGTAGTAATAAAATAATAGAAATAATGAAGAGTGGATCTGGCCAGGGGGTTGGGATAAAAAGCATCAATAATAAGATGGAATGAAAGTAGTAATAAAATAATAGGAATAATGAAGAGTGGATCTGGCCAGAGGGTTGGGATAAAAAGCATCAATAATAAGATGGAATGAAACTAGTAATAAAATAATAGGAATAATGAAGAGTGGATCTGGCCAGAGGGTTGGGATAAAAAGCATCAATAATAAGATGGAATGAAACTAGTAATAAAATAATAGGAATAATGAAGAGTGGATCTGGCCAGAGGGTTGGGATAAAAAGCATCAATAATAAGATGGAATGAAACTAGTAATAAAATAATAGGAATAATGAAGAGTGGATCTGGCCAGAGGGTTGGGATAAAAAGCATCAATAATAAGATGGAATGAAACTAGTAATAAAATAATAGGAATAATTAAGAGTTGATCTGGCCAGAGGGTTGGGATAAAAAGCATCAATAATAAGATGGAATGAAACTAGTAATAAAATAATAGGAATAATGAAGAGTGGATCTGGCCAGGCGGTTGGGATAAAAAGCATCAATAATAAGATGGAATGAAACTAGTAATAAAATAATAGGAATAATGAAGAGTGGATCTGGCCAGAGGGTTGGGATAAAAAGCATCAATAATAAGATGGAATGAAACTAGTAATAAAATAATAGGAATAATGAAGAGTGGATCTGGCCAGGCGGTTGGGATAAAAAGCATCAATAATAAGATGGAATGAAACTAGTAATAAAATAATAGGAATAATGAAGAGTGGATCTGGCCAGAGGGTTGGGATAAAAAGCATCAATAATAAGATGGAATGAAACTAGTAATAAAATAATAGGAATAATGAAGAGTGGATCTGGCCAGGCGGTTGGGATAAAAAGCATAAATAATAAGATGGAATGAAACTAGTAATAAAATAATAGGAATAATGAAGAGTGGATCTGGCCAGAGGGTTGGGATAAAAAGCATCAATAATAAGATGGAATGAAACTAGTAATAAAATAATAGGAATAATGAAGAGTGGATCTGGCCAGGCGGTTGGGATAAAAAGCATCAATAATAAGATGGAATGAAACTAGTAATAAAATAATAGGAATAATGAAGAGTGGATCTGGCCAGAGGGTTGGGATAAAAAGCATCAATAATAAGATGGAATGAAACTAGTAATAAAATAATAGGAATAATGAAGAGTGGATCTGTCCAGGGGGTTGGGATAAAAAGCATCAATAATAAGATGGAATGAAAGTAGTAATGAAATAATAGGAATAATGAAGAGTGGATCTGGCCAGAGGGTTGGGATAAAAAGCATCAATAATAAGATGGAATGAAACTAGTAATAAAATAATAGGAATAATGAAGAGTGGATCTGGCCAGGGGGGTGGGATAAAAAGCATCAATAATAAGATGGAATGAAACTAGTAATGAAATAATAGGAATAATGAAGAGTGGATCTGGCCAGAGGGTTGGGATAAAAGCATCAATAATAAGATGGAATGAAACTAGTAATAAAATAATAGGAATAATGAAGAGTGGATCTGGCCAGAGGGTTGGGATAAAAGCATCAATAATAAGATGGAATGAAACTAGTAATAAAATAATAGGAATAATGAAGAGTGGATCTGGCCAGGTGGTTGGGATAAAAGCATCAATAATAAGATGGAATGAAACTAGTAATAAAATAATAGGAATAATGAAGAGTGGATCTGGCCAGAGGGTTGGGATAAAAAGCATCAATAATAAGATGGAATGAAACTAGTAATAAAATAATAGGAATAATGAAGAGTGGATCTGGCCAGAGGGTTGGGATAAAAGCATCAATAATAAGATGGAATGAAACTAGTAATAAAATAATAGGAATAATGAAGAGTGGATCTGGCCAGAGGGTTGGGATAAAAGCATCAATAATAAGATGGAATGAAACTAGTAATAAAATAATAGGAATAATGAAGAGTGGATCTGGCCAGGTGGTTGGGATAAAAAGCATCAATAATAAGATGGAATGAAACTAGTAATAAAATAATAGGAATAATGAAGAGTGGATCTGGCCAGGGGGGTGGGATAAAAAGCATCAATAATAAGATGGAATGAAACTAGTAATAAAATAATAGGAATAATGAAGAGTGGATCTGGCCAGGGGGGTGGGATAAAAAGCATCAATAATAAGATGGAATGAAACTAGTAATGAAATAATAGGAATAATGAAGAGTGGATCTGGCCAGAGTGTTGGGATAAAAGCATCAATAATAAGATGGAATGAAACTAGTAATAAAATAATAGGAATAATGAAGAGTGGATCTGTCCAGGGGGTTGGGATAAAAAGCATCAATAATAAGATGGAATGAAACTAGTAATAAAATAATAGGAATAATGAAGAGTGCATCTGTCCAGGGGGTTGGGATAAAAAGCATCAATAATAAGATGGAATGAAACTAGTAATAAAATAATAGGAATAATGAAGAGTGCATCTGTCCAGGGGGTTGGGATAAAAGCATCAATAATAAGATTGAATGAAACTAGTAATAAAATAATAGGAATAATGAAGAGTGCATCTGTCCAGGGGGTTGGGATAAAAGCATCAATAATAAGATTGAATGAAACTAGTAATAAAATAATAGGAATAATGAAGAGTGCATCTGGCCAGGGGGTTGGGATAAAAAGCATCAATAATAAGATTGAATGAAACTAGTAATAAAATAATAGGAATAATGAAGAGTGCATCTGTCCAGGGGGTTGGGATAAAAGCATCAATAATAAGATTGAATGAAACTAGTAATAAAATAATAGGAATAATGAAGAGTGGATCTGGCCAGGGGGTTGGGATAAAAAGCATCAATAATAAGATTGAATGAAACTAGTAATAAAATAATAGGAATAATGAAGAGTGCATCTGTCCAGGGGGTTGGGATAAAAGCATCAATAATAAGATTGAATGAAACTAGTAATAAAATAATAGGAATAATGAAGAGTGGATCTGTCCAGAGGGTTGGGATAAAAAGCATCAATAATAAGATGGAATGAAACTAGTAATAAAATAATAGGAATAATGAAGAGTGGATCTGTCCAGGGGGTTGGGATAAAAGCATCAATAATAAGATTGAATGAAACTAGTAATAAAATAATAGGAATAATGAAGAGTGCATCTGGCCAGGGGGTTGGGATAAAAGCATCAATAATAAGATTGAATGTAACTAGTAATAAAATAATACGAATAATGAAGAGTGCATCTGGCCAGGGGTTTGGGATAAAAAGCATCAATAATAAGATTGAATGAAACTAGTAATAAAATAATAGGAATAATGAAGAGTGGATCTGGCCAGGGGGTAATGAAACTAGTAATAAAATAGGAATAATGAAGAGTGGATCTGGCCAGGGGGGTGGGATAAAAAGCATCAATAATAAGATGGAATGAAACTAGTAATAAAATAATAGGAATAATGAAGAGTGGATCTGGCCAGAGGGTTGGGATAAAAAGCATCAATAATAAGATGGAATGAAACTAGTAATAAAATAATAGGAATAATGAAGAGTGGATCTGTCCAGGGGGTTGGGATAAAAGCATCAATAATAAGATTGAATGAAACTAGTAATAAAATAATAGGAATAATGAAGAGTGCATCTGTCCAGGGGGTTGGGATAAAAGCATCAATAATAAGATTGAATGAAACTAGTAATAAAATAATAGGAATAATGAAGAGTGGATCTGGCCAGAGGGTTGGGTTAAAAAGCATCAATAATAAGATTGAATGAAACTAGTAATAAAATAATAGGAATAATGAAGAGTGCATCTGTCCAGGGGGTTGGGATAAAAGCATCAATAATAAGATTGAATGAAACTAGTAATAAAATAATAGGAATAATGAAGAGTGGATCTGGCCAGAGGGTTGGGATAAAAAGCATCAATAATAAGATTGAATGAAACTAGTAATAAAATAATAGGAATAATGAAGAGTGGATCTGGCCAGAGGGTTGGGATAAAAAGCATCAATAATAAGATGGAATGAAACTAGTAATAAAATAATAGGAATAATGAAGAGTGGATCTGGCCAGTGGGTTGGGATAATAAGCATCAATAATAAGATGGAATGAAACTAGTAATAAAATAATAGGAATAATGAAGAGTGGATCTGGCCAGAGGGTTGGGATAAAAAGCATCAATAATAAGATGGAATGAAACTAGTAATAAAATAATAGGAATAATGAAGAGTGGATGTGGCCAGAGGGTTGGGATAAAAAGCATCAATAATAAGATGGAATGAAACTAGTAATAAAATAATAGGAATAATGAAGAGTGGATCTGGCCAGAGGGTTGGGATAAAAAGCATCAATAATAAGATGGAATGAAACTAGTAATAAAATAATAGGAATAATGAAGAGTGGATCTGGCCAGAGGGTTGGGATAAAAAGCATCAATAATAAGATGGAATGAAACTAGTAATAAAATAATAGGAATAATGAAGAGTGGATCTGGCCAGAGGGTTGGGATAAAAAGCATCAATAATAAGATGGAATGAAACTAGTAATAAAATAATAGGAATAATGAAGAGTGGATCTGGCCAGAGGGTTGGGATAAAAAGCATCAATAATAAGATGGAATGAAACTAGTAATAAAATAATAGGAATAATGAAGAGTGGATCTGGCCAGAGGGTTGGGATAAAAAGCATCAATAATAAGATGGAATGAAACTAGTAATAAAATAATAGGAATAATGAAGAGTGGATCTGTCCAGGGGGTTGGAATAAAAGCATCAATAATAAGATTGAATGAAACTAGTAATAAAATAATAGGAATAATGAAGAGTGCATCTGGCCAGGGGGTTGGGATAAAAGCATCAATAATAAGATGGAATGAAACTAGTAATAAAATAATAGGAATAATGAAGAGTGGATCTGGCCAGGGGGGTGGGATAAAAAGCATCAATAATAAGATGGAATGAAACTAGTAATAAAATAATAGGAATAATGAAGAGTGGATCTGGCCAGGGGGGTGGGATAAAAAGCATCAATAATAAGATGGAATGAAACTAGTAATGAAATAATAGGAATAATGAAGAGTGGATCTGGCCAGAGGGTTGGGATAAAAGCATCAATAATAAGATGGAATGAAACTAGTAATAAAATAATAGGAATAATGAAGAGTGGATCTGTCCAGGGGGTTGGGATAAAAAGCATCAATAATAAGATGGAATGAAACTAGTAATAAAATAATAGGAATAATGAAGAGTGCATCTGTCCAGGGGGTTGGGATAAAAAGCATCAATAATAAGATGGAATGAAACTAGTAATAAAATAATAGGAATAATGAAGAGTGCATCTGTCCAGGGGGTTGGGATAAAAGCATCAATAATAAGATTGAATGAAACTAGTAATAAAATAATAGGAATAATGAAGAGTGCATCTGTCCAGGGGGTTGGGATAAAAGCATCAATAATAAGATTGAATGAAACTAGTAATAAAATAATAGGAATAATGAAGAGTGCATCTGGCCAGGGGGTTGGGATAAAAAGCATCAATAATAAGATTGAATGAAACTAGTAATAAAATAATAGGAATAATGAAGAGTGCATCTGTCCAGGGGGTTGGGATAAAAGCATCAATAATAAGATTGAATGAAACTAGTAATAAAATAATAGGAATAATGAAGAGTGGATCTGGCCAGGGGGTTGGGATAAAAAGCATCAATAATAAGATTGAATGAAACTAGTAATAAAATAATAGGAATAATGAAGAGTGCATCTGTCCAGGGGGTTGGGATAAAAGCATCAATAATAAGATTGAATGAAACTAGTAATAAAATAATAGGAATAATGAAGAGTGGATCTGTCCAGAGGGTTGGGATAAAAAGCATCAATAATAAGATGGAATGAAACTAGTAATAAAATAATAGGAATAATGAAGAGTGGATCTGTCCAGGGGGTTGGGATAAAAGCATCAATAATAAGATTGAATGAAACTAGTAATAAAATAATAGGAATAATGAAGAGTGCATCTGGCCAGGGGGTTGGGATAAAAGCATCAATAATAAGATTGAATGTAACTAGTAATAAAATAATACGAATAATGAAGAGTGCATCTGGCCAGGGGTTTGGGATAAAAAGCATCAATAATAAGATTGAATGAAACTAGTAATAAAATAATAGGAATAATGAAGAGTGGATCTGGCCAGGGGGTAATGAAACTAGTAATAAAATAGGAATAATGAAGAGTGGATCTGGCCAGGGGGGTGGGATAAAAAGCATCAATAATAAGATGGAATGAAACTAGTAATAAAATAATAGGAATAATGAAGAGTGGATCTGGCCAGAGGGTTGGGATAAAAAGCATCAATAATAAGATGGAATGAAACTAGTAATAAAATAATAGGAATAATGAAGAGTGGATCTGTCCAGGGGGTTGGGATAAAAGCATCAATAATAAGATTGAATGAAACTAGTAATAAAATAATAGGAATAATGAAGAGTGCATCTGTCCAGGGGGTTGGGATAAAAGCATCAATAATAAGATTGAATGAAACTAGTAATAAAATAATAGGAATAATGAAGAGTGGATCTGGCCAGAGGGTTGGGTTAAAAAGCATCAATAATAAGATTGAATGAAACTAGTAATAAAATAATAGGAATAATGAAGAGTGCATCTGTCCAGGGGGTTGGGATAAAAGCATCAATAATAAGATTGAATGAAACTAGTAATAAAATAATAGGAATAATGAAGAGTGGATCTGGCCAGAGGGTTGGGATAAAAAGCATCAATAATAAGATTGAATGAAACTAGTAATAAAATAATAGGAATAATGAAGAGTGGATCTGGCCAGAGGGTTGGGATAAAAAGCATCAATAATAAGATGGAATGAAACTAGTAATAAAATAATAGGAATAATGAAGAGTGGATCTGGCCAGTGGGTTGGGATAATAAGCATCAATAATAAGATGGAATGAAACTAGTAATAAAATAATAGGAATAATGAAGAGTGGATCTGGCCAGAGGGTTGGGATAAAAAGCATCAATAATAAGATGGAATGAAACTAGTAATAAAATAATAGGAATAATGAAGAGTGGATGTGGCCAGAGGGTTGGGATAAAAAGCATCAATAATAAGATGGAATGAAACTAGTAATAAAATAATAGGAATAATGAAGAGTGGATCTGGCCAGAGGGTTGGGATAAAAAGCATCAATAATAAGATGGAATGAAACTAGTAATAAAATAATAGGAATAATGAAGAGTGGATCTGGCCAGAGGGTTGGGATAAAAAGCATCAATAATAAGATGGAATGAAACTAGTAATAAAATAATAGGAATAATGAAGAGTGGATCTGGCCAGAGGGTTGGGATAAAAAGCATCAATAATAAGATGGAATGAAACTAGTAATAAAATAATAGGAATAATGAAGAGTGGATCTGGCCAGAGGGTTGGGATAAAAAGCATCAATAATAAGATGGAATGAAACTAGTAATAAAATAATAGGAATAATGAAGAGTGGATCTGTCCAGGGGGTTGGAATAAAAGCATCAATAATAAGATTGAATGAAACTAGTAATAAAATAATAGGAATAATGAAGAGTGCATCTGGCCAGGGGGTTGGGATAAAAGCATCAATAATAAGATTGAATGAAACTAGTAATAAAATAATAGGAATAATGAAGAGTGCATCTGGCCAGGGGGTTGGGATAAAAGCATCAATAATAAGATTGAATGAAACTAGTAATAAAATAATAGGAATAATGAAGAGTGCATCTGTCCAGGGGGTTGGGATAAAAGCATCAATAATAAGATGGAATGAAACTAGTAATAAAATAATAGGAATAATGAAGAGTGCATCTGTCCAGGGGGTTGGGATAAAAGCATCAATAATAAGATTGAATGAAACTAGTAATAAAATAATAGGAATAATGAAGAGTGGATCTGTCCAGGGGGTTGGGATAAAAGTATCAATAATAAGATTGAATGAAACTAGTAATAAAATAATAGGAATAATGAAGAGTGCATCTGGCCAGGGGGTTGGGATAAAAGCATCAATAATAAGATTGAATGAAACTAGTAATAAAATAATAGGAATAATGAAGAGTGCATCTGTCCAGGGGGTTGGGATAAAAGCATCAATAATAAGATTGAATGAAACTAGTAATAAAATAATAGGAATAATGAAGAGTGGATCTGGCCAGAGGGTTGGGATAAAAAGCATCAATAATAAGATGGAATGAAACTAGTAATAAAATAATAGGAATAATGAAGAGTGGATCTGTCCAGGGGGTTGGGATAAAAGTATCAATAATAAGATTGAATGAAACTAGTAATAAAATAATAGGAATAATGAAGAGTGCATCTGTCCAGGGGGTTGGGATAAAAGCATCAATAATAAGATTGAATGAAACTAGTAATAAAATAATAGGAATAATGAAGAGTGGATCTGGCCAGAGGGTTGGGATAAAAAGCATCAATAATAAGATGGAATGAAACTAGTAATAAAATAATAGGAATAATGAAGAGTGCATCTGTCCAGGGGGTTGGGATAAAAGCATCAATAATAAGATTGAATGAAACTAGTAATAAAATAATAGGAATAATGAAGAGTGGATCTGGCCAGAGGGTTGGGATAAAAAGCATCAATAATAAGATGGAATGAAACTAGTAATAAAATAATAGGAATAATGAAGAGTGGATCTGTCCAGGGGGTTGGGATAAAAGTATCAATAATAAGATTGAATGAAACTAGTAATAAAATAATAGGAATAATGAAGAGTGCATCTGGCCAGGGGGTTGGGATAAAAGCATCAATAATAAGATGGAATGAAACTAGTAATAAAATAATAGGAATAATGAAGAGTGCATCTGTCCAGGGGGTTGGGATAAAAGCATCAATAATAAGATTGAATGAAACTAGTAATAAAATAATAGGAATAATGAAGAGTGGATCTGGCCAGAGGGTTGGGATAAAAAGCATCAATAATAAGATGGAATGAAACTAGTAATAAAATAATAGGAATAATGAAGAGTGGATCTGTCCAGGGGGTTGGGATAAAAGTATCAATAATAAGATTGAATGAAACTAGTAATAAAATAATAGGAATAATGAAGAGTGCATCTGGCCAGGGGGTTGGGATAAAAGCATCAATAATAAGATTGAATGAAACTAGTAATAAAATAATAGGAATAATGAAGAGTGCATCTGTCCAGGGGGTTGGGATAAAAGCATCAATAATAAGATTGAATGAAACTAGTAATAAAATAATAGGAATAATGAAGAGTGGATCTGGCCAGAGGGTTGGGATAAAAAGCATCAATAATAAGATGGAATGAAACTAGTAATAAAATAATAGGAATAATGAAGAGTGGATCTGGCCAGGGGGTTGGGATAAAAAGCATCAATAATAAGATTGAATGAAACTAGTAATAAAATAATAGGAATAATGAAGAGTGGATCTGGCCAGAGGGTTGGGATAAAAAGCATCAATAATAAGATGGAATGAAACTAGTAATAACATAATATAAATAATGAAGCGTGGATCTGGCCAGAGGGTTGGGATAAAAAGCATCAATAAAAAGATGGAATGAAACTAGTAATAAAATAATAGGAATAATGAAGAGTGGATCTGGCCAGAGGGTTGGGATAAAAAGCATCAATAATAAGATGGAATGAAACTAGTAATAAAATAATAGGAATAATGAAGAGTGGATCTGGCCAGAGGGTTGGGATAAAAGCATCAATAATAAGATGGAATGAAACTAGTAATAAAATAATAGGAATAATGAAGAGTGGATCTGGCCAGAGGGTCGGGATAAAAAGCATCAATAATAAGATGGAATGAAACTAGTAATAAAATAATAGGAATAATGAAGAGTGGATCTGGCCAGAGGGTTGGGATAAAAAGCATCAATAATAAGATGGAATGAAACTAGTAATAAAATAATAGGAATAATGAAGAGTGGATCTGGCCAGAGGGTCGGGATAAAAAGCATCAATAATAAGATGGAATGAAACTAGTAATAAAATAATAGGAATAATGAAGAGTGGATCTGTCCAGGCGGTTGGGATAAAAAGCATCAATAAAAAGATGGAATGAAACTAGTAATAAAATAATAGGAATAATGAAGAGTGGATCTGGCCAGGGGGGTGGGATAAAAAGCATCAATAATAAGATGGAATGAAACTGGTAATAAAATAATAGGATATATAGATAGATAGATAGATAATGTGCAGCCTGAATTAGAAAGTGAGACAGAGAGAGTGAGATAGATGAGCAGAGATTGAGATATATAAATATATGAGCAGAGATATAAATAGATAGATAGATATCACCAGAGATATACATAGATAAATAGATAGATAGATAGATAGATAGTTATCACCAGAGATATACATAGATAAATAGATAAATAGATAGATATGACCAGAGATATACATAGATAGATAGGTAGATATGAGCAGAGATATAGATAGATAGATAGCCGTTTGAATTAGATAGAAAGTAAATATGAAGTAATTTTTCTCAAAATGTTTTGCTGACCCACACACAAGACCACATGGTACACATATACAGGCTCAGATACCCACACATACACCTGCATTCCACTTGAATTAAATTTTAATTAATTTTGAAAATAGAACAAGGTATTTTTCTTATTGGAAATATTAAATTTAATATATTAGCTTGATATTAAAACTAAAATAAAAGCTTTAAGGAAATTTTTCATTTTTAAAAATTTCTAAGGTATTGTGTTTCTGTGGAGGTACTTACACAAAACCAATGTAATTAATTCTTTCTGTACATTGGATCCTCAAGACAAAACTTGTAAAACTTCATTAGAGCGGCTTTTATAAAAAAGAACACTCAATAGCCGTTTTCTTTTATTTAGAAAAAGCTTATTCAACAATATGGAGCCATGGAATAATGAAAGACATAAACTCTTGGAGTAAAGGGCAGAATAAGTGAACTATGTTGTCTTATGGTACCTATTTGGTTTCAGAATCCATTCTGGTGGTTGGTAACCCTAGAACACTAACCATCAATTAAAGTTACACCACTACTAACCATACCTGATTTTGAAAATATCAACAAAAATATATTAAATATAAATCTTTATTTGAAATATTTTACATGCAGGCACTTCAAACTTTGTACTTTGAGTTAACATTAATAGGAACTGAAAAACATTATTTAGGTAAGAAAATCAGGTACTGAAAATTGTAATCAAAAATAGGACAATTTGCGCTGGGTACTATATACCCATGGTTAGTGTTCTAGGGTTAAACCATTAGTTTTGAGGTACCAGTTCAGTCTTTTATTCATTATTCTCTATAGGATTTTGTATATACAACTTGTTAATATTATGGGTTGGAAGCTTTTTTGGGGTCTGATTTGCCTTTATCTGGTTTTGGCATAGGGATCATAGTAGCTTATCTAATTTGATAAAAATTTTCTTGTCATAAGATTCAAAGTTCCTGTAGGATCAACTCTCTCAGACCTCAAAATCCCAGAAGAAGGAATTCCACAAGATAGCATTCTGTCTGTCACTCTTTTCAACATAAAAATTAACAGCATTGTTAACTGCTTAAATCAAGGAGTCGACAACCTTTTCATCTGCTATAGATCAAAAAAAATATGCATACTGTAGAGCAAGTGCAAACGTGCCTAAATAAATTGAACCAATGGACTATTGAAAATGGTTTCAAATTCTCCCCAACCAAAAACAAAGTGTATCGATTTCTGCAATCAGAAAAAAATGCTCAATTTTCCACCAACTCTTGAAGTAACTGAAATAGAAATGGCTGATGAACATAAATTTCTGGGAATCATTTTTGATAAAAAAAAAAATTACTTTCACCCCCCCCCCACTTAAAATACATAAAACAGAAATGCTTCAAAGCATTCCAATTACTACAGGTCATGGTTAACACCGACTGGGGAGCAGATCGAATATCACTCGTGAAATTATATAGTACTGTAATACGAACCAAATTGGACTAGAGATGTTCCATATATGGCTTAACCTGGAAATTATACCTAAAAACCCTTGACCCCATCCGCCATGTAGGATTGAGACTGGTTCTGGGTGCCTTCAAAACATCACCCATAGAAAGTTTTTATGCTGAAGCCCATGAGGCACCATTAAAAATGAAACGAGAAAAACTGGCACGACAATATTATTTAAAACTCACATCCTGATCAACTAACCCTTTCAACGACTGTATCTTTAACCCTAAATACAAAAATCTATTTAATATAAAAGAAAATGCAGTCAAACCTTTTGACCTTTACGTGGAAAATCTCATCAGCAAAATTCAAATAAATCCAACACTAATTCATAACAACCACTGTCTAAAAAAAAGCCACCCTGATTAATGAAACGCCCTATGATACTTCTAAACCTTACTAAGTACCCTAAAATTGATAGCAACTTATCAGCCTACGTGGAAGAAATCCGTAATGTTCTACAAGGACATTCAAGTTATAAGCACATGACGTCTCTAAAATCTTGGGCCGATTTGGATGCTCTGCTCTCCTTAACAATGCAGAAATGATTGCCTGACAATGACCCCAATCTTCAGTGCTAAAGCCTCAGCCATACACTTGGCTTTAGATATCATTGAATAAAGTGGATAGATTCATCATCTTTTCTGATTTACTATCTGTACTGTGCTGTTCCTTATTTTATTTTTCCATACACACAATAAAAATTAATTCACACCACGGGTATCAAAAAAATTCAACTGCGCGGGAATTCACTCCTCACCATACCCTGTGGGGTCAAAAACAAGAACAGCGCACCCAAAAGTTTGGACGTAGTGAAAAGCACACCACGTGGTAAAAAAATATGATTTATTGACCAATCAGGGCTCGACATAAGAAACCCATTCCTTAATCTCCCCAGAGCCTCATCATTCAGATATAAGGAAGGTAGAAACTCTCATCAGACCAGAGGGAGAACAGCGACATCAAAGCGACACGGACAGCTTCGAACAAACACACAGAGAATTCAGCAGTTCACACAACAGGCAGTATCGCGTATCAGTGAACATTCCTTCACCCTCTCTTTCTTTCATCTCGCTCGCTACACATCGTCCTACCTTTTCCCTCTCACATTCCCAGTGCCTTTCTTTCTCCTTTTCTTCCACTGCTTTACGGACAATTTCATTTTTGTACAAAAAAAATAATTCTTATATTTTTTTTTACGAAAATAAACAAAAGTTTATTTTGCTTTATTTGTAGTGTATTTTCCTGTTGTTATTTGTCTGAGGGACTTCTTTGCACCCTCAACAGAACTCACAGCTCGGAAGAATAAAAACATGGGAAACCCCTTAATAAATAAATTACCAAATAGGATTGACACTATTTATAGGAAAAAAGATGCTGTTATTGTCTTATGCTGGATATTGAGCCATATTGGCACACAAGGAAATGGAAAAGCTGACAAAAAATGTAAAGGAGTTACTGAACATGGCATTGGTAATCGGTGTAAATAATATCACGTCAGGTAAGTCACCAAATAATGGAAGATAATATCATATCACGTTGGGGTGACCTAGATAATGGGTACGCTATAGAAGAAAGATTAATTCTCTAATTTGTGTTTCCTCTCCATTATTGGCATTATTATATCCATGATATTATTTATTTATTTCGCATATGGAACACCATAACTGAAAGAAAAGGAATGTTAAACATGCTTTGTTCTCAGAGTCTTATACCATTAAGTCATATAAAAAATTATATATACATATTTACATGTGTCTCATGCAGAGAAAATATAACATTTACACAACAAGAAAGGAGAAAAGAAAAGATAAAGTCTTACATATAACATGGAGATACTTCTGTGTTTCTGGAGAAACCATATTTAGGATTCCAGGTGATAAAGACATATTCCATCAACAGGGAATTTGTGAGACTTGGGTTTTTCCTAACATGAGGACTGTGAGCTGGAGATATTTTCTCTGATGAAAATATATTTCTATAGGAAAATGGTACCATAGGCTCGTAAGCTGCAGCTGTTTTTCTAGCTGGCCTGGGCTGGATGAATAACTCAACTTGATTCTGTGTTGACTCCAAAAAGCTAATGGACTGCCATTTTTGTCACTATATAGAGTGACTTTCTCTTCACCAAAGGGAGATAATCACCTTTTGTATCCCTACAAAACATTTTGCTATTCAAACAACTGAAATTCTACTACTTTTCTTTAAGGCCAAACTTCTTCCAATTTTCAGTTTGATACGATTCTGCAGTACATTATCAGTTTGGATATAGTGTTGCACATTTTCAATGGAGTATGCCTTTCAGAAATTATAAATTTTTTAAATTTATTTTCAGCTTGGATTGTTGTAAGGTTACAAACTGTGAATTTTCTTTGTCAATGTCAAGACATTAAGCTTAACTATTGTTTACCAGGTATGTGTAATTGGAGAAGACTCTTGATTGGACTACTTAAAAAGACTGGCCCACTCATGAAAAATTTCCTTATACATTAGCATTCATTTAGAATACTAGCCAGTTCATGCCAACCTTGTACATTGCATTCATTTAGAATACTAGCCAATTGATGCCAACCTATTCATTTAAATAGACTGGCTCCTTCATAAAAACATTGTACATTAGCATTCATTTAGAATACTAGCCAATTCATGCAAACTATTCATTAAATAGACTGGCTCCTTCATAAAAACATTGTACATTAGCATTCATTTAGAATACTAGCCAATTCATGCAAACTATTCATTAAATAGACTGGCTCCTTCATAAAAACATTGTACATTAGCATTCATTTAGAATACTAGCCAATTCATGCAAACTATTCATTAAATAGACTGGCTCCTTCATAAAAACATTGTACATTAGCATTCATTTAGAATACTAGCCAATTCATGCAAACTATTCATTAAATAGACTGGCTCCTTCATAAAAAACTTGGACATTAGCATTCATTTAGAATACTAGCCAATTGATGTCAACCTATTCATTTAAATAGATTGCCTCCTTCATAAAAACATTGTACATTAGCATTCATTTAGAATACTAGCCAATTGATGCCAACCTATTCATTTAAGTAGACTGGCTCCTTGATAAAACCTTGTACATTAGGATTCATTTAGAATACTAGCCAACTGATGCCAACCTATTCATTTAAATAGACTGGCTCTGTCATAAAAACTTGTACATTAGCATTCATTTAGAATACTAGGCAATTCATGACAAACTATTCATTTAAGTAGACTGGCTTCTTCATAAAAACATTGTACATTAGCATTCATTTAGAATACTAGCCAATTCATGCTCACCTATTCATTTAAAGGGACTGGTTCCCTCATAAAAACCAATTCCTTGGACATTAGCATTCATTTAGAATACTTGATAAACACACATACAGTTCTGATAATTATGGTGGTGAAAAAGAATTCAAAGAAAACCTCAAAATAACAATTAATAATTTGAATAAGATTAAATGCAACTGCCACATCTACTCACGCACTTTCTTTTCTTGCACTTCCCGCCGGTGAAACTCCCTTCAGATTTCTTGCTTCTCTGATAACTACAATCTTAAAAAATTTAAATGCAACATCAAGGGCCATCTTTTCTCTACTTGAAAACCTCTTCACCTTTGCTAAATCCTACCCATATTGAAATTCCTCATTTTTTTCACTCCTGTTTTTACTCCCTGTTTACAATTAGGTTTCATTATGCACTCTAACTTCTCTTCTAATTATTACATTCTAAAGAGTTACCACAAATTAGATGCTTCTTCTCAATCATGATTAGTGAGTATTTCAGGCTGAAATATGCTACTCCGTGGATAACAATGGGGCATAATGTGGAAGCCTATTTTCCACAAGTAAAACTTTTTTTCTGATTTTTTTTTATCTCATAATTATTTTTTGTCTAATTCATCAAAGTATCACATAAACAGCAAAGTACACTTTATTCAATTTAACTATTCTATCAAAGTTGTTGTCTGTCGCCAAAACCATGTACAAGGTAAATGGTAGTCAAGCCAGAGATGGTTTGAAAAAATTTGGTGATAAATGATGCCATGTCTTCCTTTGGTTTTGATGACAAGGTCTCTTAATCTAGACGTAATAAGAGAAACACTACCAAACATGACCGATCCTCATACAAAAATGCTTGAAAATGGAGAAGACTTATTGGGAATTTCTTATCTATCAAGTACAAACATTAGAAATACATTCCAGATTGTATGCTTACTGGCCTGTCAGTTTTGCCTCCCGACTTTATCAGGAAAGTTCACTTAATAATTGGGTTATCAGGAAAACGTTGGTCATTTTGAAATGTCAACATTTTAGTTGTGAATAGGAAGACAAACATTCGTTGTTTGGATAAACTGACATCTTCATGCTTAACTGATTAATGGCCGCTGTAAAATCTAGTATTAATTATAAAAATAAAAATCCAGTACTGAATAAAAAAAAGAAAAATCCAGTAGTAATTATAAAAATGCAGAATTAAATATAAAAATGCAGTATTTGATATAAAATAAAAATCCGGTATTAATTATGAAAAGAAAAAATCCAGTATTAAATATAAAAATAAAAATCCAGTATTGAATATAAAATTCCAGTATTAATTATGAAAATAAAATTTCAGTATTGAATATAAAAATCCAGTATTGAATATAAAATAAAAATCCGGATTAATTATAAAAATCAAAATCCATTATTGAATATAAAAATCCAGTATTAATTATAAAAATAAAAATACAGTATTTAAAAACATTGAAAAGTGCCTTTCAAAAGCTAAGCAATGTATTAAGAAACAGGAATATTTCACTGTAAATAGTGTATATATATATATATATATATATATATATATATATATATATATATAATAAAACATAATTAGCCGATACCAGATGAAAAAACCTCATGGTTGAAAACCAAGTAGTGTAACCAGTAAATATTCCTACTTTTAATATTTTCTGTTCCACACATTCAGTTTTTTGAATTTGTGAACTAAGCATTTTTTAAATATTTGTTAGCTGGTCTGAAATTGTTCTGACCAACTAATTATATTTGCATATATAAATATATATATATGTGGTTGTGTGTATTGTGTGTGTGTGGTAATTAGTGGAAACTCAATATTTGTGATAGACCTAAAATATTCATATTATGGATATTAATTTGTAACCCTGGGTTTCATGCTTTTGCGATCTTGCAAAATTATGACACTCTGGGTTACAAATTAATATCCATACAACTGAATATATATATATATATATATATATATATATATATATATATATATATATATATACCCAAGTTTAGGATTGGTATATACGGAGTGAAATCCAATAACCAACAATTACTATTCTTTAAAGAGTGCTCAATACAGAGTAGAGCAGATATAATTATTTATTTGAATATTACAACATAAATATGTTATAAAATCGCGACAAAAGTAGCCATTTTGTTTCAACACTTCTAGTGTCTTATCAAGTGACGATGTAGAATATAGAATAAATGGTTTTAAAAGTTTCAAATTAATCAACGATCCTTAGCTAGGAGTAAACGCTGTTACATAAGCTAGAGTGGCCAATCAAAATACAAGTATAGGGTGATTCGAAAAATTTGACAACTAAGCAAGGTTATCATAGATATTAAAAGATTTATAAAATTTGAAATTAAAATTAAAAGTAAAAAATTAAAATTACCTATTTAGAAATCTAAATCAAATCTCTATTAAGTTTTAAATTGTAGAATTACCAAGGAGAAAAAATATAAAAATAAAAATAAAAGATATATATGCTATTTTATTTGTATTTTCATTGAAATTATGTTGAAAGGGATGTTCAGAATCCCAGACAGAAATGTATACACTTTAGTTTCATTTCAACATGTTAGTCGCCTCTCACGCGAAATCATTCGAACACACGCATGTTAAGCGCTCAGACGTATTTAGATATATACACACACATACAAAAAATCAAACCACACATAGGCAAATGCACTTTACTTACACATACACATCAATACACACAGGCACATACATCTACATTCAATATGATCTAGACGGTCAGATGTCAAAGCTATTCGTGGCTTAATATGTTATTAAACGAATTTTAACTTGAAATATAACTAAACCGGTCAACTTTTAAAACCATTTATTCTATATTCTACATCGTCACTTGATAAGACACTAGAAGTGTTGAAACAAAATGGCTACTTTTGTCGTGATTTTATAACATATTTATGTTGTAATATTCAAATAAATGATTATATCTGCTCTACTCTGTATTGAGCACTCTTTAAAGAATAGTAATTGTTGGTTATTGGATTTCACTCCGTATATACCAATCCTAAACTTGGATATTAGCTCCTATTACTGTCGAGCACTATCTATTATATTCTTATAATATGGATAAAATCGATTTCGAATTATCACTCAAGAACATTCCCACCACAAACAAAAGGGATTATTTCGTCCATTTGACTCAGCAAACCGAAAACTTCATAAGGAGAATGAGATGGAAGGCTTACTTCTTCCTTCAAAATAAGGAGCAACTATATGAACAAGAGAATTATGGTTTTAAAAGTCTGAAAACTGCACCCATAATAAAAGATCTATTGGGTTTCGAAAACGATCTATTAGATATCATCAAGGGATTAACCTTCTACAAATTCAAGAACAGTTTCCAAAAAAATCTGGATATCATTGTCAAAGATATCAATAAATCAGTAGACATATATGTTAAATCAGATAAGACAGCCAACTTTTATAAATTATCCCCTAAGAATTATGACAAATTAGTAATAAATAGTCTAACCAGTAGTTACAAAAAAATTGATACGGACAACTTTAATCAAATTGATAAAATTAACTCTATCAGTAAATCAATTACTGATAAACTAAGGATTAGTGATCGGGTTAGTAAATTACAATCTAAAGAAGCGTATATCTTGTTAAAAGATCACAAACCCGATTTCAGATCTAAGCCATCCACTAGGATTATAAACCCAACTAGACCGGAAATCGGCAGGATCAGTAAGAACATCTTGGAAAGAACCAACCACTCCATAAAGAAAACCCTCGGACTACTACAATGGATTAACACTGCTGATGTCATCAACTGGTTTACCAACATCGGATATAAGGACAAATGTACCTTCATACAGTTTGATATTACAGACTATTATCCATCTATATCCAAAAATCTGTTCACTTTGGCCCTGGATTTCGCTCGGGAATACTCCAACATTTCTGAAAGAGAAGTGAATACCATCATGGAGTGCCGAAATTCGGTTCTAATCTACAAGGATGAACAGTGGACCAAAAAGTCCTGTAACGAAAAGTTTGACATTTCAATGGGTTCTCTGGATTCTGCTGAAGCTTCTGATCTTGTTGGATTATTTCTTTTGTATAATTTAAGTGCCTTTGATTGCCTAGATTCTGATAGTGTAGGATTATATAGGGACGATGTGTTATTAGTAGTTAAGAATTCCACTAAAATTAAAGTAGATCGTATTAGAAAAATGATACATAAGGTATTTAATGATCTAGGTCTCAGAGTAATAGTTTCCACTAATGTTAAACAAGTAGACTTCCTAGACGTCACCCTAGACCTCACTAGCAACACATACCAACCATATGTAAAAATTAATTCCAATCAAATATACGTACATCCAAATTCTAACCACCCCCCTGCAATCATCAAACACATACCCTATTCTATTGAATGTAGGATCAGTAACAACTCTTCAAACAGGGATATTTTTAATAAGCATAGAGACCTTTACAATTCTGCACTTAAAAATAGTGGATACAAAAATATTAATATTCAATATAAAAGCCCTATAAATAGCAACAATAATGGTAGAAAGAGATCTAGAAAAATCATATGGTATACTCCCCCTTTTAACATTATGGTTAAAACTAAATTGGGGCACCTGTTTCTAAACCTCATTAAAAAACATTTCCCCAAATCTGAAACCAACTCACTTAGTAAAATATTTAACTCTAATACTCTTAAGTTAAGCTATAGTTGTGCTGATAACCTAGAGAAAATAATTAAAAAACATAACAATAGTATATTCAGCAAGTATACGAATTCGGAGAGCCTGACAACCCACAAGGTTGCGAAAAGCAACATTAAGCAAAATGACACAAATAATAAATCATGTAACTGCAGGAATCCCAATAATTGTCCACTAAATAATAATTGTTTAACTAGCTCTGTAGTTTATCTCAGTACAATATCAACACTAGAAAATCCAAATATAAAGAAATTCTACATAGGTTGCACCATGAGACCATTCAAGGAACGCTGGCGGGGTCATCTGCAATCTTTTAATAATAGTAACTATAAATATATGACTTCATTATCCAAATACTTTTGGAGTCTAAAAGAAAAAAATAAAACACCTAAGGTTAAATGGAAATTAATTAGAAAGGCCCGGACATGTAACTCACTATATGCCCCGTGTTACTTATGCCTTAACGAGAAACTTGAAATAATTAGATTTAAAAATAAGACTGATCTTTTAAATCAAAGATATGAACTAACAGTTAACTGTAAACATCGTTTTAAATTTAACTTAGTATAGAGATCATATACTTTCAATGATAATGATAAGTTAAACTTAATAGACTATTACCTTTTTAGCATGATAGTCGCCAGATCGATATGAATGTGTACTGTGTAATTACAAAGTATCATACGTGTCTGTATTTGTATGTATATATTTGTATGTTCTGTAGAGTTGTTTCTACTGTTGGATATGTATATGTGTATATAGGGGTATATACATGTAGGTTTTTTTTTGTTTTTTTTTATGAAGGTATATGGTTGTATATATTGGCATCTATCATAGGTTAACCTGTTTATGTGTATGAGTAAGGGTGTAAATTCTGGTAAGTGTCTACCACTAAATGTGTAAGTATATGTTTGGGTATATAGAGATATATATGTGTACTTCTGTGTGTGTAAATATGTGTATGCATATGTATGTATATGTATGTGTGAGTGTGCATATATGTGTGTATATGTAGTATGTATGTTTCTATGTGTATGTATATGTTTATATATGCATATATATGTATATCTCTGTATGTTTAAATGTGTATATGTATATGTATGTATGTATGTATATGGGTGTACATTTATATGTATGTGTGGGTATTTATATGTATGCGCTCGACTGTTGGTGTACTGTATATCTGGATGTGTCGATATGGGTATTTATATATGATTGGATATTTATGTATATATGGTTGTATGTTTGTGTGTCATTGTATGTGTATTTGTATGTATGCTTTAGTGTCTTGGAGTGTATCATAGATACAAACTAAAATCTACTTTTGTTGATATGGAACCTTTAATTGCTTACAGACCGTTGTTCTTTTGTTAAATTATTATAAACTTTTAATATATTTTATCATAGTGTTGTTGGAATATTATTGGAATATGAGCTGGTCTATGTATGCTTATTTCTTTTCCCTTTTCTATGCATGTGTCTACATGTTTATATATATATATGTATATGTGTTTGTATATGTATGTGTGTATGCGTGTATATATATATATATATATATGTATGTATGTACGTATATATATTTGTATGTATGCGTATATGTATGTATGTATGTGTGTATGTATGTATGTATGTGTATGTATACGTATGTGTGTAGATATATATGTGTGTATATATATGTATGTATGTGTGTATATGTATGTGTAGTTGCGTATGTATGTGTGTATATATATGTACAAGCGGATGTGTATATGCATTTTTATATTCATATCGTTTTAATTAACGTTTGTTTAATTTTTCATATATATACTTGTATTTGTAAATGTCTGTGTATATATTTAGTTTATATGCATATATGCATACGTGCGTATGTATGTACATCTAGATATGCATGTGTATGTGTATGTATGTATGTATGTACTTGTATATAGTTGCATCTTTATGTATATATTTCTTCACTTGCTTTATTTACTTTTCTGCGTCGACGTATGGGTCAATATATTTATATGTGCTTATCTATATGTATGTTTATGTGCGTATCTCTGTATATGCGTACCTGTTATGCATATATATGTGTATGCGAGTGCATGTGTTGATTTGTATGCGTATGTGTGAGTGTACAATTATATATGGAGGTGGTTATTTACTTTTGTCTGTAATGCGTCGAAAACTATATGTTTTAAAAATGTATATATATATATATATATATATATATATATATATATATATATATATTTGTTTAAATTTTATCTATGTATATTTGACCGGTTTAGTTATATTTCAAGTTAAAATTCGTTTAATAACATATTAAGCCACGAATAGCTTTGACATCTGACCGTCTAGATCATATTGAATGTAGATGTATGTGCCTGTGTGTATTGATGTGTATGTGTAAGTAAAGTGCATTTGCCTATGTGTGAGACTACCCACCTCTGCAACTCGCTGCACAAAGACACTGACCCCACGTCGTAGAATTTCTGTGCGGTGGATCGAGCGAGAGGTAGGCTCACAGGTAAAAGAAAAACACAACTACAAACTTGGGTAGGACGAAAAGAGGAGAGAAGGTGTGTGACCTTTTTGTGGATGATAACTCTTGGTTGATTCTCGGCTGGCGGAAAAAATATATCCTAACTAACAATGTCCGGCTGCTAATGGGTCGCTCTTCGATGTTACGTGCTCCGGCCTAAATCAACCTTCCTCGAACCTAAACTAAGTCTAACTACCCGTGGCCCAAAGCGCTGCCGTATATATGGAGAATCCTATTTCCTCATTTCCGGACAAGGGACACCCACGAATAAACCCATAACATTTTCATGACCATTTCTCTCTTTGAAGAAAGTGGACATAAAAATATTTCTTAGCCTAGCTGACTCCGATTCAGGGACATTAAATTCAAACCCTTTTAAGTTTTGACCAGAGCCGGTCTTTTTCCTATCTTAGTATTTTGACAAGTACTTAACACTTATCTACCCTTTTCGCCATATGTTTTTATCTAGATTCCTAATCTAATCATTTGGTCTTGAAGTTTGATGCCCAGGTCAAATCTAACTAATCTTCTCGCACATATGTGTGCGCGCGCACGCACACACAGATGTGGGGGTGTATATATACACACACACAGATGTGCGGGCGCACACACACACACGTGTGCGCATATATCCGAATCATAGTGTCACATATGTGTGGTTTGATTTTTTGTATGTGTGTGTATATATCTAAATACGTCTGAGCGCTGAACATGCGTGTGTTCGAATGATTTCGCGTGAGAGGCGACTAACATGTTGAAATGAAACTAAAATGTATACATTTATGTCTGGGATTCTGAACATCCCTTTCAACATAATTTCAATGAAAATACAAATAAAATAGCATATATATCTTTTATTTTTATTTTTATATTTTTATATTTTTTCTCCTTAGTAATTCTACAATTTAAAACTTAATAGAGATTTGATTTAGATTTCTAAATAGGTAATTTTAATTTTTTACTTTTAATTTTAATTTCAAATTTTATAAAACTTTTAATATATATGATAACCTTGCTTAGTTGTCAAATTTTTCGAATCACCCTATACTTGTATTTTGATTGGTCACTCTAGCTTATGTAACAGCGTTTACTCCTGGCTAAGGATCGTTAATTAATTTGAAACTTTTAAAACCATTTATTCAATATTCTACATCATCACATGATAAGACACTAGAAGTGTTGAAACAAAGTGGCTACGTTTGTCGTGATTTTATAACATATTTATGTTGTAATATTCAAATAAATAATTATATATATATATATATATATATATATATATATATATATATATATGATATTATATTATATATATATATGATATTATATATATATATATATATATGATATTATATTATATATATATATATATAATATTATATATATATATATATATTATATTATATATATATATCATTTTATATATATATATATTATATTATATATATATCATTTTATATATATATATATGATATTATATTATATATATATATCATATTATATATATATATATGATATTATATTATATATATCATATTATATATATATATATCATATTATATTATATATCATATTATATATATATATATATCATATTATATATATATATATGTATATATATATTACATTATATATATATATCATATTATATATATATGTATATATATGATATAATATTATATATATATATCATATTATATATATATATATGATATTATATTATATATATATGATATTATATATATATATTATATTATATATATATCATATTATATATATATATGATATTATATTATATATATATATCATTATATATATATATGATATTATATTATATATATATATATATATGATATTATATTATATATATCATATTATATATATAAATATGATATTTTATATATATATGATATGATATATATATATCATATTTTATATATATATCATATTATATATATATATATCATATTATATATATATATATCATATTATATTATATATATATATCATATTATATATATATATCATATTATATATATATATATCATATTATATATATGTATATCATATATTATATATATATCATATTATATATATATATATATCATATTATATTATATATATATCATATATATATAAGTATCATATTATATATATATTATTATATCATATTATATATATATATATATCATATTATATTATATATATATATCATACTATATATATATATCATATTATATTATATATATCATATTATATATATATATATCATATTATATTATATATATATGATATTATATATATATATATGATATTATATATATATATATCATATTATATATATATATATATTATATATATATCATATATATATATATGTATATGATATTATATTATATATATATCATATTAGATATATATATATATGATATTATATTATATATATAGATATCATATTATATATATATATGATAATATATTATATATATATATCATATTATATATATATATATGATATTATATTATATATATATATGATATATATATATATATATGATATTATATTATATATATATATATAATATTATATATATATGATATTATATATATATATATATGATATTATATTATATATATATATCATATTATATATATATATATCATATTATATATATATCATATTATATATATATATATGATATTATATATATATCATATATATCTATATATATGATATTATGTTATATATATATATATCATATTATATATATATATATATACAATATTATATTATATATATATATCATTATATATATATATGATATTATATTATATATATATCATTATATATATATATGATATTATATTATATATATATATATATATGATATTATATTATATATATGATATTATATATATATGATATTATATTATATATATATATGATATGATATATATATATGATATTATATATATATATCATATTATATATATATATCATATTATATATATATCATATTATATTATATATATATATCATATTATATATATATATATATATCATATTATATATATATATATCATATTATATATATATATCATATTATATTATATATATATCATATTATATATATATATCATATTATATTATATATATATCATATATATATATATATCATATTATATATATATATATATCATATTATATTATATATATATCATACTATATATATATATCATATTATATTATATATATATATCATATTATATATATATATCATATTATATTATATATATATGATATTATATATATATATATGATATTATATATATATATATCATATTATATATATATATATATTATATTATACATATATCATATATATATATATGTATATGATATTATATATATATCATATTAGATATATATATATATGATATTATATTATATATATGATATTATATTATATATATAGATATCATATTATATATATATATTATATTATATATATATATCATATTATATATATATATATATGATATTATATTATATATATATTATATTATATATATATATATCATATTATATTATATATATATCATATATATATAAGTATCATATTATATATATATTATTATATCATATTATATATATATATATATCATATTATATTATATATATATATCATACTATATATATATATCATATATTATATATATATGATATTATATATATATATGATATTATATTATATATATATGATATTATATATATATATGATATTATATATATATATATCATATATATATATATATATTATATATATATCATATATATATATATGTTTATGATATTATATTATATATATATCATATTAGATATATATATATATGATATTATATTATATATGTAGATATCATATTATATATATATATGATATTATATTATATATATATATATCATATTATATATATATATATGATATTATATTATATATATATATGATATATATATATATATATGATATTATATTATATATATATATATGATATTATATATATATGATATTATATATATATATATGATATTATATTATATATATATATATCATATTATATATATATATCATATTATATATATATATCATATTATATAGATATATATATGATATTATATTATATATATATCATATATATCTATATATATGATATTATATTATATATATATATCATATTATATATATATATGATATTATATTATATATATATCATATTATATATATATGATATTATGTTATATATATATATATCATATTATATATATATATATATATACGATATTATATTATATATATATATATATATATATATATGATATTACATTATATATATGATATTATATATATATATATGATATTATATTATTTATATATATGATATGATATATATATATGATATTATATATATATATCATATTATATATATATATATCATATTATATATATATATATCATATTATATTATATATATATATCATATTATATATATATATATATATATATATATATATCATATTATATATATATATATCATATTATATATATATATATCATATTATATTATATATATATCATATTATATATATATATATCATATTATATTATATATATATCATATATATATATATATCATATTATATATATATATATATCATATTATATTATATATATATCATACTATATATATATCATATTATATTATATATATATATCATATTATATGTATATATATCATATTATATTATATATATATGATATTATATATATATATATGATATTATATATATATATATATCATATTATATATATATATATATTATATTATACATATATCATATATATATATATGTATATGATATTATATTATATATATATCATATTAGATATATATATATATGTTATTATATTATATATATGATATTATATTATATAAATAGATATCATATTATATATATATATATTATATTATATATATATATCATATTATATATATATATATATATGATATTATATTATATATATATTATATTATATATATATATATATATGATATTATATTATATATATATATGATATTATATATATATATGATATTATATCATCACGCATTTGACTGGTAGTTGATAAAAAAGCCAATCACAATGGTGTGTGCTCTATTTAAGTTGTTTGCGGGGAATTTTTCTTTCTTTTAAGTGGACAGCCTTTCATCGGATACTTAGAAGGTAATTATGTTTTCTCTTTTTACCCACATTCCAGTAAGATTCTTTTTACATCTAATATATTCTTTTTTACAAAAATAAAAGAGAATTCGACCTTAAAAGGACTTAAAAAAACAAACTTATTTACTTTAAAACTTATATATATATATCATATTAAATATATATATATATATATATATATATATATATATATATGATATTATATTATATATATATATATCATATTATATATACATACATATATATATATATATATAATAATGTATAATATTATAATATATATAATATAATAATGTATATATATTAAAAAAACAGTGCTTAATACAAAACAATAGAGCATAATGTTATAATTATTTTCTATTTTGAAAATAAGGTTCCATCACTACACAGAAATTTCCATGTTCAAAATGGAAACCAAAATTTATATTTAATTCTAAAATTCTATTTCAAATCCATAGCTCCGTTGCATTCTCAAGCGATTTTTGGAATAAAGTCACTTGAGCGATGGAACCATATTTTAAAAATAGAAAATAATTATAATAATATTATAATGTATAATATTATAGTATATATGTAATATAATAACATATAATATATATAATATTATATATATAATATTACAATATATATAATATCATATATATAATAAGATATAATATTATAATATATATATAATATAATATTTTTATTATAATAGGTTATAATAAAAACATTTTACATCATTTTTATGTTTTATTATAATTTATTATAATAAAAATATTATATTTTGCTCTACTTTGTATTGAGAACTTTTTAGAAATAAGTGAATGCTACAAACTGTGAATTTTTACTCCATCTGTTCTGTCTATTATTTGGATATATGTATATATATATATATATATATATATATATATATATATATATATATACACATAAAAGTTAACATAGAAGTCAACACTTAGACGCGACAGTCTGTTTCATGCTAGATGCAATTGTCAGGCAATCTAACATAGGTCTGACGATTGCGTCTAGCATGAAACAGTCTGTCGTCTCTAAGTGTTGACTTCTATGTTCACTTTTATATTTACACATGCTCTATCTCTGATATTGAGCACTTTATCCCATAAATATAGCACGTTTTAAGACTATATTTCTTCATTCACACACACACACACACACACATATATATATATATATATATATATGTGTGTGTGTTATAAGATCAAAAATATAGGATATCTCGTCTACTTTACATGGATGACTTAAAATTATATGCAAGAAATGGTTAAATTGGAAGGGCTTTTAAAGACTGGAAAATTTTAGCATGCATGGAATCTAGGTTAGATAAATTTGCAAAGGCCATTTTCAAGTGAGGGAAGCTTATTAGTAGTACGAATATAATTCTTGATGTACATCAGTAATTCTCAACCTTTTTCTATTTATGACACATGTTTGATTGATAAATATTTTGATTCCCCCCCCACACCTACTCATCATTTACTTTAACAAATGCTGATTTTACAATTTTTCGAACAAATAAACAGTAATATTTCTCCATGTAAACTTCAAAACTGATGGTTTTAAAAAACTGTATCTCGTTATCTGTCTATATTTCTGAGATGAGGTATTATGTACATTATTTACATAATTGGACTATTGTCCTCATCTTTTTCGCCATATTTATTACAACGTTTCGGCCGTTGTACACTCCGGCCTTCTTCAGATGGCTGGAATGTTGAACTGAACCCTTTATTTCGCTCACTGGGGTAGACTGTTCTAGTTCCACGTGCCATGTTTAATGGATGTCAGTTATCAGTTATCTCCTGTTAATTTCTCTCTGAAAGTTCTCCACTGCCTTAACCGGGTATTGAACTCACACTCAAGGACACATGGCACAGTGGATAAAGGCATTAGCTAGATCCAGTGACAGGACCCACTTTATCCACTGTGCCATGTGTCCTTGAAGACATCTGTGTATGAATTTCTGGGTATTATAAAACTAATGTCTTCAGCAATCATTTTTTTCCAGTGCTCATATTGCAATTTTTGCTGTTATCATTTTTTCACCAGAGCTCATATTGCAAATTTTGTTATTATCGTTTTTCTCTGGTACTCCTTATTACTGGTTCCCATATTGTATTCACTTCTATGCTTGGTTGGCTCAGGAGATTTTTGTGGCCTAGCATATGTGCTGATTCCTTAAGTTTATGAATTTTTCAATGGTGTTCTTTGTCTATGATTTCAACTTGATCCCACAGAGGGCGGTGATCTCCCTTCTCTCTCCATATGTGGTCAGCCACGCCTGATTTTTTCCACTCCCCCTCGTGTTACAGCTTTCTGGTGTTCTTGAAGCCTTACCTTAAGGGGGTGGCCAGTCTCCCCTTTATATTTCTTTCCGCAGACAGATACTAAAAGAATTCAAGAACAAAACAAAATCCCTGGTGCACCATCTCTCCAGGAAAAATAGTTCTAACAAGTACAATCTGCAAAGAGCTTTGTCAATTGAATTTTTTTTTGTTAACAGCTGTTTTTTGATTAATTAAAGCAGAAACAACAAAATCACACCTTGTAAGCATTCTGAAAGCAAAGGAAATATTTGTCGCAGATTACTTCCACAACGCAGAGAACAAATCACTGTAAGGTCAGACTCGAACATCGGGGGCAGAAAGAAATGCCGAAAACTTGATTCGCAGGTTCTATCTCACAAATCCCAATGCATGTAACCAGTCAGAAAAATAACTCACCCTCCGACGAACGCGGTAGCCAAAATACACAAACTTCCCCCCGATTCGAGAACACAATTGCTTTTATCGGCCGAACATTTTTTTTTCATTCGTCGACAGCTGGGGGGGGGACGCCCAATTTTTGCATATCAAAATACTTTTACAACGACTCCTACGACGAACTTGTTTTAATTTAAATATTCCGTCTTCAGCATGTCATGCGGAATACGTGCCCTTTTTCGGGTAAGTAATTTTCTTTTTCGCCACATTTTCCGTCGTAGGATACATGCGACGCTCTGTCGCTTGGTTTGACGAGGTAAGTCGCCGTTTTCTTCCCTATACACCTTTTGCTTAAATAAGTCTTTGGTTTTGGTTCAGAATGTGATTATGAAATACATGACAAAAGAAATTGTTTTATAATAAGAATAATAAACAAAAATTTGAAGTAAGAATATGTGGGAATCTTTAACATTCATGTCGGCAAAAAAAAATGGTTTGTCAAAACGATGGTTTTTCCCTTAACACTGCTATTATTTTAACTACCTTCACTCCTCAGCATTGTTTATTTTAAAAAGTGATGATTAAAATTGTAATAAAACCTAAATATATGAGGAAAGTGAATTTATACATTTTTTTTGTTCTTGAGAATTTACAACAAAAATATTAAACACTAATTATTAGATTATTTTTTATAATTTTATAATTAAATTTTATAATTAAATTTAATTAAAATTAAATCTAATTAAAATATTAATTAAATTTAATTAAAATTAAAATATTCTAAAAACTGATGCAATGCAATATTTATCATTTACCAATTTATAAAGAAATAAATATGAAAACAATTTTTTATTCATAAATTTATAAACATTTACGAAATTCTAAAAATATGTGAACCAACGATGATGAAATCATTATTTACCATTTTATAAAGTTTGAATCAATTCGTAATTAGCCAATGCTTAACCAACCATTCCAATAAACAATATAATAAATAATAAAAAATTGCTGAGGAGTGAAGGTAGTTAAAATAATAGTGGTGTCAAGGGAAAAACTCCTTTTAATTCACTGTTTTTTTTGCAGGTCTGAAGGTTAAAGATTGCCAAATATACATTAAATTTATATTTCGCAAATGTTTTGAAATCATTCGGAATTTTGTATGTAAGTTTTATTTTAAAACAGCACAAGAAAAAGATAAGAATATGTTTTAAATATCTTATACACAAGATGATTGAAAAGTATCTCTCTACCTTATGTGTGGCCAGCCAGGATTCCCGACTTAACAACATGTGACTTTTGGGGGGGGGGGGGTTAAAGGAGCAAGACTACTATACCAAACCAAAACTTTGGAAGAAATCGAAGAGCAAATACAAGAAGTTTTGTCTTCCATCCCACAAGAATTCCTGGTGAAATCAGTTGACATGATTCCTGGATAGCTTGAGAAGCTGGTAGCAAAATCTGGTGCCCATATCGAATTTTAAATAAAACCTTATGCTGAATGCTTTCCTTGCATATCCATTTCTTGTAAAAATTATAGTTAATAAATAAGTTATAAGTATTTTAAAATAGGGTGTTACTTTTCAATGGCCCTGTAATTGTCCTCAATGGCCACTCTTCTAGATCCTTTCATACTAATGCAGGTGTCCCTCAGGTCACTATCCTTGGATCAACTTTATTTTTTAATTTTCATCAATGACTTCTTGATGACATCAACTCTCAACTTGGTATCTAAAGTGCTGTTTGATAAAAGTGACTCACCTGATTTTTTTACTTAAAAATGTTTTCGCCTATTGCTTTTGGGGGCAAAATAATTTTAAATCTTACTAATATAAAGACCCCTTCCCGACCACCTAGTAAAAAAGTTTACTCACCCTAAGGTATTCTATTGATAATTATAATTTTGGATATAAATGAGATTTAGGGAAAAACTCTGTGCAAAAAAAGTGACTCACTTATTTCCTGCAACTAGTAATCAATAGAAACATAACCGAACAGCTTTAAATAAAGAATAATAGAGGTATAATTTATTTATAATAGGTAATATAGTTCGAAATATTTAATAATTTATGGGTCCTCTTTTATTTTGAATAACCTTGTCAACCCTTTTTGGCATTGACTTGATTAGGTTCTGGCAAATCTCATCTCCAAGCATTGAATTCCATTCGGATATGAAATTCACAATCAAATCCTCTTTGTTGCTCAACTGCTTTCTCGAGAGCCCGTACTTTATAATGCTCCATAAGTTTTCTATGGGGTTGAGGTCGGGAGATTGGGGCGGCCATGTCATAACACTCACCTGCTTCTCATCAAAGTATTCCTTCATCAATTTTGATTTGTGACAGGGAGCATTATCCTGCATAAAAATGAGCTTGGTGGGGGCGATTTGCACCCTTTCAGCAGAAGGGAGCAGACAAGACTCTAAAATTCTCTTGTACTGCTCGCTCCTGAGGGTCTTTTCAATAGGTTTTAAGAAACCAGTTCCATGTAAAGAAAAGCATCTCCAGAACATTATACTGAACGGATGCTTGACAGTACTTACTGCTAAATTCAAAGAGCTTTCAAAGCTTCTGATTTTAGATCGCTTATCCTTTGAATTTAGCTCAACTTTCGTTTCACCGGAGAAGAGAACATTTAGTAAAAAAAATCAGGTGAGTCACTTTTATCGAACAGCACCGTATATATTCCTTCAAGTTTCAAAGTTCAGATTTTATGAATGAGATTTAGTCTCTAACTTTACAGATCATAAGTTTCTCTCTGCTTATAATTGTTATAAAAATAAAAAAAAAATTCATAAATTACTTTTCTGTTTACTTGGGGTAAACTTGGCTAACTTTTCAGGATGCATCAGTTGAGAAACACTTTGATGCTGTTTGTATTTTGGTCAGGGGCATTTCTGATTAGTTGGTCGAAATATGACGTCATTGCTTAGAGGTTCTGAATATACATCTATTTTCTGAGATGGTGAAATTTCGGTCTTCTTCTTATTATTTATTTGTTTTTATTTATTTTTGTATCGCTACAAGTGCCAGGTCAATCATTAGTGTGTTTTGGGTTAAAGGTTTCTCTCCTCCTGGATTCTTCTGGGAGGAAGTAGTAGCAGAGGAGGAGAAGGGTTTTTTTTCCTGTCGCAGTTGTAGTATATGTGATGTGCTGGAGGCCTTCTCTCTCCTCCATTGCGTTCCACTCACTGTTGCGTGACATCTGTTATGTAGTGATGGGATGATCGACTATGACTAGCTTAGACAACTTATGACCAGCTAAGACAAGCTGTGACCAGCTTAGACAAGCTAAGACCAGCGGCCCAAGTGGTAACACTCGGGTCTCCACGTTAGAAACCGACCTTGTGTCACAACCTGACTCAGTTGAGGGGGGGGCTTTAATTCCGCGGAGAGAGCAAGTGAGAATTTCTATAATTGAATTAGTTCGCATTATTTTCACGGGGCGGATCAAATTATTTTGGTGTGTGTGTAGGGGGGGTGTGTTCTAGGCCCTACTCTTGAAGACAAGACTACTAAATAAAATGCCTCCTTATTTGGGACGAAACTCAGCTCAGCAACTATTAAATTGGATTTTTATAATGAGAGTTATCTCCCTTGATCATCATGGCGGCATTTGATGACCGATGTTATGAACACGTTTCGCTTTTATCTATTTGGATTTCTACAATAACCTTCAGTCGGTTTTTGACATTACAGATATCTAAACTGATAACAAGGCCACCCACAAGGTGCAGTAAGCAATCTATAGCTTACCCCAGGACTTGTAAAATGATTTTTCTTTGAAGGTGGACGCTACTTTCGTAGCCTTTACATTTTTTTTTTTTAATTCTTGTCTTTTTTAAGAACTTCAAAAAGAAAATTTGGATTTACAAAAAAGAAAAACAAAATCTCATTTTTTTGTTGTTGAATTTTATCCTTAAGTCTTCAAGTAATTAATTAATTAATTATTTATTTGTATATGTATTTATGTAGGTTTTAGTAATTAATTATTACAATTACATTTTTAAATTACTTTTTTAAAAACATGTTTTTTTAAACTAAACACCTTCATTCTAACCCGACATTCGTAAAAAAAAAAAAAAAAAAAATTATTCAATTAACAGTCTTTAAAAAAGATTTTAGTTAAAAACATCAACAACATACAATTCACATAACGTATATAAAAAAGAATTAAGAAATCTTTGTTTTTTATTTTTGTGAATTTACTTTTTAGTTAGATTTATTATTGAACTTTGAACTTTTACTTTTCTTTCTTTCTTGTCTTCTTAAACCCAAACCAATGATGTTTTGTCTCAGGACTTTGATGATATTTGGGGGCCAAGGACGTTCATGCACGTCTACAAGTTATTTAAGGTTATTCCAGACACAATTACCTTTGTTAGAATTTAGAAATCTCACGAAGAGACAATTTGTGTTCTACAAAAGCAACAATGGTAGAAAGAAATGGAAATTTAAAATCTCCTGTTTTAATGAAAATATATTTGGTAAATTCTTTTCTAAAGGAAAGAATCATTCAAAGTTTTCTTCTTCAGATGGACCGCCTTTATTAGAAAAAGCAGCCGCTTATAAAAAAAACATCCCATCATTACTGGACGAATTTTCTTTCAGGAAAAACACGTTGAAAAAGTATGAAGTTCTTTCTTTTGCTTCAACAACAAAAACTGCTGGTCGGATTTACAAGCGAAATCTTCATCAGGATCTTTGTCTCGCATTAACAAGAAGAAGAGAAACAGTAAATGATGAGGATCATTTCTTCCTTCGAAATCGTCGGGGGTTTCACACTTCCAAACCGTCTTTAACGATAGCAAAAAAGGCTGGGAGTATTATACCTTCCAAGTCTTCACCTTCTTTAAGGGGTTGGTTGACCCTTGAAGGTTACCGCATCTACCCGTGGTCGATATCAGGACTCGAGACTTGTGTTGTCGTCAATGCTGAAGATGATAAAAAGCTCGCAGTGACCTTTGACATCGGCTACACGACCCGACCCAGTGTTCGTTGCCAGCAGGTTTTTATCAGGTAAGTGATATCAAGAAAATACCTTCATTGTTACACTACACATGTTATTGTTTTTCGGGGATGGTTTGTTAGAATGACTGATAAATTTACCAAGTTTATCTTAAATGGGACAAATAGATGGTAGGTAGTGATAAAAATTACTAATTAACTCTTCCCCCAGACCCTTTAATAGCTAGACTATAAGTACAGTGTAACCCGGATATAAGAGAGTTGTCGGGACCGGAGAAGTGTCTTATATCCGGGTTTGGTCTATTTTGTTTAGGTAAGTATGGCACTAATTTGGGACCAGAGAAATGTATCTTATATCCGGGTCTCTTATAACCGGGTTACACTAGTATGAAACAAAAACAATTAGAACAAAAACTAAAAGTTAAAGCAATAAAAATATTTTAAAATGCAGATAAGAATGGTAATTAACAATAATTACCTTATCAATTCTGTTTGTTGGGCAGTGTTACCATTTATTTACATAACCATGGCCCCTCAGTCTACATGGGTGGTCGTGGTCTTCCTATCCTTTTTTGTAGCTCTTAGCAATTTTTATTCCCTTTCTCGGGCTTATGGCCATATTACGTTGAAACACCAGTTCCTGTATGATCACCAAAGTTAGCGTCAAGCCTGATCAGTATCTAGATAGGTGGCCGCTTTGGAATATCAGGTGCTGTAAGCTTGGATGTGCAGGTGGTGTAATGGATAATGGCTTTGGATTGGAAATCAGAGAGCAGGTTCATTGTATTATGCGTAAATACTCTTTAGAAAGATATGAATCCACTTTTTCTCCTCCCCCAGCTATGGGTTAATTAGTAAGACTTGTATCACTAAACCGTTATCTCCAAAAATAAAGTAAAATCATGTGCAAAATATATAGATTTTTTTCAGTACCACCCATAGTGGTACTGATATGCTGCTAAGCAAAAACAATCTCCCCCCCCACCAATCCCTGTTCTATCCATTTATAAAAGTTTTGTAGGATGGTTATTTGCTGTTTTTCCTTTTTGCTTTCAGTATATCCTTGTGAGTGTCAAACTTTCCAAGCCCTCTTTCATTCCAGAGATTTCAACTGTCTCTTTTTGTTTTGTCCTTTGTTTTATTTTTTCTTAAAACCTCCTCATTACTCACATGCTCTGTCAATGGTATTCTCAGCATCCTTCTGCGACCTCAAGTCTCCTCTTCATCTGTGAAGAGATTGTTCAATATTCACTGCTATATAGGAGGATCGATATTACATAGCAGTCCAGCACTCTTTGTTTCTAATGGAATTTACCTCTTAATTTGCTTAGCTTTTCGAAGGCATCTTTTCTCTATTTCTAAGCACTGATGAATTTCTGTGTCGTATTTTCTGTCATCTGTTAAAACCCTTCCCATGCCATTAGTGTTGTAAGAATTATTTATAAAATGTATCTTGGTCAGGCACTAGTAGGGAATAGACTTGCAAGAGCCGCTTGCAAATCTTCATCCCAGTGCAGGTAGTTATTAAGAATTATTTATAAAATTTTAGTCTCTGTAAACGATCTGGGATTGCAAAGGAAATATTTGTCACAGATTACTTTCACAACGCAGAGAATAAATCACTGTAAGTTCAGACTCGAACATCGTGGGTGGGGGGACAGATAGAAATGCCGAAAACTCAATTCGCAGGTACTATCTCACAGATCACAACGCACGCAACCAGTCAGAAAAATAACTCACTCTCTGACAAACGCGATAGCCAAAAATATCTGAATTTTATTTTCTCTTTTGCTTTTATCGGCCAAGCATTTTTTTTTAATTCGTCGACAACTGGTTGAAGACGCTCAATTTTTGCATATCAAAATACTTTTATAGCGACTCCTGCGACTGACTTATTTCTAAACTATTCCGTCTTTAGCATGTCATGCGGAATACGTGCCCTTTTTTTTTTTTTTTTTTTTTTTTTTTGGTAAATAATTTTCTTTTTCGCCACATATTCCGTTGTAGGATACATGCAACACGCTGTCGCTTGGTTTGACGAGGTAAGTCGCCGTTTTCTTCGCTATAGTCTCCCACAAGACCATAGTAGTGGGAGCTTCATGTTAACAGTCTTCATACTGTAGGCTGTCATTTAGGAGTTATTTACTATAGTTAATTGAGTACAATTATTGGACACCAAGTAAGAATCCAATTTACTGCATAGTGTGCTCACAAACAGGCATTTGGTATTAATGGAATATTTCCCAAGTGATATCTTGTCTGAAAATAGACAATCTCAGCATTTCAGTTCTGGTTTAACTTTCTATATTTCTGAGATGAGGTATTGTAATAATTTACACTATTTACATTGTTCAGACTATTGTCCTCATCTTCATTGCCATATTCACAACATTTTGGTTTCCAGCCTTCTTCAGGTGATTGGAATTTAAAACTGACCTTCATTTTGTCCACTGTAGTAGGTTATTCTACTTCCACGTGACATGCCTCTTTTAGATGTCTCGGTATCACTTATCTCCCTTTAACTCAACTTTCCAGATTTTTGTTCCAGGTATTGAACATACAACTCTTTGGGTCTAGTCATTGGATTCAACCAACACTTTTATGCACTCAACCATGTGTCCTGGTCTAACTTTCTCCTAGTTCCAAATATTTGCTAAGTTCGGATCATTTAATCAAAATTTGTACATGTTTAACCATGAGCCTTCAGTTGATAAGTTCTGGAGATTATTAATCAATTATAAATTAAATTATAATTTAGTTAATCCACTAGGCTATTAAACACTTTAATCTACAACGCTCTTGTCCCATAAAGCAACACTTTAATCTACGAAGCTCTTGTCCCATAAAGCAACACTTTAATCTACGAAGCTCTTGTCCCATAAAGCAACACGTTAATCTACGAAGCTCTTGTCCCATAAAGCAACACGTTAATCTACGAAGCTCTTGTCCCATAAAGCAACACGTTAATCTACGAAGCTCTTGTCCCATAAAGCAACACTTTAATCTACGAAGCTCTTGTCCCATAAAGCAACACTTTAATCTACGAAGCTCTTGTCCCATAAAGCAACACTTTAATCTACGAAGCTCTTGTCCCATAAAGCAACACGTTAATCTACGAAGCTCTTGTAGGACAATAACCTAAGTGGATTAAAGCTTTGCTTCATGAATTTGGTGACAGTAATTGTTAGTTCAATCCCTGCGTTGGGTAGTGTGGAAATGGGTCAGGCAATAGCTGAGTAGTGCTAAATGAGAACTAGACGAGAGAGCCCTCAACATGTGTGGTGGAATGAGAATAATCTGTCTGCATAGATTAAATAAGAGTTCTGTTTAATAATACCTGTAGGTTGCCTGGATTGGCATACACCTGATGAAAACCAGAAGACACAAAGACCAAAACGTTGTGATAACAACAACAGCAAAGACGAAGACAATAGCCTGCATGGAAATAGTCTTTTCCTAAATAGGACTTTAAATAAAGTCTTTCTTTTTTTTTCTTTCTTTTTGTGGCATCTTTTTTTTTTTTTTTTTTTTTGTGGCATCTTTTTTTTTGTGGTTACTTTTTTTTCCTGCTTTTTTTGTGGCATCTTTTTCTTTTTGTGCCCTCTTCTTTTTCCTGCTTTTTTTGCATTTTTTTCCTACTTTTTTTTTTGTCTTTATTTTGTCTTTTTTTTCTTCCTGCTTCTTTTTTGTCTTCTTTTTTTTCTTTCTTTGTGATGTTTGTTCTGTACAAGGCACGGGAGCCACTCGAGGTAGTAGGTTACAGAGTAAGAGACACAGTTTATGCAGATATTTTGGGAAGATTACAATTAATCTTAGATTTGAACAGGTTAAGATTGTAGTGATTGGGGAAAACGCTCTCTTGGGAGTCAGTTCCACAAAGCAGTAGTCCATGTGAAGAAGCTGCTCAAGTGATACTTGCATCTCACCAATGGAATACAAAGGGAATGAGGGTGGTTCACTGCAACGTGCATGGCATTGGTGGGTCTTAGCCATGATGGTTAGAACTGGTGGCACTAAAGAATGTAGTTTGTCTGAGCACTTTCCATGGAAATAGTGATAGAGCAGCAAGACGCTTGCAATGTTTTGTCTGTGGGGAAAGGGGTTGTAAGGTGGAAAATAATTCATTACTCACAAGGATGTGGAGATGCTTTTGAACTCTATCAAGACTGGAGAGTGAAGACTGTGCAGCTGCGGCCCATATATGGTAGCTGTAGTCTATTTTAGGCATGATTTACTCTTGAGGTAGAGGTTAGCACGAGGAGTCAGATACTTACTGTCGTGGTACAGGAAACTGACCATTTTTCTAGCACTTGAGGTCTGGATTGAATTTAATGTAATCAGCCAGTTTTTCTGCCAATGAGGTATTAGATCTAGGTCAGAGGAGAGATGCCAATTTCTGGTCATTTAAAATTTTGGAGGTGTCTCCATATATCGTATCATCAGCATAAATATTCACAAAAGTTTGTTCTTCAACTTGGCTGTAAATTTAACTTGATAAGCATATATTTCTTTCTTATCTGATCAAACTCCAAGCCTCACCAAAGCAGGAAAATAAGAGGTTTATTTTTAACCATAAAAAATCTAAGACTCATCCACTCCTTCCTCTTGAAATGAGTCAAAATCCACTGAAAACCTTCACCATAGCAAATTGGGATCTGGTCTTATGTAAGCGCTGTGTTTTCTTTGCTTTTGAAATCACCAATTTAAAATGTTTGTTTTAGATGTATTTTTTACTTCTTTCCCTTTCATTTTTCTAATTTTATTATTATTATTATTATCATCCTATCGTAACTGTGCTTGTCCTTGCTATCGTTAGTTTGCATGACTGTTACTCACTGCCAATATCTCATAAATAATGAACTATTCTGTTTTGATCACTTGGAAAGAGGGAAAAAGACACTACTTGGTTTCACTAAGAAAATGAAAGAAGCAAAGATAGAAGTATATAGAGAGAATGAGATTAAGCTGATAAGAACAGATACTACACTTTGAGCTGAGATGCAATAGTGACCATAATGAAAGTACCATTTCTCAGGTGTACAATATTGAATAATGGAACCCAAGAAAGGCAAGTGCCAAAAATTCAGTTACCATAAATAAAATAACATCGTTTACTGAATTATTTTAAAATTATTATTAAGAGGAATGTTCATAAGATGGAGATTCAGCTAGCTAGAAAGATAGATAGAAGTGTTTTACGCATCTTGATAATACCTCCTAAATAATGGACTGTTCTCTTTTGATTGCGTAGAACAAAAAAGGGCATACACTACTTGGTTTCAGTGAGAAAATGGATGAAAGAAGGGAAGATAGTAGTGTTTGATGGCTGTTTCAACAAAATGGGAAAAGTTGTCAACTTCATATCTTTTCATTTGCAGCCACTTTTTAAAATAATGACAAGCCTTCATATGATTGCTATTGCAATATTTTGTTAATGATGTGATAGGGGAATTTCTATCGCAATTTTATTGTCATAGAACTCGCCATGAGCTTATTCAGTCATTAACTGAAGAATTAAGATTTATCAGAAAACTCAAATAGGAAAACCGTGAAATTTTCTCAGGTTTTCCTAATCATCATCATCATCGTCATCATTATTTCTTTTTTTT
>OZ038517.1:3221208-3226208 GCA_964036315.1 Acanthosepion esculentum | reverse complement strand
CATCCAATCCTGCTATTAATGAAGAATACCTTGAAAAGAATGCAAATACATTTGCTGAGTTAATTCAATTTCTTGATGACTGAAGTCTGTCTTTTATGATGAGAGAGCTCCTGACAATGTCAGAAAAGCACTTCAAATCAAAATTAATTTCCGTCTATGCTGAATTAAACCCCTCATGGAAAACAATGAGAATATTACAGATTAGGTTATTAGGGCAGAAAATGGTGCAACTTCAGAAAAACGTCGGAATTGAAAAGTGATAGGTTGCTAATAGTCAGTCCTAAAAAGCGTTCTGTATGATTTGAAACCGTTCCAAACTTTTCTTTCTTGGAAAGATAAAGTAACGTTCAGCAAATTCAAAGTAGCATTACAAAGCTTCAAAGAGACTTGATGAGAATAACAGTGAAAATACCGTAGTTACCTTTAATTATAAGGGCAGAAAATGGTGCAATTCTATTGAAAACATCAGGAGGAATAGTGACAATAGTGAAAACACTGTAATTACCTTTAAGATGCAACGGCCAAGATCGATGTTAGGAAATAATAATGTTCTCACTTGCTAAAGGTGGTAAAACAGGCCATTAAAATGACAAAGTAAAAATTGCAGTTTATTGGTAAGTATTTCCTCCTGAATGATTCCAATTCAAATTCTTCATTGGTCTCTTCAGTTGTTAGTCCTTTTCAATTTCTTTTAGATTAAAAGACGTTTTAAATCCAGTTCTCTTGAAAGTAACACTCTCACACAAAGGTTTGAAAATTCTTTTTTCTTGGTAGGTTACACCCGAATATGAAATACGTCCATTTGCAACTTTCCACCGTGTTCCCAGCCAGGGTTACCTGCTGTACCATCGCTACAAACGCTTGAAACCATTGTATCGACACCTGAGACCAAAAGAAATTGCTGTGATGGAAAACCAGTGCAGAGAGGAAAATATTTATGAAGTGTCATGGCTACCAGAAGTTGCTTTCACAGGTACTTTGAAAAGAGGGTGTGTTTTGGCTTAGGCAAAACAAGGTTTGGAACCCTCTTTAAATTTAAGCATTTTTACATGCATGCATATATATATATATGTGTGTGTGTGTGTGTGTGTGTGTGTGTTTTATATATACACCTAAAGTGCCAGAACCTATCTACCTAGGTTTCAACTACCAGATCTTCAGGATAATTCTGACAAAAGAGGGTTGGCTCAAATGGTATTTTATCAATAAAATGTTGTTTTGGCCAACCTTCTTTAGTCAGAATTATACTGAAGATCTGTTAGGTGAAACCTAGGTAGATAGGTTCTGGCTCTTAAGGTATTCTTACTACTTGCTCTACTTACTGTATTGAGCACTTTTATGTATCAGCTTAGGTAACAGTTTTTTTTTCTTTTGGTTAGGCATGGTGATGCTGGTTGATTATATTTTCAAGCAGTATGGATGTTTTTAATCTTTTCCTATTTTTTTATTGAATTTTTTTCACAGATATCAGTTTGTGTAATATTTTTTATTTACAAATTGCATTATCTGTTTTTTCTGTTGCTTTTTTTTCATACTGCCAGGGTTATATTATAGGCAAAAAAATGAAACATATATATATATATATATATATATATATATACTAATATTATTATTAGTAGTAATCTTATAAGTAACTACACTCATTTCGGAAAACCTTCGGTTTCTTGATTTGCAAAAAATCAAATCAATATTGAAGAAAAGAAGGTATAAAAAAACTATGTATAGAGGAAAAATTAGCCATCGCTTCATATAGGGAACCCAAAGATTTATTAAATTCTAAAATGGAAATTCTAAGCAAATGCAGACATAGAAAATCTTGGTTATTGGATTAGGCCTCGTCTCCCCGGAATAAATAGTTGTTTAACCCCTGTTGTCCGTATCTGTCTCTAAATCACCCTCTCCCTTTTAAACCATTTTTCGAATAAATGTTCGTCCCCAACTCTCCCCGTTGTTGTTTTTATTTGTGGTTTTTTGTCTTTGGTCACATGGTTTTGGTCTTTTGTTTATTGACTAAGTATACCATCTCTTTTTTTTTTACCTCTTTAGCCAGCCTTCCCTGACGATCTGCTTGGTAGGTTTGTCTGGCTCTCTAGGTTTAACTATATATATATATATATATATATATATATATATATATATATATATATATATAAAATTTTTTTTTTTTTTAAACATACGTGTGTTAGCATGTGCAATACCCTGTCTTCATCAGCTGCCGACCAGGGGTGATATCACGGTTTTGGTGGCTATGGTGGGACTGCCACCCCTGGCACTACCAGCAGCGTTTGCCACCAGGCAGGGTATGAAGATAAGCTAACTGATTGTTCCTCTTTGGAAATTCTCATAATGAAATAAACAAAACGATTGTTCCTCTTTGCAGCTTCTATCTGCAATGAAAGTTTCCTGAACGCGTTCGCTTGTAAAAATCGTTATAGACAACCACGCAAATACAGGATGTCCATAAAGTCCGTGTGCATTTTAAAAAATCTATAACTTTAAAGTGAACAAAAAAATTTATGGACAACCTGTATTTTACTTGCGCATGTTCGGTTGTGATGTTGCATGCATTTTATTTGCTTGTTGTTTTGATCTCGACCAAATCCAACTTAACGCGTGCTGAACTGTTGTTTTGAATGCGATTCAAAACGCTTTTCAACCAACGGCCAGTGGTGCCTATTTTTGAAAGGAAGGAAATGACTGAATGTCCCAGAAACCCACGTCACCCAATCTCAATAGGCACCACATGACACGTCCGACCATTTTGTACTGTTATCTGAACTAACTTTTCACAAAAGTATATATTTTGATTTTACACAAGTGTTTCTCAAAAACACTTGAAGTATTCCTAGCAATTAACTTCCAACGCAACACCTTTACACTGAGAAACCCTCTCGACAATTCATGATTTTTGTAAACTTCAATTTCACGTACCTTTCATTATGTTTTCGTAGTTCTGTGTTGTTGGAATAAAATCCAGAGTTTTTCTGAATGTTGTATTTCGAACGATTTAGTAAAAATCCACGTAATTCTTAGAAAATCCTTGTAGACAAAAATGCTTTGTAGCTTTGGTAATTAAGACTTGAGTTTTGCCAATATCTTCGTTTGTAGGATATTGAATTTGTGAACGTTTACGTGAGTTCTGTTTTGCCAAAATCTTTGTTTGCCAAACCTGTGAACATTTACTTGAGTTCGGCCAAATCCTCATTGCCAAAATGTTATAACTTAGAAAAGGTTACTGAATAAGAATAACCAAAACGAAGGTTGGAAATGGAATGGTATTCTGTATAACGTTAACAACATACAAGATTTGCCAGCAGTGTGTAGTAAGTAATCCACTGCTAGTGATGAACTAGTGGCGAATCCCCTCAGTATTCATGAGGGTTGGGCCATACCGATTAGGTTATACTCCATAGGTGTGGGTATAACGCTAATCATAAATGAAAAAGCCCAATAGGAATTATTAAACAACAAAGATTTTTAAAAGAATTTAAAAATGTTCTTTTTAAGTGTATAAACATGCCCGTTTTTGTAAGAAAAAAAAAAATGAGCATACATGACATTATCAGAAAGTGAGATGACTATAGTAAATTTAAATTCAACATTCCTAAAACTAGATTATGGAGAATACTTAGAATTTTAAAGATTACTGGGAATTTAAAAATTATATACAAATGGCACAGACAATATTTTCTTAAATTCTGTTTTACAGATAAAGTCTCTGTAGAACAACATTAAACCGGCTGTCAGCATGTCAAAACAGTTATTATCGGATTAAACACAGCTGCTGTTGGGCTAAAAAAATGCATTTCTGTGATATTTTAAACTTAAAGTAAATAATATGTTTCAAATCAAATTAATTATAGTTTAAATCTGCTAATATTCTTAAAATAAAGTTTCAGAAAAGCATATTATACTTGTGGAAGATTTTTTTTAATAAAGAGAATAACATTGCAATGAAAGACAACTAAAAAAGGGTGCTAATCAGTTATTTTAGCAAAAAAAACCAAAAAAACATTCCACCAAAATCAGTAATCTAAAAAAAAAACTGTTTCCAGCCAATTTAAATTAGTTTTTGAAAAACAGCAAAGTATTTTGATTATGTGGAAATATTAAACTTAATTTATTAGCTTGAAATTAAAAGTAAAATAAAAGCTTCAAGAATGATTTTTCATTTTTAAAAATTATTTTAAACCTTAGGTATTGTATTTTTTTCTGTTTTTTATGGCAGTACCTCTATTTATTTATTTATATATATATATATATATATATATATATATATATATATATATATATATATATATATATATATATATATATATATAAAAAATAATGAATATATATATATATATATATATATATAAAAAATAATGAATATATATATATATATATATATATATATATAAAAAATAATGAATATATATATATATATATATATATATAAAAAATAATGAATATATATATATATATATATATATATAAAAAATAATGAATATATATATATATATATATATATATAAAAAATAATGAATATATATATATATATATATATATATAAAAAATAATGAATATATATATATATATATATATATAAAAAATAATGAATATATATATATATATATATATATATAAAAAATAATGAATATATATATATATATATATATATATAAAAAATAATGAATATATATATATATATATATAAAAAATAATGAATATATATATATATATATATAAAAAATAATGAATATATATATATATATATATATATATATATAAAAAATAATGAATATATATATATATATATATATATATATAAAAAATAATGAATATATATATATATATATATAAAAAATAATGAATATATATATATATATATATATATATAAAAAATAATGAATATATATATATATATATATATATAAAAAATAATGAATATATATATATATATATATATATAAAAAATAATGAATATATATATATATATATATATAAAAAATAATGAA
>OZ038517.1:3124231-3194231 GCA_964036315.1 Acanthosepion esculentum | reverse complement strand
CTGCTCATATCTGTCTGTCTATCTCTCTATAACAACCTCGGCCCATATCTATCTATCTATCTATCTATCTATCTATCTATCTATCTATCTATCTATCTATTTATCTATCTGTCTATCCCAAACTCTGCACATATCTGTCTCTCTATCTCTCTATAACAACCTCGGCCCATATCTTTCTATATATCTGTCTATCTATATATATATACCAGTCTCTTCATATCTATCTATCTATCTATCTATCTATACCAGTCTCTTCATATCTATCTATATATCGATACCTGTCTCTTCATATCTATCTATACCAACCTCGGCTCATATCTATCTATCTATCTATCTATCTATCTCTGTCTCTTGATTATCTATCTATCTATCTATATATCTATACCAGTCGCTTCATAGGTATCTATCTATCTATCTATCTATCTATCTATCTATCTATCTCTGTCTCTTGATTATCTATCTAGCTATCTATATATCTATACCAGTCGCTTCATAGGTATCTATCTATCTATCTATCTATCTCTGTCTCTTGATTATCTCTCTATCTATCTCTGTCTCTTGATTATCTCTCTATCTATCTATCTATCTCTGTCTCTTGATTATCTATCTATCTATCTATCTATCTCTGTCTCTTGATTATCTATCTATCTATCTATCTATCTATCTATCTATCTATCTATCTATCCCAGTCTCTTCATATCTCTCTATCCATCTTGTACGTAAAACATCTAATCACTTTCATTGTCAATCCTCAACTATACAAATATATATTGTCTGTCTTTTTATATAAATTGATTTTTTGTGTATAACTTGCATTTCATTAACATTCAAAATTCATGGAAATGCTTTGTTAATAAATAACGACAACTTTTCTTTTTCAAATCTATAGTCAGATATCAAAGACATAATAATTAAATATTAACGATAATTTAATATTTAATTAATACAAGTTGAAATCTACAATTTATATAATAGGAATAAAAATCCAAGTTAACATTAACTTTTATTTCAAATGTAAAAACTGAAATGAATTTTAAATGTAATTTTATGAGTGCCGAGAAATGAAATTAGGATTTATTTTCAAAAACCTACCACCTCATCCAAATTTCCATGACTCATTATCGAAATCTAGAGCAGGTTTTTCATCGAGCCTACGTTGTAGCCGAAGCTGACACAAGGTCATCGATTAAAGAGGGCTTATCGGCAATACCGTGGAAAAATTGCGCCTGTCATCCCCTTAGCATTTCCCCTTTGGGAGCTTGAGTAATATTAGTTTGAAAATTTCCCCTTCTTTTTATTCAAACAACCCAATAAAAAACAATTAAAATCATAATTTTATTTGCTAATAAAATTACAAAATATCTGTATTTTAAAAGGCGATCAAGAATTCTGTAAAATTTCTATTTATTAAACTTTCCCTGTAAAAGATGCCATGAAATAAACAAAAAAAAGTCACGAAAAAATACATACACAGACATATATATATATATCTATATAATGAAAAAAATATCCACAATATATATATATATATCCATAATATATATCTGTACACACACACACTCAATATATATATATATATATATATATATATATATATATATATATATATATATATATATATATATATATATATATATATATAAAAAATGAAAAAATATCATTAATCGTAAAACAAAAAGTTTCTCTTTTTCATTTAAGAAATTATCTGATCGGGAAAGCAGCCATTGTTGCCCCAAAGTAAGGGTCAACATTTTTAGTTTCTGTTTTCATAAATTGAAATGAGGATTTGCTGACAGGACAAAAGGATTTCAACAAGATTTTGAAAAGGTTTTAAAAAGAATTTTATTTATTATAACTTCCGTAAACTTGAATAAAATTCAATAATTATCTGATTTTTGACGGATTAAACAATAACTCAATTTTCGTTGCAAAATTAATTGCGTCATTTTTCCTCTCATTTCACTTGTGGTATTTTTATGTAAATTCAGATTATGAATATAAATAATACTTTATCTATCTATCTATCTATCAGTATATATATATATATATATATAATATATATATATATATATATATATATATATATATATATATATATATATATATATATTTCTCTGTCCGTCTATATATATATATATCTATTATTAGGCTATTCCTATCTATCTATCTATCTTGTAGTATAAAAACAGCGACATTTACATTCATTTCTACTCACTTTACATTGTCGAGATGTAGTAGAGGGGGTGCCCCCGTATCATAGATTCTGGTCTGAATGAGACACCAAGATCTGGAGACGATGAGGACTTTTCTTGGGGGTCTTTTTGCCTTCTTTTGTATTCTTCCATTCGTCTATATTGTGTGTTTTTCTTTGTTTCCGACACAAGTTTTCTACTAGTTTGGGGCTTATTTTTCCCATATTAGTTTTTGTAGGATTTCATTTGTCTTCATGTTGGTATATTTAAAAGAATGTCTTTGTGATCTTTGAATTTAATGAACGCTTCTACTTTCATTGTTTCATTCTATTATCTAATTTTAGTTTGGTTGTTATGGTTTTGGCTTCTTTAGTTTTGTTCTTTTCGAATTCATTATTGGTAGTTAATAATTGCTTTAACAGTATTACAAATAAAAACAATTTCTATTTTATACAATTAGATATAAAAGACTTTTATCGATCTAATACTAAAATCGCTGACGTCACACACACACACACACACAAATAAATAAATTTTATATATCAGTCTGTCTATCTATCTACTTACTTATCTATCTATCTATCTATAATCTATACCAACCTCTGCTGATATCTATCTATCTATCTATCTACTAATACAGATTCTTTCACTTAAATGAACAATAATAATAATAATAATAATAATAATAATAACGCGACTACGATTATTATTATTATTATTGTTGTTTGCCACTGGATTTGTTCTTCACTAAAATGTGAAGCCATAAATATGGAGAGAGTAAGTGAAGGGGAGGGTAGGAGGAACAAACGCTGTGACGTCATGCGAGTTTAAGGCATTTCATTGGACGAGAATAATCACAACACTGGACCGGAGGGCGTTACTTGAGATAACGAGGGAGGGAAAAGTATGGACAGGGTAAGTGAAGGGGAGGGGAGGAGGAACAAACGCTGTGACGTCTTGAGAGTTTAAGGCATTTCATTGGACGAGAATAATCACACCACTGGACTGGAGGGCGTTACATGAGATAACAAGGGAGGGCAAATTATGAAAGGGAAGGAATGGGCAAGAAGAGAGAAGAAGTGAGAGAAATCGAAAGAAACAAAGGAGGGGGTGGTTATCGATGCAGAAGTGAGAAGGGAAAGAAAGAAAGGGTAAAAGAAACAGAGAGACTGAAAAAAGAGAAGAGGAAGGCTCCAATTCGCTCTCTTCACAATCACTTTTAACATTCACATGTTAATTGGGTCTGTGTCCCTTTCACCGGGCAACGCTTTAAGAAATTTGAAGATGGCGGCCTTTTATCGTCTGTTGACGAAACGATTCTATTTTCCTTTCTTATTTTTAATGATAGATACATAGATAGATAATGAACTTGCCTAGATAAATACATAAATAGATAGATAATGAACAGAGTGTGTATATATATATATATATATATATATATATATATATATATATATAAATATATATATATATATATATAGAGAGAGAGAGATGAAAAGGACTGAGATAGATAGATAGATAGATAGATAGATAGATAGATAGATAGAAAAAGGATTGAGATATAAATAGACAAAACAATCATTATTTTTTTTCATACTCAGCAAAAACTTGCGTCGGAGTGGCTTTTTTGCCTTGCTTTGGGTGAAATGGTTTCAAAATTAAAAAGAAAGAAAATGTCTCTTTCTGTTCATGGAAACATTGAAGAAATTTGAATGATTTGGAAATCGATAAAATTCATACTTACAGTTGATCTTGATGTCACTTGAATGGCACTGGTTTTTGTCAAAAGGCGTGTGACCAGAACAAACTGCAAACGTTGTCTTCTTTGTTGAATTGTTTGAAACAAACTGACTATTGCGAGCGCCCGCACGCGTTTACATAGTGAAAGCCAATCAGGATGTAGAAATATAAGGCCAATCGTCATAGAAATATAAGGCATTTCATTGGACGAGAATAAACACGCCACTTGACATGAAATAACAAAGCAACTTATATTTAATATGAAAGGGAAAAAGACAAAAAAATTTATAATAAATATATCCGAATAAAATCGTATTTAATTCCATAAATTATCATTTTTATGTAAATAAAACCAAAATGTCGAATAAAATTAGATTCTTTATTTTTTGAAATCAAATTCATATTTCTTTTATTTCTTGTAAAAAATCCAAAACGTATTTTGAATTTCATGATTTTGAAACAAAGACAAAGTGAAACTAGACTTGTTGATTCCGAGAAATGTGAAATAAACAAATTATGATTCAGCGGGAATTTCCGATGACCTTGAACCGCGATCAAATGGAGGGAGGGAGGGAGACAGGGAGAGAGAGAGAGAGAGAGAGAGAGAGAGAGAGAGAGAGAGAGAGAGAGAGAGAGAGAGAGAGAGAGGGAGAAAGAGACAGAGAGACAGAGAGAAAATGAATATAGATAGATAGATAGATAGAAAATGAATATAGATAGATAGATAGATAGATAATGAATATAAATACATAGATAGATAGATAGATAGATAGATAGATAGATAGATAAGGAATATAGATAGATAGATAAGTGCTGAATATCAACTATGAATCCTCTTCTCCCCCCACCCAACCAGTAAATAGCAGGACAAATGGAAATTGGCCGAGAACAGAAAGAAATGGCAACCTACTGTAGGAAAAAAATCTGCCTCGTCAGTCATGTATCGAAAGATACACGATCGTCTAAGCGCATATCACGTATGGCATATAACTGAAGGTGTGGGCTGTACTCGTGACTACATTTTTTTGTATTTCTTTAAGGCATTGTCTGCCAGGAATCCTTTCATTGAGTTTATATTGGAATCTTTTCCAATCAATCCGAGGCCACCAACGACAACAGGGATTATTGAGGTTCTCATTTACTACATTTTTGGAATTTCAAGATTATTATTATTATTATTATTATTATTATTATTATTATTATTATTATCAACTAATATATAATACAAAAGCATTACTACACACATAAACACACACACACACGCAGACATATGTATACATTATATATATATATATATATATATATATATATATATATTGATAAAATTACTTGTCATTATATATATATACATTTCCAATAGGATTAAATCCAGTTAGAGCACCATGTACAAGTCAGAGTAAGAATATAATATAAAAAACTCAAACACTAATATTCCAGGCTTATAAATTCTTCCATTGGAATTGGAATCAGGATCCAATTCCTCAGACCTACAAATTCCAAAAGAAAACAGAAAATATAACTCCAGGAAAATTATAGAATTTTTAGGTCTGATGAATTAAATCGTGATTACGATTCCAATGTAATATATTATAACCATGGAATATTAGTGTTTCGGCCTTTTATATATATATATATATATATATATATATATATATATATATATATGCATGTATATATATGTGTGTGTGTTCGTGATTATTTTTGTAAATTAAATTAGGATGTCGTAAATTGTTTATTTTATTTTATGGCATCTTTTACAGTGAGATTTTAATAAATAGAAATTATATAAAATTCTTCATCACCTTTTAAAATACAGGTATTTTTGAAAATTTTATATGCAAATAAAGAATGCTTTTATATATATATTTGGAAAAATATTTAAAAATATGTTGTTGCCTATTATAACGTAAAAAAGATTTTTAGGGTGGTAGTCTAAAGATGTTACCTTGAAAATTTGGAAACTTATCTGAAAAGAATCCTCATTTTATTGATATAAGTACGGAAAAACTTATTAAAATCCGATAATTAAACGATTTTTGTGAATTTGAAATTCGACTGGAAAAGAAAAGTTGTCGTTATTTGTTAAGAAATCATTTCCATGTGTTTTTTTAAAATTCATGAAATGGAAATTACACCCCAAAAATGAATTTATATAAACAGACAGACGATGACTATTTTTATAGTTGAGCATTGACAATGGAATGTGGGTAGATAAAATGTAAATGATAATGATTTTGGGTACAAGATAGATAGATAGAGAGATAAATAGATAGATAGATAGATAGACAGACAGACAGATAGATAGATAGATAGAAAGATAGATCATGTGAAGACAGAAATAGATAGATAGATAGCTAGAAAGATAGATCATGTGAAGACGGAAATAGATAGATAGATAAGTAATATAAAAAGTAATTATGAAGTAATTTTTCACAAAATGTTTTGCAAAGTCCCACACACATCCAGACCCACACACATTCACACAAAGAGACCCAGACACACAGACTTACACACACATCCAACGCACATACCCACAAAACAGTTTCATTATTAAAATTTTCTTTCAAGCTAATTATTAGTAGTATTAGTATTAATAGTAGCAGTAGCAGTAGTACTAGTAGTAGCAGTAGTACTAGCAGTAGTAGTAGTAGTAGTAGTAACTGAAACGTTTCATCATGAGGAAAAGTCTTTGCGATTTCAAACAATAATTTCTATTGACTTTAACCATATATATATATATATATATATATATATATAGGTAACTCCACGAAATCGCTAAAAAAATGGCATAGCATGATAAAAAATACGCCAAACTTCACGAAAACAAAATTTTAGCGTCTAAAATAAATACTTATGTTATTATTGAGAGGAAAGATCAAAGTATTTTTTAATTATTTTTAAAAATTTTCTTTCTTTTTCGAACATTCTAAATTTTGATTAAAAAAAAAACCTTGTTTCTCTTTGTATCACCGGAACTAGTAACATAACATATAAAATTTTAAGCACGTTTTTTTTTTTTGTATGACACACAATTTGGAAAATGTTGCAAAAATGAAAATAATTGTCGGATTTTAATGAAACTTTCAGAAACTATTCACAAATGATGGAACTTATTATAAATATGTTTTTTTTTATTAAAGTCACGGCAGAATTTCTTTTTCATATGTATTACCCCCCCCCCCCAACTAATTGTATGAAAACTCTATAATTTCAATTTTGAGGAGTTTAGTGATTATATTAGTTAAAAGCACAAGGCTTTGAGGAAACCAAATCATGTTTTTATTTTTTTTAGTTGGACCACCTCCACCTGAAACTCATCTCTGAATTGTAACATACAAAACTCATTAAAACAAAAATATTATTTAATTTCAAAAGCTTTTAATTGCTTTTATTTATTTTGATGAACATGGACAATATTGTCTGAAAGCAAAAATATATTTCGATAAAATAAATTTTTAAAACAATTATTTGTTGTTTCTGAAATCATTTTTTTAATTTTACTAAATTTTTACATTATGTTGCTAATTCTTATAAAATTAGGGAAAAGTTTGTACAACTTAACGAATGTTGTTATTAAGTAGATATATATTTACAGATTATAAATTCCAAAGCATCTTAAAAACTAACGAACAGACGTATATTAAAAAAATTAATTTGTCTCAATCATATGTCAATAATGTGTCTGCCAATGAAATCTACGGAAGACCGGAAGTATCATGCGTGCAATTAGAAAACGTCACTTATTAGGTACCTATTCAATGACATTTATACAGTATTATTTTTGTATTATGTCAGTTATATTTTTCTATGAGATATTTTTAAAATTTAATAAAGTGAGCATAAAAAAGACAATGAAATTTCATAAGTGTACTTTAAATTATAGCATAATTTAATGTACATGTCTTGTTAAATTTTATCTCACTCAGCCACAGCTGATTAAAATGCTTGTTTCTGTCATTTAGGAAAATCCAACAAAATATTAGGTAAATATTCTCATTCGTCAGCAACATTAAACCCATCATAGAATGCAAAGTTCTCAATCTTATGCGTGAAATGGGAACATTTTTGTTTAGAACTACAAAAAATGCAAAATTTTCATTTTTTTTTCTCATTTTGGCCCCTGAAAAAATTTCTTGAGTTATTTAAACTGGCCAATTTTATTTTTAAATGAAAGATCATATTGTTTGCTTTCAGAAAATATCTAGTTTCATGGGGTTCACATAAAGTTTCCTTGATATTTTGTTTAGATGATAAATCATTTTTTTATTTTTACCCCAATAAAAATATGAAAATCCATTTTTTTTTCAGAGAAAATAGACTGTGACTTTTACTATGTTTGATTATTTTTACTGAGGATATAAATTTTTTTTATGATAGATCTGAATTGACTTTATTTAGTAGGGTCTATATGGGCCCTGAAACAGCAGTGCAGCACTTGTATCTTAATTTTTTTTTATAGTATTTATAATTTCTCCAGATAGTGTCAACTAACTTATAGTGAAAGCTACAGTACTAAAAAGACAACCCCCCCCCCAAATATTGGAATGCTGAAAGTTTTTTTACTTTAATTATTACAAGGTACTACTTAAGCAAGTCCACTTAAAAAAATATGTCCATTCTGTCCTTCCGTATGAGAACTCGAATCTCACGTCAGCTGTCAATAATTTATAAACGTCACCTTTCATCACTTGTCAATTGCCGGCAATGTTAAGATCGGCTACTTTTATTTTAAACAACATTTATCTACGTAGAAAGTAAGTAAAAGATTCTTTCAAAATATTTTAAATAAACTTTAAATTTTCTAATTTTCTTTCAATAAATTTTGATAAACGTATAATTAAATTTTTAAACGATTTTTAAACAAGGAATTTAACTTATTTTTCAAAAATCAAAATTTAAAAAAAATGGCTGATATCGAGATTTTGTTCGATATTTCGTAAATAAGATTTTTAACTAAAATTTAAGACATGCTAAGAATGATTAAAAATTTCAAAAATATTCCAAAAATACTTTAGTGTTTCTTCTAAATAATGAAATATACATTTAACACGAAGAAAATGTTTTTTCATTAATTTTCAGGCCGTTCTTGTCGTGTTATCGATTTTCATGAAGTTACCTACTTTAACAATAATTTCTGTTGACTTTCACCAAGGATCAAGTGACACCAAGTTTCTTTAATATTCATCAACCCTGATATTATTATTATTATTATTATTATTATTATTATTGTTATTGTTGTTGTTGTTTTCTTTCGATTTGTTCTTTGATAAAATTATTTATTAATAATTTGACCTCAAATCACGAATGAAAGGAGCTGGATTAATAGATAAATAGATAGATAGATAGATAGATAGATAGATAATGTGAAGACGGAAATAGATAGATAGATAGATAATGTGAAGACGGAAATAGATAGATAGATAATGTGAAGACGGAAATAGATAGATAGATAGATAGATAATGTGAAGACAGAAATAGATAGATAGATAGATAGATAATGTGAAGACGGAAATAGATAGATAGATAATGTGAAGACGGAAATAGATAGATAGATAGATAATGTGAAGACGGAAATAGGTAGATAGATAGATAGATAGATAATGTGAAGACGGAAATAGATAGATAGATAGATAATGTGAAGACGGAAATAGATAGATAGATAATGTGAAGACGGAAATAGATATATAGATAGATAGATAATGTGAAGACGGAAATAGATAGATAAAATTTATTTTTTCTTGTTTAAATTCTACAAATCAGACAAAAACAAGTATTTTATGAAAACAGAAAGCATTTCGTGAAGAGTGTTTAAAATGTGAAGGCAAAACCTTGAAAATACTTCAAATTGAAAATGTCTCCGAAAAGGACGAAGAAAGAAAGAAAATCAATAGAAAGAAAATCTTTTCATGGTAGATTGGAATTTGCTTCTTTTGTGTCATATTGAATCATGTTAATGTTTATAAGGATCAAATATCACGGGATGGGCTGGAAACTTGAAATGATATGCGAATGGGTCGTTACAACCCGATGAACACCAGACATGTGTGCGTTGATGAAATGAATAAAAACTGTAGAAATAAAAAATGTTTTACATTATATATATATATATATATATATATATATATATATATATATATATATATATGTATTAATAAATTTTCAAATTAAAAAGTTGAAAAGAATTTTGAATAGAATTTCCTGAGGGTAGAAAAGTGAAAATGAAACTCGTTTTTGGCGGTCAAATCCCGAGAAATCAACATTTACGCCAATTGTTCCGCGGCTAATTTCACTGTTCAGTTGAGGACAATATCTTTGCAAATATTTCTTTTCCAAGGACATTAGAATAATAATAATAATAGTAGTAGTAGCAGCAGCAGCAGCAGCAAATTTCGAGAAATAAAACTTTAGGTCAATTCTTCGTCGAATTGGTTCCCAAAAAAGAAATTATGATTGAGGCTGAAAATAACAAAATTCTATAAATTTTATACAAATTTCGGTATCACCACGGGAAACGGGGAGACCTCAGGTTGTAAATGAATTTTAAAAAATGAAAAATCTTTCTTGAAGCTTTTATTTTAGTTTCAATTTCAAACTGAAATTAAATTTAAAATTTCCAATAAACAAAATACTTTGTTGTACAAATAAATTTATTTATTCTGTCCCTTTTATTTTTTTTATTGAAAATTCTCTGTAAAAGATACCGCAATATATATATATATATACATATATACATATATGTGTGTGTGTGTGTGTGTGTGTGTGTGTGTGTATACAAACGCATATTATACGAGCATAGACTACTCTACTCACAATCTTATATTAACTTTCACTGGTGATTTTAGAAAAAGTCAGTGTAAGTAAAACAACAACCACCACCACCACCACCACCACCACCACAGCAGCAGCAGCAGCAGCAGCAGCAGCAACAATAACAATAATAATAATAATAATAATAATAATAATAATAATAATAATAAAAAACCACTGAATATAAAACCCGGCATGACAGAGTGGGCCAATATCTGCACTGGAAAATTTGCAACTCCTATGGGAAGGAAACTGAAAGAAGCTGGTACGAACACCACCCTGACCCGGTTACGGAGATAGGACCTGTTACAATTCTATGGGACTACACAATACACACTGACAGAACAATCAAAGCCAACCGCAAACAAAGACGACCACAATCAAACAAGACCACAAACAAAGAAATGCCTCCTTATTGATATGGCAGTCCCTGCAGACTGCAATGTATCTTTGAAGATATTCGGAAAGCTGTCAAAATACAAGGACCTTGAAATAGAAATCTCAAAAATGTGGCACATGGGAACATCAACAATCCCTGTTGTAGTTGGAGCCCTTGGACTGGTTGGAAGAGATTCCAGTAGGCTGATTGAAGGGATCCCTGGAAGTCCATGCCTCAAAGAGATACAAGAAATTGTTCTGACAAGTACAGCCCACACTTTACGAAGGGCTTTATCTATGTAATTATTTTTTTATTTTATTTTATTTTTATTTTTAGAAAGAAATGTGTAAACGGTAAATATCAACGGAAATAAATAAATAATAATAATGTGAAAAGGTGTTGAACGAATCATGTCAATGTCTACTCTGGACCAACCATACATACATACATACATACATACATATATATATATAAAAACAAAATACAATCAAAGAGTATATTTTACTTACTTTGTCAGGGAGACAACATGGTAGTGTAAAATTATAGAAGCTTTGAATTTGTCTAAATAAACTCTTCATCAATAAATACGTTTCCTATTTGTTTTCTGTGTTATTGTATAAGTTTATGAAGTCAATGTAATGGAGCTGGTTGAATAAACAGGCCGTCAACTAAAGATGTAATTCTGGGGTAGCCTAAGACCCCACCCAGCCAGAATATCATTTACCACCCACCTCTATTAAAATGATGTGAACAAATTTTAGGGGCTTAATTCTTACAGCATAAACTCTGAATGGAAGACATTGTTTCAGCGATCTATCTATCTATCTCTCTCTCTCTCTCATATATATATATATATATATATATATATATATATATATATTATAAATTAATTGATTTAAAATATGTTTTTTTTTTGCTACACAGTGATAACCCTGTTTCAAAAATGGAAGCTAAAGCCTTCGAATTTAATTTTGTTATTAAATTAAAGACATTAGTTCCATTTCCTCGTCAAGCGAATTTTGGAGGTTTATTTATTGTACAATGTACAAATGTGGCACAAGGCCGAAAAGGGGAAAGGGGGAAAAGGATGGTCATCTTCTGTCTTAACTTTAAACTTGGCTAGCCGCAAACACTGACCCAAGCATACAAACAATATTCCTTTCACCAAAACAACACATCCATTACATGCCATCATTACTACATCCACCATAATGCCTCAGGGACTCTATGAAGTCCTAACTAGTCCCCATATATACAATGCATGGTCTGGGGGGGGGGAATAAAATAACACTTTAAAAAATCTAAAATCCCCAATGAATATTTACAATGAATATAAATCTATATACAAGAAACTAAACAAAAAATTTTGTTAGTAGTAACCCCCCCCCCAGCCCTAACTATGTCAGAAACATCAGTTAACTGGACGAAATCAATGCGGGGCTTAAAAAAGATCTATAAAACATTCGTACAATCCAAACACTCACTACAAACACGCACTCATTCAAACAGAACAACAAATACGAAAGATACACTCGAAACGGAAGGCGCCCCGCACCCACCAGAGAACTGATATCACTAACCACCTAACGATGGGAGGGATGGGGAATTAAACAAAAGAAAAAAATAGGGCCAGAAATAAAAGGGGCCAATGAGCATACACACCCTAGCTAAGTTAAACTGAAAAAAGATAAGAAAAGTTAACTAAAACAAAACCGACCTAAACTAACCTATGCAGTTTCACTCTGCAGAGACGCGCAAGACTCACCCACCTTTCGCCAAATTCCAATGGATGGAGTCGCTTCCTTTCCGTCCTGATCTTGACTTTAAGCAGATGCTTAAAGAACAAGATCAGTTGGGAAGAGGTAAACTTCTCGTCCCCATGGAATTCCTTCTGTCGCGTCGTCCATATCACGACTCGCATAACCCCCAGTAAGCAAAGGAACACATAGTGCTCAGCCTTAGTCAACGGCGGTACTATATTGCTACAGACGGAACTGGCCTCGAGGACAAAAACTTTCCGCGCAGCATGCGAACCATGATGTCTTCAACAAACTTGCACAGCGGAACTACGACACTACAATGAAAGAAGGTGTGACCTAGGGTCTCCACCACCCCACTGCAGCGAACGCAGTTTGGCGACTTAGCCAAACCCGGTGTGCGAAGTCTTTTGGCGACCCAGAGGGCCCTTCGAATCACCAGCCAGGTGAGTGATGCCTCAGGGTTAGTGAGACATTTCAACCCGGGCGCCCAAGGCCATATGCAGCTAGCCTCCCGATTCGTCAGACCGAGCTCGCCTATCAGATCATCTTGAACGTTCCCCCTAACTAACACCTGATATAATGCCTTACGAGACAACGGCTGGACGTCGGAGAGGCCATCCTTCGCCCGTAAGAGTCGCTTGAGGGCAATCCGACATTCACGATAGAAAGAGCGCTCGCCTGGAGGAATACGACCGGCTTCCTTCTCACACGAGCGCACATTTCCCAAGGATGGAAAATGTTTATGGGCATCTTCCTTCCAGAATTCGCCGTTCTCATCCAGTTGCATACACATCCGGTCTAGATAAGTAATGCGAAGCGTATGTCAACGATTCTCAACGCAAGGCACCCCCAGACCGCCATCAGAGGGATGAAGGTAACAGATCTCGCGACTAACCATAGCGGCCCTGCCTCCCGACAGGAAGGAGAACAAGAGCCTTACAAACAACAATAAAGTGTTAGACGGGAGTGGAAGCACGGAGAGTCGGTAAAGGAGAATCGGGTAGATGTGCGAAGCACATGCTTCCGCCCTCCCCTTCAAGGGGAGACTCCTCCGAGTCCACAGACGTACTGCGTGCTCGGCCTTCTGTTGCACCTCCGACCAATTCATTTCCAACAGGAGGTCGGGACCGGACCAGACGCCGAGTATCTTGACCGGCCCGTCCGTCCGGAGGAAAGGTCCGGGAAGAGAAACTCCCTTCCACGAACCCAACCGCAAGCCAACAGACTTATCGCGGTTGATCTTGGCCCCTGTCACCATCTCATAACCCTTGATTTCTTTGCTGACTTCGATAAATTCGGCCCTACTCGACACCAGAACCGAAATGTCATCAGCATAGGCGGATTATTGATGTTTTATTTACTACATTTTTGAGATTTCCATTTCAAGGTCCTTGTATTTTGATAGTTTTTAGAAGATCTTCAAAGATACATTGCAGTCTGCATGAAATACCATTTCTTTAAGGCATTGTCTGCCAGGAATCCTTTCATTGAGTTTATATTGGAATCTTTTGCAATCAATCCGAGGTCACCAACGACAACAGGGATTATTGAGGTTCTCATTTACTACATTTTGGGGATTTCAAGATTATTATTATTATTATTATTATTATCGATTAATATATAATACAAAAGCATTACTACACACATAAACACACACACACACACGCAGACATATGTATACATTATATATATATATATATTGATAAAATTACTTGTCAGTATATATATATACATTTCCAATAGGATTAAATCCAGTTAGAGCTCCATGTACAAGTCAGAGTAAGAATATAATATAAAAAACTCAAACACTAATATTCCAGGCTTATAAATTATTCCATTGGAATTGGAATCAGGATCCAATTCCTCAGACCTACAAATTCCAAAAGAAAACAGAAAATATAACTCCGGGAAAATTATGGAATTTTTAGGTCTGATGATTACGATTCCAATGTAATAAATTATAACCATGGAATATTAGTGTTTCAGCCTTATATATATATATATATATATATATATATATATATATATTATATATATATATATATATATTATATATATATATATATTATATATATATATATATATATTATATATATATATATATATATATATATATATATATATATATATATATATGCATGTATATATATGTGTGTGTGTTCGTGATTATTTTTGGAAATTAAATTAGGATGTCGTAAATTTTTTATTTTGGAAATTGTTTATTTTTTTCATTTTATTATAAATAGAAATTATATAAAATTCTTCATCACCTTTTAAAATACAGGCATTTTTGAAAATTTTATATGCAAATAAAGAATGCTTTTATATATATATTTGGAAAAATATTTAAAAATATGTTGTTGCCTATTATAACGTAAAAAAGATTTTTAGGGTGGTAGTCTAAAGATGTTACCTTGAAAATTTGGAAACTTATCTGAAAAGAATCCTCATCTTTATTGGTATAAGTACAGAAAAACTTATTAAAATCCGATAATTAAACGATTTTTGGGAATTTGAAATTCGACTGGAAAAGAAAAGTTGTCGTTATTTGTTAAGAAGCCATTTCCATGTGTTTTTTAAAATTCATGAAATGGAAATTATACCACAAAAATGAATTTATATAAACAGACAGATGATGACATAGATAGATAGATAGATAGATAGATAGATAGATAGATAAATAGATAGATAGATAGATAGATAATATGAAGACGGAAATAGATAGATAGATAGATAGATAATATGAAGACGGAAATAGATAGATAGATAGATAGATAATATGAAGACGGAAATAGATAGATAGATAGATAGATAGATAATGTGAAGACGGAAATAGATAGATAGATAGATAGATAGATAATGTGAAGACGGAAATAGATAGATAGATAGATAGATAATGTGAAGACGGAAATAGATAGATAGATAGATAGATAATGTGAAGACGGAAATAGATAGATAGATAGATAGATAATGTGAAGACGGAAATAGATAGATAGATAGATAGATAATGTGAAGACGGAAATAGATAGATAGATAGATAGATAATGTGAAGACGGAAATAGATAGATAGATAGATAGATAGATAATGTGAAGACGGAAATAGATAGATAGATAGATAGATAGATAATGTGAAGACGGAAATAGATAGATAGATAGATAGATAGATAATGTGAAGACGGAAATAGATATATAGATAGATAGATAATGTGAAGACGGAAATAGATAGATAAAATTTATTTTTTCTTGTTTAAATTCTCCAAATCAGACAAAAACAAGTATTTTATGAAAACAGAAAGCATTTCGTGAAGAGTGTTTAAAATGTCAAGGCAAAAACTTGAAAATATTTCAAATTGAAAATGTCTCAGAAAATGACGTACATATCAATAGAAAGAAAATCTTTTCATGGTAGATTTGAATTTGCTTCTTTTGTGTCATATTGAATCATGTTAATGTTTATAAGGATCAAATATCACGGGATGGGCTGGAAACTTGAAATGATATGCGAATGGGTCGTTACAACCCGATGAACACCAGACATGTGTGCGTTGATGAAATGAGTAAAAGCCGTAGAAATAAAAAATGTTTTACATTATATATATATATATATATATATATAGGAAACATACTCGGACTACTATTATCAGTAAAATAATTCCAATGTAATAAATTATAACCATGGAATATTAGTATTTAAGCCTTTTCATTCACACACACACACACACACACACCGGTTGGGAACTGGGACAACAAATGGATGGTTTACTTTAACGCCTCTAAAACAAAACTGCTCTCTATTAACCACCATAGGGATCCATCCCTGCATCCCATTAGAATGTCTGAAGACCAACTTCTCGACAGCTCCTCCCTGCGGCTGCTCGGTCTCACGCTGTCCGCTGATCTGAGATGGAACAAATACATCGAGTCAGTTGCATCATCCACCGCAAGGACAGGAAATCTTTCTCCCCGGAATCGATCCTCCAAATCTATAAATCGACCATTCACCCTTGCATGGAGTATTGCTGCCATATATGGTCTGGAGCCCTTGCTGTTTGCCTCAGGGTTCTTGATAAGATCCAGAGACGGATATGCAATGTAATTGGCCCTGATCTGTCATCTCGTCTGCAGTCGCTCTCTCACAGACGCGACGTCGCCTCGCTCTGTCTTTTTTACAAATATTTTCACGGTAATTGCTCCGAGGAGCTGCTTTCGTTGGTCCCTAGGCCTCATGAATTTAAACGTCCTACGAGGCTGGCATCCCGTTCCCACCCCTTCACCGTTGAAACTGTTAGATGTAGACGTCTCTTCTACTCCAATAGCTTCATGTCTCGCACATCTCGCCTGTGGAACTCCCTTCCTTATTCCTGCTTCCCTGACAAATACAATCTCCAACTATTTAAGTGTAACGTCAATCGACATCTCCAGTTGCCTTGATCTATCCACTTCCCTTCTCCACATCCTTTCACCTTTCATTCCTATCGGCTCTCGCTCCAAATCTTCTGTAACCCCCTTGCCTTGATCAATCCACTATCTTTTTCCACATCCTCTCCTTTACCATTCCTATCTGCTCTTCTTCCAAACCTTCTGTAACCCCTTGCGTGAAGGTGGCCTCCAGCCTTGCTTGGGGTGATAAGCTTAAAAAAAAAAAAAATACATATATATATATATATATATACACACTGGAAACATACTCGGACTACTATTATCAATAAAATAACATGATTATTATGATGATTAAGCAGGACTTACTGACCATTGCTCTACGGCAGGACACTAATTTCAATCTGTATATATCATTTTACATACATGACATGAAACGATAGGCAAAGTAGAAAGACCGTCGAATTAATGTCGACACTGACAAGTTGAATCATTTGAAAATGATTTTTCTGATTATTAATCAAAGAATATAACTGTTACCTTGATAATTGTCAGTGGAAACTTATCTGAAAAGAATCTTCATCTTTATTGATACGGAAAAACTTATTAAAATCCGATAATTAAACGATTTTTGGGAATTTGAAATTCGACTGGAAAAGAAAAGTTGTCGTTATTTGTTAAGAAGCCATTTCCATGTGTTTTTTAAAATTCATGAAATAGAAATTGCACCCCAAAAATGAATTTATATAAACAGACAGACGATGACTATTTTTATAGTTGAGCATTGACAATGGAATGTGGGTAGATAAAATGTAAATGCTAATGATTTTGCGTACAAGATAGATAGATAGATAAATTGGTTAATTTGTTATCACGTATTACTTTATAATGAAAGAGTGGTCATACCCAAATCTTTACAAAGATGAATTCTGAAGGACTTTCATCTAGGACACCCAGGGAAAAATCGTATGAAAGCGTTAATGAGAAGTTTTGTGTACTGGCCTAATATGGATAACGACATTACTCAAATGGTAGAAAAATGTAGCGGCTGTGCTGCGGCAGCAAAGGCACCATCTATTATACAAAAACCATGTCCTAAGGTGGACAGACCTTGGTCTAGAATCCATGCGGTCTATGCAGGACCCATAGATGGATATTACTACTTGATAACGGTAGATAGCTTTAGCAAGTGGCCAGAAGTTTTCAGATACAAAAACCCTACGACGGAAAACACTATTAATTGTCTACACGAGTTATTCGCTAGATTCGGCGTTGTAGATTGCCTTGTAACTGATAATGGTACCCAATTCACCTCGAGCGACTTTCAAGAATTCTGTGCGACTTATCAAGTCAAGCATATTAAAATAGCACCATACCATCCACGATCTAACGGGAAAGCCGAAAGGTTTGTGGACACGCTTAAGAGAGCCTTGAAAGTAGCAGAGGACGTACCAACAGAAAGAGCCATACAACAGTTCCTACAATCCTACAGAATCACCCCGAACGGAAACACACCATCTGGCCTTTCGCCAGCTGAAGTGATGTTTGCCCGCAAAATACGGTCTGTGTTTAACAAATTATTACCCAGCAAAAATAAAAACCGGCATACACCTATAGTGCTTAAAAGATCCTTCAAACCAGGCGAACGGGTCTATTTCAAAATGTTCAGGAATAATATGGCATAATGGGAACCAGGTACGATAATAAACAGATGGGGAATGTTCTGTACACGATCCAAGGCGAAAAATTTACTCACAGGAGACATATCAATCAGATACAAAAAAGACGGGTAGAGGAGCGAAGCTTGTCACTTTCGGAAAATGAAAACTCAATGGAGGCGATCTTTGAAATTCAAAGACCACAAGCAGCCACGGAGATTAGAAGAAAAAGCAGGAAAAGAAAATTCACAGAACCGCTAATAGACCATAAGCGGAAAAAATATTAACAAAAAAAAAAAAAAGCTAGGGAAGGGGTGATGTGGGTCTCTCCCTTTTTTACACAAATGGACTCATTCAGAGTATATTTATACTACTGCTAGAGAACACCTCGTGTCAGTGAGCGATACATAGATACGTTGAGACCGGGTGTTCAACTAGTGTTATACGAGAGTCCAGAAAGAGATGTAATTACGGCTTCAATTACAAAGTCTTGTACATAGACTTTTCTACTAACTCGCATTCCTGGACTACTAATCTTCATTTCAAGTTTGTATTTTTACGTTTAATACACATATTTTTCTATTTCCATTCCTGGTGTTTGTCTATTTATTTGTGCAGGATTCCATTCCCGGAATCCACAACACATACGTACGCAATACAGTTTATATTTTATCCAAGAATTCTATTAACAACCAAAAAATGACATTACTTGTTTAATACATTCAACCAACTTCTTGTATTCTTGTTGTTATATAAAATTAATGTTATTTGTTAACATTACGTTGTCTTTTCTTACTGGATTTTATTCTTTCACTGAAAATCGTTGGATTATTCTAAAAGGCCGAATTACGAGCTGTCCCACAAAAATATTTTATGTCATTTTATCCGACACTCCGAATTTTGACATTTAACAAAAACCCGAGTAAAAGGATTTCTACAGCGAATATGAATTGTTTTGTATCTTTAATATTATTCCCCTCCTTGTGAAAAAACATACACTTTACATACTTATCTCTTTGACCTGGATTTCATGTCAGCCACTTAAGCAGATGTTCATTGCATATAATTATTAGAGAGAGAGAGGGGGGAAGGAGAGAGAGAGGGAGGGAAAGAGAGAGAGAGGAGGGAGACAGAGAGGGAGGGAAAGAGAGAGGGAGAGGACATTGTATTTAAAGATATGGCGCACCCTCATATTTCTGTTCTGCTGGGTGTGCCTTTATGGATACAGGGGCATTTTTTTCTCCGCTCCTCTGAATACGATTTTCCGTCCCTGTCTTTGCTTGCCATCCATTTCTCTTCTCTTCATCGAATCGAGAAAAATTGTTGTTTATATAACCAATTACTCCATTTCTTTTTTCACATTCTGACATCGTACACATAATGGAATCATTAAAGTGAAGAGAAAATGGAGGCATTTCAACCCGTGATATCCTGAGCAGGGTTAATTACATCCTGCTTGAAAGTGCGTGGGTGTGATGGGGGCGGGTATCGGGCTTAAGATCGTATTTTGAATAAAACATATTAAGATAAAATGATAAGGAAATGCATTTCTCTTGGTAGAAAACATTTATACAGTATCACGGGTCAAACAAGATTCTTTCAAACAGACCAAATTTCGGCAAAACAAGCAATGCAAAAAAAAAAAAATTAAATATTGTAGCAACCTGAAGATTTACTAGTCGAACCAGAGTAGAGATAATATTTATGAGACTAATCTATTTTTTTTGGGGGGGGGGACTTTGTCTCTTTGTCGAGATGTAATATATATCCACTTATATTTATATCCGGAATTATAAGAAGAATGCAATCGTAATTTCTCCAATCCTAAGAATTTATTTTGTGTTGGCGTTAATATAGAATGAAAAGCAAATAAATTTAAGTCATTTATTTTATAAAGAATCCAATCTATATAGACTTGTAGAGAAAAGCTGGACAGATAGACACACTGAGAGACAGACAGACCGACAGGCTGATAGAAAAACAGACAAAGTTGACAGATATACATACAGATAGACAGAGTGAAGAGTGACAGACAGATAAAGAGACAGGCTGATAAACAGACTGACAGACAGACAGAGAAGCTGATTAATAGACTGACAGTTTGATAGACAGGCTGAGGAACAAACAGACAGACAGAGTCTGTCTATATTTCTGAGATGAGGTATTATGTACAGTATTTACATTAGTCGGACTATTGTCCTCATCTTTGTCGCCATTTTTGTCACAACGTTTCGGCCGTTGGAATTTCGAACCGAACCCTTTATTTCGCTCACTGGGGTAGACTGTTCTAGTTCCACGAGCCATGTTTGATGGATGTCAGTTATCAGTTATCTCCTGCTAATTTTCCCTCTGAAAGTTCTCCACTGCCTGAACCGGGTATTGAACTCACACTCTTTGGGACTGTCACTGGATCTAACCAACGCCTTTATCCATTGTACCATGTGTCCTTGAGGACATCTGGGTATGAATTTCTGAGTATTATAAACCTAATTTTTCAGCAACACCGAGAAAAAGTCATAAGTGGCGACCCAGAGACGTTAGATAAGGAACTGGTCAGTATAAGTAGTACCCTACAATGTAACAACTACCCTGGGTACATAGCAAAACTGGGATAGGCGGGTACAAGAGGAGGAGGAGGACAACAACACTCAGAAAACAGTCTGCCTGCCTTATGTGAAGGGGTTATCAGAGAAAATACAAAGGATCTGCGGTCCATATAACATCAGGACAACCTTCAAAAGCGTGACAACACTTCGCAGATATCTCTCTCGAGTGAGACCCCCCATAGAGGAGAACAGGACTAAAGACTGTGTGTACGCTATCCCGTGCAGCTGCGGAAAGGAATATAAAGGAGAGACAGGCCGCCCCCTCAAGGTAAGGCTTCAAGAACACCAGAAAGCTGTAACGCGAGGGGAAGTAGAAAAATCAGGCGTGGCTGACCATATATGGAGAGAGAAGGGAGATCACCGTCCCCTGTGGGATCAGGTTGAGATAATAGACAGGGAACACCATTGGAAAATTCGTAAACTTAAGGAATCAGCACATATGCTAGGCCACAAAAATCTCCTAAGTCGGCCAAGCATAGAAATAAATACAATATGGGAACCAGTAATAAGGAGTGCCAGAGAAAAGCAATGATAACAAAAAAGTTGCAATATGAGATCTGGTAAAAAAAACAAAAAAAAACATGCAATGATAACAGCAAAATTGCAATATGAGTACTGGTAAAAAACGGTTGCTGAAAAATTAGGTTTATAATACTCAGAAATTCATACCCAGATGTCCTCAAGGACACATGGTACAGTAGATATAGGCGTTGGTTAGATCCAGTGACAGTCCCAAAGAGTGTGAGTTCAATACCCGGTTCAGACAGTGGAGAACTTTCAGAGGGAAAATTAGCAGGAGATAACTGATAACTGACATCCATCAAACATGGCACGTGGAACTAGAACAGTCGACCCCAGTGATCGAAATAAAGGGTTCGGTTCAAAATTCCAACCACCTGAAGAAGGCCGGAGCGTACAACGGCCGAAACGTTGTGACAAAAATGGCGACAAAGATGAGGACAATAGTAAATACTGTACAGACAGACAGGTTAATAAACAATGAGATTTATGCAATTTACGATATTAAAGTGATCCTTCCAGAGTTCTCTTAGGGTGAGTTTTGTATTTTCGCTCACTTCAAAACACCTCTGAAACAAGGCCAGCTTTACCAGAGCTCGCAGCCTCTCCATGTCTCACTTCATTGTATATGCCGGTCCTCTTTCTAAATTTTTCAAACCATCCTCGGCTTGGCTTAAATGCATTTTTATCTTCAGAAGATTGGTATTTTTCTGATAAGATCCACGCCCACTGCCCTTGTCCATGTCATATCTTCAGACACAGAATCACTTCGTAGCTGCCTCTCTCATTCATTCACACCAGCGACAGCTTCTCAACATCTTCTTGGGTTTTGGATGATGCTTGATAATCATGCTAACTTCCTTGGTTAAATCAAGCTTTTTTTTTATTTTATTGATTTCTATCTTCTTTAGGATATAGTGCAAATTGTTTATGCTGAATGTCCATCTTTGATTGGCAAGATCAGAAACACAGCTTCCCTTCTTCTGAATGATCTCCTTCATTTGCACGGATATTTTTTTCTTCTTAGTTGAAATCATCTTTTTGGGTGACATCGTAGGCAGCAAAACGTTTTAACGACGACGATGATGATGATGATGATGATTCTGTTGTTGTTGTGGTTCCGAGTCCATTTCGTCTTCCCCTGTTGCTTTTGCCCCTTCCAGACGGAAGGTGACGTCCGGAATTGTCTCCATTTATGACCCCCACCTCCGACCAATTTTTAAGTCGATCCTCGAGTTTCTTTCTTTACAGGAAAAGTACGAAAAAAGAAAAAAAAGAAGAAAACGAAAAGAAATTTTTTTATTTGACTGATTTCATATTGTTATCAGACGAAAAAAAATATCAGTTTTTAAGGAAAAGAAATTCATCGGTAAAAAGAAATTTTATTTTTCTGCAGAAATTTAAAAAATGCCATTTTTTATTTTTAGTTCCATTTGAAAATCCAATAAAATTCAGTTCCACATTTTCTGTCAACATTTGATGGTCGGAGAAAAAAAAAAAATGAAACAAACGAAAATATTTTGTAAAATCTATCGTTTTCCCATACAATTATTGTTTTATTTTTAAATGGTTATTTGCCTCGACTCATATTTCAGAAAATGAACATTTGTGACGCCCGACCCTTTTGCGGCGCGATCCTGCAGTCACGGCGCCAATATGTGACGCCCGACCCCTCGTCAGCGGGATCCTGCAGTCACGACACCACTCGTGACCTGACTCTCTCTGGCGCAGTCCTGCAGTCTCGACACCACCTGTGACGGGCTAACCGTGGGACATCGGTTGAAGTCTTGTTGGGTTCTAGTACCAACTTGTCGTACTCGGCTCGCCTCCAACGCCTGGTCACCGAAGCAACTGCTTTGATCTCGATTCAACCTACCCACGTTGTGATTTGATCCTAGGTTGACGAGATCAATCAAACGTCGGACCGTAGTGCCAGCCGAATCCCGGTCAAGGTGATACTGCACAATAATTGTAGACAAAATCAAAAGCAAACAAAAACTTCAAGGCGAGCGACTGGTTAGGAATAGTGATTAATTTTATGTCGGTTTGTTGAGTTACAGGAGTGCGTCTCTCTCTTTCTCTCCCAGCCCCCCAAAAATGTGGATTGTAACACTTTTGCGTTCCTAGCTAGCTCTGGATATCTGGGTTGTTTTTCAATAAAGTCGGCTCTGGTGGAAAATATAAGTCAGACTTCTATAATTTGTTCTTGGTTAGAAGTCTAAGTCGAAAACTGGCTTTGGTGGGAAATCTGAAGTCGGAAGGCATGGATTCGTGCGGTCACCTCTGCGAGGCGTTATCTTCTGAGTCCCCTGTCTCTTGGGCTCGACTGGATCTCTCTGACTGGAACTGCTTCTACTCCACTCTTCTGTACTGTACTCTGCCAAAACGCCCGAAGACGTTTGCTTATATGGACGCCGATCAAAACCCGGCGTGGTGTGGTTATTACGTTGATTTCAAATCCCCAATAAGGATTTTCTTTGTTTTCGGTCAGGAATATTTATCATTTTTGGAAATCTACCGCTCTTTGTCTAGAGGGGTTCCACCCCTTCTGCGAGGAAAGGTCGGAGGAGAGCCCTCTTCCTTCTCATACCGGCACCTCATACCAATCCCTTCGAGGGGTGTCAACAAAAATCTCCCTCCTTCTCATATCCTCATCTTCTGTGAGGGAAAGTCGGAGGAGAATTATCCTCCTAAGTTTAGCTTTTCTCACATTGATACCTCACACCAATCCTTCAATTGGGTGTCAACCAGACCCCCTGTTTTATCATATTTTCATCCCTCCCACCACCTCGAGCCAGGTGAGTGTTTAGCTTATCCTGGAGGGAAAAAGAAAAAAAAAAAAAAAATTATTTTTCCATTTTCTCAAGAAAAACAATTAGACCTCCCAGAATTCTGTTGACAATCTTTTATCTTACCTTAGACATCTGGTAATTAACAGGGCCTCTGCCACAATGCTTTAATTATTCGTTCACTCGTTATCTTGGGAAACCGTCCACTTATGGACAAAAACTGGTGTTATAACAACCAGATGCCCGCTAGATTGGCGACGAAATTCCGTCGCAAAAACAATATTTGTCTCAACCCGTCTTCGATCAATTCTGCCTCACTGATAACGAATATCATCAAATTCTTCCTTTCGTATTTTATTTTGTTAATCAACTTCCTTCCATGCCCCGCTGGCCGACATTCACCAAGTGACCGCGATTCAACGCTGACAGCTACCCGCCCGTGTCCCTTATAAAAAAAACTGACTTATCCGCGAGAAAGAGAAACAATGGGTCGTTAAATTCCTAACCTTATTCAGGAACATTTGGCATATCTCAGCGTCAAACCTTCCCAAGAAAGGAAAAATGATTATCATGATTCGCATTTGAAAATAATAAAATAAAAAAATCCTTTGTTTGGGAAAATAACAAAACAAAAAGAATATCACTCAGTATGCCTTTCATTCTATCTATCGGTTTAATAAAATCCCCGTAATTAACTTCTGTGGTTAATTAATTGGTCAACTAACTGCTGTTGCTAAATAGTGTTACACATTTTTATGTATTATTTACCTAAACTCATATTAAGAAATCATTGAAAAAAAAAAAAGAAAAACGAAAATGTATTCACATTAAAAAGAAGTAAATAAAAAAAGAGGAATTTTAATTAAAATGAATTTATTTGTAAAATACTTGAAGAAATTCAATTTTTTCATTTACAGAAAAAAAGTTTTTCATTTACAAAAGAAAAAAAAAATTTTTTTTCAAATAATGTTGAAAATTTTCATTATATATTTTCCGTCGTTTTCAAAACAAACAAAGAATTTTTTTCGAGAAACAAAAATCTTCCTCAGATAAAAATCTGATGTTTTCGAAAATTTGTACACAAGTTTTTTTTCTGGCAAAAGAGAAAAAATTTCTTGCAATTTGCAAAAATAAATCTGTCCAAATTGATCTGCACAAAAATCGCAAATTTCTTCTTCGGTTTTTACTTTTTGAAGAATTTGACCATTTTTATTAAAGACAAAGATTTCGGCCATTCCTTCACATGCCCCCAACAAATTGCCGGTCGTAGGATCAGCACGAAGGAAAGAGCAAGAATGAGAAGCCGACACCAGAGATTTCTCAACTTTCACTGTTTTTATTTTCTTTCCTACTTTAGAAAAACAAACAATTTCTTCAAAATCTGAATCACAAATGAAAATTTCTTCGTCCATTTGACACAAAGAAGAAAAAAGATTTTCTTTTGTGTTGATTATTTTAACTTTTTCTGAAAATGGTGGACTTTTTTTCGCGCCAAAAACAAAAGTCTTCCCCTCGACTGCGACATAATCGGAAACAACGACGAAAGTCTCCCTCCCCACCTCGACAACCACAAAGAACCAAAATGTCCTTCGAAAGACAACAAATGTTCCAAGGTAAGAATATTTCTCCTTCGCCCATCAGGGGACATCTCGCCGAATTCCTTGATCGATTTATCGCGTCCATCGACAACAAACACGTGACCATCTTCATCGCAGATGGCAATTGAATGAATCGACCCCATGTTCGAATCCTGCAGGTGGAATTCGCTTTGAAGTTCCAATTCCCTTGGGGGCCATCTCTCTACAGTGAAGTCGACCATTTCTTGTTGAAGTTGGTCCAATGATCTCTGGCACCATTCTGGAAAGGTCACCACAAAATGACCTTCCTCAACAGGAGCAAACGATTTGTGGTGCCGCCATGAAAGCTTCGCTCTCAGCGATTCTACACCACAAACAATCTCCTCGTCGACGTTGCTGTCGCCTAACAAATGACGCAAATCGATGAGCCATTTTTCCGCCTCCTCCAAAAGCTTTTCTTTCTCTTCGAGGGATTGGCACCATTTGCTGTTTTTCGGTCGTCTTTCGTCTCATTTGGTCGCACAGTTCTTCGGCCTTCATCCGTGCCTTTTCCATAATCGCATCAAATTCCTGCCAGAATTTTGAGCAATTCAATTCGCAATCGATTGACAATTGTTCAATCGATTTCTTTGTCCGTTCAATTCTTTGACGGAGCCGCTTTTCGAAATCTTCGATATCTTCCTGCAAGTCGACGAGGCGCTTTTTCGCTTCTTTTATCTCATTCCTCAAAGACGACGAAGCCATTTTTTAATTTCTTTCAGGAACAATGAAATCTGAAACTGCAAAGACAAAAATATCTTTTTAGAAAAATAAAAAAAAGGTCAAAGTTCAAAAGTAGCAAAAAATATGCAGATATCTTTGATGAAGGCAGAGTTTCAAACATAACATTTGTAAATAAAAATTAAGTTCAGTAATACTTCCAAAGTCAGGGATCGATTTTACATGATATTGATATTATGAACAAGACCCTCACTTTATAAATGGAAAAGTAATGAATCATTTTTCGATTCTGAAAAATGCCGTCGTTGCTTGAAGAAAATCCAATAAGCAGACGACATAAATAAACAGAAATAAACGTCATCTTTAATCTTTCTGATATCATTGGAAAGACTTTATCTGAAATATTAACTAAAAATGAATTTATTTTACCACAGAATCTGGACCAGACATTTTTTTTACATTATACGGAGAGGGAAAAAAAGAAGATAAGAAAGAGAAAATAAAATAAAAGCAGGAATTCTCGTTGTTTTGATAAAAACATTTGAGAAATTTCGATTAATTGGAAATCGATATGAAAATTCTGACTTACATTTGATTTCGTTTCGATTTCACTTCAGTGAAATTAGTTTTTCTTTAAATTTCGGAGACCAAAAAAATGACGTCTTTTTCTTGGTGTTGTTTCTCGCAAAGTGAATCGAGCGGGAAAGCGCCGAGACGTCATAGGAGTTTAAAGCATTTCATTGGACGAGAATAATCATACCACTTGTCTAAAAGGGCGTTTCATTAGATAACAAGAGAGGGAAAGTATGGAGGCGGTAAGTGAAGTGAGGAAGGAGGAATAGAAGAAAGGGTGAGAAAAATCAGTGACATCACGCACACACAGACACGTACGGATAGACACAAACAAAAATACAGACACGCACACACGTGTCTCTAAGTGCCTATGCATGTGGTCTTGTATGTGTGTTTGTGACATTGCAAAATGTTTTGTAAAAAAGAAATTACTTGATATTTCCTTTTTATATTATGTATGAATTCATCTGTCTGCTCATACCAATCCATCCATCCATCCCAGTCTGCTCATACCTATCCATCCCAGTCTGCACCTATCCATCCATCCCAGTCTGCTCATACCCACCCATCCATCCCAGTCTGCACATACCCACCCATCCATCCCAGTCTGCACATATCCATCCCAGTCTGCACACACTCATCCATAACAGTCTGCACATACCCACCTATCCATCCATCCCACTCTGCACATACCCACCTATCCATCCATCCCACTCTGCACATACCCACCTATCCAGTCTGCACATACCTATCCATCCCAGTAAGCACCTATCCATCCATCCCAGTCTGCACATACTCATCCATAACAGTCTGCACATACCCACCTATCCATCCATCCCAGTCTGCTCATACCCACCTATCCATCCATCCAGTCTGCACATACCTATCCATCCCAGTCTGCACCTATCCATCCATCCCAGTCTGCTCATACCCACCTATCCATACCAGTCTGCACATACTCATCCATAACAGTCTGCACATACCCACCTATCCATCCATCCAGTCTGCACACACTCATCCATAACAGTCTGCACATACCCACCTATCCATCCATCCCAGTCTGCTCATACCCACCTATCCATACCAGTCTGCACATACTCATCCATAACAGTCTGCACATACCCACCTATCCATCCATCCCACTCTGCTCATACCCACCTATCCATCCATCCAGTCTGCACATACCTATCCATCCATCCCACTCTGCTCATACCCACCTATCCATCCATCCAGTCTGCACACACTCATCCATAACAGTCTGCACATACCCACCTATCCATCCATCCCAGTCTGCACCTATCCATCCATCCCAGTCTGCTCATACCCACCTATCCATAACAGTCTGCACATACCCACCTATCCATCCATCCCACTCTGCACCTATCCATCCATCCCAGTCTGCACATACCCACCTATCCATCCATCCCACTCTGCTCATACCCACCTATCCATCCAGTCTGCACATACCTATCCATCCAACCAGTCTGCACATACCTATCCATCCCAGTCTGCACCTATCCATCCATCCCAGTCTGCTCATACCCACCTATCCATACCAGTCTGCACATACCCACCTATCCATCCATCCCAGTCTGCTCATACCCACCTATCCATCCATCCAGTCTGCACATACCTATCCATCCCAGTCTGCTCATACCCACCTATCCATACCAGTCTGCACATACCTATCCATCCCAGTCTGCACCTATCCATCCATCCCAGTCTGCTCATACCCACCTATCCATACCAGTCTGTACATACCCACCTATCCATCCATCCAGTCTGCACATACCTATCCATCCCAGTCTGCTCATACCCACCTATCCATACCAGTCTGCACATACCTATCCATCCCAGTCTGCACCTATCCATCCATCCCAGTCTGCTCATACCCACCTATCCATACCAGTCTGCACATACCCACCTATCCATCCATCCAGTCTGCACATACCTATCCATCCCAGTCTGCTCATACCCACCTATCCATACCAGTCTGCACATACCTATCCATCCCAGTCTGCACCTATCCATCCATCCCAGTCTGCTCATACCCACCTATCCATACCAGTCTGCACATACCTATCCATCCCAGTCTGCTCATACCCACCTATCCATACCAGTCTGCACATACCTATCCATCCCAGTCTGCACCTATCCATCCATCCCAGTCTGCTCATACCCACCTATCCATACCAGTCTGCACATACCCACCTATCCATCCATCCCAGTCTGCTCATACCCACCTATCCATCCATCCAGTCTGCACATACCTATCCATCCCAGTCTGCTCATACCCACCTATCCATACCAGTCTGCACATACCTATCCATCCCAGTCTGCACCTATCCATCCATCCCAGTCTTCTCATACCCACCTATCCATACCAGTCTGCACATACCCACCTATCCATCCATCCAGTCTGCACATACCTATCCATCCCAGTCTGCTCATACCCACCTATCCATACCAGTCTGCACATACCTATCCATCCCAGTCTGCACCTATCCATCCATCCCAGTCTGCTCATACCCACCTATCCATACCAGTCTGCACATACCCACCTATCCATCCATCCCAGTCTGCTCATACCCACCTATCCATCCATCCCAGTCTGCTCATACCCACCTATCCATCCCAGTCTGCACATACCCACCTATCCATCCATCCAGTCTGCACATACCTATCCATCCCAGTCTGCACCTATCCATCCATTCCAGTCTGCTCATACCCACCTATCCATACCAGTCTGCACATACTCATCCATAACAGTCTGCACATACCCACCTATCCATCCATCCCACTCTGCTCATACCCACCTATCCATCCATCCCACTCTGCTCATACCTATCCATCCCAGTCTGCACCTATCCATCCATACCAGTCTGCACATACCTATCCATCCCAGTCTGCACCTATCCATCCATCCCAGTCTGCTCATACCCACCTATCCATACCAGTCTGCACATACTCATCCATCCCACTCTGCTCATACCCACCTATCCATCCATCCAGTCTGCACATACCTATCCATCCCACTGTGCACATACCCACCTATCCATCCATCCAGTCTGCACATACCTATCCATCCCAGTCTGCACCTATCCATCCATCCCAGTCTGCTCATACCCACCTATCCATACCAGTCTGCACATACTCATCCATCCCACTCTGCTCATACCCACCTATCCATCCATCCAGTCTGCACATACCTATCCATCCCACTCTGCACATACCCACCTATCCATCCATCCAGTCTGCACATACCTATCCATCCCAGTCTGCACCTATCCATCCATCCCAGTCTGCTCATACCCACCTATCCATACCAGTCTGCACATACCTATCCATCCCAGTCTGCACCTATCCATCCATCCCAGTCTGCTCATACCCACCTATCCATACCAGTCTGCACATACCCACCTATCCATACCAGTCTGCACATACCCACCTATCCATCCATCCAGTCTGCACATACCTATCCATCCCAGTCTGCTCATACCCACCTATCCATACCAGTCTGCACATACCTATCCATCCCAGTCTGCACCTATCCATCCATCCCAGTCTGCACATACCCACCTATCCATCCATCCCAGTCTGCACATACCCACCTATCCATCCATCCCAGTCTGCACATACCTATCCATCCCAGTCTGCTCATACCCACCTATCCATACCAGTCTGCACATACCTATCCATCCCAGTCTGCACCTATCCATCCATCCCAGTCTGCTCATACCCACCTATCCATCCATCCAGTCTGCACATACCTACCTATCCATACCAGTCTGCACATACCTATCCATCCCAGTCTGCACCTATCCATCCATCCCAGTCTGCTCATACCCACCTATCCATACCAGTCTGCACATACCCACCTATCCATCCATCCAGTCTGCACATACCTATCCATCCCAGTCTGCTCATACCCACCTATCCATACCAGTCTGCACATACCTATCCATCCCAGTCTGCACCTATCCATCCATCCCAGTCTGCTCATACCCACCTATCCATACCAGTCTGCACATACCCACCTATCCATCCATCCCAGTCTGCTCATACCCACCTATCCATCCCAGTCTGCACATACCCACCTATCCATCCATCCAGTCTGCACATACCTATCCATCCCAGTCTGCACCTATCCATCCATTCCAGTCTGCTCATACCCACCTATCCATACCAGTCTGCACATACTCATCCATAACAGTTTGCACATACCCACCTATCCATCCATCCCACTCTGCTCATACCTATCCATCCCAGTCTGCACCTATCCATCCATACCAGTCTGCACATACCTATCCATCCCAGTCTGCACCTATCCATCCATCCCAGTCTGCTCATACCCACCTATCCATACCAGTCTGCACATACTCATCCATCCCACTCTGCTCATACCCACCTATCCATCCATCCAGTCTGCACATACCTATCCATCCCACTCTGCACATACCCACCTATCCATCCATCCAGTCTGCACATACCTATCCATCCCAGTCTGCACCTATCCATCCATCCCAGTCTGCTCATACCCACCTATCCATACCAGTCTGCACATACCTATCCATCCCAGTCTGCACCTATCCATCCATCCCAGTCTGCTCATACCCACCTATCCATACCAGTCTGCACATACCCACCTATCCATCCATCCCAGTCTGCTCATACCTATCCATCCCAGTCTGCTCATACCCACCTATCCATACCAGTCTGCACATACCTATCCATCCCAGTCTGCTCATACCCACCTATCCATACCCAACTATCCATCCATCCAGTCTGCACATAGCTATCCATCCCAGTCTGCTCATACCCACCTATCCATACCAGTCTGCACATACCCACCTATCCATCCATCCCACTCTGCTCATACCCACCTATCCATCCATCCAGTCTGCACATACCTATCCATCCCAGTCTGCACCTATCCATCCATCCCAGTCTGCTCATACCCACCTATCCATACCAGTCTGCACATACCCACCTATCCATCCATCCAGTCTGCACACACTCATCCATAACAGTCTGCACATACCCACCTATCTATCCATCCCAGTCTGCTCATACCTATCCATCCCAGTCTGCACCTATCCATCCATCCCAGTCTGCTCATACCCACCTATCCATACCAGTCTGCACATACCCACCTATCCATCCATCCAGTCTGCACATACCTATCCATCCCAGTCTGCACCTATCCATACCAGTCTGCACATACTCATCCATAACAGTCTGCACATACCCACCTATCCATCCATCCAGTCTGCACACACTCATCCATAACAGTCTGCACATACCCACCTATCCATCCATCCCACTCTGCTCATACCCACCTATCCATCCATCCCACTCTGCTCATACCCACCTATCCATCCATCCCACTCTGCTCATACCCACCTATCCATACCAGTCTGCACATACTCATCCATACCAGTCTGCACATACCCACCTATCCATCCAGCCAGTCTGCACTTACCTATCCATCCCAGTCTGCTCATACCCACCTATCCATAACAGTCTGCACATACCCACCTATCCATCCATCCAGTCTGCACTTACCTATCCATCCCAGTCTGCACCTATCCATCCATCCCACTCTGCACATACTCATCCATAACAGTCTGCACATACCCACCTATCTATCCATCCCACTCTGCTCATACCCACCTATCCATCCATCCAGTCTGCACACACTCATCCATAACAGTCTGCACACACCCACCTATCCATCCATCCCAATCTGCTCATACCCACCTATCCATACCAGTCTGCACATACCTATCCATCCCAGTCTGCACCTATCCATCCATCCCAGTCTGCTCATACCCACCTATCCATACCAGTCTGCACATACTCATCCATAACAGTCTGCACATACCCACCTATCCATCCATCCAGTCTGCACACACTCATCCATAACAGTCTGCACATACCCACCTATCCATCCATCCAGTCTGCACACACTCATCCATAACAGTCTGCACCTATCCATCCATCCCAGTCTGCTCATACCCACCTATCCATACCAGTCTGCACATACCCACCTATCCATCCATCCCACTCTGCTCATACCCACCTATCCATCCATCCCAGTCTGCTCATACCCACCTATCCATACCAGTCTGCACATACTCATCCATAACAGTCTGCACATACCCACCTATCCATCCATCCCACTCTGCTCATACCCACCTATCCATCCATCCAGTCTGCACACACTCATCCATAACAGTCTGCACATACCCACCTATCTATCCATCCCAGTCTGCTCATACCCACCTATCCATACCAGTCTGCACATACCCACCTATCCATCCATCCAGTCTGCACATACCTATCCATCCCAGTCTGCACCTATCCATCCATCCCAGTCTGCTCATACCCACCTATCCATCCATCCAGTCTGCACCTATCCATCCATCCCAGTCTGCTCATACCCACCTATCCATACCAGTCTGCACATACTCATCCATAACAGTCTGCACATACCCACCTATCCATCCATCCAGTCTGCACATACCCACCTATCCATCCATCCAGTCTGCACACACTCATCCATAACAGTCTGCACATACCCACCTATCCATCCATCCCACTCTGCTCATACCCACCTATCCATCAATCCCACTCTGCTCATACCCACCTATCCATACCAGTCTGCACATACTCATCCATACCAGTCTGCACATACCCACCTATCCATCCATCCAGTCTGCACTTACCTATCCATCCCAGTCTGCTCATACCCACCTATCCATAACAGTCTGCACATACCCACCTATCCATCCATCCAGTCTGCACTTACCTATCCATCCCAGTCTGCACCTATCCATCCATCCCACTCTGCTCATACCCACCTATCCATACCAGTCTGCACATACTCATCCATAACAGTCTGCACATACCCACCTATCTATCCATCCAGTCTGCACATACCCACCTATCCATCCATCCATCCAGTCTGCACACACTCATCCATAACAGTCTGCACATACCCACCTATCCATCCATCCAGTCTGCACATACCTATCCATCCATCCCAGTCTGCACATACCCACCTATCCATCCATCCAGTCTGCACACACTCATCCATAACACTCTGCTCATACCCACCTATCCATCCATCCCACTCTGCTCATACCCACCTATCCATCCATCCCACTCTGCTCATACCCACCTATCCATCCATCCCACTCTGCTCATACCCACCTATCCATCCATCCCACTCTGCTCATACCCACCTATCCATCCATCCCACTCTGCTCATACCCACCTATCCATCCATCCCACTCTGCTCATACCCACCTATCCATACCAGTCTGCACATACTCATCCATACCAGTCTGCACATACCCACCTATCCATCCATCCAGTCTGCACTTACCTATCCATCCCAGTCTGCTCATACCCACCTATCCATAACAGTCTGCACACACCCACCTATCCATCCATCCCAGTCTGCACCTATCCATCCATCCCAGTCTGCTCATACCCACCTATCCATACCAGTCTGCACATACCTATCCATCCCAGTCTGCACCTATCCATCCATCCCAGTCTGCTCATACCCACCTATCCATACCAGTCTGCACATACTCATCCATAACAGTCTGCACATACCCACCTATCCATCCATCCCACTCTGCTCATACCCACCTATCCATCCATCCAGTCTGCACCTATCCATCCATCCCAGTCTGCTCATACCCACCTATCCATACCAGTCTGCACATACCCACCTATCCATCCATCCCACTCTGCTCATACCCACCTATCCATCCATCCAGTCTGCACACACTCATCCATAACAGTCTGCACATACCCACCTATCTATCCATCCCAGTCTGCTCATACCTATCCATCCATCCCAGTCTGCTCATACCCACCTATCCATACCAGTCTGCACATACCCACCTATCCATCCATCCAGTCTGCACATACCTATCCATCCCAGTCTGCTCATACCCACCTATCCATACCAGTCTGCACATACTCATCCATAACAGTCTGCACATACCTATCCATCCATCCCAGTCTGCTCATACCCACCTATCCATCCATCCAGTCTGCACATACCTATCCATCCCAGTCTGCTCATACCCACCTATCCATACCAGTCTGCACATACTCATCCATAACAGTCTGCACATACCCACCTATCCATCCATCCAGTCTGCACATACCCACCTATCCATCCATCCAGTCTGCACACACTCATCCATAACACTCTGCTCATACCCACCTATCCATCCATCCCACTCTGCTCATACCCACCTATCCATCCATCCAGTCTGCACACACTCATCCATAACACTCTGCTCATACCCACCTATCCATCCATCCCACTCTGCTCATACCCACCTATCCATCCATCCCACTCTGCTCATACCCACCTATCCATCCATCCCACTCTGCTCATACCCACCTATCCATACCAGTCTGCACATACTCATCCATACCAGTCTGCACATACTCATCCATACCAGTCTGCACTTACCTATCCATCCCAGTCTGCTCATACCCACCTATCCATAACAGTCTGCACATACCCACCTATCCATCCATCCCAGTCTGCACCTATCCATCCATCCCACTCTGCTCATACCCACCTATCCATACCAGTCTGCACATACTCATCCATAACAGTCTGCACATACCCACCTATCTATCCATCCCACTCTGCTCATACCCACCTATCCATCCATCCAGTCTGCACACACTCATCCATAACAGTCTGCACACACCCACCTATCCATCCATCCCAGTCTGCACCTATCCATCCATCCCAGTCTGCTCATACCCACCTATCCATACCAGTCTGCACATACCCACCTATCCATCCATCCAGTCTGCACATACCTATCCATCCCAGTCTGCACCTATCCATACCAGTCTGCACATACTCATCCATAACAGTCTGCACATACCCACCTATCCATCCATCCAGTCTGCACACACTCATCCATAACAGTCTGCACCTATCCATCCATCCCAGTCTGCTCATACCCACCTATCCATACCAGTCTGCACATACCTATCCATCCCAGTCTGCACCTATCCATCCATTCCAGTCTGCTCATACCCACCTATCCATACCAGTCTGCACATACCCACCTATCCATCCATCCAGTCTGCACATACCTATCCATCCCAGTCTGCTCATACCCACCTATCCATACCAGTCTGCACATACTCACCTATCCATCCATCCCACTCTGCTCATACCCACCTATCCATCCATCCAGTCTGCACATACCTATCCATCCCAGTCTGCACCTATCCATCCATCCCAGTCTGCTCATACCCACCTATCCATACCAGTCTGCACATACTCATCCATAACAGTCTGCACATACCCACCTATCCATCCATCCATCCCACTCTGCTCATACCCACCTATCCATCCATCCAGTCTGCACATACCTATCCATCCCAGTCTGCACCTATCCATCCATCCCAGTCTGCTCATACCCACCTATCCATCCATCCAGTCTGCACACACTCATCCATAACAGTCTGCACATACCCACCTATCTATCCATCCCAGTCTGCTCATACCTATCCATCCATCCCAGTCTGCTCATACCCACCTATCCATACCAGTCTGCACATACTCATCCATAACAGTCTGCACATACCCACCTATCCATCCATCCCACTCTGCTCATACCCACCTATCCATCCATCCAGTCTGCACCTATCCATCCATCCCAGTCTGCTCATACCCACCTATCCATACCAGTCTGCACATACCCACCTATCCATCCATCCAGTCTGCACACACTCATCCATAACAGTCTGCACATACCCACCTATCTATCCATCCCAGTCTGCTCATACCTATCCATCCATCCCAGTCTGCTCATACCCACCTATCCATACCAGTCTGCACATACTCATCCATAACAGTCTGCACATACCCACCTATCCATCCATCCCACTCTGCTCATACCCACCTATCCATCCATCCAGTCTGCACCTATCCATCCATCCCAGTCTGCTCATACCCACCTATCCATACCAGTCTGCACATACCCACCTATCCATCCATCCAGTCTGCACACACTCATCCATAACAGTCTGCTCATACCTATCCATCCATCCCAGTCTGCTCATACCCACCTATCCATACCAGTCTGCACATACCCACCTATCCATCCATCCAGTCTGCACATACCTATCCATCCCAGTCTGCACCTATCCATCCATCCCAGTCTGCTCATACCCACCTATCCATCCATCCAGTCTGCACATACCCACCTATCCATCCATCCCACTCTGCTCATACCCACCTATCCATCCATCCAGTCTGCACACACTCATCCATAACAGTCTGCACATACCCACCTATCTATCCATCCCAGTCTGCTCATACCTATCCATCCATCCCAGTCTGCTCATACCCACCTATCCATACCAGTCTGCACATACTCATCCATAACAGTCTGCACATACCCACCTATCCATCCATCCCAGTCTGCACCTATCCATCCATCCCAGTCTGCTCATACCCACCTATCCATACCAGTCTGCACATACTCATCCATAACAGTCTGCACATACCCACCTATCCATCCATCCCACTCTGCTCATACCCACCTATCCATCCATCCAGTCTGCACACACTCATCCATAACAGTCTGCACATACCCACCTATCTATCCATCCCAGTCTGCTCATACCTATCCATCCATCCCAGTCTGCTCATACCCACCTATCCATACCAGTCTGCACATACTCATCCATAACAGTCTGCACATACCCACCTATCCATCCATCCCAGTCTGCACCTATCCATCCATCCCAGTCTGCTCATACCCACCTATCCATACCAGTCTGCACATACTCATCCATAACAGTCTGCACATACCCACCTATCCATCCATCCCAGTCTGCTCATACCCACCTATCCATCCATCCAGTCTGCACACACTCATCCATAACAGTCTGCACATACCCACCTATCTATCCATCCCAGTCTGCTCATACCTATCCATCCATCCCAGTCTGCTCATACCCACCTATCCATACCAGTCTGCACATACCTATCCATCCCAGTCTGCACCTATCCATCCATCCCAGTCTGCTCATACCCACCTATCCATCCATCCAGTCTGCACATACCCACCTATCCATCCATCCCACTCTGCTCATACCCACCTATCCATCCATCCAGTCTGCACACACTCATCCATAACAGTCTGCACATACCCACCTATCTATCCATCCCAGTCTGCTCATACCTATCCATCCATCCCAGTCTGCTCATACCCACCTATCCATACCAGTCTGCACATACTCATCCATAACAGTCTGCACATACCCACCTATCCATCCATCCCAGTCTGCACCTATCCATCCATCCCAGTCTGCTCATACCCACCTATCCATACCAGTCTGCACATACTCATCCATAACAGTCTGCACATACCCACCTATCCATCCATCCCACTCTGCTCATACCCACCTATCCATCCATCCAGTCTGCACACACTCATCCATAACAGTCTGCACATACCCACCTATCTATCCATCCCAGTCTGCTCATACCTATCCATCCATCCCAGTCTGCTCATACCCACCTATCCATACCAGTCTGCACATACTCATCCATAACAGTCTGCACATACCCACCTATCCATCCATCCCACTCTGCTCATACCCACCTATCCATCCATCCAGTCTGCACACACTCATCCATAACAGTCTGCACATACCCACCTATCTATCCATCCCAGTCTGCTCATACCTATCCATCCATCCCAGTCTGCTCATACCCACCTATCCATAACAGTCTGCACATACCCACCTATCCATCCATCCAGTCTGCACTTACCTATCCATCCCAGTCTGCACCTATCCATCCATCCCACTCTGCTCATACCCACCTATCCATACCAGTCTGCACATACTCATCCATAACAGTCTGCACATACCCACCTATCTATCCATCCAGTCTGCACATACCCACCTATCCATCCATCCATCCAGTCTGCACACACTCATCCATACCAGTCTGCACATACCCACCTATCCATCCATCCAGTCTGCACATACCTATCCATCCCAGTCTGCTCATACCCACCTATCCATACCAGTCTGCACATACTCATCCATAACAGTCTGCACATACCCACCTATCCATCCATCCAGTCTGCACATACCCACCTATCCATCCATCCAGTCTGCACACACTCATCCATAACACTCTGCTCATACCCACCTATCCATCCATCCCACTCTGCTCATACCCACCTATCCATCCATCCCACTCTGCTCATACCCACCTATCCATCCATCCCACTCTGCTCATACCCACCTATCCATACCAGTCTGCACATACTCATCCATACCAGTCTGCACATACCCACCTATCCATCCATCCAGTCTGCACTTACCTATCCATCCCAGTCTGCTCATACCCACCTATCCATAACAGTCTGCACATACCCACCTATCCATCCATCCAGTCTGCACTTACCTATCCATCCCAGTCTGCACCTATCCATCCATCCCAGTCTGCTCATACCCACCTATCCATACCAGTCTGCACACACTCATCCATAACAGTCTGCACATACCCACCTATCCATCCATCCAGTCTGCACACACTCATCCATAACAGTCTGCACCTATCCATCCATCCCAGTCTGCTCATACCCACCTATCCATCCAGTCTGCACCTATCCATCCATCCCAGTCTGCTCATACCCACCTATCCATCCCAGTCTGCACCTATCCATCCATCCCAGTCTGCTCATACCCACCTATCCATACCAGTCTGCACATACCCACCTATCCATCCATCCAGTCTGCACATACCTATCCATCCCAGTCTGCACCTATCCATCCATCCCAGTCTGCTCATACCCACCTATCCATACCAGTCTGCACATACCCACCTATCCATCCATCCAGTCTGCACATACCTATCCATCCCAGTCTGCACCTATCCATCCATACCAGTCTGCACATACCCACCTATCCATCCATCCAGTCTGCACATACCTATCCATCCCAGTCTGCACCTATCCATCCATCCCAGTCTGCTCATACCCACCTATCCATACCAGTCTGCACATACTCATCCATAACAGTCTGCACATACCTATCCATCCCAGTCTGCACCTATCCATCCATCCCAGTCTGCTCATACCCACCTATCCATACCAGTCTGCACATACTCATCCATAACAGTCTGCACATACCTATCCATCCCAGTCTGCACATACCCACCTATCCATACCAGTCTGCACATACCCACCTATCCATCCATCCAGTCTGCACATACCTATCCATCCCAGTCTGCTCATACCCACCTATCCATACCAGTCTGCACATACTCATCCATAACAGTCTGCACATACCTATCCATCCCAGTCTGCACCTACCCACCTATCCATACCAGTCTGCACATACCTATCCATCCCAGTCTGCACCTATCCATCCATCCCAGTCTGCTCATACCCACCTATCCATACCAGTCTGCACATACCCACCTATCCATCCATCCAGTCTGCACATACCTATCCATCCCAGTCTGCACCTATCCATCCATCCCAGTCTGCACCTATCCATCCATCCCAGTCTGCTCATACCCACCTATCCATCCATCCAGTCTGCACATACCTATCCATCCCAGTCTGCTCATACCCACCTATCCATACCAGTCTGCACATACCCACCTATCCATCCATCCAGTCTGCACATACCTATCCATCCCAGTCTGCACCTATCCATCCATCCCAGTCTGCTCATACCCACCTATCCATACCAGTCTGCACATACCCACCTATCCATCCATCCAGTCTGCACATACCTATCCATCCCAGTCTGCACCTATCCATCCATCCCAGTCTGCTCATACCCACCTATCCATACCAGTCTGCACATACCTATCCATCCCAGTCTGCACCTATCCATCCATCCCACTCTGCTCATACCCACCTATCCATACCAGTCTGCACATACTCATCCATAACAGTCTGCACATACCCACCTATCCATCCAGTCTGCACATACCTATCCATCCCAGTCTGCACATACTCATCCATAACAGTCTGCACATACTCATCCATCCATCCATCCCACTCTGCTCATACCCACCTATCCATCCATCCAGTCTGCACATACCTATCCATCCCAGTCTGCACCTATCCATCCATCCCAGTCTGCTCATACCCACCTATCCATCCATCCAGTCTGCACATACCCACCTATCCATCCATCCCAGTCTGCTCATACCCACCTATCCATCCATCCAGTCTGCACACACTCATCCATAACAGTCTGCACCTATCCATCCATCCCAGTCTGCTCATACCCACCTATCCATACCAGTCTGCACCTATCCATCCATCCCAGTCTGCTCATACCCACCTATCCATACCAGTCTGCACATACCCACCTATCCATCCATCCAGTCTGCACATACCTATCCATCCCAGTCTGCTCATACCCACCTATCCATACCAGTCTGCACATACTCATCCAGAACAGTCTGCACATACCCACCTATCCATCCATCCCACTCTGCTCATACCCACCTATCCATCCATCCAGTCTGCACATACCTATCCATCTCAGTCTGCACCTATCCATCTCAGTCTGCACCTATCCATCCATCCCAGTCTGCTCATACCCACCTATCCATCCATCCAGTCTGCACATACCTATCCATCCCAGTCTGCACCTATCCATCCATCCCAGTCTGCTCATACCCACCTATCCATACCAGTCTGCACATACCCAACTATCCATCCATCCAGTCTGCACCTATCCATCCATCCCAGTCTGCTCATACCCACCTATCCATACCAGTCTGCACATACTCATCCATAACAGTCTGCACATACCCACCTATCCATCCATCCATCCAGTCTGCACATACCTATCCATCCCAGTCTGCACATACTCATCCATACCAGTCTGCACATACCCACCTATCCATAACAGTCTGCACTTACCTATCCATCCCAGTCTGCTCATACCCACCTATCCATAACAGTCTGCACATACCCACCTATCCATCCATCCAGTCTGCACTTACCTATCCATCCCAGTCTGCACCTATCCATCCATCCCACTCTGCTCATACCCACCTATCCATACCAGTCTGCACATACTCATCCATAACAGTCTGCACATACCCACCTATCTATCCATCCCACTCTGCTCATACCCACCTATCCATCCATCCAGTCTGCTCATACCTATCCATCCCAGTCTGCACCTATCCATCCATCCCAGTCTGCTCATACCCACCTATCCATACCAGTCTGCACATACTCATCCATAACAGTCTGCACATACCTATCCATCCATCCCAGTCTGCACACACCCACCTATCCATCCATCCCAGTCTGCACACTCTCATCCATAACAGTCTTCACATACCCACCTATCCATCCATCCCAGTCCGCACACACTCATCCATAACAGTCTGCACCTATCCATCCATCCCAGTCTGCTCATACCCACCTATCCATCCCAGTCTGCACACACTCATCCATAACAGTCTGCACACACTCATCCATAACAGTCTGCACACACCCATCTATCCATCCATCCAGTCTGCACATACCTATCCATCCATCCCAGTCTGCACACACCCACCTATCCATCCATCCCAGTCTGCACACTCTCATCCATCCATCCCAGTCTGCACACACCCACCTATCCATCCATCCAAGTCTGCTCATACCCACCTATCCATCCATCCCAGTCTGCACACACTCATCCATCCCAGTCTGCACATATCCATCCATCCATAACAGTCTTCACATACCCACCTATCCATCCATCCCAGTCTGCACATACTCATCCATCCATCCATCCCAGTCTGCACACACTCATCCATCCCAGTCTGCACACACTCATCCATCCCAGTCTGCACACACTCATCCATCCCAGTCTGCACACACTCATCCATCCCAGTCTGCACACACTCATCCATCCATCCATCCCAGTCTGCACACACTCATCCATCCATCCATCCCAGTCTGCACATACTCATCCATCCATCCCAGCCTGCACATACTCATCCATCCATCCCAGCCTGCACATACTCATCCATCCATCCCAGTCTGCACACACCTATCCATCCATCCATCCCAGTCTGCTCATACGTATCCATCCCAGTCTGCTCATACGTATCCATCCCAGTCTGCACATATCCATCCATCCCAGTCTGCACACACTCATCCAACACAGTCTGCACACACTCATCCAACACAGTCTGCACATACCCATCCATCCATAACAGTCTGCACATATCCATCCATCCATCCCAGCCTGCACATATCCATCCATCCCAGCCTGCACATATCCATCCATCCCAGCCTGCACACACCCACCTATCCATCCATCCCAGTCTGCACACACTCATCCATAACAGTCTGCACATACCCACCTATCCATCCATCCCAGTCTGCACATATCCATCCATCCATCCCAGCCTGCACATAATCATCCATCCATCCCAGTCTGCACACACCCACCTATCCATCCATCCATCCCAGTCTGCTCATACCCACCTATCCATCCCAGTCTGCACATATCCATCCATCCCAGTCTGCACACACTCATCCATAACAGTCTGCACATATCCATCCATCCATCCATCCAAGTCTGCACATATCCATCCATCCATCCATCCAAGTCTGCACATATCCATCCATCCATCCATCCAAGTCTGCACATATCCATCCATCCATCCAAGTCTGCACATATCCATCCATCCATCCAAGTCTGCACATATCCATCCATCCATCACAGCCTGCACACACTCATCCATAACAGTCTGCACACACTCATCCATAACAGTCTGCACATACCCATCCATCCCAGTCTGCTCATACCCACCTACCTACCTATCTATCTCAGTCTGTTCATATCTGTCTATTTATCTTATCGTACGTAAAAACATCAACATTTACATTGTCTCTACCCACGTTACATTGTCAATGCTCCATTATATCTGTTTAGGAATTGGTTTTTTGTCTGTAATCTCCATTTCATTAACATTAAAAATTCATGGAAATGATTTGTTAACAAATAACGACAACTTTAACTTTCCTGTCGAATTTCAAATGTAGAGTCCAATATCGTAGACATAATAATTAAATATTAATTAGTAAAGATAATGAAATATTTAAATAATAGATGTTGAAATCAACGAATTTATATATGAATAAAAATCCAAGTTAACATTAACTTTTATTTCAAATGAAAGAATTTTAAATGTAATTTCATGAGTCCAGAGAAGACAAAGTGAAACTAGATTTTTTCGATCAAATTCTGAGTAATGAAAATTTAGTTCATATTTTTTTCCTGCTTGTTGAGGACAAAAACAGAAACGAAAGTAAGATTTATTTTGAAAAACCTACCACCTCACTCAAATTTTGACTACTCATATCATGAAGTGTCAATCCAATTCTCTAACTTAAAAAAAAAAAAAGGTTTCATGGCGTAGCAAAGTCTTATCACGATGAAATGTAAGTCACTGACCTTTCGTCATTCGTGACCTTTTAAAAACACTTCACAGCGATTATATTGAAAATGTTGTCGTCATCAAATAATGGCATACTGATCGAGATGACATTCTTGTAAATTAAGAATGACACAATTTGCGACTTCTTTTTATTTTTCTTACCGTTGTTGAGATAAAAGCAAAATTGTTTCATTATTAAAATTTCCTTTCAAGCAAATCTAACCTTGTTGAAATTCAAATTCAATTTGAACATCAAATTATCTATTGACCCTAGACTCGCAATAATTTCAACTTCGAATCACACGACTTTTACGATAATAATTAGTAATTATTGTTGACATGATAAGCAATTGTTTAAAGCAAAAAATAAAATGAAATTAGGACTTGAAATGATTTATTATCTCTAGACACTCAGTAAAGTTGCTTTTATTCCTGACCGTCGACTATTCAGCTTCGATTCACCAGACTTTTATGAAAATATATTATATTCCTACAAGAACTAGTAATATTAGTAGCAGTAGTATTATAATCATCACTATTTTCATCATAAGTACAAGGCGTGAGTTTTAAAACAACGATGTCTGTCTGTGTTTACTACAGATCAAGTGACACCAAGCCTCTATAATTCCCATCAGTGTCACTGCGATGATGATTATTATTATTGGTGTTGATCTCTGGATTTGTTCTTCAACCTTAAACCAAAACCCAGATATTTTTGTAGATTTGTTTAAAAGCAATAAAAACTGTTTTTCAATAAATATAAAATTTAAATTCATTCGAAAGTTGAATCCATACACACGCAATTGTTATGTAATGTCATAAAATGTCAACAAATGCTTAAATATTAATTAAGGAAGGTAATTTAAGTTCTAATTCATGGAAGTTAAACTCTAGAACGTATTTAATAGGAATTAACTTCTGAGATAACAATTTTCTTTTCAAATTAAAAAGCCGAGAAGAATTCCATGAAGTAGAAAAGACGAAGTGAAACTCGTTTTTGTCAGTCAAATTTTGAGAAAGAAAAACTTAAGTGAATTTGTTCAGCAGCTAAAAAAGCCAAAACAACTTCTTTCACAGCTGATTTGAGGACAATGTCTTCGTAAATCATTTTATCAAAGGACGAATCAAAAGAAAGAAACAACAATAATAATAATAGCAGGATTGATGGATATTAAAGAGACTTAGTATCACCTGATCTAGGTTTAAAGTCTATAGAAATTGTTTTAAAATTCCAATTTTAATTGTAATGAAAATTTTAGGCTACTACTACTACTGATAATAATTAGCTTGAAATAAGATTTTAATAATGAAACTATTTTACGAGTTGTGATATGGACGACGCGACAGAAGGAATTCCATGGGGGACGGGAAGTTTACCTCTTCCCAACTGATCCTATTCTTTAAACATCTGCTTAGAGTCAAAATTAGAATGGAAAGGAAACGACTCCATCCACTGGAATTTGGTGAGAAGTGGGTGAGCCGTGCGTGTTTGTGCCAAGTGAAAGGTGCTGACTTAGAGTAAGATTTTTTTCCCTCCCTTTCTTTTCAAACCGTTCACATCATTTGAATGGAAAGAAACTTTTAAATAAATAAACTTCAAATGGAATAAATATTAATAAAATCGAATTTAATTCCATCAAATATCATATTATGTAAATAAAAAGAAAATGTTGAATAAAGTTTGAATTTACATAAAAGTTTATTTCATATAAAGTATCTTCATGTGTTTTATTTGTTGGAATTGATTTAATATTTTCTGTTTTGTAAATGAAAATAAATAAAATATTTAGACACTTGAAGATTAATTCGGAAATATTTGTTTAATGAAAAATTTACATTGTAAATAGATGACAAAAGTGAAATAAAATGAATCCAACTCGATGGAAATACGAGACGGAATTCATTGTAAGTACACTGATGAATACAAATGAAATTTACTCTCTTGCTTAATTTTAATGAAAAGTAACAAATAATTATTTCTAAAATCTCATTTTATATTATATATATATATTATATATATTATTTAATTATTTATTTGAATATTACAACATAAATATGTTATAAAATCACGGTCGTGATTTTATAACATATCTATGTTGTAATATTCAAATAAATAATTATATCTGCTCTACTCTGTATTGAGCACTCTTTAAAGAATATTGATTGTTGGTTATTGGATCTCACTCCGTATATACCAATCCTAAACTTGGATATTATATATATTATATATATATATATATATATTATATATATATATTAGTCAGATGCCATAGTAATTAAATATTAATTAGTAACAATAATTTTATATTTAATTAATACAAGTTGAGGAATAAAAATCCAAGTTAACATGAATTTTTAATTCAAATGTAAAAAGCGGAGATAAATTTTAAATGTAACTTCCTTAGAGCGGAGAAAATAAAGTGAAACTCGATTTTTTCGATCAAATTCTGAGAAATTAAAATTTAGTTCAAGTTTTTTTCCTGCTTGCTGAGGGCAAAAAAAGAAATGAAAGTAGGATTTATTTGGAAAAACCAACCACATCACTCAAATTTCAATGACTCATCGAATTGAGTATATACCGATTTTATTTAAACACACCAACAAAAACAATTAGTGAACTCATAATTTTATTTGGCAATAAAATTAAAGCATATCAGTATTCTATAACTAGAAGTCTATCAAATAATTTTGTACAATTTAAAAAAACTTCACAAAACTATAATAATCACACATGCACACGTTAGTCGAGGAGATATATATATATATATATATATATATATATATAGCTCCATGAGATCGCTAAAAAAGAAAAAAAAAAGCATAGCATGATGAAAAGACGCCAAACTTGATAAAAACAAAATTTTATCATCTAAATGTTTATGTTATTATGAAGAGGAAAGACCAAAGTTTTTTTTTTTTTTTTTTTTAATTATTTTAAAAAATTTCTCCTTTTTAGAACATTCTAAATTTTGATTAAAAAAAACCTGTTTCTCTTTGTATCACTGGAACTAGTAAAATAACATACAATTTTTAGCACGTTTCTTTTTTTTGTATGACACACATTAATTTGGAAAATCTTGCAAAAATAAAAATAATTGTCGGATGTTAATGAAACTTTCAGAAACTATTCACAGATGATCGAAATTGTATGTTTTTTGTTTTTTTTATTAAAGTCATGGCAGAAATATTTCTTTAGACCTTTTACCCCCACCCCATAACTAATTTTATGAAAACTCTAGAAATTCTATCGAATAGTTAAGTGATTACAATAGTTTAAAATAGGTATGTCCAATATTTCGCTAAAACGTGGTATACCTTGACGACAAAAGGTCTCCAAATTGATAAAACAATTTTTAACGTTTAAATATTTATGTTGTTATTAAAGAGGAAAGACCAAAGTATTTTCTGAATATTTTTTCAGATTTTTTAATCCTTCCTATAAATGTTAAAAATTTTATTAAAAAATCTTGTTTTTTTTCAAAGTCAAAAAATTTCGTAAGATCGAACTTATCGACATTTCTGTCGGAAAGATCATAGTTTGTTAGTTAAAAAATCATGAAAAATCAATTACACCTTTTTCTTTTGTTATCTTAGGAAATTTAGAATGATTAAAGTATACTTAATGTAATTTGAAAGAAACATTACTTACATTTTTAGCAGAAAACTTTTTAAGAGAGATATTTCCCACCATAGTCGTTCCTTTTTTTAGCCATTGACAGGCGTTAATTGATGTACGTCAATATATTGACAACTTACGGCAGGGAAATATATTGGACGGTGAATTCGTTCTAATTTTAAGTGAATCTGGTTAGTAGATTTAAAAAAAAAAATTCACTTTCAATTTTTTTTTTTTTTTTACCTTACGTTTCAGGAAGAATTCTGCACTGAAAATAACATTTAAATTATGAAAGAAAATCAAATTTTACAAGTAAAAATAAAACAGTAAAAAAATACATTTTTTTTAAAATTGAGGTTTATTATTTCTGTCAGGAGATATTTTTCTGAGAATATAAAAATTACATGAAACACCATTAATTGAAACGGTTTAACTTAATGAAATGAGATTTTATTTCTTTTTATTAAGGCAGATATTTTTCTATTTATTAATAATTAATTATGATATGGCAGTAATGAGTTTTATTTTATTTATTAATAAAATTAACATGCTATGTTGGTTTTGCTTGACTCAACAAGTATTTAGTAGTAGCGAGCTAACTCCAGAAAATTTAAACTCCAAAAATCGTTTTAATTGATAATTTGTCGTGTGGATAATAATTCCAAAGTAATGTACAATGAATTTATGCATTAGATTTCAAACTTGAAAATTTGGGTGGACTTCCAAGGTGGTTTTTTTTTTTTTTTGTAATTGTAAATAGTCAATATTTTCTTTTATCCCACTATTCGATTATATTTGAAAAGAAAAAAATTGAAAATAATATATATATGAATGAACTTTGTAGGTCCATAAACAACTGAGAAACAACTTTTAAAGTTGGTCACTATTCATATTTTCGTAAAAAGGTCAGAGGTCATTCAATTCCTTTCATGGAGATCTATAAGTGTAGCAAATTTGAAAAAAAAATCTGTGTCGGGCATGGCCTAACCCCTTGTTGATTTGACACGGAATGAGCCCTACATTTTACTATTGCATGAATACTGCCTAATCTGCTAATATATATATTCCAATGATAATTCGCCATGCTAGGCATTCTGTAACTTCCTTGTCCATGTACCTCACATAATTGCAGAACCTCCTTCCTTACGCTTTGCGAAATAGCTTTTTCTAAAGGGTGTTAATTTACAGTTTAGTTCAAGGAGTTGTTTATTTCACGTTTTCTCTGATAGAAATACCGTTGATAGTGTTGGAACTTAATTTGAGAACAATATTTTACAAGTTCATTTTCTCGCTATTTTTTCTATCCTCACTCCAACAACCTCTTTTTAATTTCAAAACTGGCCACCAAGGCCTTGATTCTTATCAGAGTGAAGAATATATTTCCTGACTAACGAGAGAGCTGGAAAATATAAAAAGGAATTCTATCACCATTATTCTTTCCAGGGTGCCATGAAGTCGGACACACACACACACACACACACACACACACACACACACCTTCTTCACCTGTTTTCATCACCTTCAAAACCGGCTCCCGGGGCCCTGATTCTTGTCAAAGGTGGGAATGTATTTTCTGACCAATAGAGGGACCAGGAAATTTGCACAACGATTTTGGAGGGAAAGGTCCCCCGATCCATCGGAGCCTACCGAAACTCCATAAATTTGGAGAGTCTTGCCTATTTGACAGTGAGAATTCTGCCCACCGTCTGTAAGGTTGACATTAGGGAGCTCCAGTCAACTTCAGAACCTCTTTCAATCAAAGAAGAACTACCTACTAAAGGGCTGTCAACAACGAACGTCAGTTCATAATCCAAAGCTGCATCCCTTCACCACTCCTGACGGGCCCAGTGGACTTCTGAACTCACACAACTGCAAGATTCCTATATCTGCGAACAATTGTTCCTACTCTCCAAGAACTGTGAGTGTTCCTATCTGAACCATAACAATGTTCCAATCTCTTAAAGAACTCTTTAGGTACAGTATTTACATTATTCGGACTATTGTCCTCATCTTTGTCGCCATATTTGTCACAACGTTTCGGCCGTTGTACGCTCCGGCCTTCTTCAGGTGGTTGGAATTTTGAACCGAACCCTTTATTTCGATCACTGGGGTAGACCGTTCTAGTTCCACGAGCCATGTTTGATGGATGTCAGTTATCAGTTATCTCCTGGTAATTTTCCCTCTGAAAGTTCTCCACTGCCTGAACCGGGTATTGAACTCACACTCTTTTGGGTCTGTTACTGGATCTAACCAACGCCTTTATCCACCGTACCATGTGTCCTCGTGGAACTAGAACAGTCTACCCCAGTGATCGAAATAAAGGGTTCGGTTCGAAATTCCAACCACCTGAAGAAGGCCGGAGCGTACAACGGCCGAAACGTTGTGACAAATATGGCGACAAAGATGAGGACAATAGTCCGAATAATGTAAATACTGTACATAATACCTCATCTCAGAAATATAGACAAACTCTTTAGGTGCTCAGAGAAATATTTTGAGCAAGCCTTTTTTAAGTTAAGAACATTTTTTCTTTTCCCTTTCTTTCTCTCCTAATTGTCTTTTTCCCCCCCTTTTTTTTCTGCATTTGTAAATAAACACTTTCTTCTTTTATTGTTACTCACCGAGCAGGGGTTTCTTCTTTATTCGTCCGCGCCTAAAAGAGAGAATTTGTCAGCTCTAATCATGGCTGTTTTACTCGCGCTTTGACGCTATTTTTTTAAACTTTAACCCTTGGATGCGGGGAAGATCTCCTAGCAACAGCCTCCATTCCTAAATTTGAATTAAAAAAATAAAAAATAAAAAATTTAGAAGAAAAGCGATGTCAATAAGGATTCCACTCAATCAGGGGAAATAACTCGAGCAAACGTGATGTTTGCTTTCAGAAATGTGCGTTCATAGTTTTTTTTGTTGGAGACGATTTTTTTTTTAAATACATTTTTTGGCAATAGAATTAACAGATTTTAATAAGCTTTCTAATTTATGATCAGTACAAATTTAATCAGAGTATTTCCCAGAGTCTTAAATTTTTTATTTTAAAACAATTATCAATTTCATCACTTTTTTAAATTTATAAATGTAAAAATTCTTGTAAAAATTTATTTTTCAACCGAAAACAATTTTGGTTTCAAACAAAAAAGCCATTCTGTTTTTTTTTTTTTATTAAATAATGCCTTAGTTTTTTGTGAGTTTTGTATTTTAAATTCAGAGCTGAAGTCTGTGTCGCTGAAAGTATAAAGTTTTTTTTTTTTTACACGAAATTGATGATTTATTCTTTTAAAGTCTTTCTTATTTAATTAAAAAAAAAATATACCTACTAGTTTTAAAGTTTTCATAAAATTAAGGGAGGGGCATCAGAAGAGGGTATTAAAAAATATTTTTAGCATGATTTTCTAAAAAAAAAAAAAAAAAAAAAAAAAAAAAAAAAACCTCACACATTTCTAAAATAAATTCATTTTTGAATAAGTTCTGAAAGGTTCATTACATTCCGACAATTATTTGATTTTTGAGAGAATTTCGACAATGTTTTCAACTGAAAAAGGCTGTCGAAAAAACAAAAACCTAATGTTGATAAGTCCACTTTTCGCTGAAAAAATGATCTGAAAAAGGCCCCCAAATTAATTTTAAAAAAAAAAAACAAAACAATTTTATCGCGAAAAAGTTTGAAGAGGAGAAACAGAAGTATTTTTTTTAATTATTTAAAAAAATTTTTTTATTCCATTTTAAGTCATTTTCACTATCAACATTACTACATTTTTATAAATACCACTTATTTCATTCATCATTTTAAATTATTCATTGTAATTTCAATTGTTTGAAGTTGTTTTACAGTTTTCACTTCTCAGTGAGCCATCTTTCAATTTTTCCTCTACGATTCATTTTCATACTGAATTTAAAGTAAGTACCATTTGATTTCTTTTAAATTTTTTTTATATAGCTAGCTACTTTTTCAATATATTTCTTTAATTTGTTAAATTCTTTTTATAGATTTTTTAATTCATGTATATATTTTTTTTGTTATGAAATAAGAAAGATAACATACCCAACCGAGCACTGAAATTTGGCGCAGTCAGACATTTTTCGACCATTTATTTTTTTTTTCGTTTTTTATACATAAACTACTGTTTTCCTATATATTTCTTTATTTTGATAATAGTCTTCATTGAGATTTTAATTCATTTCATTTACATATTTTTCATATAAATGAGAAAAAGAAAACTACCAATCAGTGGCTGATATTTAAATTTTGTCATCATTCATTTATCAAAATACGACTATAAATTTACATTTTTTTTTTTGCTCCTTATTAATTTCTGTTTCATTTCTAGAAATGAAAACCCAATGTTGATTTTGTTTCTTCATTCAATTTATTTATTCAAATATTAATTAATTTGTCCATTCTATTTTAGTTGGCAATTAATGTTATTTTTTTCTTTGCCAGATGAACAAAAAAACTGAACAAGTATTGATCAATTATCGTTCAGTGGAATCTGGACAGGCAGTCCTCTGCGGACACATATTTCAAAAATTATCTGAAAAAAATTCACTGAGGTACATAGAGAGCTGGGCATCATCTGAGAATGCCAAAAGTTAATCGCACAAGAATACTAAATCTGCAAAAAGTTTTTAAAATTAGGCACAACGGCAAAAATTTCAAAAAATCTGTGAGGAATTGGCACATTCTGTTACCTCAGAAATCCCAATTGATGTAGTAGAATCCCCAATTGAGGTAGTATCAACTTCACATGAAGTACCATCAATTGCAACAGAAACCCTCATGCAAAAAGATAAAAAATTAACAATGAGTGTCTAGACAAAAAAAAATGAAAGAATGATAAACAAGACCTAAAAAGTAAAAAAAACAACCAAAAAGGTCCACGGAATTGTTGAATAGAAAGCTCCATTATGCAAGCTTATTAAGTGGAGCTGCATCGAAGAATGCATCAGAACTTCTGACAAAATATTTTACTATTTTCCCGGACCAAAGGTTTCCTATAAAATCTGAAACAACAGTTAACCGAATGGTGGGCGAACTGGGGTTCTATTCAGATTTAAAGACCAGTACGTCTGTTCTGTCATCAGATAGCTGCAGCTTAATTTTCGATGCAATGACACAAGGTGGGATTCATGTTAATTGCGTGATGATGACCACACCAACAACATCTCATCTTGTGTCAATTGAGCAACTGCAGAGGATTGCAAGAAGCATATTTCTGAGAGTATTATGAAATTGGCAGAAGTACAATCGACAGTATATAGTGTCTATGTTATTGACATGTATAAAAAATTAATTTCCAAAATAAAGTGCTGTTTGACTGATCGGGCTTCAGTCAACCACTTGACTGTATTCCTACTGGAAAAAGAGTGGAATACAAGTTTAAAAGAATTAAACTGTAATGTGCATCCCCTGGAAGCAGTTTCTTCTAGAATAAAGAAGGAACGGAAGGCAGGTTCGAGTGATTGTGTGGTATGGCAAATTATCGTGGCATTAAATTTCTTAAGGTATAGTGAAAAATATCACCATATACCATTAATGAAACAATTTTTTTAAAACCCAAGGACTGTCAGTGTCTGCCATACCAAGATTCATGGGGAACCAAATGCACATCATTTTTGAATTAGGTGGGATTTACTTCAGTATTTATAATAATTTAAAAAAAATATATTTATGAACTGAAGGCAACCAATAAAATTATTATCAAAATTAAAAATTTACTTAATGATGAGGCAGCTGCAGCAGAATTAAAAGTACTTGGAATAATAGGCAAAATGTTTTCCGGACCATGGATGACAACTTTCTATACAGATTTGAATGAAGCTCCAAGGCCAAAGGACACCATACAACTAGTAAAGGGCGTAATTCATGAACTGAAACAATTTGTGGACTCAGGAATTGTATTTCATGAAGGAAGGGACTTCTTTGGAAATGTGTTCCCGGAAAACGATTTGAAATTCATGGTTGCCCCACCTAATTCTTACTTATTTCGGGAGATGATGACTGCGTGTATAAAACGGACAATAGAAGTACTTGAAAGGCAGTATAGGAAATCTTTTGATACGGTTGAGGCAACTACAGAATCAATTTTGTCTTCTGTACGGAACCATATAATAGAAATAGTGTAATTGGGGGATACCGCGAGAAGAAAAGAATCTCCAGAAATGCATATGTCTCCAGCATGAGTAATATCATAAAGGCGAAAAGAAATGATGTTTGGGATTTTCTGAATAAGCTGGATGACAATGCATTTGAAAAGTATATGAATTTGGCAGTAAAATATGGTATTAATGTAGTTGTCCAACGTAAATCATTTAAAGAAATTGTAGAAGCGGAAATGTTGCGCCGCATTCTAGAAAAGAAGAGGAAGAATGATAAAGAAAGAAGCAGGCACGTAAAAGGCTAAGTAGGAGAAGCCACAGCAGCACTGCAATTAAGGCAGAATTCACCGAACTGGACCTAAACAAAGTAGATGCAGAAAACATTAAAAAAAATACTGAATGGGGATTTAGTTAGTCACAGAATTATACATGTTTGGGAGGTTAATTCTGTTGACCAAATATTTGTAGGATGCGTCAATGGTTTCTCAGACCCCTACTATAATATATTTTATGAAGAAGACAACGAAGATTATGAGCTGGGAAAAATTGAGTTGGCTACAGATTACATAATGCGGGAGTTAGATGTAAATTACAATTACATTTATTAAAAAACATCCTGAACAGGAAAGCAAAACCGCATAAAGCAGGAAAACTAAATCATCAGTCACACATAAATATTGCAGTGGCAGTCAAACAGCAAAAATCATGTCGACAACAGAATCAAATGCCAAACTTGCCCGAACATTCCAAGTGTATTGAAAATAAACTTCAGTGAATTTTATGTGAATTTCATGAAAACTGTTTTCTGTTCTTATCAACAGTTTATTACTACATCCTTCATCATTCACACACAGTTTACTTTCTGTGTGTATTTATATACGTATATGCGAATATTTTCACATTAATTGAAGTTAAAATTTTTAATGCCAATTTCTATGGAGCTTTCACAAGTAATTAAATGTGAAACAGTAGCCAACTTTGCCAGTGATCGTTGTGAATTCAAACAACATGTGCCTATGTTGCTTCATGTGAAGTTGTTCTTGTCATTTGTGAAAATTTGACAAATGTACAGAAGATCCTCGCAGTCCTTGCTCCACTTTGCTTGCAGCGCATAATCGCATCTACTTCAGAATAAATATTGCAGTGGCAGTCAAACAGCAATAATCATGTCGACAACAGAATCAAATAATATGCCGTTTAACCTTATATCCGAGTCTGTGTTATTTTTCTATGGTTTCAACACCATAACAACTGGCGATGAGATTCAATACGACCTCACGATAGGAAAGACCAAATTATATCTCATCGACCATAACAACTTGCGACGATATTCCAAATCACATAAAGGAAAGAGCGTTCTGAACAATAGTAAACCCTCCATGCCTCCCCTGTTCAATCAGTTTGAGGTCCTAACCACCTCTGCCGACAAGGCTGAATGCTTTGCTCTTTGCTCAGAAGTTTTCTTCCAATTCAACGTTCGACTCTTCCTGGGTACCCATGCCCAATTTCCCTCCCAGAACCGAGGCCATTCTGAGCGGATTGCACATATCCCCGTCGTTGGCATTGGGCATTATTTCTAACTTAGATCACCACAAGGCTACTGGTGGTGACGGGATACCAGCCACTGTCATGAACAAATACATCGAGTCAATTGCATCATCCACCGCAAGGAAAGTTGGCTCCCTATGCCAAGCCAGGAAATTTTTCTCCCCGGAATCGATCCTCTAAATCTATAAATTGACCATTCGCCCTTGCATGGAGTATTGCTGCCATATATAGTCTGGAGCCCCTGCTGTTTGCCTCAGGGTTCTTGATAAGATCCAGAGACGGATATGCAATGTAATTGGCCCCGATCTGTCATCTCGTCTGCAGTCTCTCTCTCACCAACGCGACGTTGCCTCGCTCTGTCTTTTTTATAAATACTTTCACGGTAAATTGCTCTGAGGAGCTGCTTTCGCTGGTTCCTAGGCCTCATTAATTTAAACGTCCCACGAAGCTCGCATCCCGTTCCCACCCCTTCACCGTTGAAACTGTTAGATGTAGACGTCTCTTCTACTCCAATAGCTTCATGTCTCGCACATCTTGCCTGTGGAACTCCCTTCCTTATTCCTGTTTCCCTGACAAATACAATCTCCAACTATTTAAGTGTAACATCAATCGACATCTCCAGCCGCCTTGATCTATCCTCTTCCTTGCTTAAAAAAAAATATCCCTTGCCGACCATAGCAGCTGGTGAGCCAAAGAGAAACAAAGGGTCACGCCATAACTCTAAAGACATCTGAAAGATTGTGTGTTCATCTCAAGTCTGGCGAACAAAGAGACATCTGTCATGAAAAGAAGTTACATATACAACAGTTATATGTTAATACTCAACTGGAAAGAAACGGACACACAAACCAAGTAACAGGCAATGTAAATACGAACAAATCCACAGACGCGGATGTCGGATATATATAGTAAAGTAAAGAAAAAAAATCAAATTTTTCTTCACTTGTTTATGCAATTTGTTTTCCCTCTCCCCTGAGAGAAAAAATTCAAGTACTCAGACTATATTAGTAAAAAAACTTTTTTTTACAGTTATTTTCAACCAGAGCTGAAAAATAGTACGGAAAGGATTTACATTCTTTCCGCCCTTCTTATACAAGAAAAATTATCTAAATTCCGTTTTCTTCTCTCTCTGAAAACACGTTTTTGAAGTCATTATGGAGAACTTTAAAGCAATTGTTGTTTAGATGATGAAAGCACAATTTGGGCAACAACAGAAGGCTGAAGCACGGCAACAAATGTTGGTAGAAAAATTGCTTCTACAACAAAAAGAACAGGAAGAAAAACAAAAAGAACGGGAAGAAAAATTTGGAAATCTATGGAGACGTTTAATTATTTTCGTGAAGAAGATAAAACATTTGAAGCTTTCTGTAGAAGATATGAAGATCTTTTTGCGTCCATTGTTAATAAGCACCGTGACGATTTCGTTTGGCTGAACTGACAGCTGATGATTTCAAATGTTTAATATTTGCCCAAGGTTTAGTCTCTGCAAAAAATTTGGAGATTAGACGGAGAGTTCTATCAAGACTAGAATGCAAACCAGGTCTCACCTTACAAAAACGAGCGGAAGATTGCCAGTGAGTAATCAGTGTTAAAAGCGATTCCAAAAACATCGAGGAATCAGCAATATCGTATGCCAGGAGAATTAAGTACAAGCCAAAAAAATTAAAGAAAGCAAAGAGTACGCCCATTCACAGCTTAAAAATCGATGAACATATGAAAAACAAAAATTCCCCCTAGTCCATGTGGACATTGTGGTGGACAAGATTGGGTGGCAGACTGTTTTTACTGAAACAACACATGTAATAATTGAAAATTTGTCCACAAAGGGTCGCACTGGAGAAACAAAAGGAACAGCAGAAACAGAGTCAGACAAACTATATCAAATAAAAAAGTAGATAAGAATCGACGAAAATACGTTGTAGTTAACATTTTAAGCAAAACAGTTAAGTTGCAACTAGATTCTGGCTCGGGTCTCTCAATTATTAATCTTCATACTAAAATAAACCAACAATGAAAAACGCAAACAAAACAGCATGTGCAGTAACTGGTGACAAAATCAAATTTGAAGGTGAACTAACGATACCTGTAATATTGAATGGCATTAAAAAAAGAAAGTTTTTGTCCATTAACATTCTGATAATTTATTTGGAACAGATTGGATGGAATGGTTTAAGTTGTGGGATCAACCAATCAATAATTCTGATTGTTTGTGCCAATTTCTGTGGAGCCTGCCCAAATAATGACATACAGAACCCCATATAACTATGTCGGTGATCATTGTGAATTCAAACTATTTCCTACATTGCCTCTGAGTCCTTGGTCCATTCTGCCTGCAGCTAATAATCATTTCTGCCACTCAATCAATTCAACAAAGCAAAGAAGTTGTCGACAAAAAGAAAAACAAAATCTGGTGATGACAGCTTAAAATTGTTGGCTGGCTGGCCCTTCACCCAGCAATGTCGAAGTCAATTTTTGCTTAATTTCAACAGTTTCCCTCAATACTGAATTAAAAAAAAAAAAAAATCATGGTTTATAATGTTCCAGTTCAGGTATACTATTTCTTTTCTTTTTTTATGCCCAGAAAAAAATTTTATAATCATTTTCACCAACCAATTTCACTCAGAAATGAAAGAGCATTCTTTGCTTTCAGGAAATACTTAGTTTCATGGGATGCAGATCAAAAGTTTCCTTGATATTTTGTTCAGATGCTGACATAAGTTAATTTTGAATTTTTTTTTCAGGGCAAATAGGCTGTAGTGTAACAAAATAACTTTTCATGTTTGTGATGATTTTTACTTGGGATAGAAATGTTTTATCAAGCAGTTATGTAGGGGGCTACAGCTGCCCTCAAAAATCTGTGCAGTACCTGTATTGTAATTTATTTATATTATTTATAATTTATACAGATAGTATCAACAAATTTTTGGTATAATCTACAGTAATAAAAAAACAAATTAAAAGAAAACGGAATACTGAAATTTTTTTATTTTGATATAATAATTACGAGCTACTACATAAGCTGGTTCACGTGTAAAAAAAAAAAAAAAAACGTTACGTCATTTATGTCCTTCCGTATGATCACTCGAATCTCACGTTACTTGTCGATATGTGATGATAGACATCACTCATTGCCTGTCAATAGCGAACGATGTCAAGTAGCCTCCCTTTATTTTAAACCACAATTTTCTTCGAAGTAAAAGTTTTTTTGAAAATATATTAATGTTTAAATATGATAATTCTCGTTAAAATTTTTTTTTGAAAAACCTATAATTGATTTTTGAAAGAAATTTAAAATCGAATTTTAACTTAGTTTAAAAAAATTTAAAAAAATGGCTGATATCGATTTTTTTTTAGTAATTTCGCTGACAAAAAAAAAAACGAGATTTGTAACTAAAATTTCGGACATGCTAAGAATGAGTAAAAAAAATTAAAAAATAATCAAAAAATACTTTGATATTTTTTCTTAATAATGATATATATATATTTATGCAGAAAAAATTTTTTTTCGTCAAATTTAAGGTCTTTCTTGTCGAGCTATACTGTTTTTGCTTCGTGGGGGTACCTATTTTAACACGTTTTAATTTTTGGTTGAAAATCTTTTTTTTATAGTTCAGAGGCCACCTAAAATAAAAACATTCAAGTTAAAAATAAAATGATTAGTATGACGGAGGTACATACATAATAATATTATGTATGTACCTCCGTCATACTTCAATTATTTAATTTTTTGTTTAAACTTAAGAACCTAGAAATGCAATGCAAATTTCATAAGGCTTCTTAAAAACTTTAAGCTAAATAAAATATCAAATAATTGCTGAAAATATTAATTTGTAAAAATTACTAGGTAGTTAAAAAAATAAAAAAATGTTCACTTAATTTTCGTACGGTAAATGTCATTTCTGGTCATCCATAAGAACTGTCATCACCTTAAGACTAAGTGCTTCTCGATAAATCAATAAAGAAGAGGAACTCATCGTTAAGAAATGATTGTTTTTTTTTTATGCCATAAGTTAACATTTATTTCAAATCAAATTAATTTAACTTTCATTTTTCTAATTTAATCAAATAACGTGTCACAAATCTATAATTTAATTTTCAAAGAATTTAAAACCTTTTATGTTTACAAATTTCTTAAAAATTAACAAAATGGAAGCTTTTAAGAAAATTAAAAAAAAAAAAAAAAAAATCGAGCAATTATTTGAGATTCCAGTCTATATAATTTCAATCCGAAATACACCAGGATATTTTACTTACTGGAAATAAGAAATTTAATCATTTAGCTTTTAATTAAAACCCGAATAAAATCTTCAAGAATGCTTTTTCATTTTTAAAATTTAGTTATTGAAAATTCAGTGGAGGTGCCTAGGAAAAAAATGTTTTAAAATTTGAAACAAATAATGAAGGAATTTGGGAATAGTTTTTTCTTTAACACAGAGTTTAGTAGTAACAATATTTTATTATTATTAATTTCTTTTTAAATGAATATTAAATAAAGATCAGTATAAAATCCAACCGTTTCTTTCTTTTTAAATGAAACTTTAAAAAGTTTTGTCAATGTCCTGTATGGTCGTCCATACTTTCACAATCGGAACGTTTTTACACACATTCAAAAAAGAAAAAGAAAAAACAGCATTAGGATTTGTAAGCTTTTCAATTTTCGCTTAAATACGAAGTTTGGAAGAATATTCGAAACTTCATAAATTATTATAATTAAAAAAAAAAATGAAAACAAGTTTTGCAAAGATTCATTATTCACGAAAATCTTTTCGTTTTCCCTCTGAATGTCTTTTTTACTCACAAAAAAAGGAAAAGAAAAAAAGCTTAACTAATCTTGATTTTCTAAAAATAATTTCAAAAATAAATTAATTCATTCTTGGGTAAATTTTCATTTTTACAGCCGAGCGCTAAATTCACTGCTGAATGGGTTTATTTACTTCCTTTCCTTGCAGAAATTAGTACCCGCTTCCGTTAAACGATTTTTTTTTAATGCACTTAATTTAAGAAGAAAGTTAACTTTCATTCAAATATATGTAAACATCGACAAATAAAAGAACAACAAAGACATTTTTTTTATATGAAGAATGAAAAGAAAAATTAAATCGTTAACCCCAAAAAGATTTTTAGGGCAATTGAAGCAATTATTTAATTTTTATGTTTTTTATTTTTTAATTTGTTCCCTTCTTCTTTAGGGTTAGGTGTTAAGTTTAGGGGAGGGGGTTTCTTTCTGTGTAGAAAAAGGGGACAAATGAAAAAATAGAATGAACCCATTTAACAAGTTTGTGCATTAATTTTTAGCGGGTACTAATTTCTGCAAGGAAAGGAAGTAAATAGGCCCATTCAGCAGTGAAGTTAGCGCTCGGCTGTTAAAATGAAAATTTACCGATTCGTGAAGGTTTTTATCAAAATCCAACAATTATTTGATTTTTGCAAGAATTTCAAAATCAATGATTTTTTTTACCGGTACAAAAGGCGCGAAAATGTCAATTACCAATTCTACCGTTGCCGAATAAATAAAAAAAAAAGATTTTTAAGACAAATCTTTAACGTGTTAGAAAGAAATAAAAAAATAATTTAAAAAAATAATAAAAACAAAAAAAATCATTTGATCATTCCTCTTCTTAATAATAAACCTTTTGACGATAAAACGGTGCTATACCATCCATTTAGGAGTCGTTTTCGACGACGATTATTTACCACCTGTTGAAAGTAGGAAATATGTTTAGGGTGAATTGATTATGTATTTAAAAATCATTTTTTACCACTGAAACCGAATAAGATATTTTTTTTAATAATATGGAGATAACAAAAACAATTTAAGAAACTTTGTCTCTAAATATGAATTCGGTTAAAAAAAAAAACAAGAGAAAATAAAAGCAGGAATTCTAGTTGTATTGATGAAAACATTTCGATTATTTGAAAATCGATATGAAAATTCTGACTTACATTTGACTTCGTTTCGATTTCACTTGAGTGAAATTTGTTTTTCTTCAAATTTGGGAGACCAAAAAAAAAAAAAAATAACATCTTTTCCATCGTGTTGTTTCTCGTGAAGTGAGCGGGAAAGGGCCGTGACGTCATAGGAGTTTAAGGCATTTCATTGGACGAGAATAATGACACCACTGGACTGGAAGGGGTTTCCTTCGATAACAAGGGAGTGAAAGTATGGAGGCGGTAAGTGAAGGGGAGGAAGGAAGAATAAAAAAGAGAAGAAAGGGTTTAATGAAAGAAAGAGAGAGAGTGAGAGAGAGGGGGGGTTCCTTTTCTTTTAAATAAATAAATAGACTTCAATGATGATAAATATTGAAATCGAATTTAACCCATTAAATATCATATGTAAATGAAACGAAAATATCGAGTAAAGTGTGAATTTATATAATAAAAGTTTATTTACCTCCTCTTATTCACTAAAAAAAAGAGCATGCCATTATGAAAAAGGCTCCAAACTTGATGAACTTTTCTCATCATAATGTTATTGAAAGAGGAAGGTATTTTTAATTATTTAAAAAATTTTTTTACTGCTTTCTAACTCGTTCGAAATTTTTGTTTAAATTTTCACAAATGAATTAATTTATTTTTTTCAATTATTATTTTTTGAAAATTTTGGTAAAAAAAAAATTTGCATCTGTTACCACCCACTTACTTAATTTCAAGAAATTTTTAGAAATTAAAATCGTCGATTATGTTTTTTATTAGTTAAAAGCAAGAATGTAAATCATCAATTTTTTGTTTCAAACTCTTACTAAATTCCCTAAAATCTGCTCTAAATGGTAAAATGAAAACTGCAATAAAACTATCTAATTATTTAATTAGATAAGCTTTCAGTTGCTTTTATAAATAATATATACTAAGTAAGTATATTATAGTCTGAAGAAAAACGATGAGTAATGAATTTTTACAAAAATTCTTTGCATTTATTTAATTAAAATAATTTATAAAGTTTGAATAATGTTTTAAAAATTCTTCCAAACGTCGTCAGATTTAGGTTATTAAGTTATAAAGTGAAGACTATATTTACTAAATGAAAATTGAAAATCTTGATATAAATCATCATGCCAAAACTTTTTAAAATAATGAAAATTTTTTGTGTGTGTGTCGAAATGTATCTTTTTTTTAAGCATGGTGTAGAGGAACGTGGGGGTGAAGATGTGAAGAGATATCTCTGGGTTAAGATTTCCTGCTAGCCGGTCCAGCTACATAGGAATGGTGGACTATAATTAAGTCCAAAGAAGACAAAGAAAACAAGCAAGACCGATATACATGGGTAAACAAATATATATTATGGGTAAACAAATATATTAATACACGAAGACATGAAAAGTTACATAGTGTTTGTATGGAGAAGTTATGTGTGTGTGTTGTGTTGAGTGTCCGTACGTACGTGTATTGTCCTTAGCGTGTTCCCAGAATATGGGAAACGCTGTATCTGTGAGATGTCAAATATTGGCCTAAGTGAAAAAGAGAAAGTTTTACCTCCCCTCAGCGCGAGGTTGCGGCCCAAGGCCTGAGTCGAAAAAAAAGATTTTACCTCATTTCCACGCGAGATGGCCGCTCAAGGCCTAAGTCGGAAAGAAAGAGAGAAAGAGAGAGAGAGAGAGAGAGAGAGAGAGAGAGAGAGAGAGAGAGAGAGAGAAGGAGAAGGGTCAGCCAGTATTTATACTCGTGGGAGAGAGACCCCTGTTGAAGGATTAAGGAAACTGAGGAGAAGCTAACTCCGACAATGGTTTTAGCATCCCAATACCACTTTCTTATCAATGTTGAATTTTGTACAAATCTGTGCAAAAAGTGGATGAGAGAGTTTACCCAGCTTCGTACATATTTTCAGGAAATCTCAACATTTAATTGGTCATTAAACACACAAGTGGGCGTTGTAATCCACCCACATACAAGTCATTTCCAGTGTGTGACCAAGTCAAGTTCTCCCGCTCTTTTTCCATGATCCTACCACGTGATTACATTAATTATAAATACCAGACACAAGTTCGTTCTCTCTCTCTCTCTTCTCTTTTTTCTTTCTTCATTCGCCTATGAAAATGTAACCTTAAAGGATTCGCGTCTTGACCATGTGCGGTCAGGCCCTTATGGAGACATATTCACACACGTACACATGCACGTACGTACGACATTTTCCAAACTACATTACAAACATACGAAACATTTCCAAACCTACAACAAGAACTTTTCTCTTTAAAAATACTCTGATCAAGCTTTCGCAGACATCTTTAGAAAACAAAATTGTAATCTTCTGCATATAAAAAAGATATATGTTGCACCAACTATCTGAATTTATTGGTTATCCCTTTTGCCGTACTACATAACATAATTATAATTAATGTAACCACGTGACAGGCTCCTGGAAAAAGAGCGGGAAAACTTGACTTGGTCACGCGTTGGCAAAAGACTCGTACGTGTTGTTCTCTCTCTTGATTTCTCTCGCTACAAAATGTAGTTGTAAAGAAAGGATTCGCGTCTTGACCATGCGCGGTCAGACGCTATGAAAAAAAAAACACGCACACATACACGTACGTACGAAATTATCCAAACATTACAAACATACGGAAGTTTTCAAACTTCACTTCAAACTACAAATATTCAACTACAAGCAGTGGAAATTTAATTACAAGCATTACAGGACATTCAAATCTTCTAAAGCTAAAAGTTTATTCAGTATTTTCTCAGCTTTATAATTCTTTCAACTCTCTAACGGAACATTTTGAGCAACAAGATCATTCAACTTTTGTGAGCTCGGATAAAATATTTCAATTTCATTAGTAAAAACTTTAATTCAGTCAAAGAGACATAACACCGACAAAAATAGTAACCCCTATGAGCTTTAGTCTAAGAAGGCGAAACGAGTGACTTTCCTGAAGTGATAGCATCAGCCATGCTGATGAAAGGCAGAGATGGATATCCCCGATGATTCATGGAGGGAAATGCCATCTTTTGCTTCAGTTTACGACGGTCTTGATATCGTTTTGGACACCAGCTTCCATTTTGACCTTGTCGAATTGATCGGCTTTACTATCGAGGCAGGAGTAAATGGATAGTGTTATCAGGGAAATCGTTAATGAAGATTAAAAAGAGCATAGAAACAAGGGTGGAGTCCTGGGATACACCCGCCTTAGGTAAAAAAAGATGTAGGTGAGTGAGTGGTCGTTCAGGACGACAGGATTATCTCAAAAGTGTTTCCGGAGATACTTTAATTTTTCATCTTGTGGAGTAGTCCTGAATGCCAGACCCTGTCAAATGATTTCGACATGTCTAATGCTACAGCCCCGGCTTCACCGTGATAGACTCTTTCCGCAATTATCGTTAGGACATCAGCAGTTGACCTGGAAAAACGAGATCCATATCGCTTGTTTGAGAAAAGGTCTTGGGGTGAGAGTTTGTTGCGGGTAGTTGCTGAGTGAAAATGTATCAGAAGGTAAATTTATGTAAGGCAAAGATTATGCGGGCTTATAATGCATTTATCCGACAACACGTAGATCAAACAAAGAATATAAGGACAATTTGCATTGCAAGAAATTACTAAAAACACAGTGGTTAGAGATTCAACAATAAAGAGATTTTTTATATATACAATAGATATATATGCAAGGATAACAGAATGTTTGTTGATTGTGGCAATTGAGACAAGGTTATGAAGAATGTCCATGCAGAAATTTGCTCAATAAAAGTTAATGGTTTTGATTTGTTAGAAAAATTAAAATAACTTGTTTTCTGCAAGGAAATATCTGAAATGTGTTCGTTCAAATACTAGCGTGTATGCGTGTGTTACTTGTTAGTTAGAATTTAAGTTGTGAAGAGTTGTCTGCCTTTAACTGATAGGCTAAATTGATGAATTGTACAATTACTGTTTGTGTAATGAAAACGTTCACTTCTTAAGTCAATTGTAATTTGATTACCACGCGGACAATGGTCGATTGAGGGCTGTTTGTTGAGAATTTTGAAGTGATGTTGAGTCAGTGAATTGACACGTGTAGATTTTGGTAGCATCTCACGAAACTCAATGACTGACTGACTTGAATTGAGTCATGCGGTAGTTTATATAGACTTTGGTGTTTAAAAATCGGCTCCCAGGGTGCTCAGCGGGAAAGAGGATCTGTTTCGACTTTGCTACAGTTTATTGTTTCTTAACCAATAGAAGATTGAATTTGCAGAAACGAAGTGGTGATTGGTTAAGGCTTTTTTTAGGGAAGAATACATCTTTCCGAAAGGGGTGGAAGGCTAATGTGGAAGATTCCACAAGATGATGAACCAATTCAGCATTGATTAGGACCTCTAGGAGTTTCCCAAAAGGGGAAGAAGGCTAATAGGCCGATAGTTAAATGGGTCGAATGGTTCACTAGAGTTCTTAAAAACTAGAACAACAGACGATTACTTCTAGCAGGCAGGAGGTAGAGACATTTATTATACAGTCTAAAGAGAACGGCAGCTAGTTCCGGGGCACACTTCTTAATGACTCTTACAGAGATGCCATCGGGCCCTCATGCTTTCTGGGATCCAGGTTAGAGATGATGTGAAGGTTTTTTTAAATGGTCAGGAATGACGAAAGGTCAGTGATTTTCATTTAATCTTGATAAGACTTTGCTGCACGATTAAACATATTTTTAAGTTGGAGAATCCGACTGGCACTTCACGGTGAATAAATATATATTCCGGTTTCATCTGTTTAACATGCGCTGCAATTCAGGCAGGACATATGCGCATGTGTGTGTCTTCAGCGGTTATACGAAATTCTGTAAGCCGAGGAATTAAGTTGAATTAAGGACCAGCACTTTCTTTCAGGGCATTTGGCAGCAAAATGGCCGACCTGGTTACATACCCAGCACCGCATTACCCTTTAACCGGTTCACCCTCCGCCTTACTTTGGTCCTTTGATGTTCCCCTGGTTCTATTTTCCGGGGGCGGGTTCTTGTAACGGAGGGATCCGGTGGTTCTCTCTTTATCTCACACCACCTCGCCTTATGTTCCCGATAACCGCACCTTGTTAGATCGTCTACTGTCCTATGACCTTCATGACGACAGGTCCGACATTTTGGCCTCAACCGGCCTGGTGTGGGTTTGCAAAACCCATTCACCAACATCCGCGTCCTTCTATTGAGAACCTCTTCCCATTCCTCCGATTCGACCTCCTCCTGCCTGTCTACCTCCCGATACAGTCCATGTACTTGTATTCTCTTTTTGGCCATTTCCCAAATCCCTTGGCTCTCTCTAGACAGGGCCACCGCCGCCGATAATTTTAAGGGTCCCTCATTAAGGACATCGGGGCGTATGCGCTCCTCACTGAGCCCCCCCCCCCACGTACAAATCAGCCAATTGGGCCTGCAATACAGCATTGGCCGTCACGTCCTCTGCGAAAGCCAAACTAGCCAATTCTTCTACCCATGGCCCCAAATCTTCGGGGCTCTCATCCTTTAACTCCTTCAAAAGGGTCCTCATGGCCTCTATCGCCGTCCCTTCGTCGGCAAACTCTTCTGTGACCAGTCCTTCCAACTTCTCCCAAGTCAGGTGGGGGTTCCCTAATAAGAGTTGACCAATGAATTCTGATACCTCCCCTGTCGCGGCATTTCCTGCCACATACACAGTCTCGGTCAGAGAGACCATAAATGATTTTAGTCTTATCGATTGACAAGAGCCGATCTTTTATTTCTTTCGGCCCCCCCACCTACCAAAGGCTGGAGCGTGGAGACCTTCCAATATCCCCTTCAGTACTCTATGACCCGTGGCCACTCATACTAAAGAAATCCTCTCAAATCGAGAGAAATCGGAAAATAAAATCATCTTGGCGAGACGCATCAACAAAAATCGAGAAATTTCAGGGGAAAACCAAAAAGCGTCCTACCTGTTCCTGGGTCGTTGTCTATTTATCGAGAGATTAAAGAAAAAAAAATTACAGAGTGTATTATTAGAACCGTATGGTCAAAATGACCAAAGTCTGTTGGTTCTCCCTCCTTTCTTGTCTTTCTCCATTCTGTTGACTGTATTCTTGGGTTGGTTGTAGTCAACCCAGGGTGAATCCGATGGTCACCGGCACCAAATGTAACACCTTCGCCGTGGTCAGTCCGGGGTGAATCCTGTTTTGATCAATGGAGTGATCTCTTCGATCCTGACTTGCCCTACCCCACGTTGTGATTGATTGATTATAAGGAGGCCAAGATCGATTCGTCGCAGGTGTTGGGCAGGTCCAGGTCGAGCGAAGTCGTACAGTAAAATTGGAGAAAAAAAACAGCACTCGAAATATATTAAAAATATTTCCTATTTCTATATCGAATACTGCGTACAGTTTGGTTTGTTAGGGTCTAGATGTTAGCATACAAGAGTTTATAGACCCAACCCATTCCAAAATTGGACGCAGCACTTGGGTAAGCTGGTAAGATTTGGCTTGCGGAGATAGCGAAATTTGTTTTAATGATTTGGTAAATTTGGCTCATGGCTGAAGTCGGAGGTTCTTGTATTCGGCAGGAGTCGTGGAATCTCTCAGCGACCTCCGCCACTTCTCTTCTGTATCTTCACAGCTCTCAACTGTTAACTCTCTGAATTCGCTTCGCGCATTCGTATTTATGGACTTCAACTAGAAACCGGTGCGGGGCAAGATGTAGCTTGGGTTTCAGTGAATCCCCTGATTTTCAACAAGAGTCCATTTTTGTCTGCCAAAAGAAAACTGGTGTCGGGGTGAGATGTAACTGGTTTTTCATTCACCTGTCATTTCCATTGTTTTTCGTCCTGAGAAATGAAATTACTTCATAATTTTGGCTAATCCCCCTTTTAACATGGGAGATGGGTGCCGGCATCGCTCCGCCTGGTTACTTCTACTTTCTCTGATTATCATCTCCCACCAGTGCTCTCCAGTGGGCGTGGGTAGCTCCTCCAACCTTCTTAATGCTTCGTCTGTGCCTGCTACCATTCAGTGGGTACAGACAACTCCTACTCCTTCCTTGATCGCTCTTCTGCGCCTGTCACCTTTCGGTCGAATACTAATTAAAAAAAATTTTCAACTCACATTATGGTGACAATTCATTTGGCCGAAGGTTACCATATCCACAGGTGTTCAGCTTATTCATTTCAATCCTGACATCTCTGCAGAAAGATTTTATTTGTAACTGGCATTTAATCCAATTCTTCTCATGTCGATTTCACAGGCGTTGTCTGTCGAATACTGTGAACACTTGGTCCGTCGTACAAACCAAGCATTGCACTCAGCCAGTCACCTGGTCCTTTTTTTTTTTTTAAATAGATTCTCTGAGAATCAATTGTTATCAGTCTATCGTTCTTGATATTCATTATACCTTTCCATGGTAGTTTATTCATGATTATCTCGTTTACGTTGATATTCCTAGCATGTATTATTAATTACCAGCAATACACACACACACACACACACATAAATATATATATAGAGAGAGATAGAGATAGAGATGAATATATATATATATATATATATATATATATATATATATATATATATATATATATATATATATTTAAACACGTTGTATTAAACACCAAAGACAACTTAGTCCTGCTGATTTTCTTTTGTATTTTCTCATAT
>OZ038517.1:3051731-3114231 GCA_964036315.1 Acanthosepion esculentum | reverse complement strand
ATAAAAACATTTCCTTTCGAAATTACTATTTCTTTTACAAAACTAAGTTTCAGTAGTAGTAGTAGTAGTAGTAAACGTATTATTAGTTGTAGTCGTAGTAGTCGTAGTAGTCATAGTAGTCGTAGTAGTCGTAGTAGTCATAGTAGTCGTAGTAGTCATAGTAGTCATAGTAGTCGTAGTAGTCATAGTAGTCGTAGTAGTCATAGTAGTCATAGTAATCGTAGTAGTCGTAGTAGTCGTAGTAGTCGTATTATTATTAGTAGTAGTATTTGTTTCGATTTTTTGTGGCCATAAAGGTTTGTACAAATTTCAGAAAAAACATGTGAAGGTTTTTTTTAAAGACCCTTTCCCCCTCACATTCTCGGCGTTTCTTTCTTTTTTTCTTTCTTTCCTTCACTTGATGACGTCACGAAAAAAATTCTCTTTCTTTCTTCGCTTCCAAAAAGGAATCATTTTTTTTTATATAATTTTAAGATTTAAAAAAAATAATTAGCGGTTAAGGGAAGTAACTGCTGAATTCTTTTCATTATTTTCCTTGGATTATTGCCCCTTCCCGCTATGTTTTCTTTAATTTTCATAAAATTACAAAACAAACGCATGAGATGTAGAGAGAGAGAGAGAGAGAGAGAGAGAGAGAGAGAGAGAGAGATAGATAGAGATAGATAGAGATAGATAGATAGAGAGAGAGATAGAGAGATAGATAGATAAAGAGATAGATAGAGAGAGAGGGAGAGAGGGAGAGAGATAGATAGTTAGATAGAGAGAGAGATAGAGACAGAGGGGGAGAGATAGATAGAGAGAGAGATAGATAGAGAGATAGATAGAGAGAGAGATAGATAGATATAGAGAGAGATAGATAGAGAGGGAGATAAATAGATAGATAGATAGATAGAGAGAGATAGATAGATAGAGAGATAGGGAGAGAGGGAGAGAGATAGGAAGAGAGGGAGAGAGATAGATAGATAGATAGATAGAGATAGAGAGAGAGATAGAGAGATAGATAGAGAGAGAGAGAGCGAGAGAGAGAGAGAGAGAGAGAGAGAGAGAGAGAGAGAGAGAGAGAGTTTTGCCGTGAGTAAATCCAAACCAAAATATCTGCGTTCTACCAATATTGAATCCTAGTTAAATAATCCTTGTCTTCGTTTGTCCTTTCTTCGCTCTTTTCCATTTGTCGCAGAAGAAGGCTTCGTCTTGAGATTCTTCCATTTCATTTCTGTGTCCAGTTTTGTCCAAAGAGGTCATTGCATTGAAATGCACTTCCTCACAAATATGGCGACTAGAATTCCTTTCAGCAGTTCTTAATATTTGACAAGGATAGGTAATCGACTGTGAAATGTCTGACCAAGAAAGTTTTAGGTGTGGATTTTACAAGTAAATGATTTCATGTAAGTCTGTAATAGATGTTGACGTTTCAGCCAGATTGGTTTAAGACTTTATCAGATGGGAATCTTCCATACAACATGGAATGATCGACTGGCTGAGTCAGAGCGGGTGGCGGTCTGATGAGCCTCGAGCACGGCAGACGACTGAGCGGGAAGTCACCTTGGGATCCCCGCAAGCTTCTCATAACTTGTCCCACTTGGTGTCTCGATTCTCTTTTCTCCATTGTATCTGCTTTTCACACAGTTGATATTTCACCTGGCGACAGACGCACAAGTCTCGGACAACGGAAACCGAGCCAGGCAATCGCTAAAAATCCAATTACCGTCAATTAAATTAAATAACATCGTCTTTTAGATCATTTTTAAATTATTATTAAGAGAAAAGAAATAAGATTGTCTGCTAGTGGCGTATTTGCCATTGGTGACGGACATTTGTGTTCAGTGACAAGTAAGAATTAACTCCCTTGCTTTTTTTACAGAGTATCCTCCCTTAAAATCAAAGAAGTTATCTCCCTTAGTTTCGTTTTCCACTTCTTACCTTTCGATTACACTGATTTTTCCCACACATTTTTAAGTCTCTTGACAGAAGTAAAAGAAACACAAAACTGTTGGTGGCTAAATACAGGATTTATGCAAATGATTTGCATCCATTCAACAAATTTGCCTTCATTTATTGGCAATGAAATTATTATACACTCATTTAGAACCATCACTGGATCCCTGGGTAACATGGTGATAGGTGTGTATACGTATTAGTGAAATGTGTTCTAAAATTAAATTAAATTACTTGTTGTAAGATTATATTACTTCCACATTTTTGATAGAATTTCAAAACAGTAAGTGTTTGACAGAGTTTGTAGGTATGCAGTCAGGCATAGAATGGGCTACAAATATTGATGACATGGATGAACTCTCCAACCCTCAATGAGTCACCATGATTTGAACGTCTATTAGGTTTCCAGTTCACTGTTGACTTCAAATGGAACTTATATATACAATCAATTGATAAAGATTTTGAAAAACGATCGGCTCAGTCCATCGATCCAGGGAATATCGGACTCCTTCTGCCATGCTTGATCGTTACAAGAGTCAGGTTAGACCAAAATAAAGCATCATTGCTTTATTTGGGCTGACCCACCTTTTTCCAACCTTGACAGGGTTCAGAATAGTTTATGTGGCCTTGTGAGGGAAAAACCTATTTTCTACTCAACAGCCTCTACCACAGACGCAATGTTGCAAGGTTTTCGCTACTTTTCCGTTGGATGTTGTCTTGGATTCTATTGGTCTTTTGGCAAATCCTAATGTCGGTACTCCAACAATATATCACAGATTTAATGAACGATAAACAGTTTCCTACATTTTACTTTTTCTTCTCTTTATTTCAGTGTTAGGACACCGTAGTAGGATCATTTCTCGGAGGAATTGAAAAGATGACAGATGTCAACAGGTCAGTCAGTTACCAATCATCTCCGTGTAGTGACTTCTCCCTTTCTGCTGAAGTCACGGTATAGCAACAAAAGGAAAGGATCTTCAACACAACGATGTACTGACCGTTTCCATGTATTTTTCAGTCTGATATTAAAACTTAAACAAAGACAATCCATTACTGCCACGTTTTCATAATCACAGAGTTCAAACCGTCCCCCAACTCAGTCGAAGTTCTGACTTAAAATTGGGACACCATGCTATATATATATATATATATATATATATATATATATATATATATATAAAAGTGAACATAGAAGTCAACACTTAGAGGCGACAGTCTGTTTCATGCTAGATGCAATCGCCAGGCCACGAGTGCTGTTATTTTTCTCGGCCATTTATATATACTCACGCTCTATCTCTGATATTGAGCACTTTATCCCATAAATATAGCACATTTTAAGACTATATTTCTTCAATATATATGCTCCTGAAAATTTATTTCGGTTGAGCTGTCTGGGGAGGATGTGTGGGTTTGTAAACAACGACTATTACGGCTAATAATGCAAGACTCTTCGGTAAATCGAATCGAGTTCTCTCAGTCACTGTGTGTTTATCTAAATATAAATACGCTTAAATTCACCTTCTTCTCTGCCGTGCGCCAACAGTTTCAGGGTAAAATTTCCGACTGACGCGAATTCAGCCGGTTTTCGATTCTAGCCAGAGGCAACCGGACGTCTAGCCACACTGATGTGTTGTGATACAGCGAAACAGTCTGTCTGTGGATGACAATATATATATATATATATATATATATGAATGGGGAGAAAAAAACGTACATACACTCACAAATACTTACACGTACGTAAGTATATTTATTCCTCAGGTGTTATAAATAGAGTGCTCAATGTTATGAAACAGAGCTGTAAGTATTCTGAGCGTTTTCTATCGCATTCTTGTGACGGTGATTCAAAATTGTGTATACACACTTGTCTATTTAAAATATATAAGTAACTATTAATAATTTATATCGTTCAAATTCATAAGCTCTAAAGTCGAAGAATTAAAAAATAATAAATAAAAAATTCTTTAACTTTGAATTTTGTTTCGAAAGTAAACAATACATTAAGAGGGGAGGTAACTGTCTTTTTTCGCATAAAGTATCCAAGTTATGTCTACTAACGTGAAACATAAGGCAGATTAGATATTGTTGCACAGGGGTAAAGTGTCGTTGCCGACACTGTAGTTTCAACACAGGTCACCAGTGAGCAAACAAGGACGATTCCATTATTAAATAAGTAGATCACGTGATCGTAAAGTAAATGTATGAATAGGAATTAGCGTGGCGTCTAAGTGATCGCTGTTCTCTATAGTGACGAGGATGAAATTTGCTTGACAATCGCCTGGAATTTGCTTGGCGTTATTTTGCACAAAGCCACAATGTTGAAAAGTACGTGTAAGTTTTGTTACGTCTTTCATTGTCGTATTTGTTGTATTCCTGGCCTTCGTTCGTTGCGCCAATTTGCCTCTTGCTTTTAATAGGTGTTTCCAACCAGTGTCGTGGGAAAGCCAACATTCTGATGCCACACCCACTGAAGCAGTCCCTTCGGCATGGACAAAGGATAGCCCCCCACCAAAAGGACCCGATTATTATAAGGGAAATGAATTGTTACCAGTGCTTGAACTTATGGAAACGGTGAACCCGAGAACTATTTTCCTCGTAACTACAGATATTAAGACATGCAAATTAATTGGCATGAACAGAGAAAGTATGAAGGAAACCCTGGAAACCTTCAAAATTGGAGCGCAAGTGATGGCAAGAAGAAGCAACACAAATGTGGGACATCTTACTGGCCACAGAGGGCACAGCGGGGAGTCTGGCGGGGAGCATACTCTTAACTAAAGCAGCAAGGCTCCAGACCGAGTACTTAGGAAGCAGAAAGATCACTTTGCATGGAGTTCCACTCTACATATGAGAGGGTCACTTGGGATGTTTCTATTTCACATTTTGGCGGGGTGTCTGAAGTCTCGTCCGTAAAAAGCAAAAGAGGGATAGCAACGAGAGACATGGAAATCTGGGTAACTGTTACCGGAAACAATTTATGGAAATTCCGAATATGCTGAAGGCGGGGGTCGTACCATATATGTAGTGGTTGAAGGACGATGACCTCTTTGCTGGGCTTGTGGAGCCGTGGGGGGATCTTTCCAAAGCAAGCCCTGGAAAGAAAGCGGAAAAGCCATCTCAGCCACAAAAGTCGAAGAAAAATGAAGGGGTGTAGGCAAGTCGTAAAGTCGGCAAAGGTCAAGTCGATTGGACGGAAGTAACGAAAAAGGGGACGAAAATGGCAGCCACTTCCCCATCAGTCAGAGTGAAAAGAATGCAAAAGCGGCCAGCAGCAGCAGCAGCAGCAAAAAGTGAAGAAGAAGCCTAAACTAGAGCAGGAGAGTCGCAACATGAGGAGCGGCAAGAGATGGAAATGGATGCACTCCCCTTGGTCGCCATCCTTGAATAGAGTGAGGCGGGAAAAAGACGAAGGAGAGAAAAGCACGAAGAGAAACGAATTGAAAAAAGAAAGTAAGGCGGATAATGTTATGGAGAAACCAAAGTCCTAATCTTTTCCAGCTTCGCCAACAAACAAATTCAACAAAACATCACAAGGAGCCTTTCTTGTTCCCCTTTAAAAGCTCCGCTGTCCTCGCCCCACAGGACCCCTCCATCCATCACACCCTCTCCCAACACTCCTGCATCGGATAACAATTCCATTCCGTTCAACACCTTCCAACACCTGTTTTGCCCAACACCCTTTCCCCAGAAATGAAAAAAAAAAAAAAAAAAACATTATCCTGGAGGATAAAGTCCTCTCAGGTAGACAGGCAGGCACTGGGACGGGACCTTTCGTCACAAAAAAGAACATTTTAAAGCTACTATTTAAAATTTCCTCTGTAGACGGGAAGATCGTGGAAGAGCCTCGGAATGGTGGAGATGGGGACGACTAATTAAAAAGAAAAAATCAGAATTATTGTGCCGGTTGGCATTCCTACTCCGCGTTTTCACGGAGAGCTCGATTTTGGCGCGCAGTGTTAGGGACGCCTTCACTAGCTTTACCATCACTCCTCCCATTTCTTGGCGTCGGTTGTGAAGTTTCCTCAGCGAGTGTCGGTCGGCCTTGAAGGTCATTCCTCGATCCAGTGACCTTTCTCGGCATCAGAGACTATTGTATCATGAATTAGTGGAGGAGGTCGCGAAGGATCCTCTGTGTGACCAGGTCGGCTTGTCGTCATCGGAGTTGCGCTCTTTTTGGTCTTGGGCGCCAGCGGCGGATTATCTCAGCAACCCTGAGTTTTCGCTTAGCTGGCGATTCATTCGCAACGTGCTATCTCTCAATGACGTTCTCTTCAGATGGGGCGAGGCAGATTTTCCAGATTGTCATCGGCGTGACCTTGGTTTAGAGGAAACGGCTTCGCACGCCTTCTACCATTGTCCTCAGGTGAGCCACTTCTGGGATTATATTGGCGAGTTGACGACTCGTATCGCTTCCGATCAGCTCGTGTCCATTGATATTGCGTACGCGTGTGACAATGTGTAGCCCTCGCTCTCCGGTGTAAGACGGATGGTGCTTTTTTCATGTTCTTAGAATGGTGGTGTGGACGTCGTGAGAGGAGAGAATCCTGCGAGATGAACGTTATTCGCATCAGGATCTGGTTGTTTTCCTTAAGCATCAGCTTAGGATTAAAAATCAGTTCTGATCAAAACCATTTGATTTCGACAGATTTCAGCGAAAGGTGGGTGACTTAGGCGAGCCTGGTTCGTGTGGACCGGGTTAGCCTTGATTTTCTCTTTTAAGTCCCCTTGATGCAACGGGGCGGTTTCCTGTGAACCCTCCCCTGGTAAAGTTAGAAACTGTTATGTTTTCCTAGTTAATGTGAATAAGTGTTGTTCCTGGCCTGTTTCACGGCATTCACTTTTGTTATGGCCCATGTTGAGATTCCCAACCTCCTCAGTTTGTTTTTGTCCTCCATTGTTCATCTCGACAGGGTCAGACTTTGATTTTCCCATTCCGTCATTTATTTTTACCCTTCCCATACCATTAGTGAGTGTTCTTCTAGATTCTGTCTATCAGCAGAATACAGCGGCCACTCTTATTATTTTGAGGGGTGGGGACGGTTTCTACTAACATTGTTTTGTTTTAGTTTTATCTTTGGTTTACATTTTGAGTTTTTTTTCTGAGTCCATCTCCCCTTCCCCATCATTTCATGCTTCATAAAATTTTTATATATTTTTGTAAGAGACTTTATGAACATTATAAATTTTTACATCATGTGGTGTTTTGTAAGTCCTTCATGATAATGTGGCATTGTGGGATTGGGAGGTGATGGATAAGTTCTTGTGGTGACTGAGCATATTGTATTGAATGAATGGGTCGTGATTGTGCATAACTAGGACTAGGATAGTTACTGAGTACCAGACATTTCCCACTTCCCCTTCAACCCTGTGTCACAATTTTGTAGTTTTTTTTTACAAAATTAGTATTGTCTCTATACTAGAGTGCAATTTTGACGTTCATGTTTGATGTACTTCAGCCTAAGTTCGCCTGACGTGATTTTGGATTCTTTCTTTTACAAACTGTTAAGTTAATCGTTTTGATTTTTTGTTAAACTTTTGAATTTTTCAGTTTTCTTTTTTATTTGTGCGTACTTGTGTTCATTTGTTCACTTTTTCTTTCTTCAGTTTCTGTCCTTATTGTATTTTTTGACCCCCCTCCTCCTATTTTTCTTTTCTTTTTCGTATTTATTTTAATTGTTGTTTATTTTTAATTCTTACGTGCTTATTGCCTTTATTTTTCCACGTTCTTGAATTGATTTTATTTCGTTTGTTCACGACTTTATTTCGTTTTTCTTTTAATTATTCTTGTATAATCAAATATTATTTAAGGCAACCATTTATTTGTTTAAGCGTGGTGGTTTTGGACCACTATGGCCGAAAATTCGTAAACACCGGCGGTGCCAACTCAAAATACATCACCACCTAAAAAAACGGCCTGGTTGGAAAACAGGCCAAAGAATAAGGACTTTGCTGAGCAAAGATCAAGTACAAGAAATTTGTGCCAGGAAATGAGTTTCTCACGATTCCGGAGGGCCTGGATGCAGTCAACACAAGAATAATATCCCTTCGGAAATTAATTGGGGTCAGTAGGGATACCATGGAACAGCATCAATATTACACCAAATGTTTTAGCTCGGAGGTCTAATGCTATGTGGGACATCCTCCTAGCTACCGAACAGGATGCAAAGACAACTAGCCGGAAGTGTCCTTTCAACTACATCAACACGACTTCAAACGGAATACATGGGCAACCTGCGGACAAAAATTACAGTTCATGCCTGTAGATATATGTGAAAACCGTCTGGGGGCTTTCTTCTCGAAGTACGGACAAGCTGAGGAAGTGTCATCTATCATAAACAAGTCAGGGATCGCCACTGGAGATATAATGGTACAAGTAACATTAACCAGGCAAGCCTTTCGGAAAATTCCAAACATATTGACGTGCCAGGAAAAGCGGATGTTGGTGGTGATGGAGGGACGTAGACCATACTGTTGGATTTGCGGAGCCTTGGGACACATGTCCAAGGCATGCCCAGCAAAGAATTCAATATCTCCAATCCGCCCAACAACAACAACAACAACAGTAGTAGCAGTAGTAGTAGTAGCAGCTGCACCAAAAGAGAAGGCCCCCCCGATGGTGACTAGAAGGAAGGGAAGGGACGGAAAACAACACCCGCACCGTCTCCCCCAAAGCGGGATGCACAGTCTCCAGAACCTCAGCGACCGCTGCAGGAGCGACCAAAGATGGCACAGGAGAGGCCAAAGGAGCGCAAGCAGGAAAAGTAACTTCAGCAGCAGGGGGTTCAAAAACAAAAAAACAGCCCCCCAAAACAGCAGCAACAACAACAGCAACAATAACCAAAAACCAGCAGCAACAACAACCAGACACAATGGAGGAAATACCTCCATCTCGTGGCTCATCCTTAAAGAGAAGTAGGGAGGAAGAAGACGTTCCTTGTCAAAGACACTCCGGGCGAAGTATGGCGGACAGGCAGATGGAAAAACCAGGCCCCCGCCCGTCCGGGCTTTTCCCAAAGAAAGTTTTGCAGTCCAAAGAACAGGGAGCCTTCTATCCTCCATTTCCCGTGCTCCGCCACCTATCTCTCCACCTCCTCCCTCATTTCAATATCTACACCCCTCACGCTATCAATTCTCCCCCGTCCCATCCTGCGAAGGAGAAGAAGAAAAGGAAGAAACATTTCCCCAAACCAGATGTGATTTGTAAGGTGGATAAGGAGATAGAGAGGGGCTTGTTTGCTTATAAAAAGGCCCTGATCGGTCCACTGCTTAAATTGACCTCCGTTGACGGGAAGTCGGTGGAGGATACCCGTAATTTTCCTGGGGTATTAAGGACACGGGAGTGTACCTGAAGGTGTGGTATCACCTTGTCAAATATAAAGACCTATTTCCAGACATTCGAGTATTTGAGTTGGGTTCGCCCGACATTAAAAAAATATCTAAACTTTGTTCAGGGAGGGTCTCCTTATTACTCCATCCCTCGTTATATAAGGCAGTTAAAGTAACATATCCTATGGACCTCGGCAGTATTGTCCTAGATGGTCGGATAACGACAGAATTGGGCACATGGAGCCTAGGATAATCGATCGGGGTCCTTACCCCTGAAGATTTCCGCCCAGCATTTGAATAGGTTGACGAATTTATTTTTCTTGTTTCAGACCTAAAGAATGTCTATCAAAATAGTCAGCCCGAATGGGAACGGCCTGAAGGATCGGATTAAGACTACCCGCCTCATTCGTGACCTCTTGTCGTTTCAGAGTGGGGATGTAGCCGCGATCCAAGACACCCATTTGTTTGCAACGTCGATGCTGTGTACTGTCTAACGACTTTGTGTCGTCTATTGAGTAGACGGGGACCGACAGGCCAGAGGAATTTCTTTACTGGTGAAGCGTATCCTGGATGCGAGGGTGGACTTTGTTCATGCAGTTGCCGAGGGCCGGTTTATCGTGGCCGATATTGCCGCGAAAAATAGTTCGTTTCAGATCGTTGCGGTTTATGTGCCCAACGACCGGGAGGAGCGCGTCTCGTTTTTTCGGCAGTTGCGGCTGTTCCTGGTGGATTCAACGCGCCTAGTCTTAGCAGGGGACTAGAATTACGTTATGGACCCCAAGTTAGACAAGAAACGGGGTGCTAGAGGGAGGTTCGGCGATCGTAGCCTGGTTAATCATATCGGCGGGTTTGGTTTCGACGATAGATACCAGGTCGATCGCACAGACGGAGAGATGTGGACGTGGGCTCATAAGTGACCGTCTACCCGGGTGGCTAGCTACCCGGGATAGAATACTAGTCAGAAGAGCCAATATAGATTTGATAGATTGCCCCACATACCACTGGCTAGGCTACTCGGGCTACAAACTCTTTTGTGAGCGGGTAACGCTAGATCGTTAATGGATGGCTACTGGAAGTTCAATGTGTCTTTACTGGACAGGCGGGACTTCCAGTAAGAGCTAACTAGCTTAGTGCAGCGGGAACTAGTGGGGCGGTTATCGGGAATAGGTGCTGGGTGAGACTTATTGTTATGGTGAGATATGTAATCACCACCGGAACATTTGATATAAGGGACCGTGTCACCGGTCACCGGATATACATTAGGAGAGACTCCCTGGACTGAACACAACAACTACACTCTGTCTCTCTGTAAATGCGTTAAATAAACTTCTCTTCTTTATTCAAACCTACAGTACCTATTTATTCCTTTATTTCCTTTATGGAATACTATTTCTTGATTATCCCTATATTATCGCCACCTCAGGATATATCAATTGACGACTAAGATGAGATACGAACTCAGTAAATTCATTAAAAAAAAGCACGTGGTGTCCGAGGAAATTTTGGAAAAAATTTTTTTCTCACAAAGTTTACATCCAATTGAAGAAAAAACTTCATAGAAAGCGAAAGACTGATGTCTGCCGCCAATCTACGCAAGTAAAAAGAATTTTTTTATATTCTTATTGACGAGTTAAACTCCGTTTTTCTTTGAACTTATGAAAAGTTGACGTCATAACGTGTGTAGATTGTTTGAATTTTTTTTTTTCTTTCATGAGAAGTATTTTTCGTCTCGTGTTACAAATTCATTTTGAAAAGCGATTCGGATGTGTTTTTGTTTTGGTTAATACGATAAAAACCAACAACATGAACTGTATTGTGGTAGCTGTTTTTCTTTAATGAAGAAAATTAAAAAAAAAAGAAGTTTACGTGTATTTGAAAAAGACGAAAAGGATCTCTTGAAATTTGTAAAGTGTTGATATTTTGTACGGTGAATTTTTCTGAACATTTCTCAGTGCTGACAATTTTTCGTAACGAAATCTGTGAGGGTGAGCCTCTGGTTTTTGAACAAAATTTTTGTGTATACGTTAACTTGATATTTGTGCATATAAAAAAAAATGAAAAAATAATGACTTAACAAACAGGAACAAATAGCAGCGTTGACGAAAACGTTAACTGAGAGTTTGATCGCTCAGCAAAAAGCCCAAATTGACTTTCAGAAACAGATGTTAGTTCAGCAGGAGCGTTTTGAAACACTTGTCATACAACAAACTGCAGATAACCGACTATTTTGTGAAACTGTTTTGTCACAAAGATCTAACGATAGTACGTCTAGATTTTTTTCGGCAGAGGGTATAGCTAACTCACTAGCTGAGTTCAGATACGACCCAGAACGAGGTGACACTTTTCCCGCCTATTATCGTAGGTTCGAGACGATCTTTACAAAAAGATGTGAAAAATGGTCTGACGAAGAAAAAATCACACTCCTACTTCAGAAATTGGGTACGGAGGGAAATACAAAATTTACAAATTTGATTTTACCAAAGAAACCGGAAGATATTTCTTTTTCAGAAACTGTTGAAATTTTGTGCTCGATATTTAGTGAAAGAGACAGCCTTTTTCATACAAGATATAAGTGTTTAAAGATGCAAAAAGAAGAAACTGATGACATTGTCACATATGCGGGTAAAGTCAACGCCCAGTGTGAACTATTTAAATTAAAAGATCTATCGGTTGAGACGTTTAAGTGTTACATATTTGTCCAGGGACTGACAGCACCGAAGAACAAGGATTTGAGGTCAAGAACTTTATCAATTATGGAGCAAGATCCAGAAATGAACTTGCAAAAAGTGACAGAAGAATGTCAGAAGTTGATAAATGTGAAAAGGGACACCACTAGGATAGAGGGAAAAGTTACATCCCAGGTCCAAATAGTGAAACAAAAAACATTTTCCAAGAACGAAGGAAAAGGTTTTAAATGTTGGAGCTGTGCGGGTTCGGACTTAAGAAAAAATTGCCCTTTTAAAGACCAACCTTGTGCTAAATGTGGTTTAGTCGGACACCGAACCTCCCAGTGCCAAACTAAACAAAATAAACAAAGACAAAAATTTAAGTCTAAAGTAAATGTTGTGTTTTCAAAAGAAGAAGTGAGACAAGGAGGTGAACGAAAATTTGTCAATACCAAAATGAATGGTCACATAGTGAAACTACTTTTGGATACAGGTAGCGATATTTCGATTATCGACAAAGTGACCTGGAAGAGGATTGGGTGTCCAAAACTGGATAAAAACGTTTAGAATTGCCAAAGGAGTATCCGGCAAGAAATTAAAATTCAAGGGAGAGTTTAATTGCAGTGTATCCCTTGGATCGAAAACTTTTTCTTCAAAAGTGTCAGTTGTTCCAGGTATAAATTGTTGCCTCTTCGGAATTGATTGGATCGTTTTGTTCGATTTATGGGAGCTACCCATAAATTCATTTTGTAACAGTGTTAGTGTATCGGAAAAGAAAAATTCCAAACACAATGAGGATTTTCTTACTGTCTTAAAAAGTGAATTCCCCAGGGTTTTTTCTGAGGGGTTAGGTTTGTGCACTAAGACCGAAGTAAACTTTGAGCTAAAACAAAATGTGAAACCTGTTTTTAAACCAAAAAGAAATGTGCCTTTTTCTTCAAAAGAAGATATTGAAATTGAACTGCAAAGACTGCAGGAAAATGGCGTAGTTGAAAAAGTTGACTATTCTGTGTGGGCAAGCCCCACTGTCTATGTTAAAAAGAAAAATAAGAAGATTCGGGTATGTGCCGATTTTTCTACAGGCCTTAATGACTGTCTGATGGATCACAGTTATCCACTTCCATCCCCTGAAGACATTTTTACAAAGCTAAATGGAGGTAAAATTTTCTCCAAAATTGATTTATCTGAGGCTTACCTTCAGGTAAAAGTCAGTGAAGAATGTTCAAAGTATTTGTGTATTAATACCCATTTAGGACTCTTCAGACTCAAAAGGCTCCCTTTTGGTTTGAAAGTAGCTCCAGCGTTATTTCAGCAAATAATGGACACGATGCTTGCCGATTTAGGTTTTGCAATCGCATATTTGGATGACATTCTTGTAAAGAGTAAAAATGTGCAGGAACATAAGGAGCACATCAGAGCAGTTTTCCAAAGAATTGAGGAATTTGGCTTCAAATTGAGTGCCGAAAAATGTGAATTTTTCTTAAAACGGATTAAATATCTTGGTCAAATTATTGACAACCAAGGCAGAAGACCGGATCCTCAGAGAATAGAAGCCATTGAGAAGATGCCAGCGCCTAACAATGTTGCCCAGTTACAATCTTTTTGGGGTTTAGCACAATATTATGCTATTTATATCCCAAAAATGCACAAGTTGAGAGCACCATTGAACGAATTGTTAAAAAAAGGACAAAAGTGGATTTGGTCAAAAGAATGCCAAAGTGTATTTGAAGAGATTAAGAAATGCCTGCTATCAGATTTAGCACTGGCACACTTTGATCCACAGAAGGAATTGATTGTGGCGTCAGATGCAAGTGACTACGGTATAGGAGCAGTACTTCTCCATAGACTTGAAGATGGATCAACGAAGCCAATAGCTCATGAATCCAGATCACTTTTGCCTGCAGAAAGAAACTATTCTCACATTGAAAAAGAAAGTTTGGCAATCATTTATGCAATTAAAAAAATCCATAGATTTATTCATGGCAGGATTTTTACGTTGCAGACTGACCACAAGCCCTTGTTGACTATTTTGGGCTCTAAAAAAGGCATACCCACTCAAACTGCACACAGACTCCAACGATGGAGCATAATTCTGTTGAATTATAATTTTAAAATGCAGTACATTTCATCCAAAAATATCGGACATGCGGATGGACTATCCAGACTGATTTGAAAATGTTCAGAACCTTTAGAGGACACGGTGATAGCTGCATTGAGAGAGGAACAAGAACTCTCCGGACTGCTGTGCAACATGATTCGAGAGTTACCGGTGACTCTAGATGACATCAACAAGGCAGCAGAAACAGATGAATTCATTGTAAAAATGAAAAAAACAGGTGCAGTTAAATGAAAAGTCAAAGAAAGACTCAATAATTTCGCCATTTTCTATTTGCTCGCAGACTTTAACGTATGCGGACAGAGTCGTCATACCGACTACACTGCATAGGAGGATTCTAAAAGAATTCCATAGCGGTCATCCAGGCATGTCCAGAATGAAGGCCTTGATGCTCTGATATACGTATTGGCCTAGGATGGACCGGGACATCGAAAAAATTGTAAGAGAGTGTCAAGGGTGTCAGCTAGCAGCTAAGGCACCACCTGTACAAATACAACCGTGACCTAAGACGGATACAAACGTGGACTCGTTTACACATTGACTATGCAGGTCCTTTGAATGGACATTATTTCTTAGTGGTCGTCGACAGTTTCACAAAATGGCCGAAAGTGTTTAAGTGTAAACATCCGACATCGACGAGTACTATAGATGCACTAAGACTTCTCTTCAGTCGTTTTGGAGTGCCTAAAACTATTGTCAGCGACAACGGCACCCAATTTACCAGCAAAGAGTTTGAAGAATTCTGCAAGGCCCTATCCATTGAACATGTAACAACTGCAATATACCATCCAAGGTCGAACGGCCTCGCAGAGTGATTTGTTGACACGTTCAAAAGAGCCTTGAGGAAAAACCAAGGCATGGACACTGATGAGAAGAGTCTTGAAAACTTTTTATCTGTGTACAGGATCACTCCTAACCCAAACACTAATGCCGGTTTGTCACCAGCTGAATTAATGTTATCACGGAAAATCAGATCCGTATTTGACAGGATTTTACCAAGTGCAACCAAGACAACAGCAACGAGAGAAAATCTTTCGACAAGGTCCTACAAACCTGGTGACAAAATATTCTTCTTGAATTATAGGACTGGGAAAAGCTTTTGGGAAGAGGGGATTATTATGAGAAGACATGGACACATACTATATTCTGTAAGAAGGAGTAAATTTGACTGTCGTAGGCATATAAATCAGCTAAGACCTCGACACACTGATGACTACAAACAGGCAGAAGATAATGAACTGCCCTTTGAGGTATTGTATGACTTTTAATATTCCTCTACCCATAGCACAACCTACTCCAAGTCCGAGAGTACCGGTTTCACCACCAACTCCACCCCCTCAAACGGTGTTGAGGAGAAAAAGTACAAGGATGAAAAGAAAAGTTAACCGGCTGAGCCCCAGACCTAAAAACAAACGGTACTAAGCAAAATTCTCCAGGGAGAAATTGGCTTAGGGAGAGGTGTTATGGTGAGATATGTAATCACCACCGGAACATTTGATATAAGGGACCGTGTCACCGGTCACCGGATATACATTAGGAGAGACTCCCTGGACTGAACACAACAACTACACTCTGTCTCTCTGTAAATACGTTAAATAAACTTCTCTTCTTTATTCAAACCTACAGTACCTATTTATTCCTTTATTTCCTTTATGGAATACTATTTCTTGATTATCCCTATATTATCGCCACCTCAGGATATATCATTTATGCTTAGGATTAGGTCCTTCTTCATCGAGTTTAGCAAACCGCTCGCTCTAGACAAGGCTAACAAGGTGAAGGCTCTTAAGGATAGTTTTTTTTCCGGGCAGAGGCTGAAGGGTGTCTCCTAGAGATAGCCGTAGCTAGGGAGGCCCTGGGGCGTTTCACTAGCAAGAACTACATGGGTCCGGTAATAAGACATGTTAAGCAAGATGTCTTCTGAAGCTGTGGGCATGGGCGCAGAATTGCGCAAGGAAGAGATTAATCGAGGTTCCGATCGCTATATTTGAGAGGTCAAGACCCCGGAGGGGCGTACTCCAAAGTCGCCTGACGAAGTGTATAAGGCGTTTTGGCGACATTTCGAGAGCCGCTTTACCGGAGAGCCTGATCTCTCTAACGAGGAGTTTCGTAGCTATTTGGCTGACATTCCAGTGTTGGTTTGGATTTAGAAGACTATAGGCCCAAATCTCTGCTAAACATAGAGTTAAAGATTTTGGCCAAGATCATTTTGTTTGTTTTGATATTTTAGTTTTGTTTTCGGGTTCATCCCCTCCCCTCTCATTTTATATCATGTACACACACACACACACACACACACACACACACACACACACACACACACACACACACACAGAGACACACACACACACACACACACACACACAGAGAGAGAGAGAGAGAGAGAGAGAGAGAGAGAGAGAGAGCAGAAATACAGTTATGAAAAGACTGATATAAATCGACCTGAACAGATTTAGGTATGAACTGGTTTATCTAGCTACCTAGATAGTGAAATAGATGTGAGACGATTGTGATATAGATAGATATTGAAGAGACTGCGATAGATAGATAGATAGATAGATATTGAAGAGACTGCGATAGATAGATAGATATTGAAGAGACTGCGATAGATAGATAGATAGATAGATAGATAAAGAAAATACTAAGATAGCTAACGAAGAGACTGAGATAGATAGATAGCTAACGAAGAGACTGAGATAGATAGATAGATAGCTAACGAAGAGACTGAGATAGATAGATAGATAGATAGCTAACGAAGAGACTGAGATAGATAGATAGGTAGCTAACGAAGAGACTGAGATAGATAGATAGATAGATAGATAGCTAACGAAGAGACTGAGATAGATAGATAGATAGATAGCTAACGAAGAGACTGAGATAGATAGCTAACGAAGAGACTGAGATAGATAGATAACTAACGAAGAGACTGAGATAGCTAGATAGCTAGCTAGCTAACGAAGAGACCGAGATAGATAGCTAGCTAGCTAACGAAGAGACTGAGATAGATAGCTAGCTAGCTAACGAAGAGACTGAGATAGATAGATAGATAGATACCTAGCTTATGAAATAGACATGAAACGATTGTGATAGATAAGCAAAAATGTTGCTAAAAATATGTCATATTTGATTATGAAAGTTGATATTTTACCAATAGAATTGTTATTAAATAACTGGAATTTAAAAGAGATGATATTTATATGATAATATACAACGTGAATTTCAGGATATTAGAAATATTTATATTTTCTTTGCTGCTCTGAGATATTATGCAACTCTAGTATTTTAGATCATGTTATATATATATATATATATATATATATATATATATATATATATATATATATATATATATATAGTCGCAATATATATATATATATATATATATATATATATATATATATATGTAATTCTGTAGTTTCTATCTATATTTCTGAGATGAGGTATTATGTACACTATTTACATTATTCGGACTATTGTCCTCATCTTTGTTGCCGTATTTATAACAACGTTTCGGCCGTTGTGATAAATATGGCAACAAATCTGAGGACAATAGTTAGAATAATGGAAATAATTCTGTATTTATTGATATTTATGTTTTCCCTTCACATTTCTCAAGGTTAATAAGAAAGATATATATATGTATATATATATATATATAATTCTATTTTTATTGATATTTTCACATTTCTCAAGATTGCCAAGGTTAATAAGAAAGATATAAGTTCGAAAGAGAAAAAGATATTGAAATTTATTGAATGATGAAAACCCAAAGTTGGAAATTGCAAAAAGGTTAGACAGAGACGAGAAAAATATCACAAAAAGAAATTCAAAATCAACAGATGAAAAAGAAACTGACTTTAAGAATGTTCTAAACAGAGATTTGTGTAACGTTCAAATCTCTAATCAGGTAGAAAAGTGGATTGACCAGCAAGAAAATATTGGAAGAATCTGTTGTTTTGAATGGAAAGAGAGAGAAAAGATACAGAATGTTAAGAATAATGGCTAAAGGCATGAACCCAACGACCAGCTTTACATCAAATGAGAAAGTGACACTAGTGTCTCTTTCTCATTTGACGTAAAGGTGATAGTTTGGTTCATGGCCATTATTTCAACAGCACCCTAGAAGACGAAATTCATTAGTTTTTCTCTACCCAAGTATTTTCTTGATGAATTTCATCTTAACACCAAGAAGCTGATTAGAGAAATGGAAAGGACCTGCATGGAAATAAATAGATACAATATCTCTGTATTATTCAATGAAATATGTTTGATATGCTGCCTAAATATACATATATATACATACATCGTATATATATATATATATATATATATATATATATATATATATATATATATATATATATATATATATATATATATATATGTATGTATAAATTTTATTTGTAATGTGGATTTTTTTTTAATATTATGCTTTATTTTAAATCATTTTGCTACACGTGTTTCCGGTCTCGCGACTGTCATTAGGCAAAGCGTGGAGATTTCCACATATTATTAAAAATAATTAATTTTTTTCTTATGTTTTTCGATGTTAAATATTCTCGAGGTGTGACCCAAATAGCTTTCTTGAACTGGCAGTGAAAAGTTCTGCGTGAAGGGTTATAAAACAATTTTAATTTTATAATATAATAATATTGTCTGGCACATTATCTTACCACCCTTATACCTATGCATCTTAATAAAGATAGATTTAAACATACACCTCTCTCCCTTCCCTCTCTAATTTCTGCCGTCGACCTACTCCCCTCTCTCTATCATTTATCAGTTATTTATGTAACTTAAAACTACCCCTCAAGAACTTGTATAAAAATAATTTGGGGACCTTGTGGCACGTAGTGCAGTAGATCTCTGTATTTGGCCTTTCAAAAGGTGTGGTTGGTTCTGTACAAAGCCTTCACCACTATAATCAAATCATATGTGCTAGTGTTTGGCTGTCAGTTTCAGAGCTTCTTGAATAAGACGGGAGGATCCACCACTGGATTCAGACAGTAGTTTCAATTGAGCTCTGTTTGTGGATCAGTTTTAATATTTTATATTATTAGGATTCACTTGGATTATATACCAACGGACTATATATATATATATATATATATATATTGAAAGACATTTTTATGTTTAGCATTCTTTTTATAGATACAAGTATTTAAATAAATGCTCTGTTTATAATAAACAGTATTAAATAACATTTACCGGCCTGAATGTCCGAGAAATTTTCATAGAAACTATTCGTCCTCAGACAGGATTCGAACGTGTATCCAATACGTAACCATCATATAGCCTGACGTGCCTTTTTAACCGTTTCGGCCACTGAGGATCGTTCGGTTGGCAAGGGCGAATTTACTGCTTATAAACTTCAATCTTCCATGAATCTCTCACGTACATTCATAACTGCTCATGGCGTATCAAATGTAAACAAATGACGTCACACATTATGAAATGGACAAAGTCCGACAATTATTTGAAGACATTTTTATGTTTAACATTCTTTTTTATAGATACAAGTATATGACGGTTCCGTATAGGATACAGGTTCGAATCCTGTCTGAGGACGAATAGTTTCTATGAAAATCTCTCGGACATTCAGGCCGTTAAATGTTATTTAATACTGTTTATTATGAACAGAGAATTTACTTAAATACTTGTATCTATAAAAAGAATGCTAAACATAAAAATGTCTTTAAATAATTGTCGGACTTTCTCCATTTCATAATATATATATATATATATATATATATATATATATATATATATATATATATATATATCAATTATGTGGTGCAGGTTCAATTTATATTACGCGAATCATTCATACGAAAAGCAGATAATGAAGTTAATGATATAAATATTTATATCATTAACTTAATTATCTGCTTTTCGTATGAATGATACGCGTAATATATATATATATATATATATATATATATATATATATATATATATATATATATATATATATATATGTATATGTAGTGTGTGTGTGTGTGTGTGTGTATGTGCGTTTCCTTGATTACCTTCAAATAAATAAAATAAGAAAAATAAGAAATAAATTTGAAAAATCTCGAAGTAACTGCCGTGTCTCAAATCCCAATTCGTTACCCATTTCTGCAGTGTGTGGATAGAGTTTTAATTTTAATCAATAAATTTAAAACCCGTTCGGATTTCTTGAATTTTGATTGACATTCATGTATTTAGCCAGGAATTTCACGGAAGCAGAAAATATCTTTACCACATTGTTTTGGACTAAATTCAAAAGTTTCTTTTTTCGCACTTGTAAACAGTTTGCTTCGGTCTTACTTTTACTGCCACTGCTGCCAAAATCTCACAGATTGACACAACAGAAAGCATCTTGATCATGTATGTTAATTAAATGACTTAATTAGTAATTTCTATCTGTAAACGATGAAACAATGCGAAACTCTAGGATAGTAGATATTACAGGAATTTTCTTTAGTTTAGATTCTATTTTTTTTTTTAAATAGTCAGGCGTGTGAGACAAAGAGTCAGGCGTATGAGACAAATTGTTGAGTGTGTGAGACAAAGTGTCGGACGTGTGAGACAAAGATTCGGATGTGTGAGACAAATTGTCAGGCGTATGAGATAAATTGTCTGGTGTGTGAGACATATAGTCGGACTTGTGGGACAAGTAGTCGGGCGTGTGAGGCAAAGAGTCGGACGTGTGAGACAAATCAATGAATTATTATTTGTTCAATGGGAATTACTTTCTTCACTTTTTACATGAGTACATACATCAATATTTTAAAATAATATTATTTAGATTAGCCCAAGAAAAAGCTAAATAGGCCAAGAAGATTGTTTTGCGCCAATTATTCAAATGGGAGTGTCTACATTGAAAATGATCATCCAATTTTTTGTATACTACAATTCGACTATCGAACAAATGGTATCGATAAGGAAAGTAGAAAGAAAGGAAGAATGAAAAGAAAAAAGTAAGAAAAGAAAGAAAGAAAGAAGAAGCAAGAGAGGAAGAAACACAAGAACATAAAAGGGAGAAAGAAAATAAATAAAAGAAAAGAAAGAAAGAATAAAAAGGAAGAATGAAAGGAAAAAAGATAGATAAGAAAGAAAGGAAGAAAGAAAGTAAGAGAGAAAGAAAGAAACAAGAAAATAAAAGGAAGAAAGAAAGTTTGAAATAAAATAAAATGAAAATGGAAGTTAAACAGAAAGAAATCAAAAAAGAAAAAAAGAAGAAAGGAAGAAAGAAAATAAAATATAATAAAGAAAAAAGAAAAAAGGAAAGATGGAAAGGAGGAAAAAAATAATTCCCTTCTTTTTCAATTTATAGTAATGAATTGCCCCCCCCAAACACGCCCCCCAACGCAAAAAACACCAAAGCACCCCCCCAAAACACAAAAAACAAAAAAGAACACAAAAAACACAAAAAAATACAATTTCATATTAATGGCGGAGATTTCCCAGGATATATTCACTCAATCGAAATAAAATTCCTTAATTAAAAAAAAAAGAAGGAATTCTGGTAAAGATTTTTCTTTTTAATGTTAAAACATTTTAACGAGAATATTTACTTTTTGTTTAAGTTAAGACAGCATCGTTCTTCGGAATGCCAAGAAGATGTGCTACCCCGAAAAAAAGATGCTTCAAAATTTGTCTAAATTTGATTTCATTAAAAACTAAAAGAAGTTAGAAAATTTGAATTTCACGTCGTTTCAAATGTCAGATTCTAAATATCACTACAATTTCCTCCTCTTTCAAAGATTAGTTAATTTTGGTGCCTTGCAGACATTTTTGATTGTCAAAGATTGAAAGAATACGTTTTAATAATGCCTTCCAATCCTCTACTGATTTGCTAAAACAACAGCAAACCTGATGAAAAAATAACCAAAACATAATAAAAAAAAGATTTAACGTGAAAATATTTATATTATTATTAAGAGGAAAGATTTTTTAAAATTAAATCATACATTTTATGCTTTGCAGAACGTTCGAAATTTTGGTAAAAAAACTTCTTTTGCTTGAATCAGCGCTCAAACCATGAATTAGTATAGGAAATTTTAAGCGTTTTTTTTTCGGTGAAAAACACATTGATTTGAAAATTCTTGCAAAAATAAAATAATTATTGGATTTTAATGAAACTTTCAGGACTTATTCACAAAAAAATTAAATTATTTCAGAAATGTACTTTTAGAAAAAATTCTTTTTACATTTACACACTACTTGTTTAATTTTATGAAATTGCGTGAAATTAAATTTTGTTCCAATTAATGTTAATATTACTTAAAAGCGGAAGTAGGAGAATTAAAATCATCAATTTATTTTTGTAAAACAAAACCACCAATTGCCGAAGATCTGTTCTGAATCGTAAAATTAAAAAATGAAATAAAACTAAGGCATTATGTAATTAGAAAAAAATTTAATTGGTTTTATGAATAAGACATTAACACTATTAATAAAAAAAATTGGAAAATTGTTTTCATTTTTGTAAATTTGAATTATAATAATTAATAATGTTTAAAATCTTTTAAACCATGTCTGAATTTGTCCCAGTTCGATGATATTGATATTAATTAAAATCTATATGTATTATCATAAATGGAGTAATAGATTACAATTTAGCGACCGCCAATATTTTAAAAATATTTTGATTTTTTTGTATGTGTATAAAGGTGCCGATTTTTGTCAATAGATGAAATTTACAGATATAATGAGCGACAAATAATAGGAAAGTGAAAGCCAATGTACATAAAATACAATAAATGATTACAGACAAGACTTTGGTAGATATTTAGAATTACTGAGTACTAAAAATTATACAAAACGGTGAAGGTAAAAATATAGGAAGTGTATGGATGAGAAAAAGGAAAGAGAGGGGGGAAAGGAGAAGAAGAAATGAAAAAGAAGAGAGGAAAAGGTAGAGGAGAAAACAAAAAGTAAAAAACGAGAAAGAGAATGAAACAGAAAAGGAAAGGGAGAGTGAATTAGAAGAAAGAAGAAGGGATGAATAGAAAAGAAAAGGGAGGGGAGAAGAGGAAGGTAAAAAAATGAGAAAGAGAATGGATTAGAAAAAGGAAAGGGAGAGTGAAGTAGAAGAAAGAAGAAGGGATGAATAGAAAAGAAAAGGAGGGGAGAAGAGGAAGGTAAAAAAATGAGAAAGAGAATGGATTAGAAAAAGGAAAGGGAGAGTGAAGTAGAAGAAAGAAGAAGGGATGAATAGAAAAGAAAAGGGAGGGGAGAAGAGGAAGGTAAAAACATGAGAAAGAGAATGGATTAGAAAAAGGAAAGGGAGAGTGAAGTAGAAGAAAGAAGAAGGGATGAATAGAAAAGAAAAGGGAGGGGAGAAGAGGAAGGTAAAAAAATGAGAAAGAGAATGGATTAGAAAAAGGAAAGGGAGAGTGAAGTAGAAGAAAGAAGAAGGGATGAATAGAAAAGAAAAGGGAGGGGAGAAGAGGAAGGTAAAAAAATGAGAAAGAGAATGGATTAGAAAAAGGAAAGGGAGAGTGAAGTAGAAGAAAGAAGAAGGGATGAATAGAAAAGAAAAGGGAGGGGAGAAGAGGAAGGTAAAAAAATGAGAAAGAGAATGGATTAGAAAAAGGAAAGGGAGAGTGAAGTAGAAGAAAGAAGAAGGGATGAATAGAAAAGAAAAGGGAGGGGAGAAGAGGAAGGTAAAAAAATGAGAAAGAGAATGGATTAGAAAAAGGAAAGGGAGAGTGAAGTAGAAGAAAGAAGAAGGGATGAATAGAAAAGAAAAGGGAGGGGAGAAGAGGAAGGTAAAAAAATGAGAAAGAGAATGGATTAGAAAAAGGAAAGGGAGAGTGAAGTAGAAGAAAGAAGAAGGGATGAATAGAAAAGAAAAGGGAGGGGAGAAGAGGAAGGTAAAAAAATGAGAAAGAGAATGGATTAGAAAAAGGAAAGGGAGAGTGAAGTAGAAGAAAGAAGAAGGGATGAATAGAAAAGAAAAGGGAGGGGAGAAGAGGAAGGTAAAAAAATGAGAAAGAGAATGGATTAGAAAAAGGAAAGGGAGAGTGAAGTAGAAGAAAGAAGAAGGGATGAATAGAAAAGAAAAGGGAGGGGAGAAGAGGAAGGTAAAAAAATGAGAAAGAGAATGGATTAGAAAAAGGAAAGGGAGAGTGAAGTAGAAGAAAGAAGAAGGGATGAATAGAAAAGAAAAGGGAGGGGAGAAGAGGAAGGTAAAAAAATGAGAAAGAGAATGGATTAGAAAAAGGAAAGGGAGAGTGAAGTAGAAGAAAGAAGAAGGGATGAATAGAAAAGAAAAGGGAGGGGAGAAGAGGAAGGTAAAAAAATGAGAAAGAGAATGGATTAGAAAAAGGAAAGGGAGAGTGAAGTAGAAGAAAGAAGAAGGGATGAATAGAAAAGAAAAGGGAGGGGAGAAGAGGAAGGTAAAAAAATGAGAAAGAGAATGGATTAGAAAAAGGAAAGGGAGAGTGAAGTAGAAGAAAGAAGAAGGGATGAATAGAAAAGAAAAGGGAGGGGAGAAGAGGAAGGTAAAAAAATGAGAAAGAGAATGGATTAGAAAAAGGAAAGGGAGAGTGAAGTAGAAGAAAGAAGAAGGGATGAATAGAAAAGAAAAGGGAGGGGAGAAGAGGAAGGTAAAAAAATGAGAAAGAGAATGGATTAGAAAAAGGAAAGGGAGAGTGAAGTAGAAGAAAGAAGAAGGGATGAATAGAAAAGAAAAGGGAGGGGAGAAGAGGAAGGTAAAAAAATGAGAAAGAGAATGGATTAGAAAAAGGAAAGGGAGAGTGAAGTAGAAGAAAGAAGAAGGGATGAATAGAAAAGAAAAGGGAGGGGAGAAGAGGAAGGTAAAAAAATGAGAAAGAGAATGGATTAGAAAAAGGAAAGGGAGAGTGAAGTAGAAGAAAGAAGAAGGGATGAATAGAAAAGAAAAGGGAGGGGAGAAGAGGAAGGTAAAAAAATGAGAAAGAGAATGGATTAGAAAAAGGAAAGGGAGAGTGAAGTAGAAGAAAGAAGAAGGGATGAATAGAAAAGAAAAGGGAGGGGAGAAGAGGAAGGTAAAAAAATGAGAAAGAGAATGGATTAGAAAAAGGAAAGGGAGAGTGAAGTAGAAGAAAGAAGAAGGGATGAATAGAAAAGAAAAGGGAGGGGAGAAGAGGAAGGTAAAAAAATGAGAAAGAGAATGGATTAGAAAAAGGAAAGGGAGAGTGAAGTAGAAGAAAGAAGAAGGGATGAATAGAAAAGAAAAGGGAGGGGAGAAGAGGAAGGTAAAAAAATGAGAAAGAGAATGGATTAGAAAAAGGAAAGGGAGAGTGAAGTAGAAGAAAGAAGAAGGGATGAATAGAAAAGAAAAGGGAGGGGAGAAGAGGAAGGTAAAAAAATGAGAAAGAGAATGGATTAGAAAAAGGAAAGGGAAGTGAAGTAGAAGAAAGAAGAAGGGATGAATAGAAAAGAAAAGGGAGGGGAGAAGAGGAAGGTAAAAAAATGAGAAAGAGAATGGATTAGAAAAAGGAAAGGGAGAGTGAAGTAGAAGAAAGAAGAAGGGATGAATAGAAAAGAAAAGGGAGGGGAGAAGAGGAAGGTAAAAAAATGAGAAAGAGAATGGATTAGAAAAAGGAAAGGGAGAGTGAAGTAGAAGAAAGAAGAAGGGATGAACAGAAAAGAAAAGGGAGGGGAGAAGAGGAAGGTAAAAAAATGAGAAAGAGAATGGATTAGAAAAAGGAAAGGGAGAGTGAAGTAGAAGAAAGAAGAAGGGATGAATAGAAAAAGAAAAGGGAGGGGAGAAGAGGAAGGTAAAAAAATGAGAAAGAGAATGGATTAGAAAAAGGAAAGGGAAAGTGAAGTAGAAGAAAGAAGAAGGGATGAACAGAAAAGAAAAGGGAGGGGAGAAGAGGAAGGTAAAAACATGAGAAAGAGAGAATGGATTAGAAAAAGGAAAGGGAGAGTGAAGTAGAAGAAAGAAGAAGGGATGAATAGAAAAGAAAAGGGAGGGGAGAAGAGGAAGGTAAAAAAATGAGAAAGAGAATGGATTAGAAAAAGGAAAGGGAGAGTGAAGTAGAAGAAAGAAGAAGGGATGAATAGAAAAGAAAAGGGAGGGGAGAAGAGGAAGGTAAAAAAATGAGAAAGAGAATGGATTAGAAAAAGGAAAGGGAGAGTGAAGTAGAAGAAAGAAGAAGGGATGAATAGAAAAGAAAAGGGAGGGGAGAAGGGAAGGTAAAAAAATGAGAAAGAGAATGGATTAGAAAAGGAAATGGAGAGTGAAGTAGAAGAAAGAAAAGGGATAGGGGAGAAGAGGAAGGTAAAAAAATGAGAAAGAGGAATGGATTAGAAAAAGGAAAGGGAGAGTGAAGTAGAAGAAAGAAGAAGGGATGAATAGAAAAGAAAAGGGAGGGGAGAAGAGGAAGGTAAAAAAAATGAGAAAGAGAATGGATTAGAAAAAGGAAAGGGAAAGTGAAGTAGAAGAAAAGAAGAAGGGATGAATAGAAAAGAAAAGGGAGGGGAGAAGAGGAAGGTAAAAAAAATGAGAAAGAGAATGGATTAGAAAAAGGAAAGGGAGAGTGAAGTAGAAGAAAGAAGAAGGGATGAATAGAAAAGAAAAGGGAGGGGAGAAGAGGAAGGTAAAAAAATGAGAAAGAGAATGGATTAGAAAAAGGAAAGGGGAAAGTGAAGTAGAAGAAAGAAGAAGGGATGAATAGAAAAGAAAAGGGAGGGGAGAAGAGGAAGGTAAAAAAATGAGAAAGAGAAAGGATTAGAAAAAGGAAAGGGAGAGTGAAGTAGAAGAAAGAAGAAGGGATGAATAGAAAAGAAAAGGGAGGGGAGAAGAGGAAGGTAAAAAATGAGAAAGAGAATGGATTAGAAAAAGGAAAGGGAGAGTGAAGTAGAAGAAAGAAGAAGGGATGAATAGAAAAGAAAAGGGAGGGGAGAAGAGGAAGGTAAAAAAATGAGAAAGAGAAAGGATTAGAAAAAGGAAAGGGAGAGTGAAGTAGAAGAAAGAAGAAGGGATGAATAGAAAAGAAAAGGGAGGGGAGAAAAGGAAGGTAAAAAAATGAGAAAGAGAATGGATTAGAAAAAGGAAAGGGAGAGTGAAGTAGAAGAAAGAAGAAGGGATGAATAGAAAAGAAAAGGGAGAGGAGAAGAGGAAGGTAAAAAAATGAGAAAGAGAATGGATTAGAAAAAGGAAAGGGAAAGTGAAGTAGAAGAAAGAAGAAGGGATGAATAGAAAAGAAAAGGGAGGGGAGAAGAGGAAGGTAAAAAAATGAGAAAGAGAATGGATTAGAAAAAGGAAAGGGAGAGTGAAGTAGAAGAAAGAAGAAGGGATGAATAGAAAAGAAAAGGGAGGGGAGAAGAGGAAGGTAAAAAAATGAGAAAGAGAATGGATTAGAAAAAGGAAAGGGAAAGTGAAGTAGAAGAAAGAAGAAGGGATGAATAGAAAAGAAAAGGGAGGGGAGAAGAGGAAGGTAAAAAAATGAGAAAGAGAATGGATTAGAAAAAGGAAAGGGAAAGTGAAGTAGAAGAAAGAAGAAGGGATGAATAGAAAAGAAAAGGGAGGGGAGAAGAGGAAGGTAAAAAAATGAGAAAGAGAAAGGATTAGAAAAAGGAAAGGGAGAGTGAAGTAGAAGAAAGAAGAAGGGATGAATAGAAAAGAAAAGGGAGGGGAGAAGAGGAAGGTAAAAAAATGAGAAAGAGAATGGATTAGAAAAAGGAAAGGGAAAGTGAAATAGAAGAAAGAAGAAGGGATGAATAGAAAAGAAAAGGGAGGGGAGAAGAGGAAGGTAAAAAAATGAGAAAGAGAAAGGATTAGAAAAAGGAAAGGGAGAGTGAAGTAGAAGAAAGAAGAAGGGATGAATAGAAAAGAAAAGGGAGAGGAGAAGAGGAAGGTAAAAAAATGAGAAAGAGAATGGATTAGAAAAAGGAAAGGGAGAGTGAAGTAGAAGAAAGAAGAAGGGATGAATAGAAAAGAAAAGGGAGAGGAGAAGAGGAAGGTAAAAAAATGAGAAAGAGAATGGATTAGAAAAAGGAAAGGGAAAGTGAAGTAGAAGAAAGAAGAAGGGATGAATAGAAAAGAAAAGGGAGAGGAGAAGAGGAAGGTAAAAACATGAGAAAGAGAATGGATTAGAATGAATGTGTGAGTGAATCAGAAGATGAAGTATAAATGAAAATTAAGAGATAAAATGGCAAAGGATAAGACGAAGGTAAAAAATGAGAAATGGAATGGATAAGAAAAAAGAAAAAGAAAGGGTGAGTTATTTACAAGAATTTTTAATAAAAGAAAAAACGGCAGATGACAATGGCAAAGAATGAGAATGATGTGGTGTATGTTTGCAAAAAATTAAAAACCTAGAAAGCCAGTGAGAAAAAGAGGAGGAAGTTATGGAAGAATTAAAAGGAGAATGAATAAATATATTTATTATTGTAAAATATACAATAATTGTGGCACAAATCCGAAATGGATTCTGTGGAAAGGCTGGACTTCACTTTCAATCCTAGTCCTAGTTAATCACTGTCCATTCATCCACCACCATTCAATCCTGCAGAACCCACTATACCACATATTCAATGGCGACCTACAAAACACACCATGATATAAAAATCTCACGAGAGTTCATAATGTCTTTTTTCCTTTTTTTCCTTTTTAACCAAAATATATAAAATTTTTATGAATCATGAAATGAAGGGGGGGGGAATAATCCCAGAAACTAACAAAAGATTGCAAGAAAACAAACCAAAATAAAATGGATTTTAGTAGGAACCGTCCCCACCCCTCAAAATAATAAGAGCCGCGTCTATATTCTGTTGATAGACAGAATCAAGAAGCACGTTCACTAATTGAAAGGGAAGGGTGAAAAAAAATGAGGGAATGGGATAATCAAAGTCTGACTCATCCGAGATGAGAAAAAAGGGACAAAAACAAAGTGGGGATTTGATTTGCCATGCATCATAACCAAATAAAATGGACAGGCCTGAGTCAACACTTATTCACATTAAGTAGGACAACAAATATTGCCTAACTTAATCAGTGGAGTTCGTTCACAGGAAACCGACCCGCTGTGACGAAGATGACTTAAAAAAGGACCTCAAGGATAGCACCTTTCACACAAACCAAGCTCGCTACTTCCATCCACCTTTCGCTGAAATCTGTCGATAAAAAACGCTTTCTATCAGTTCTGATATTCACCTTCAGCTGATGCTGAAAGAATCCGACTAGAGCCCGATGAGAATAACGTTCGTATCGCAACATTACCGCCATTCGTGACGTCCGAATCACCAGTTTTGCCACGGCTAGCAGCATCATAAACACTATTCATTTCTCCCCACAATACGGAGGCGACACTTTATCGTACGCTAATTGCGAGATCGATTTGCACTAGTTTATCGGGAGCGATACGAGCCGTCAACTCGCCAAGAAAGAGCGCACCTGAGGACAATGCTAGAAGGCGTACGAAACCGTTTCTTCTAATCCAAGGTCACACCGATTGAGGTCGGGAAAATCCGCCCAGTCCCATCTGAAGATCCTGTTATTGAGAGTTAGCACGTTCAGACTCAATCGCCAGGTAAGCGAGAACTGACGTAATTCCCCGCTGACTCGCAAGACCAGAAAGAGCGCAACATGGCCGCCGGCAAGTTAATCAGCCTACAAAGCGTCCCTCTCCACTAATCCATGATACAAGACCCTCCTCAAAGCCGATCGAAATTCACTATGGAAATTCAACTGCTTCCTGGCCATACGACGGCGCTTAGCCCAGTAAATGGAAGGGGTGATGGTAAGGCTAGGGAAGGCATCCCTAACACTTCCTGCCAAAAGTCAACTTCGAGACGTGGCAATGAGTCACCAAATGTGATAATCCTAGCACGCCCCCCCCACAGATGCTGAACACAGACTTCTTTACGGACCTTCTGCTTGTGACCACCCCACAAGAGGGTAGACATCAAGCGTTTGATCGCCTTCTTATGGGCCTTGCAAAGAGGAAGTACAAGCTAAGCGATAAAGGATGAGAGGAAAGACGTAAGTGGCACACGCCTCAGCCCTACACTTCAAGGCCAACCTCCTTCGGAGAAAGAAGAATGAATAAATGAATGAATGCAGAAAATGAATGAGAAAATAAATGAAAAATTAAATGTAGCGAGAGAATACACTTGCATCGCCGGGCGAAGCTTGCGCGTACATGTTTGAACGATGTTATGCGTGGTCGCGAGGAGTGGCCATTTGCAATCGTCCCACTACGCATGCGTGAAGATACACTTTTAATACTATCGGTCATTTGATCAATAATACTCGCTCGAATAGTAGCCACCGAATAGTAACCCGTAGAGTGATCAGAATAAAGAAATAGTATAGAGAATAGCGATCTGTATACTAACAGAGGATAGTGTAGAAATAAAGATCAGTTAGACGCCACGCTAATTTCCATATATACATTTTCTTTACCATCCCTTGATCTACTTATTCAAAATGGGGTCGCCTGTGTTTGCTATCTGGTGATCAGTGTTGGCAGCGACATTTTATTCTTATATAATACCTCCTCTTTGAAATGACTTCCTCTGCAGTCTATATTTCTTCAGCTTCGTTTTAATATTCAAATGTTCTGTTGCTGTTCTTTTTCTTTTTCTTGGTTCACTAATTTCTGGTGGCGTGGATACGAAAAACATGCCATAAAATATTTCCATCAGTACCCCTTTTCGTGGACTTACTAAGTCAGTAAATCTCAGTTTTAATTGATAAAGTTGTCGCTTATGTTCCCACCTTTGTCCCTGTACCATGTATATCATTTTGCCGATCCGTTTTTTATAACGCCATCTTCCCAGAATTCCTTTCCACATTGATACATTTTAAAAAATATCTCCAGGTTCGAAGTATTTACTTATATTGCTATTTCTTGATGGTCTCGCCTTGCGTTCTGGTAATAATTTATTAAAAACGGACTTAATCTTTCTGGCGAACATCAACTCTTCAGGCGACATTCCAGACACGGTGTTCGGGTTTGGTGTTATTCTGTAAACACTCAGAAATTGCTGAATCATTTCTTCATCTGACTCCTCTCCCTCAGACTTTTTTAGTGCCCTTTTAAACGTATCAGCAAACTATTCTGCTTGTCCGTTTGATCTTGAGTGATAAGGAGAAGTTGTAATATGTTCTGTTGCTAATGATTTTCAAAAAACAACAACAAAATAACACTTATATTCGCTAGACGTGAACTGAGTCTTGTTATCTGAAACGATAGAGTCGGAAAACACCGAACCTTGCAAAAATCTCGCGTAGGAAATGTATTGTTACCGCGGTAGTCGGTCTTCTACATTTTAATATTTCTGGTCATTCAGTGTATCGACTATCACTAGATAGTATGCTCTGTTTAACGGTCCTGCGAAATCTATATGTATTCTGGACCATGGCATATCGGTTTTCGGCTAAGGTTAAATTTTGATAGGCGGTGACTTCGCTGCTAGAGCACAACATAATTTCACTAAATTTTCGATATCTTGATCCATTTTTGTTCAATAAGTATAACATTTCATTAAGGATTTAATTCTAGAAATTCCTGGATGTTCAATGTGAAATTCCTTTAGCAGACGTCTTTGCAACGATGCCGGTATCACCATTCCCTGTGCATTCATTACATAATGAAAAGGCATTATTTCCAATAATATTTTTCTCTTTAAATCTTAATTGCTTCTTTATTTTCATTATAAAGTCGTCTTTTTCTGACTTAATTCTTATTCTCTTTGTTATGGGAAGTTCTCTTACAGTATTGTATATGTTATTAATTTCATTTTATAATTCTGATTCAATAGAACAATTCCCCAGCGCTGTAGTCTATTTGCATCTTTTTTCCCATGTATGGACAATAATCGACGATGGTCTGTCTGTAATATGAATTCTCTGCCATGTGTGTATTTATGAAACATTTTCATGGCAAATATGATGGCCAATGCTTCCTTTTCTATCTGGTTGTAGCGTCTTTCAGCTGCAATCGATGATCTTGAGGCATGAGCTATTGGTTTAGTTGTTCCGTCCTCATACTTGTGTTGTACCATTGCTCCGATACCCGAATCACTTTCATCTGACACAACCACAATCTTTAATTTAGGGTCAAAATGAGCTAGTGAAAAATCTAATGTTAAGACTTTCTTGATCTCTTCGAAAGAATTTTGACATTTATCTGTCCAATTCCATTTCTCATCCTAGAGCAGGTTATTCAAGGGTGCTCTTAATCCGTGCATATTTGGTATATATGATAGCAATTAGGAAACCCTAAAAATGCTTGTAACTTTGTTACATTTGTTGAAGCGGCATGTCTTTTATTGCGCTCGCCCTTGAAGGATCCGGTCGTCTACCATTTTCATCGATAATTGGTCCTAGATATTTAAATCTGGACATAAACAATTCGCATTTTCCTTCACTTATCTTAAAACCGCATGTTTTTATTTTGTCATATACTTTCTTTACATCTTCTGCATGTTACTTTCGGGTCTTGCTTTTAATAAGTACGTCATCCAACTATGCTTGAGCACAATCCAAACCGGCAAGCATGGTATCCATTATCTGTTGGAATATACTTGGTGATATCTTTATACCGAAAGGAAGTCGGTTGAATTTGCATCATCCTCTATGAGTGTTAATTGTTAATAATTTTGAGCACTCTTCGTCCACTAGTACTTGTAGGTAAGCGTCCGACAGATCCAATTTAGAAAGAAATTTACCTCCATTCAATTTCACAAAGATTTCCTCTGGACTTGGTAACGGTTATGTCGTTTTAAACTTTCATTTAACTCCGTTGAAAAATCAGCATATACGCAGATGTTATTATTCCTTTTTTAACGTAGACTTTTGGTGATGCCCTTTCAGAATAGTCTATTTTTGAGATCACACCTAATTTTTCTAGTCTGTCCAATTTATTATTAATTGGATCTAAGTCCGCAAAAGGTACACCCCTTTTTGGCTTAAATGTCGGTGTTACATTGTCTTTTAACAAACTTAGCTTTCGCTTTCGCGCATGTCTCTAGACCTTCTGAGAAAACTTATGGAAAACCTTTTTCAGATCATTTTTCATTTTTTGAGTTGCCGTATTAGTACCGGGGGTAATAATATTTATCTTCTTGCAAAAGGAGTTAATTTGAAGGTCCCAAAGATCAAACAATGCAATCCAATCTGTTCCAAACAAATTAGCAGTATTCTTTAATACAGACACCGCCGCTTTTTTTACTTTTCACATAAAAGAAACATTCGCCCAAAAAGTTCAATCTATTTCCTGAGACTCCATACGAAACTTTATCAGAAGTCAATAAACTGGATTTATCCATATTTCTCCATGTCTGTTCATTTATGATAGTGAAATCAGATCCTGTATCTAGTTGCAATTTTACTTTTACGTTATTAATTTTCACGAAAACAAATTTCCTTTTCTGAAACGTCTTGTTAATTTCCCTTTTAGGCTTCTTATCCTTACTCCATGTATTTATCATGTTCACATACATTTTATTTTTTTCCATATTTTGTATCTGCAACACGTACTTTTGTGTCCTAATCTTCCACATTCATAGCATTTTTGTTCTAGAAAAAAACTAAATTTAAAATGCAACCGTGGCAAGTATTAGGTATTGAGTCCTGTATTTTTACTGTTCTGTTAGGAGTTGAAAAACGTTTGTAGTTTTTTTTCTCTTAGATGGTCGGACACTATATACCTGTGAATTGTCTTTTTCCTCAATCCTTGCAGTATCAAGTTTCAAATTTACAATACGTTGTACTCTTTCGCTATTTTCTGGAGAGTTAATTTGGAATTCCTTTCTGTTGGAAGGAAACATAAAGGGAGATAACTCCAAAGTATTGTAAGAGTTATCCCACTTGCTTTGGACATCGTGACGTCAGACGTCACGTGGGGCAAGACAGGGAGAGATCCAAGATGGCGGACTACACGGGTACACGTGTGGCAACGTCTCTCCAATATTTCACTAATTCTTTTGTAGAGTAGTATTAACTCAGTTTATCTAGTAATTAATAAAATGCTGTAAACCTAAAAACGTTCTTGGTAATTATTTCCAATCAACAAATGCATTGCTCGGTCCTCAGAACTCACGCAAACATAACACTTTCTAATTCAACAAGTATCCTGGATTTCATCTCCGCATCCTTAGAAGTTAAACCCTGTACGAATATCAGGAATTTAAATAAATCAGAAGTTAATTAATTTAAATTGAATTTTTCACATTCTCGATTCACGACTCCTGCATAAGTGACACAATTTTCATCGTCGAACTTTACTAAGTTAAGACAATGCCATCTTCTATAATAAGCTGGAAACGTTATTCCTTTATCCGGATTGTACACAAATTCGCTGACTAAATTAGCAACAGCATTTTGAGTAAATGAAACTTAAGTTTTTCCTTTCATGGTTTTGGTAAACACCTCAAAAAAGTCTGTTGTTGTAGTAGTTGTAATTGTAATTGCTGTTCATGTTGTTGTTTTTGTTGCTACAATTGCTGTTCTTGTTCTGCTTTTGTTACTGCAACTGTTGTTCTTGTTGTTGCTTTTGTAGCGCCAACATTTGAATCATGATAGCTTTTGATTCTTCCATTCTTCTGTACTTTGCTGAATATCTCAGATTAATTTTTTCCTCTTGTAAATCGAAGGAACCCTCGTGCAAGTTGAAGGAATCCTTGTGTAATTTCAAGGAATCGCCACGTTTGTGATGCCAACAAACAATCCATAATAACCAAATTCAATAAAGATACTCAATAAAGACAATAATAACCACAACAACACAAAACAACAACAAATGCAATTGTCGAAATAATAATTGCCCACTTAAAGCAAATTCGTTACCAACAACATAATATATATATCCACCGTAACAAACAACACAACTGGGTAATAAAAAACCTCCATAGGAGCTACAGAAATGACCTTTAAAGAAATATTTAATAATCATCAAATCTCATTTAAAACACAAAATACAAAAACAACATAATATTAACAAAATATATACGGAGTCAGAATCAAAATAACACCATTACAAAGATTAAATGGGAAATTATCAAAAAGCAGCCCCACGTAGTAGCAACAGCAGAAAATGTAAATTGTGCCTGTAGGAAAAATTAACAATCGTCATCTTCAAGGATTAAAACAATTTATTGAACAAAAAGAATGAAATCATAGGGAAATGCAGATATTTAAATAAACACCTACTTTGTGACCTAAATACTAAAAAAGAAATGCAAGACAAAACGCAACCCCATCACAAACACAAACCACCATACCTAATACCTAATCTATAACAATATCAAACACAATTCATCCAAAATATAATAAGCACAATATCAACAAATAATGACCATCAAAATAACAGCCAACCATACATAATATACAGAAAGCCCAACACATTAATTACAACTACACCTCTTATAAAACACAAAAACAAACAAAAAACCCACACACTCTTCACATCACCCAGAAGATCAACAAAAATAACTAACAAAATAATACTCAATCGCATAAAACAAAAATACATTACCACACCTACACTCTTTTTGAAAACGCAAACACATAAAATCACTATACCCCTTCACCGTTGAAACTGTTAGATGTAGACGTCTCTTCTACTCCAATAGCTTCATGTCTCGCACATCTCGCCCGTGGAACTCACTTCCTTATTCCTGTTTCCCTGACAAATACAATCTCCAACTATTTAAGTGTAGCGTCAATCGACATCTCCAGTTGCCTTGATCTATCCACTTCCCTTCTCCACATCCTTTCACCTTTCATTACTATCTTCTCTCGCTCCAAATCTTCTGTAACCCCCTTGCCTTGATCGATCCACTATCTTTCTCCACATCCTCTCCTTTACCACTCCTATCTGCTCTTCCTCCAAACCTTCTGTAACCCCTTGCGTGCTAGTGGCCTCCAGCCTTGCTTGGGGTGATAAGCTTAATATATATATATATATATATATATATATATATATATATATATATATATATATATATATATATATTTATATATATATATAAACGAAAACGAATATAGGAGCAGGAACATACAAACACATCCTCCCCCAAAATCCAAAGTATCAAACACTATATAAAGGGAAATAACTAAGTAAAGTTGACTATTACAACATACTAAAATATATTAAAGTACTAAATAATGTTAAATAATACAACCCACTAAAAATAGAAGTCATATACAGTTAATACAAACACACAGGCTCACATACACGAACAAATAAACATACACGTGTGGAAGAGTGTGTGTGCGTGCTGACGATTGTGTATGTGTGCGTGCTTGTGTGTGTGTATACGTGCATACCTTCGTATACATAGACACACACAAAAACATACACCTGTACAAAAAGAAAAACAATTAAACAGCATCAACAACAGAAAACCGTTCTTTCACATAATGAAACACAAATATGAAACTCTAAATTAAACCCCGAAGTAAAGGGATATAATATAGACCCCCAAAACACTTTTAACGCACACAAACAGAAACACAAAATTCCAACCATTGCTCAAATTAAATGCTCAGCCATGAAGCAGATACAAAGTAAGGTGAGGAAAGAAATAAGAGAAAATAAAAAGAGAAAAAACTTAGAAAAAGAGGAGAGAAAGAAGGAGAGAAATCAACAAGCAATCAACACCCATCAAAGAGAAAAGGAAATAGATAACAGACTCAGACCAATAAAAGTACAAGAGAACCGAGAAACAGCGACAGATTAACTCTGTTCCGATGAATGTTTAGCAACATATAGCCACGAAACTTCCAAGTAAACATGAGCTAAATGAAAAAAAAAACTTTTGCATATTAATTTTAATGTACAAACGCTCTCTCCATGTCTACCATATTGAGCACTCTAGCACAAAACCTGCTTACTTAAATGCCTCTTCATCAGCAAATTACTGAAAAACCATTAATTTTGGCTTCAAAAACAGCATTTCAAATTACCCCCCCGCACGCGCACACACACACACACAAACACAGACAGACAGACAGACACACACACACACACACACACACACACACACACACACACACATATATATATATATATATATATATATATATATATATATATATATAGTACAAGTAATAAATACGTTGGTATATACTCCAAGTGAATTCTAATAATATAAAATATTAAAACTTATCCACAAAAAGAGCTCAATGTATTATTTATAACAGAGCATATAAAATAAATAAACAGGGAAATCCAAAATAAACACATAAGTATAGACTATTTCAAGCAACGTCAATACGTTGGCTTTATTCAACTCAAATAATGGTGGACTGTCATTTGAGTTGAACAAAGCCAACATATTGACGTTGCTTGAAATAGTCTATATTCATGCGGTAATTTTGGATTTACCTGTTATAAACACACACACACACACACACACATATATATATATATCATATTTTCAGGCGTTCTCGTTCTCTTTTCCACCCTTGACTCTTCAGGTTTATCTTTGCTTACAGCGGAATATCTATACAGTGATATGATTGTTTTAGAATTTTAATTAGAATAATTCATAAACCTGTAAATCTTTTTAAATTCTCTATTAGTTTGTAACAGCCATGTGAGATTGTTATTAAGTTAAGCCTGTCTTTACTAATCATAAACGAAATTTGAAAAAGAATTGTGAATTTATCTTATGCGTGTATAAAAGTGTCCTTTTTTAAAAAAAATGGCGTGTATACACGATATTATAAAAAATATATGCAGTAACAGTAGTAAAGTTGAAATGTATTTGGTAATTTTCTGGGATTTCTTCAACAAGCGTTTTCGTAAATGGGGCTATAATACTTTAGTACCCATGATATTAAATTACTTAGAAAGTTTTCCGAATTTTTAAGATTACTGGATTGTCAAAAGAAATATATAAAAAGGTGTTCACGTTATATTAGTGAAGTAATTTTTACAGTTATCTCTCCCTCAGAAAAAAAATCCCAACATGAGTCTATCGAAAGATTTGTTAATACCTCGTAAAAACACCCATCTCTGCATTAAAATATGTTTCTGTGATATTTTAAACTAATAATTTAAAGTCATTTGTTTCGAATCACATTAATTAACCTTTAAATTAACAATTTTTTCCTCAAATTAGATTAAAGAAAAGTATATTTTATTTTTAAAATATTTTAATAAAGAGAAATATGTTATGTTGACAAATTTGTCAATATGAGCGAATTTAGCGACTTTATTGATAAAAAATTAATTCCAATCAATTTGAATTCGGCTTGAAATACAACAAAGTATTTTACTTATTGGAAATATTAAGTTTAATCTATTAACTTGTAATTAAAACTAAAATAAAAGCTTCAAGAAAGAATTTTTAAAACCTCAAATATTTTAAACCTCAGGTATCACTTTTTCGTATATATATATATATATATATATATATATATATATATATATTACGCGAATCATTCATGCGAAAAGCAGATAATGATGTTAATGATATGGCAAGAATCACTCTCGCAAACAATATTTAATAATAAAATACATTAACCTCGAATCCGTTAATGAATGGTATGATCCTTGTTTATAAATTCCGGTTTTATCAGGTGTGTTTTTTACTACTAGCTTAGCTTTCAATCGTTTCATACGATCATCCTCAGGTAGGGAAATAGGTAAGTTTTTTACATCCAGGTAATAATAGGACATCGAAATAGAAAGTGTAATCCGAAAGAAGTGTTTTTTTGAAATGTGATATTGTTAACTGTAAGAATACTTTTGGAGCTTACCTATTTCCCTACCTGAGGATGATCGTATGAAACGATTGAAAGCCGAGCTAGTAGTAAAAAAAGACCTGATAAAACCGGAATTTATAAACAAGGATCATACCATTCATTAATGGATTCGAGGTTAATGTATTTTATTATTAAAAATTGTTTGCGAGAGTGATTCTTGCCATATCATTAACTTCATTATCTGCCTTTCGTATGAATGATTCGCGTAATATAAATTGAACCCGCACCATATAATTGATATATATATATATATATATATATATATATATGTATGTATGTATGTGTGTGTGTGTGTGTGTGTGTGTGTAGCACATGCATGCATGTAAGTCCTGTAAACTCCAGTTTGAAGTATAGTGACACAGAACTGCCACGTCCGTCCGTCCGTAGGGTTTCTGTAGCATGTGGTGGGTGAACACTGCCCTGCTATTAACTTCTAGTAAGGCGTGGCGAAGAGATGGATTTATAAATTTTCAAGCGTAGTTGTGAGAAAGTGAGCGACAAACCCATTTTTCACGCCAATAACCGCTACGCTACACGAGAAACACACGCACACACGCACACACCCATAAACACACACACACGGGCACAAACACGCAGAGACGCGCACGCACACATTTATATATCAGCATACACATAACAAAATTATTTATTTACAGAGCAAATCTATGACAATGCACTTCATCCAGTTATAAATGTCTGTAACTTAGCTCAACCCTCTGACAGTGACACTTTATCATATAAATAACAAAATATCAGGCAAAAGACATATTGATCCACCCTCATGTATAAGCGTGCATGTGTGTAGGTCATGTGCAGTTGCATGTACCTTCTCTGAAAGATTTCTATCAGCACATAGTCGCAGCAGGTGCGTGAATGTGTGTGTTGGGGCGTATTCCTTTCTGGCGAGGTACCAGGCTAATGTACTCAGCATCTCCTGCAAAAAAAACAAAAAAACAAAACAAAAAACAACAACAAATTATTGAAACAAACATCGTCTGTACCTTTCCTCGTCTACCCGCAGCAACAATAACAGCTATTGCAACAACAAGAACAAAAAGTAAAATAAATCAAAACAAAACCCAGCAACAACAAAAAAGATAGGTGGTTTCGTTCGATTTTGAAGCTTGATATTGAGATTTTGCTTCGATCTATATAGGTCAGTTCAAACGCCCCCATCACCTCTACCTATCATCTTTTGTCACGAGATCTTTACATCTCTTTGTATTGACATTAGTCTGTTCATATATCTGTATATCGACACTGTTATAATTTGGCAATATTTCACCTTCGTGTCTGCAAAGGACAGATATTCCCTTAACAACGCTATACACTTTCGACTCCCTTTGAAATGTTTATTGCTTTAAAAGGCGATGATCCCAATTTTAATTAAAGCCAAATATATGAAAACTAGCAGCATGGCCCGGCGTTGCCCGTGCTTGATTAAAAAATCGTACGACTCATACAGCAATCGCTATCACTTGACTTAAAATATTTTTGCCCTTCCTTTAAAGGAGTGCTCTTTGCTGTGCTGATGTTGCTACATGCCTTACTTCTTGCCTATCTCACACTGCGAATTTTTTCTAAGCTCTATACTAAACATTAAATCTGTTACGAAAAAAGAACTAAACAAAATGAACACAAAACGATCAGCTTTAAAAAAGGACTCGTAACTGGAAAAACCGAATGAAAAAAGAATGTTAACAACAAATACTTTTTTCACACCCAACCCAGTTCTGCGGAATCAGAATCAACGTTGAGTTTAAGCAAGCGAATGAGCCAATTGGAGTAAAGTGCCATGCAGATTTTTCGCACTTGTGAGGAATGCAGTTATCGATTTTTTTTGCATGCTAGTTAACATTCGTGTCAGTCAGCTGTTGGCTCTCACGCTGGCCAATAGAATCTTCCTGCCTATTCGTGGCGTCCAGCTATAGGCTCTCACTCTGGCCAGTAGAAAATGACCACAAACTACATGAAAACTGCCGTAGAAGCATGAAAAATCGATTATTTCCACTATCGATGGGAGTTGGGAAATGCAAAGTCGGTCTTGGCCTTCCCGCTAACTTGGAGCATGTGCATGTAAATTTTGGTGCAAATCCGTAGGAAATTGCGGCCGTGCATTCGTTACACGCGCACGCGCGCGCACACACACACACACACACACACACACACACACACACACACACACACACACACATCCTGCCTTTTATAGATAGAGATGGATTTATATATTTTCTTTATTCTTGAGAATTAACAACAAAGATGCTAAACGCTATTTATTAGATTGTTTATTTACAAGAATAATTTTATATTTTCAAGTTTATTTACTTCTTTATTAAATGGTAAATAATAAATATCACATTCTACTTATTTTGTATTGTTCACCTATTTTTATAAACTTCACGATAGACATTGCCGAAGGAGTGAAAATTGCGGGTTGATCAGAAGGAAAATATTTGAGGAGACTTATTCAATATTTACAGTGAGGTGATCTGAAGATAACAGGGGTCGGGACCGAAGTATTATTGTCAGTAAAAACATATTTTGATCCCACAAAAGTTGATGATACTATCAAGATAAGATCTTGAAAAAGATGCTTTTTCAATGTTCATTTAAACTAAGAAGTTTCAGTTGAAGATTATCTAAGTTAGACTTTGAAAAGATGACGTGCAAAAAGAAACAAAAATGATTTCAAGGGCACAAATATTTTGACATGACTTCCTAGATATAAATCAAATTGGTGATCCATGATTAAAATCTTTCTTTCTATCTATGACGTGCTGTTCATATCCATTCGTCGGAATAATAATGTTCATTCCTTGATACGATTTCACATCAAATTACGTTTTATTTGTATTGCTGTTGTTTCGTTGTGCCAAAACCAAAGTCGTATAAAACTGATCAAAGAAAAAAAAATTGAAATAGTGTCGAAACACCAAAGATCTTTTTTAGCTAATTTGAGGGCGCTGAATCTGAAAATGACCTTACTTTTTCTTGGTTAGCTACCATTTTTGCTGTACGTGCTTCATGTTTGTAAAAGAATTTTTTTCATTTGTATTCTGTATATATGATATTGACCAATGGCAATATTCCTCAAAATAAAATCGTAAAAACCTCTCAATTCGTATTTAAACCAACAAATATTGGGCTGCTTACTGAGAAATACCATTTTCGCAATAACAATCAGACCCTAAGTCTTTAAAAATAACACGATTGAATATACCAAGACCAACAAGTATTTTCATCAAATCATTTAATAAACTAACAGCAGAAATAAAACCTATGTGAACATAAGAACTATGGTAAAAAGTTTCTCTTTCTTGATTGTCTGTCATGTTCCATGTTATTTAAGTCCCTTTTGATACTCCAGCAGTATCGTGTACAATGCAATAGGTGCATTCAATTGGGATGTCTTTAGTTGCAGTTTCTTTCCAACTGTGAAAACAAAATGCTCTCAATGGGTTTGGTTTCCTTCCGTAGTGAAGGGATAAAAGTGATGGGATAAATTTATGAATATCAAACAGAAGATTTTAGGGTTTCATTTTTCTGATGTCACCTTAATTATCAGGTTTACTAAAGTGTATTACTGATAAAGTTTATCTGTTACTTTTTATTTTGGTGATAAATTGGAAAAATTCGGTATTTCTATTTTAAAAGTTTTGACTCAAAAACACTTTTAAAAAATAGTTTATTTCAAGGGGCTGACATGAATTGATCGGCCTGGGTTTCTACGACCTTTATTAACTAAATTTTGCGATCAGTCAAGATCGTAATTTGATGTTTTTTCCAAAAATGAGCAATTTCAGTCCAGCAAAAATGGTAGCTAACCATAAACATCTAAAGTCATTTTCGGAATCAGCACCATCAAATTAGCTAAAAAAACTGTTTTGTTTCTTGGTACCAAAAGTTATGTTGACCAGTGTAATTGTACTTTAAATTGTTAACTAGTAGACACCAAACTTTCGATGGTACTAGAAGACAATGGTCATGAAAATTCACCGACCACCGGAAATGTAGCGACAATCAAACACTTCAAGACAATTTGATGATCAGTGCGACAAAGCAAGACACTCAGCTGTCGACTAAGTTTAATTGAGATTAGCACAAAGCCGTCAATATGGGCGACATAAATTAAAATGGCTCGTCAGTGGGCCCTCCCTTCTCTTTCTCGATATATATATATATATATATATATATATATATATATATATATCGCCCTTGCATGGAGTATTGCTGCCATATATGGTCTGGAGCCCTGCTGTTTGCCTCAGGGTTCTTGATAAGATCTAGAGACGGATATGCAATGTGATTGGCCCCGATCTGTCATCTCGTCTGCAGTCGCTCTCTCACAGACGCGATGTTGCCTCGCTCTGTCTTTTTTACAAATACTTTCACGGTAATTGCTCCGAGTAGCTGCTTTCGCTTGTCCCTAGGCCTCATGAATTTAAACGTACTACGAGGCTGGCATCCCGTTCCCACCCATTCACCGTTGAAACTTTTAGATGTAGACGTCTCTTCTACTCCAATAGCTTCATGTCTCGCACATCTCGCCTGTGGAACTCCCTTCCCTATTCCTGTTTCCCTGACAAATACAATCTCCAACTATTTAAGTGTAACGTCAATCGACATCTCCAGTTGCCTTGATCTATCCACTTCCCTTCTCCACATCCTTTCACGTTTCATTCCTATCTGCTCTCGCTCCAAATCTTCTGTAACCCCCTTGCCTTGATCAATCCACTATCTTTTTCCACATCCTCTCCTTTACCATTCCTATCTGCTCTTCTTCCAAACCTTCTATAACCCCTTGCATGATAGTGGCCCCCAGCCTTGCTTGGGGTGATACGCTTAAAATATATATATATATATATATATATATATATATATATATATATATATGAAGAAATATAGTCTTAAGGTGTGCTATATTTATAGGATAAAGTGCTCAATATCAGAGATAGAGCGTGTGTAAATATAAAATTGAAGTCAACACTTAGAGGCGACAGCCTGTTTCATGCTAGACACAATCGTCGTGGCATGATGATTATGTCTAGCATGAAACAGACTGTGTTTGACTTCAATGTTCACTTTTACATATATATATATATATATATATATATATATATATATATATATATATATATATATATATATATATGTGTGTGTGTGTGTGTGTGTATGTGTGTGTATGTGTCTGTGTGTGTCTGTGTGTGTGTGTAGGGGAAAGATATATGACAAAGAGGAAAAAGGTTTTGGGTGACGCGTTTTGAACTAACTTTCGGATAAAATTTACGTTTACATTGATGCAACTACGGATGCGCACGAATGAGAGACGCTGGAAATTTTTAATTTAAAGATAATTTTTTAAAATGCGTTTTCGGTACATAATCTAACCGATTTAATTTCGATTCTTTTTGTTTTTGATTCCATCATTTTTGTAATTAAATATTCCACAATGTGATAATAAAAGATCTGCTAAGAAAGGTGAAACGTCGTAAGAACCAGACCGCAAATTTACTGTGGATGACGTAAGCATTAAAGCACTTTATAAACATTTTCATCTTAGTGAAATGTTTTCTCGTTTAATTAGAGTAGCACTTTTTATATCAAAATTGACGTCAGTCTCGTTTCGGTGAGCAACTAATGCATTTCATGTGTTGTTTTGTAAAATATCCCTTTTGCGTTCATAGAAACTTTTATTTAAATTATTTGATATCTCTCCGATGTATTCTTTGTGTCAATTATTATGGTAATTCCTCCTTCAGGTTTTAGTTTATTATTATTTTTTTTATTAATTAAGTCTTTTATTGTTTTGGACGTAGTTGTGTTAAATTTTATGTTGGGTTTAGATAAATTCTTTTCAATTGAAGTTATGATAGAATTGTCGGGAAGAACAATATTTTTTTTTTATTCATCCGCTTTGTCAGGAAAGAGGCTACTTCTCTATTTTGAAATATTTATGAGCCTTTTGTTTCGTATTGAATATAAAATTGCAGTTTCTTGAAAATATTTCCAATATATTTCTCCTCTGAATGTAAATATTGAGGGCTGCAAATTCCGAGTGCTATTAATATGACCCCATGATTATTATGGATTTTATTCAGTGGACACTATGTTTTAAGCAACAGTTAACGCAGTGGAGCCTGATATCTAATTAGTTTCCTAACCGCCTAGTTAAATCTTTGCGTTTCGATACTTATTTTCTGTTCATTTATTTTTTCATGTCTGTATCGTTAAGTTGTGAATTAATATTTTTATTTTAAGTCTTTTTTTTCACGATAAAAATCCCACCTTTATTGTCAGGGGAGGTAATGATGATTCCCTCATTTTCTGCTGGGCTCGTTTGTACATCTAATTGTCTCTGTGATAAAGTTCTTTCATTGTTGGTCTCTTGAGCTGCAGTGATTCATGAAATAATCACTAAAGAAATGAATCTATCACTTCTTCCCAGATTACTACAGATTAAATAGTAGGGTAGTCTGAGCCCTTTAACCTTGATTGGAAATCAGTCTCGGAGAATTACAATCCTGTATTCCAAAACCTGAACACGATTGTTGTAGATCTTGGGATTTAGTATTGACACATGCGATACTGAACGTTTACGGGACGATGCTATTAGAAACAAAAAACAGTGTATGAGGGGACAAATTGATAGTGCATTATCGTGAAATTCCCCTCATTCGGGAACAAGCGACAACAAAACAGCGAAGGAAAACAAATGACAAGATGCTCGATTTTTATAGAAATATGAAAGAGAAACTTACACCCTTTTGTAAATTAATTGAAACAAAACGAATAATTCCGTTACTTTTTTTTCGTATTTCTCCAATGAAACATGACCCAGTGCACATGTTAGTACTTCATATATCCATTCCACGAAGTCGTTCCTTGCAGATTGACCATAGATTCTCGATTGGATTTAAATCAGGCTAGTTTCCTGGCTAGTCTATAATACTTTGATTTGCTCAATGGTAAGGCTTGCCAGCGTGTTCGTGCAGCGTTACAATTTTCGTACACTTTCTTGGAGTAACGTCCATCGCAGATAATGGTCATAGGACAACTAATCGACAGTCGACACAATATGTCTGGGCGTGATCAAAATCGTCATGGATGACGCAATATTTTTCAAGGCCAAACAAATTTCATCTTCTACCTCGAAAATAGATTCATATTACTGCACAAGAGTGCAAATGACCTAATCTGAGGGAAAAATAGGAATCGATTCCACCCTGTTACTCCAGTCAGGTGAAAGAAAGAAAACTAAAATGGTTGTTTTAATTAATTTGCGCAAGAGCGTACAATTTAAACAATAGTAAGAAATAAACAATAGTAACTGAATTCCACTAATAAAAAGTTTAAGTTCGACGATATTTTTCACGGCCATTTAGCATCAAACATGTAATAAAGTAATTTTTGTACTTACAAGCAGAACGAAAAGGATATCCCAGCTAATTACATTTGAGCTGCTGTAGATTTTTTATAAAAATTTCATACGATCATTAAAGGTCTTAATAACGGGCTTTAAATTTAACCCTTTAAAATGTCGGTTTACTCTACTGGATATTTAAAAATATAAAATTTCGGCACGCAAAACCGTTTTCTTTATGAAGAGAATTTTCGCACTGTTCTGCTTTGTGTTTTGTCATGGAGACGCTCACCACTCTTGCTGCTGGACGAACCTTTTTTGAGTTGAAGAAGGAATGGATGATGATGTCAATCTTCCTTCTGCCTAAAAGCATTGACCAAGGCCCATCGAACCGATGCAAAAAAAAAACAAAAAAAACTACCGAAAAGCCGCGTACTCGCTTTTTTATGAGCATCTCTAAGTTGTGGCTAAATTCAAACGTGTCAAATTGCATACGCACGAGAAGACTCTGTATGTGCAAAATAATAAGATCAGTTACCTTTTCACGCTAGTATAAAAAAAATCAACAATAAAGCAGACGATAATTAAAACGGCTCCTAAAATCATTAAACTAGCAAACAATACGTTTATTAAATATATTGAGACTTTAAAATTTCAAATAACATACAGCGTATCTACAAAATAATTGTACTTAAGAAAAAAATAACAAAACATTTTTTATTATTTTAATTTCCAACAATTTCGTTTCTTACGAAAATTGTGGTTTGTCTTCACCACTATGAACAAAGCATGTGGTCATGGTTCGGTTTTAAGATCTGAACTGCTGGACCCTCATGCATCGAAGACGAAAGGAAGAACCAAAATATATATATATATATATGTATATATATATATATATATATATGGAGAGAGAGAGAGAGAGAGAGAGAGAGAGAGAGAGAGAGAGAAAGAGGGTTTATAGATATAAAGAGTGGATATAGTTATAAAAACAGTTTCAGTTTATAGCGTCAATGCCATCTTCAGGCAAAGCGTGAAACTGACAGATATTATACAGTCTTGTAATATATTTTCTCCTTCTTACCTTCCATTCTTTGATTTTGACCATTTTTTTCTTCGTTGTAATATATTTTCTCCTTCTTACCTTCCATTCTTTGATTTTGACCATTTTTTTCTTCGTTGTAATATATTTTCTCCTTCTTACCTTCCATTCTTTGATTTTGACCATTTTTTTCTTCGTTGTAATATAGTTCCTCCTTCCCTTGGGAAAGGTAAGAATTTGTCTCTACTTCCCTCAGCTATGGCTAATAAGAAGGGCTCTCTAGCCTTGGGCAGCAACCTGTCTAAGCAAAGGAAAACTCCGAATTATAAGCCGTGCGGAAGACAGCATTTGGAAACCACTCCCCTATTTTCCCCAAGAATGCTGAACAAATCACACATATATATAAAGAAAACTATAGAGGGTCATGACCCCGTACATCCTGGAGAGATACGATGTTAAAATATGTTTTGTGCTTAATAAAACATCTGCATATATGAAATTAAATATTGTCGTTATCCCATAAATGACATGGATTATTATTATCCTCATTGTTGTTGTTTGATCATTGCTTAAGGCAGTGGGCCTTGTACTTGATGAACTATCGTTACGATTTCATAAACTAGTACAGTACCCTCCAAAATGTTGTGTTTATTTACATATAAATTGGCTCATTTGACTAGGATCAGTCTGTGGGCTCTCTGTAAAAAGAGTTACATTGCCGGGTTACATTTCCGGGTTACATTGATATATATATATATATATATATATATATATATATATATATATATATATATATATATATATATATATATATGTATGTCTATATTTCTGAGATGTACAGTATTTACATTAGTCGGACTATTGTCCTCATCTTTGTCGCCATTTTTGTCACAACGTTTCGGCCGTTGTACGCTCCGGCCTTCTTTCTCCGGTTCAGGCAGTGGAGAACTTTCAGAGGGAAAATTAGCAGGAGATAACTGATAACTGACATCCATCAAACATGGCTCGTGGAACTAGAACAATCTACCACAGTGATCGAAATAAAGGGTTCAGTTCGAAATTCCAACCACCTGAAGAAGGCCGGAGCGTACAACGGCCGAAACGTTGTGACAAAAATGGCGACAAAGATGAGGACAATAGTCCGACTAATGTAAATAATGTATATGTATATATGTATATATATATATATATATATATGTATATGTATATATATATATGTATATATATATATGTATATATATATGTATATATATATGTATATATATATATATGTATATATATATTTATATATATATATATGTATATGTATATATATATATGTATATATATATATGTATATCTATGTGTATATATATATATGTGTATATATATGTATATATATATATGTATATGTATATGTATATATATATACATATATATGTATATATATTTGTATATATATATATATATATATATATATATATATATATATATATATATATATATATATATATATATATGATATCTTGACCGTGTTTTGAAACAAAAAAATGAAATATTCTATAAAACATACATATAACAAACTATTTCTAATTCTAACAGTTGAAATATAATCCTTGCAAATGGCTAAATGTATAGCCGAAAACGCTCGGATAAAAAGAACATTCCATTCTTTGATTTTGACCATTTTTTTCTTCGTTGTAATATATTTTCTCCTTCTTACATTCCATTCTTTGATTTTGACCATTTTTATTCGTTGTAATACATTTTCTCCTTCTTACATTCCATTCTTTGATTTTGACCATATTTTTCGTTGTAATTCTTTTTCTCCTTCTTACATTCCATTCTTTGATTTTGACCATTTTTTCTTCGTTGTAATTCTTTTTCTCCTAATTTTTCATTTCTTGCTTTTGACCATTTTTTTCTTCGTTGTAAATTTTTTCTTTTTTCTAAATTTAACATTTTTAAAAAAATATTTTTTCTTCATTTGAATTATTTTTCGTCTTATATTCTTTTTACGATTTTTGTTTATTTCTTTTTTCCTTCTTCGATTTCATTTTTTTCTTTTAAGCATTTCATATTCTCTTTCAATCCTTTTTCTTCTATTTTCTTCCATATTTTGTTTTCACATATTTTTCTTCGTTATAATTCTCTTTCTCCGTTTATTTTTAATTTTTTTCTTTGGATCATTTTTGTTGTTGTTGTTGTTTAATTCTTCTTCTTTGGTGTCACTTGTTCTTTTAATACTTTTCTCAACCATTTTTGTTCCTTTTTAATTCTTTTTTCTTCTTCGTTTTCATTTTTCCTTTTGACCATTTTTCTTTATTTTTTCATTTTTCCTTTTCTTCTTTCGCTTCCCGCTTCTCACCCCCTTTCAGTCGATGGTGCATATCAGTTTCACTGCTGAACAACAGCGGGTGAAGTGCAAAGTGCAGGGTTGGGCGAGGCGCGCCCTGAGTGCAACGGGCAAATAGCTTCGATGTTAGCACCCGGCACGCAACCACATCAGACATATAACGATCACCACGGCAATATTGAAAGCGAATACAAAGAAGACAGTGGCGTACAGAGAAATTAGGAGAGGCGAGAGGGCAAGTGGGGATGACCTTTTACTTTTTGGTTGTTAGAGATTGAGGAAAAACAGATACAGTGATACTTGTATTTTTATAATATGATAATACTGTTAGAATTACTGAGAAAAGTCAAAGCTGTTCGTTCTTTTAAAAAGTAGGCCAAAATATTAATTTCCATTTTTTTCACCCTCTCAATAATAATAATAATAATAATAATAATAATAATAATAATAAAACAAAACCTGATCCACTTTTCTGCTCCTGGTGCTTTTACCTCTGAATGAGCCAACCATGTTATTCACCCACTCGTCCACCCATCGAACATTATTATGCAACACAATCTTGCGGAAAACGTATGGCTTCGTTCCAATCTTAAAATATATCCGTTTTCTCTTTGGCTGTTTGAATTCAATTGAAAGCTTGAGGGCGATGCTGCACACCTTACCTTCAATATCATGTGATGATTCCCCAAACTGATTCCTTAGTGGATTTAATACACCACCCGGTTTACTAACATTTAAATACATGAAAAAAAAACTACGAAAAACTAGAAATCCGCAACACACACACACACACACACACACACACACACACACACACACACACACATATATATATATATATATGTATTTCTTATTACTATAAAAGTTATATTTGGGTGACACTGTATTTGTGTAGATATTACATTTTGCTATGGAGAAGTACATTTTTTAATAAGTCTTTAGATTTCTAGGTCGATAAGTATTGTTTACACCATAAAAATTCAGGGACATATACTCAAAGATTTATATGCACGTTTGTAGTAATTCAATTATAATTTCGGATTAAATAAATCTATTAAGTTATTAAAATAACTTTGATTATGTTACAGATATGAAAATAAAGTGATCAGATATAGATGTCAAAAGCTCCCAACTAGAGTTGTGCATTTATTGAATTTCGAAATTGAGCCTTTGCTCTTATGTCTCACTATGGCTTAATGGTAAAATACAATTGGCCTAAAATTTGTTTCCCAGATTAAAAAAAGTATACAGGTTGGTTTCTTGCTAAAGGCATACTTTATTTTAAAATAAGAGTTTCGATAATTAAGCCGGTAAACATTAATTTCAATGTGTAAAAAACATTGATGTCTACTTAAACACGGGCACCCTTTAAATATAATGTTTATAGCCATAAGTAATAATTTTGGATTAAAAAGGACATTCTTTGTTTTACTTTGGTACGATGGTTTCACTTCACTTAATAGTATAGCACAAATGATTGTTGTTTTCCAGATTAAAACGCAAATACAGATTCGTTTACTGTCGGAAGGTATATTTTCTTTAATAAGACTTTTGATCTCTAGGCCGGTAGATATTAATTTCACTATAAAAAAAAAATCAGGAATGTACACTGAAACATACATTGTAATAAAAATAATATTGATGACGAAAAAAAATCACTGACGAGGCATCATTCCAGTCAGGAACCAGAACAGAATAAAGGGAAGCAACTCTGCGTTCATGTTTCTATTTGTCGTCTGTTTATCTTATTTTGGGTCTCTACTGAAAGCATGTATTTGAGCAAATGGAAAGAACTTCGATAATTCAACCGGCGACCCGATTTCAAATCTGCGTTTCAGGAGCCGTCGAAGCTTTCATACCTTAAATAAAAACACGCGTTCAATGTTCCTATATACGATCATCATATCCAACATTTGTACACGCGTATGAACCAGGTTTAATCTGTCATAACTGGCAATAGAAGGAGCAGTCCTCTGATATACGTGATTACTAGAAAATTTATGAAAAGGTTATTATTGGAAATTCAAATTCTGGGATAGTCTGTTGCATTCACTTTCGCACAAATACCCTTGGGAAAGGTAAGAATTTGTCTCTACTTCCCTCAGCTATGGCTAATAAGAAGGGCTCTCTAGCCTTGGGCAGCAACCTGTCTAAGCAAAGGAAAACTCCGAATTATAAGCCGTGCGGAAGACAGCATTTGGAAACCACTCCCCTATTTTCCCCAAGAATGCTGAACAAATCACACATATATATAAAGAAAACTATAGAGGGTCATGACCCCGTACATCCTGGAGAGATACGATGTTAAAATATGTTTTGTGCTTAATAAAACATCTGCATATATGAAATTAAATATTGTCGTTATCCCATAAATGACATGGATTATTATTATCCTCATTGTTGTTGTTTGATCATTGCTTAAGGCAGTGGGCCTTGTACTTGATGAACTATCGTTACGATTTCATAAACTAGTACAGTACCCTCCAAAATGTTGTGTTTATTTACATATAAATTGGCTCATTTGACTAGGATCAGTCTGTGGGCTCTCTGTAAAAAGGGTTACATTGCCGGGTTACATTTCCGGGTTACATTGATATATATATATATATATATATATATATATATATATATATATATATATATATATATATATATATGTATGTCTATATTTCTGAGATGTACAGTATTTACATTAGTCGGACTATTGTCCTCATCTTTGTCGCCATTTTTGTCACAACGTTTCGGCCGTTGTACGCTCCGGCCTTCTTTCTCCGGTTCAGGCAGTGGAGAACTTTCAGAGGGAAAATTAGCAGGAGATAACTGATAACTGACATCCATCAAACATGGCTCGTGGAACTAGAACAATCTACCACAGTGATCGAAATAAAGGGTTCAGTTCGAAATTCCAACCACCTGAAGAAGGCCGGAGCGTACAACGGCCGAAACGTTGTGACAAAAATGGCGACAAAGATGAGGACAATAGTCCGACTAATGTAAATAATGTATATGTATATATGTATATATATATATATATATGTATATGTATATATATATATGTATATATATATATGTATATATATATGTATATATATATATATGTATATATATATTTATATATATGTATATGTATATGTATATATATATATGTATATATATATATGTATATCTATGTGTATATATATATATGTGTATATATATGTATATATATATATATGTATATGTATATGTATATATATATACATATATGTATATATATTTGTATATATATATATATATATATATATATATATATATATATATATATATATATATATATATATGATATCTTGACCGTGTTTTGAAACAAAAAAATGAAATATTCTATAAAACATACATATAACAAACTATTTCTAATTCTAACAGTTGAAATATAATCCTTGAAAATGGCTAAATGTATAGCCGAAAACGCTCGGATAAAAAGAACATTCGGACAGTTTTTAGATAATTTATCATCGGAAAACATTATTAGACCGCATGAGAAATTGTATAAAAAACTAAATAAAAACACCTTATAAGTCGTTTTTAATGAAATGTGCATGAAAGAAGGATTGCTGTCTAAATACACACACATACATATATATATATTGTGTATTGAGGCTGCAATCCCTCTTTTATACATGTTTCGTTAAAGACATACAGACAAGGTGATTTAGCTTTTTATTTAATTTTTCTTGTGTACGTACAATTGTTTTCTTTTCTGGAAGAAAAAAAAAAAACGTCAAAAGTTCTGCATACCGAGCGTTTTCGACTATTCTTCTAGCCATTATCTAGGGAGATTTTTATTTATTTTTATTTTTAACTTAATATTTGTTTTTTTTTTATCTATTGTCTAAAGTTATAAGAATGTTTCATTTTCTAAACACGATCAACTCATGGTTAATGTTATTCAGCGTTGGCTTTTTTCCTTTTTTATTATTAGGAAGTATTATTAATATTAGTGCCTGAGGCTATTATACTTATAGTTTCTACTAGTATGTTTTGGATCGAGTCTGGTAGATTATTGTGTGTGTTCAAATGAGTCCTAATGGAGCTATGCAGGTATAACGTAAATCATCTAGATAGGTATGTAGTATTGTGACTAATGTAATTATTTAAGTATTTGGTTTGATCAGTACTCAAACATTATATATATAAAGACAAGAGGAAAAACTATTCTTAGCCGACGCATTTTGTCCTCAAGGCAAATATACGATTTATTTCGTTGCATATGTTTATATAGAAGAGCAATGATGTCATTGCTTTATCAAGGCTTTTAAATTTGTGAACTTTCATGAATATTCATCATGTGATTGAAAGGTCAATAAGAACATATGGATGACACAAAATTCCATAATTCAGTCTGGTATGACAAAAATAAGCAAATAATATTCAAGAAATACATGTGCAAGAAAATACATCCTACATTTGCCTTGATAAAGTCCTTCAGAGGACAAAATGCGTCGGCTAAGAATAGTTTTTCCACTTGTCTTTTTATTAATTTTCATCCTTTACTGATACAATCTATCTGAATATATATATATATATATATATATAGTCGTATGTAGTAATGGCCGTACTCGGACACGAGTTGGCAACGACTATATATATATATATATATATATATATATATATATATATATAGTCGTTGTCAACTAGTGTCCGAGTAATGGCCGTACTCGGACACTAGTTGACAACGACTATATATATATATGGCCGTACTCGGACACGAGTTGGCAACGACTATATATATATATATATATATATATATATATATATATATATATTATATATATATATATATATATAGTCGTTGTCAACTAGTGTCCGAGTACGGCCATTACTAAATATCTTTTTGGAGAATATCTAGCGATGTGCTGAACGAATGTGGCTCCTAAGCCCAACAAGGGACCTACATACTCTGACACAAACAAGGCACTGAAGAGGTCCAACAGCGGGTGGTGCATTATTATGCAATTTAAAATGTCGCATGAAACAGCTTCTGGATCCGCATATCTTACCACAAATATCACATTTCAGTCTACGGTTTTATAGCCAATTGCCACGTTCCGTTGGTGCCGTCTCATGTGACTCCTTAGAGCATCCATCGACAAACGCACTATACCACAATCTGTACATGTAAGATCGAACGGCTTGCGCATGTTTTCAGGAAGTTCAACAGGGGCGCCTTTATGCACATCTCTTTTAAGCTTTGCCTGCCTCCTCATCTTCAAAGTGTCACCTTCCACACCGAGCAGCCTAATTCCAACTATTGTGATCAGATGCACATTTTTCCCAGTGTTCACAAGGAATACTGCATTTCTTCAGCGCATCCTTGATGCAGTCCTTAAAGTGCATCTCAGGTTTGATGGCATTTCTCTTCCCTGTTCGCTGCTTACCATAAAACAATTGCGTTGGAATGCGGCTGTCATCGATTCTGACGAGGATATATATATATATATTGAAAAGTCAATGGCTACGCGTATAAATATTCATATGTATTCGTGCAGACGTGCAGCATGTCAGATTTTAGCCAATCGATATTACAACATAATTCAAGACAGGTGCCCAGTATCGATTTCCCATTGACTATTGACAAAGAACAAAATGGCGACATAAGTCTGCAAATAGAATTTCTCGTACCCACTCGCGCCTACTTTTCCGACCAAGTGAGGGAAAAATGAAAATTCATGTTTTTTATTTGCATAAATTTATGGCACGAGGAAAGATGTTTATGATAGACTGCACAGTTTGGCTTAACCTGACACAAGGACAACCAGGTGACAACTAGTGATCTAAGGTAAGATATAGTTTTTTTGAATATTGCTATTCGAAATATTAGCTTTTAACTGAATGCGAACCTTTAGTCCAAGTAAGAAATTTGAGACTCACAAACTTCAACAAGAAATTAAGCTAAGGTCCCCCAAACATTTACCAATAATGTATCAAATAATTCAATAGAACTGCCTTAGAATAAAGGAAAACAAAAATGAAGAACTGCTTTTGCTAATAACAGACCTGTCAGCGGCAGTTGTTTGTCATTAGGGAACATTCTTTAAGCAAAATGATAAACTGAATATAAAATAATATTATCAATACAAATACACATATGACATTGAGCATCGAGGGTCAGGCGGTACATTGGGTTTCGAGGGTCAGGCAGTACATTGGGCTTCGAGGGTCAGGCGGTACATATATCTTTGTTAGGAACGATATCAGAAAATATTCCACCGAATAAACCAATCAGTAAATGAAGCTAAAATTCATGAAATGATAAAGCTGTCTCTTTTATAATACTATAGGGGACTTTAACTGTCACAACACCATATGGGGTTGTAAAGACACAAACCAAAAGGAAAGAACATTAGAAACAATAATTTAATAACAACGATTTATGCATATATAATGCTAAACCCCCGAATTACATAAATCCATATTCTGGCAGCTACTCTACAATAGACTCATCCCTACGAGATCCATTAATGGATTTCTCCTGGAAGGTACTGACACACACATAGCGATCACTTGCCAGTCGTCCTACAAAACTCAGAACATAACGTCAAATGTTGGGAAGTCAATTTTCTGAAAAAAATAGTTGGAGGAAAAAGCATCAAGGACTTAAAAAGAATTCATAGAAAACCCCATCTCTATAGCAAAAAAATGCATTCCAAAAATTCAGCATAAAAAAATGCAATAGACCTTGGTTGAATGATGAATGTAAAACATCCATCAGGCTAAGAAGAGCAGCTCCGAGAGAATAAAAAAAACAACAACAACATATAACCTTTGCTGCAATCTAAGCAACTCCGAGCAAAAGCACGGAAAATAATTAAAGAACGAAAAAAAGAATGCCGGAAGAACTTCGTAAACAGACTCAATTCTGCTACAAAAACAAAATCCGTCTGGAATATGAGAAAGAAAATAGCAGGCAAATACCAAGGTAATTCTGTAAAACACCTCTCGATGAATAACTCTAAAATAACCAACACAAAGGATATCGTTGACCAACTAGCCAAAAGAATCTCTAAAAATGAATCTGACAAGAATGGTAGCCAACAATTTCTAAAGCTCCAACAGAAACGGAAAAACTAAAAGTACACTTTAAATCAAATAACGCCGAGAGCAATAACCTACCATTCATTCTGGAGGAAATGAATGAGTCTTTAAAGAAATCCCAAAATGCAGCTCTGGATTCAGATGATATCCACTACGAATTCATAAAACAGTTACCTAATAAATTTTTACAACTGTTATTAAAAATGTGTAAAAACATATGAACAAATGGCAACCCCCCAGAAATGTGGAGACAGTCATTCATCATCCCTATTCCAAAACATAAAAAGGATGGAATTAATTAGTTACCTATATTAATTAGTTACCGATATTAATTAGTTACCTATATTATTCTTTGAATTAATTAGTTACCTATATTATTCTTTGAATTAATTAGTTACCTATATAAAACTGTAGAGAGAATGGTCAACTACAGGTTGACTTGATACCTGGATGCTAAAGGTTTATTCAACGATTTTCAATGTGCTTTTATTTAAAAAATGAAACACCTTGAACCATTTAATATGCCTAGAAATCTTTGTAATAGACGCCTTCATGAAGAAGGAAAATCTAACGGTAGTCTTTTTTTACTTGCAAAAGGCGTACAATACGACATGGAAATTTGGTATCTTGAAAGGCCTGCATGAAATGGACCTAAAAGGAAGTCTGACTCAATTCATAGAAAATTTCCTGGAAGACCGAAAATTTCAAGTTCGTATAGGAACTAAAAAATCAAGAAATGGTTCCACAAGGAACAATTCTTTCAGCGACTCTTTTCTGTGTCAAAATTAACCCCATAGTTAAATCTCTAAGCCCAGGAGTGAAATGCTCCCTATATGTCAACGACTTACTAATAATATGAAGATCTCGACATATACATACCATAGAAAGACAACTCCAACAACGTCTCAATAAAATACACAAATGGGTCACAGAAAATGCTTTTACCTTTTCAAAAATGAGAACCAATGCTTACATTTCTGTAAATTAAAGAAATTTGCACATCGACCCATGTTTAAAATTATACGTAGTAGAAATCCAAAGAGTGGAAGAACACAAGATCCTAGGCATCATATTTGATAAAAATTAACATTCATTTCACATCTAAAATATTTAAAACTAAAATGTAGTATATTCCTTCAATTTCTGCGTGTGGCACACCATACTGAATGTGGAGCAGCTCGACAATCAATAATTAAATTTTACAGACCACTACTTCGCTGAGAACTGAATTAAGCCAGTTTCATATATGAGGCGGCCAGAAAATCATATCTAAAAATACTTAACGCGACCTATCATCAAAGCCTCAGACGAGTACTTGGCGCTTTTAGAATATCTCCAGTGGAGAGCTTATACTCAGAAGCTAATAAAACACCCCCACAGTTAAGGCACATCTAACTGGTACTATGTCAAAATAGTATCCTGCCCAACTAACTCAGCAGTACCTTTCAAACCTAATTACTGTGATCTATTCCAACAAAAAGAAAATACAATACAACCCAATGGACTCAGGACGAAATCCACTGATGAAGAGTTAAAGACCACACTCTCAAACATCCAAGAAACGATTGCAGCCAGTATTCCACCATGGAGAATCAAACAACCTGAAGTCTTTCTAGAATTAACTCCCTAAACAAAAAAAAAACCGCACCCAGTCACATTCCAGGATAAGGTTCAGGGTATATTGGAAAACTACCCTAACCATACACCCATCTATACAGACGGGTCAAAGTGTGAGGACAAGACAGGCTATAGAGTAGAGAGCCATAATAAATACGCCTCTCAAGTAGAAGCTCTATTTTCATTGCTGGGGCTTACGCAATAATGTTATCTCTCAGCAGCATCACAGAGAGCAAAAAAGAAAGCCGATTTGGCACCGACCTATGTCTGAAAATGCACACAGGAAAATACCACACACAGCCCCTACAGAAATATACATACATTATATATATACATATATTATATATATATATATATATATAATGACTCAGTGAATTACTTAATTATAATTATCAAATCCTCCTAACAATTTCTATCATGTTTATATCATTGCTTTATCCGGCTTCTAATGCTTCAGTTTGAGCGGCTTGGTGATAGTAGTCGTGGCTCCGAGGGGCACAGTCCTATGGTTACAGAGAACTTCAGTTGAGTACCACCACGGCATATGTGAGCGTGCGGCGCTATATTGAGTCTGAGTCTTCGTCACCGAGGCCCGTTGGAACAGTTGGTATGACGTTTGTCAGGGTTTCAATTCTCGGTAGTGGATGCGCACTGCTGATGAGACGCAAACATAGGACGAAACGGCTGTCCAGTGCTTTCTGCATTCTGTTGCGGTTTCTTTCAGACTCAATGAATTACTTAATTATAATCATCAAATCCTCTTAACAATTTCTATCATATATATACAGTGTAAAACGGATATAAGAGACCCGGATATAAGAGAAACCCGGGTATAAGATATATTTTCTCTGGTCCCAAATTAGAGCCTGTGTTAATAAAACAAAATAGACCAAACCCGGATATAAGAGAAACCGGATATAAGAGTCTTCTTCTCCGGTCCCGACAACTCTCTTATATCCGGGTTACACTATATATATATATATATATATATATATATATATATATATATACACACGAATACTAGGTATTCCAGTAAACAAAAACACTATTTTTAAAGATAGTGCTCAATGCAAAGTAGAGCGAATAATATTTGTTTAAAAATTATAACATAAATATGTTATAACATCACTACAAAAATAGTCATTTTGTTTCAACACTTCTGGTGTCTTATCACGTGATGGTGTTAATTATAAAACAAAAATTTTTTTAAAGAGTTCAAGACCAACCACTACCCTCGAAAAGCGAGAATAGTTTTACGTAAGATGTAATAACCAACCTAACTACAAGTATATAATAATGCAAATAACGCGACAACGGACAATGGATACGATTTATTAATGCTTTCAAATTAGATTTTAGAAGAAATCAGGATAACTAATTAATCTCAAATTTATTATGTAATTAAAAAAATAAAAGTTACGAATATTAAACTTTAAATATTACCATGCATTAAATTTAGAAACTTACAAAATTATTTAAAAAAAAACAACAAATAAAACAAAAAAAAAACGGAGAACATATGTCTAAATTTTCATGTATTGTTCTTTGTAATATTAAGTTTTCCGTCCGAATCTGAGTGAAAGTAAGAGGTGCAATGTATGGCTACAAAATTAGTTACATTGACAGGGTTGGGATGAGAGATTTAGTGGACGATGGAGAAAGATTTATTGGTGACAAGACAGACATCACATCATAAAACACAAAGACATAAATATAATTGAATATATGAGCATGCAAATATACGAACGACAAATAAACTCATCAATATTCAATCATACAAATAGCAACAGAGAAAACGCAAACTACCCGTCAAAATTGCACAAACATGGAAAATCAATATACAAATATATAAACACACACACACACACACACACACACACACACACACACACACACACATATATATATATATACGAGGGTCATTCAATAAATACGGTGAATTTTTCGGTATAAGGACTTCTAATACAGATAGAAGCTTACTTTTTTTAAAAAAATTTTCAACGTAGTCTCCCAGCACTGTCACACACTTTCCCATCTGTGCACAAGCTTCCGTATTCCCTCAGCGTAAAAATCTTTGGACTGATGTCTCAGCCAGTCGCTCACAACACTTTTGACTTCATCGTCACTTTTAAACTTCGTGTCTTTCGTGAACGCTTTCAAGGGACCAAACAGGTGAATGTCTGACGGGGAAAGGTCTGGGCTGTAAGGGGGATGAGGGAGCAGTTCCCAGCCCAGCTGGTAGATGGTCTGCACCGTTTGGGCTGCTGTGTGAGGCCTTGCGTTGTCATGATGCAAATTGACTCCTTCTGACTGATGACCCCTGCGTTTGTCCCAACAGATAAGCTCAAAATCCTTGCAATGTCATCCACTGTCACCCTTCTGTCAGACTGAATGAGGTCATTGACTGATTCGATCACCTCAGGAGACCTCACTTCTGTAGGCCTCCCAGGCCTGTCTTCATCCTCAACACTGCTCCGTCCTTCTTTAAACAATTTAGCCCACTTGTAGACATTTTTTGGCTGAAACATGTGGCGCCATACACATTTGGCATTCTACTATGAATTACAACTGGTTTGCACTCTTCAGCAACCAAAAACTTGATAACTGACCGCTGTTCAATCCTGGAGCATGCTTCTTGGTCGGCCATCTTTGTTAATCGCCAAAACTCTCAAAGTTTTTTTTAATCTGCAAAAGAAATTAAATCCATGTGAAAAAGACGTAAAACAAAAAAAAAGAAAAAAAAGAGTAAGCTTCTATCTGTATTAAAAGTCCCTATACCGTGAAATTTCTTGAGGACCCTGTCGATGCTTAAGCGAAATAGGTTCTCTCTGACCACATGCACACCAAACCTCATATAATTATTTACCGATTAAATATTTTACATACGTTTTATATGAAAATTAAAAGTAATACAATAAACATGCAAAGAAACGCTTAATCGAACGGAATGCGACTCGCAGCACGAATAAAGACAGGCTGACATATGACTGCAATCATTTGACGCATATGAATAGACAAGGTTTTAGTCCCTGATATATATATATATATATATATATATATATATATATATATATGTATGTATGTATGTATACATACTATATATATATATTTTTTTTATGTATGTTTGTATGCATACTATATATTTACATACATTAACTATATATATATATATATATATATATATATATTTATATATATATATATATATATATATATATATACAAGGGTCATTCAATAAATAAGGTGAATTCTTCGGTATAAGGACTTCTAATACAGATACAAGCTTACTTTTTTTATTTTTCAATAATCTGCAAAAGAAATTAAATCCATGTGAAAAAGACGTAAAACAAAAAAAGAGTAAGCTTCTATCTGTATTAGAAGTCCCTATACCGAAAAATTCAACTTCTATACACATACATATATAAATACATATATAAACATACATACACAAAACATAAAAAACACATACATATATATAAATAAATAAATTCTTTTTATCAAGTAAATTAAAACATATGAAACAGAAAAACGTATGTTAGGCTATAAAAACATAAAGTGATGACAAATATACATATAAATACACATTATTTCATTATTATAATATTATTATGCCATTATTACTATTCATATCCAAGTATCAGTCTATCAGTTACATTCGATGCTGGTGAGAGGAGTACCAAAGAAAGCAACATATATTAGGCACACCAATGCATCTAAAATCATATATAAACAACATACATATACATAAGCGCACAATAAAGATATCAACAAAGAAAATATATATATAAATATACGAACATGAACACCCATATAAAAACAGATGTAAGTAGACATAAAAAAAACCCATATTGAACAGGAGTAGAAACAAATATACTTACCAAAATAGCCATATTGAATTCAGAGTCTATGTAAGATTAATAATATAAGAGTTATAACTATTCAATATTAACTTAATAATCCACTTTATATTGAATCCTTAGCAACTAAAGGTAGATAATAATTAAAAATTTAAGGACAAAAATAATTTATGCAGACTTACAATATCATTTCATCTTTACATACAATATTCTAGCTAGCTAGAAAGCAAGTTAGAAGATAATTTATGGCTACAGTCCTTTAATTTAATGATTTCTAGCTTTTCATTGAGACAGAGGTAACATGGTGCACATAAAGAATTACAGGCAGGAGCTCTTCTAATTAACTCCCATTTAACAGTGGGAGTTTTGTTTTTCTCCTTTAAACTCCAATAGTACTAACACACAACAAACACACACATATATGCGGATTAATATGTTAATCATATATGTAGAGTCTGATGACACACACACA